>CM076731.1:6939367-7552367 GCA_038501795.1 Pseudopleuronectes americanus | reverse complement strand
GGAAATACTCACTTTACTTAAGAAAAAGTGCTAAAATGTACACGAGTGAAAGAATGATATAAACTTTTGTACTTGAGCAAAAGTAAGTACATACTTGCCTTTGAATAGAATTAAAGTATTAAAAGTAAAAGTAGCTCAAGTGATTCCCCTGTGGTTATTGATTACTTTTAAAGATATGACTGTAACATGAATTTTAAACAGAAAAAGAACTGAAAAACTATCTAACAGTGGAGTTGATAGCATAAATATTTGCTGATATATGAAGAGGAGTAAGAATGAAAGTAAGAAGTAAATATATCTACTTAGAAAAAGTACAGATACATGAAAATATAAACACCAAGCACCACCACTGGTCTCTACTACGAGGTGCAACGCTGACAGAGGGAGTATTTACGTGAGGCACGTGAAGGCACCGTGAGCTCTCATATTTTAGGAGGGCTGATGTCACTTGAAAACTTCTCCCTCACTCCAGAGTCTCTGCGGCGGCTTCCCTCCTCTCCTCCTCCCGGTCGATCCTCCGTGTCTGTGTCGGAGCCCGGTACCGAACTCCCGGAGCCGAATCCCCGAACCAAACGCCAGCAACAACTTCTCCTCCAGAGGGCCGGAGCAGGAGGACATTTTCCCCGCAGAAAGCCCGGGACCAGAGCCGCTCTGACTGAGGGCTCCGGCGGCTGAATCCTTTTTACTTTTTCAAAAAAACTACAACCAGAATAAAAAAGACTCAAAATGAACCGGAGCTTTAACAAGTCGCAGCCGCTGCGGAGCGCGGACTGCAACGCGGTGGAAGTGAAGAGCAAGGTGAGTGTGGAGCGGGGACGTGTGTAGACCTGAACGGACAGAAAGAGTTCACATGGTCCCGTTAGTGACTGGGAGCTGCGGGGAACCAGTCCGCAGCCATGCTCACGTTTTAGTGGGAAAAACGGCCTTTTTTAGAACAGTATGAACCGGAACCTGAACGCACCACGATGTGGATCATTAGCACAGATTGTTTCCTTCAGACTCCAGAAGAAAATATTCCACTGATTTGTCCCACTGAGCCAAACTGGTTGGACCTAGTTCATGAACAAACCAGTTTGATCCACTATGTTACTATAGGAAGGTTTTATTTATTATATGTTACTGAAAGAAGGTTTTATCTACTATATGGTACTATAATTAGGTTTTATCTACTATATGTCACTATAAGGTTTTTATCTACTATATATTACTATAAGAAGGTTTTGACTTAGTATATGTTACTGTAAGAAGGGTTTTATCTACTATATGTCACTATAAGAAGGTTTTTATCTACTATATATAACTATAAGAAGTTGTTTATCTTCTATATGTTACTATAATTAGATGTATCCATATGTTCCAATAAGAAGTTTCTATCTAAGTTCAAATAGGACAGTTTTATCTCAATTGTGTGTTTGTATCAATAGCTCACCCACTCTGGTGTTTCAGTGCCACATAGTTTCAGCCTTACTCGTTGTTGTGTGTTATTTGTGACACACTGTGTAACAGCTGTACAAATCGACTTAACCAGCCACTAACTCGCTGCTTATTTACCAATTTCCGCCTGGTGCAACGCAAACCACAAACACACAAGATGTACGGAATGTGACACATCACATGATTCGTCTCAGACCTGATTGAAATATAGCACACGTTAGAATCCCAGTAAGGGTCTTATGGGGTTTAGTCTGCAGGCTAAGACCAGGGATTTTGAATAGTTTGTTGTGTTGCTGGTGTATGTGGATACAGGGGAAATAAACACATCACACCATCAAATCCTGACCGAGAACTTCTTATACCAACTTTTAAGACTCTACAGTGTTAAAATTGTATTTTAATGGTTAGATATTGCTTTATCGTCCAGCCTGGATATCTTCCATACGTGTGTCTGCACCTACGTGAAAGGATGATCCCCTGAGTCACAGGTTAAATGCCCAATTGAGTGTTGCAAGATGGTGATTCATTCCGTCCACAGGTCCTTTTCCCTTTGAGTTTGGGCTGCCTGGTTTCAGTGGAGTGGTGGGTCAGTGACCTGGAGGATACACAGATACACACACTGGTGTTTGGTGAGAGGGCATCTGCTCCAGGATGATCATAAATCTACAGAATCATCTGTTTTAGTTTTTTGGGTGTTTTGAGGCAGGGTCGGTTTCATGTTTGTTGCTCAGAAACAGGAGTGGTCACTTCTACAGCTACCAGAGGTTGTTTGTGGGTGGGTCCCTCACGCAGGCAGTTGCGTGGTGACAACGGGCAGGTTGAACCGCATCATCACCGCTGCTGAGCTGACTCACTTGTCCTAGAACGTCACAAGTTTCCCTTTTTGGATAAGATACTGTACAACTCATCACTCTTAGTGACATTTTGTTCTGTTTTTTTCTGGTTCTGCTTGTTTGTGTTGTGAACTGGAGGCAGTTTCATCCTTGGGTCCTTTTCAGGGGAGAAATCTGGTTGGAGAAGACAAGTTGAGAACATTTGAAAAGAAGCAAGAATCCATTTAGTTTCGTGGGCACTTGATAATATTTGAATAAAATCTTATCTAGAAAGTAGCTCTACCAGTGTTTAGTCTCTGTAAAGCAAGATTTTATCAGTTTGTTGACTCTGCTTGTTGTACTGTTAAAAACAACTGTTTAAAATCTCATGTATTCTGATAGTTCAACTTTCTTCATGAACTTTAGTTGTTTCAGATGATGTGATGATGGTCGATTTAAAGTTGTAACTTCGATTAATCCCTTGATTCATTTTAAAAGTGTAAATATTTGTCATCTATGATTCTTGATTGAATTTTGGGACTAGGATTGAGATAGTTAAAGACGTATTGTTGACTCTAGACCACATCATTTATAAATTAAGAAAATATTAGGTTAGATGATAGGGAAATTGTAAATTTGTTGCAGACAGTTGTACTGAAAGTTTACTCCTCAGTGCATGGCTGTCAAAAAGTATCTTTGATGGTCTATCAAGACTCCAGCTATCAACCTCTGTTATTAGCATTTGTTAAATCAGATTATTCCGACCTGTTTGTCTGGTGCATGTTTCTCAGGGGAAACCGTTCCAGTGATAAGCTTATCAGGGTTAACACCGGAGGTGTGTGGCTGTCTGTCCCGGAGCCTGGGCCAGGAGCTGGTTTCACTCACTCAAAGCTCTTATCAGAGACAGGGCGAGGGTGCAGGGATGCTGAGGGGGTTGGGATTTATTTTTCCTTTACTCCCTTTTCCCAATACTTTTTTTGTGGTTCACTTCTCCGATCTTGTGAAATTTCTTACATTTTCACCATCTAAAAGCCCAGGAATGAGTTTGTGATGTCCTTCAGGCGCGTTGTCCCTGATATGCAAGGACAAAGCCAATACTGAAGTCAGTTATCTTCCATTTTTCTCCAGTGTGTCAGAGTGTAGCGTGTCCCCGGCATGTTTCAACCTGTTGACATCACTGGGCTCTGATTGGCCAGGACGCCCGGTCACGTTTTGTGCTGATGTAGTTTTAGGTTTGGGTTGAGTGTTGGAGCCCATGATTAATCCATCCCCTGTTCAGACTTGCATGTACCCCGGGGCCATGTTCTGCCCATGAAAACAGATTGTACCGACTGATCACCGCGTACAGTGGCAAAGAAAGAGAACATTCAGATTCACAGCAACAGCCAAGTGCAGTGATAAAGCAGATTATTATTGTGTTAATCAGTTTAGAAACTTGATAAAATGTACCGTAAACGGTTAACGGTGGTTGAGTCATGCCCAGGTTTCACTTTCTGAAACATTAAGTACACTTGTCGAACAAAGACAAACCAGTTTGTCTACCTCTTTCTGTGCTGTCTTCGAACTTAGAGTTTTATAAGGTGGAATCTAGGTTGGTGCCACTCTTGCATTCATATTCCTCCATTGGCCATAGTAACTCAGCCTGGATTCCCCCTGGTCTCCTGATATGCCACCCCCCCCCTCTTAAAATGATGTGTCATCTTCTAATTACGGAGCTGCCGAATGTATCCCCTGCTCTTATTCTGACCACAGAGGAAGCACTTTGGCATTGACGTTCACGCTGCTCCCTGGTGTCCACATAGCCGCAGAGTTTTAGACCCAGAGAGATGTTTAGATGTTTAGAGATGTTTAGAAAAGATGACGTAGACACTCACAAGCACTTGCTGATTGGGTGTTTTTGCTGCAGCTCCGATCACATGACCCAGAAGAAGACCACTGGCCTTACCCTTGGCGACCAGTGTAGAACACAACATGGACGTATCGGTTACAAGCATTGCTGACCCTGTTGTCTTTGAGAAATGCCGAATTTAACTTGCACAACAATCATTAGCAAAGGTACAACGAGCTGTTACTCGAGCAATCTGCGACAATTCCTGTGTCCAGCGGGACGCGCTTGCCTTCCTGTTTACACTGGCATGCGCATGCCCAGGTTACATGAGAGGTCAGGTGATATTCAGGCCTGTTGGCTTGTGTTGACAGATTGTTTGAAACGAAAACAAATATGGATACATCCTAGGTCTGGCTTCCCCCTGGTCTCCTAACATGCCCCCCTCTTAAATTGATTGTGCCATCTTTCTAATTACGGCGCCACTGAGTGTATCCCCCGCTCTTCTTCTTCTCGCCACACAGGAAGTAAACTCTCCCTTCTGCTACTCTGTCAGCATTTTTCACTCCCTCTCTTTTCCCCTCCCTCACATCCTCTCTTCTCCTCTGACGTCAGCGTCCCCCCCGCACTGAGCCCATGATTACAGTAACAAGCAGCGCCTCGGTCTACAAATTACCACTGTGATTCTGACGCCGGTGCTACAGCAATTGTGTGTTTGTGCGGTTTCATTGAGCTGCACTTTTTGGGCCTCGGCCGTATATATATCTCTCTCTCTCTCTCTCTCTCCTTCCCTCCCTCTCTCTCACGTCCACGCTTGTCTATGACTCACACCATGACCCCCCCGTGACCCTCAGCCGCACTCTCATTGGTGGTTTGCTGACCGAACCGGGAAAAGCTGTGGCTCAATTGTTAAGTCTGGGCTCTTGTGTGCGTAAATGACGGGTGGGAGGAAGAGCTGCCCAGCCACTGTCATTTGTATGTGCTGGGACAGCTTACTCATCTACCTGTATTGTTCCATTGTACAGCAACATAATTGTCCCTCTGCTCAAAGCTCAAAGTGACGTGCGGCTGTAATTTGTTTTCGCACTGATATGATCTTGATGTGCAGTCAGTGTAAGACTTATCCACTTTCTTGGATAAGATTGATACAATTTATGTCTCTAAACTAAATATGAATCAAATGCTGCATCCATTCACACAATATTTGCAGAATGAGAGGAAGAAGAAGAAGAAGAAGAAGAAGAAAACACTCCTTATTCTGACTTGGGAGTGTTCACATATTGTTTGAAGGTGGTTAGCCCTATGCTACCCTTGTATTCGCCCCAGACAAACAACCTAGAATAGCTGCTTTTGTTGTGTTGCATATTTTTAGCAGTTTGTTGCCAAGTGAAACCAGATACAAATGGTGCGTAAAGTAGCTCTTATAAAATGAGCTGAACCAATTATTTTGATGTAAGTTTCAATTACAGTCTTATTATAGACATGTCTGTAGTTCTTAACAAGTTTAAGACATTGTTTGTGTCATGATATCTCTGACCCTGACGTCTTTAAGCTAAGTCTAGGACTGTAATGCATCTTGCTTTGTTGCTCACCAACTACTTCCCCTGTGCCCTTTTCTACATAAGGTCAAGGCCACAATTGTGACAGAGCTCAGAGGATTTCCACCCTGTTCTTTTTATGTATGCCAGTCAGATGGTTCAGATAAATGCATGTTGGACATCCTCACTTCCTTTTCCTGTTTGGCCGTCGCACTGACTGTCCCTTTTTTTTTAATGTGCTTTTGTCTTTTGATCTTTTTTTTCTCCACTCAGTACGGGGCAGAGTTCCGGCGCTTTGCGGTCGACAGGGTCAAGCCCGGCAAGTTTGAGGAGTTCTACAAACTCATTCTGCACATTCACCGCATCGCCAACATGGAGGTGATGATCGGCTACGCGGACATCCACGGAGACCTGCTGCCGATCAACAACGACGACAACTTCTGCAAGGCGGTGTCGACGGCTCACCCGCTGCTCCGGATCTTCATACAGAGACAAGGTAGGTCGTTGGAAAAATTGGCTTCCTTTGGCTTTTTCTTTATTGCCCAGCGTAAATCAAGCTTACTGTGTAAAAGATATGCTTTTCCTCCACCATCAGAATCGTCTTAAAACTCATTGTGATCTTAAATAAACACTGGATGGGATTCTTGTTTTCAAATATCCTGCGACTGGTAAACCTTTGAAACTATCATCTATTGAATTAACTGTGTCTTGGGCTCTAGTTATTGTGCTGACTCAAATTAAGTTTCCCCGCAGAATATTTCCTCATCCAATTATGTCTGCCTTCCCGCTATGGGAATTTGAGGCCTTTTTATTTACTTCATGCGTGTGTGTATCTGTGTGTTTTGTGTTTCCCGCCCTCTTATTGGCTGAATCCGTCTCAGTCTGTGTCTGTCTGCCTGGCCTAAGTCCTGCGTCTTATCCAGAGGAAGGGCTCGCTGCAGGCAGATGAACACACACCCCCTCTCAGACACACTCACCCACACAAAAATATACACACGCAAGCGCACGCACACAAGTCGGTGCCTGGGCAGACCAATAGAAATCAGGTCATTGAGCAAAGCCTGTATCCCGGCATACCAGACATTACAGCGAGACAAAAGATCTGTATGAAAGGAGAGACTCCTCACTGAGCTCCCTCCGTTTGTGTGTGTTTGTGTGTGTGTGTGTTTTGTTCAGAGACGACACCGCGGTACGCTGAATGGCAATCGAGTCCCCAGTCCCTCTCTATCTCTCCATCTCTCCCGCATTGATCCCAGTTCTGGAGTGGGCCTTGACTGCCTGCCAGCGAGCATGCAAATTAATCTGTCGCCATTCACTTCTATTCATAGCCTCAATCCTTCGTGGAATGTCCTTGCTCGGTCGTGTAATGAACATGTACACTCCAGGGTATTGTTTAAATGGTCGTGCGGCAGGTTCGGATACAAAAGCGAACCACGGAGAGTTAAATTATCTAGTCGCAGATTTCTTGCACGCAATAAGATTTGAATATTCAAGAAGAGGCCCCCTCCAGACGCCTGTAATGTGTGATTTGTTGTCCTGCGAGAGTTTGTGTTGCTGGAGATGAAGTAACTCATTGTTTGTTGCTGATAAGTTCTGATTAATTAACACGATTTTTCGGATAGTGTAACTGTTTTTACACAAATTAACAGAAATCGTCTATAAGTGCAAAACAGGCCTGTCTGATGTTCTGTGAATTAAAGGCTATTCGTCTAATGCTTTTCAAAATCTTTTCCCTCTCCCCCCAGTCTTATCTATTTTTAAGCAGGGTAGCTTTGACATTTTAGTCTTTACTTACGGTTCTTTGCATAGCATCCCCTCGTAAAATGTTGAGCATGGGACTAAGCCTCCAACAACAACTCTTGTTATGATCTTTCTTTGCAGACGACACCGCACTAAAATAATTGCTGCTTGAAATAGAAAATTCTATTATACCTCCCCAGTTGTACAACTGTATCTAATGTTTTTAACTAGCATGACTTGTAGATAATGTCCTAGCAGCTCAAACAACCCATTACGTCACCCGTCTCTTTTCTGTCTAGTCATGCTAGACATCATTAACATCCACATAGGGAATCTCTGTTTGACATGTGGTGTATAGCAAGCGTATGTTTGTCATGTTCTCTTAAATCCCATTCTCACTTTCTGCCTTGCTTCAAAATCCCATTAAACACTGGAGTGGGATGGAGTGATCCTTGTTGGAGGACAGATTAGGTTGGACTAAGGGACTTATTTTGTGCTGTTGTGGTCTAAACACAGCGCTGACATGGTGATGTGGTTCAGGGGAATGTGCACTGTTGTGACTGATGCTGCAGCAGTATGAGCATCTTAAGCCTCACTGCTGTCTATTGTTAACAGCTAGACAAAGAGATGTGTGTGTTTTTGTCTGTCTGTGTGTGTGTGTGTGTGTGTGTGTGTGGATGACAGTGGGAGTACCTCACGTCTCAGAAGAGCTCTCCCTGCACCGCGTGGTACACGTAGGAGAAAGTGCTTGTGTGTGTGATAATGTCTGTATCAGTCAGTACCAGCCTGTTAGCACAGGTCATCAGTGAGCGAGCAGACCACCCCGGATAAAGAGAAAAGGCTTCACACACACATTTAAAGACACTGTGACTCACCCCTCACTCATAGCAGGGACTCTGTGGAACTCAGACTGCACTGGACCGGCCTTTCATATGGATATGTGTGCAAGAAGGGGGAAGAAATCACATTTAATTGGACGGCTCCCATTACAACTCGGCCAACAAAGTTTATACGTCTCCTATCTGTGGTTGGAGGCAAGGAAATCCAAAGATCTCAAATGGACAAAGAAGTTTCAGTTTCGGCTACATGGAACAAAATGTTCAAAACTCCCAAGTTTCTGGATACATTGTTGAAGATAGATCTTTTTATAGGCTCTCGGTGGAGTGAAAGATCAAAAACAAAGAGAGGGGAAAGGAGGGGTCTCAAGGTCGAACAGTAGTGGGATAAAATCCAAGAGGAAGGCAGAAAAAGTAGTGTTGCCTAAAATGTGTGCTCCCTTATCTCTACTTGGTCCGCTGGCTTATGCCTTTTAAGTTTTTGCAGTTCATTTCTCAGTAAGATAGCATCTCCTCTCTATCCCAACAAGTGTCTGGCCTTGTGTGTGTCTGTCTGTCTGTCTGTTTGTCTGTGTGTGTGTGCTCAAAGAGTATCATGACATGTGTGTCTCTTTTATCTACCCGACACCCACCTTCCGGGTTTTAGTGTCCATTGTTGGTTAGATCCCTTTCGCACGTGCGGCATTTGTGTGGTGACACAATGATGACACCTGATGTCACCCCCTGTGGGCAAAGCTGGCAGGTTGTGTAATGGTGACCTTCACCTGCAGAACAGAGGTTTTAAACTCTGTGGTTTATTCCCATACACAACAGCCTCGCAGCACTTATGATCACACCCACCACTCTTTGGTCAGAGCAAAGGGAAGTTGAAGTAGAGCAGCTGTGTTGTTTTTTTATGTCGAACCAGGAAATTCACTCACATTTTTGAAACTGTTGGTTTTGATCTTACCGCAACAATGTCTGTGTCCTTTCGGAATATGTTGCTCCTTGTCTTTTTGTTATTCCTGGTTATGGCACAATCATATTCGGAGGTAATTTTACTACTTGATAAGAAATTATTTGCTATCATTAAACTTATAACATTAAATTTAAGAATGGCTTTTGCACACAGACATGAAAGTAGCAAGATCTAGATAACTGAATAAGAGGCAGTGGTTTAATTGACGGATAAATCTCCTTAAAGTTTATAATTAAATAGAGCTGGAGTATTTTACTCCATTAGTGGTACAGTCCATTAGATTGGAAACTGTCTGTTCAGGGACAGGAATCGTCATTTATCTAGATGTGCCAACAGTGGAAGATATCCTTTCTCTCTTAAATAAATTACATAACTTGAGCTATAAACACTTGTGTCTCTAAACAGAGAGAAAACATATTTTCACTGAGTCACTGAGCTGTGCAAGAATCAACATGTACAAAGCGTGACAATAACAGTGTTGTTTAGCAAGAGCCTGCTGCCTGAATAACATTAGGGCACGACACGTGCAGCATATGTCTTTGTATGCATGTCAGTACTTGTCTGTAGTTTTAATATTACAGGGCAGGGTAAGAAGTTGAAAGTTGGATTTTTGTTGCATTACTTCCACTGGTTCAAACACTTCCACCTCTCGGTCTGGAGCGGCACTCCCAAAACCAAAAAATGGATGGTCACCACCGGAAAACTGTTGATTGCTCTCTTCACTGTCCCAAGTGAGGAACTTTAAGTACCTCAGGGCCTTGCTGT
Source organism: Pseudopleuronectes americanus (assembly GCA_038501795.1). Taxonomy (NCBI): domain Eukaryota; kingdom Metazoa; phylum Chordata; class Actinopteri; order Pleuronectiformes; family Pleuronectidae; genus Pseudopleuronectes; species Pseudopleuronectes americanus. The sequence continues at coordinate 7,542,459 of CM076731.1, read as the reverse complement.
TGGAGAAGGAGATGAGCATGTGTGTTGGTGCAGCATTAAGCTGTTGTTGATTTCCTAGTCAATCTACATTCCAACCCTCACCTGTGGTCATGAACTCTAGGTACTGACCAAAACAATGAGATTGTCAAGACAAGAGGCTGAAATGAGGGTGCTTGGATCAGGCCTTGGGGAGAGGATGAGAGGTTCACACATCCAAAGGGAGCTCAGAGTAGAACCACTGCTCCTTCAAGTCGAATGGGGCCACTTATCAAGATGCCAGCTGGGCACCTTACATAAGAGCTTTACTGAGCTCACCCAAGTGGGAGAAGGCACAAGGGGTAGACCCAGATCTCACAGGAGGGACTACATGTACCGTCTGGCCTGGGGACACCGTGGGATCCAGGAAGAGCTGGAAATGACAATGATTTGATAAGCTGAAGCTGGTTGGATGGATGGACCATAGCTAGTGGGTTAGGGTTTTGCATGAATGAAAATAGAACATAGAAAGACTATCTAGTTCTTTACAATACCTCCTGAGAGCCATTCTGTATTCATATGTCAAAAACTGGTGACATCGCTTAGGGGGAAGGGTTAGTCACTGAACAGAGGGAAGTTTGGTCCTGGGACACTTCAACATTTCTCACACAATCAGGTGGGGGAGGGGTGAGCAAAAAAAAACTGTGGTGAAAGAGGAGTTGGTGGAGCAGCTCTATGTGCGGACTCCTGTTCTCCTTGAATGTGGGATTGTAGTTTGTTTAGTCATGTGTGGTCGGCTGACGATAGACTTTATCTCCATCGAGACGTCAGTTGGCGATAAGACCTGCTGTGACCGACTGAAAATACTACACTGAAATTGTGTCAAAGGGTTTATGGTACGATTTATCTAGGAGAGCTACTGTGAGAAAGAGGGCTCTTGTGCAAACTAATGCAAATTCCTTCCTGATGGCCCCTGATAGTAGTAAAAACATTAGATAGAATTTATCTTATCTGCTTCCATGAATCTATTGTTTTGGACGAACACGGCCTGTGAATGAAGACTGTTAACATGCTGGAAGGTTTCTGCAGCTGGCAAACTCCAAGCATGTCTTCTAAAATCCAACACTACAGCAGTGATCTTGATGATAATGTTTTAATGATCGTCTGTGTACACTTAAAGACAATCAGGGGTTCAAATAAGGACATGTGTGTTTGAATTTCATTAAAACTTTACCTGTATTTGCATAAATGGTTGAGACGAACAGGTCTTCATCCAAGTGAAACACTGGCCTGTTTTCGCAGTTTTTGGGGGAAAAGCTGAGTTATTTTTGTAGACAGTGCCAGTGGCCTGCTCGCAGACTAAACTTTCAACAAAAAGAAGAGACCCCTGTTTGGCAAAGGGCTAAAAGTTTAAATAAATAGAGGAGGGCCAAGGTCGAGTCTTCATATCTAGCTTGCTGAGTGCTAGGGTTTTTTTTTGCAGCTCAGGCACAACCAGACTGCCCTCCACACCTGTGAAAACTCCAGGACCAGATATCAGCAGCCGCCAAACTAAAGAGAGATGTGGCACAGCAGAGAAAATACAAAATAAAAGAACTGCATGTTACAGCAGCAACACCAGTGAAAGCTTAAAAGTGCAGACGTCCAGACCAGCACTGGATCACACAGTTGCTTGGAGATCAAAGAAATGTTATTATTCTATTTCCATGGCTGCCTTCACTGTCTGCACTGAGCTACTTTCCACACTTGGCTCTCCGGCTTTTTTCTTCTTGCTTCAGTTAAATCGTAAGAGTGTTGTTAACAGAGCAAAGCTGGTCGGCCTGTGAACAGAGAGGTGTTATTTAGCCTGAAAACTATTTAGGGAGTACAGCAGTAAAATAAATGCTGCGTGGTGGAATCATTTGCGCGAAAAGCTCATTAATAGTTTTAGGAAATGTTTACATCTGAACGGTTTCGAGCCAAGGTTCAAGTCTTTGTTAATCTGTTTACATTTGATCCTAAGAGTTAAGCCTAAAATGTACTTACACTCTAGAAGAGCCTTCTGTGGTGTGGATAGAGATGTCGGAGAACATGGTTTGACCTTACCCAGACCTGACCTGACCCGACATCTATGGAGTCACTCCGGCTAGAAGCAGCAGCTCTGGTCCACCATCAGCCTCCCCCCCACTCAACCTACTTACAAGTTTTCTCTGGAGTTCTGCATGGAATGTGGTTCTTAATGATTCCGTCTGTTGTTTAATGTTAAAATTAGAAACAGCCAGACAGTTGTAAAAGAGATAAAATAGGGCGGAGGGGAGAAATGGTTTGCCATCTGTGAAGCAGAAACTCTCCTGCCACGGCAACATGCCTGAAACGTTACAGTCCAAACTGTAACTTAGGAAAGTTAGTGAGCTTTGTTTGTCTGGTTTTATGGTTTTTGCCGAACTTAATTCACCTTAATTTACATAAAATTGAATTTTCCTCTCTTAAAATAATAAAATTACAAGCAGACCTCTGATTCTTTTAGTTGTAATGTTGCTCTCTGCTCTTTTGTGTTTGTGTTTTACTTCTTAATCCATATTAACTCTGGAACATTGAGTTTCCTGTTATTTTTACATTTCTTATCATAGTCAGAATCCGGAGGGGACAAATTGTTGTTATTGTGTCACAACTACAAAGACTGAAAGTGTTTCCATATAGAAGCATAAAGCAGCCATTGTGCATTTTAGACCCGCAGGTCTCTGATGTGTTCTTCTCTCTGGATGAATCCTGTCAGCACATCTGGCCACTCTCACACCACAGGGCTTCTGAGAACACGTGGAGGTGTGTGTGTGTGTGTGCTTGTGTGTGTGTGTGTACTTATGTCCACATGCCTCGTTCACTGGATGGGAGGATGGTGCAGCAGATGTGTCAACATGCCAGTGCTCAGTCATGGTATCTGTAGATGAAAGCTCTGACCCCACTGATCCATGTCGAAAATAAAAAAGAGCCACTTCAGTAATTAGCATTGGCTCTTTATCCCGACCAAATTACTGACTTAGCCATTACATTTTTTAGGTCGGGGGGAAAAGATACCACACTAACACTTAACATTACAAGGTTGATTACATCCAGTCTAACATTATTCTGTTAATAGCAGTGTTTGAGCTGTGACGTCAGAGGAAAAGAGTCGCCATCCTCAAATGGTGAATCTTGGACAGAAACTATGCTTTTCCTCACACCAGCAGATCCTACTGCTTTGCTGTAGTGTGCTTGCGTAAGTCTGAGTGAGTTTGAACGAGCCTGTTATTCAGAGGCCTCCTTTATCTACCTTTGTGCCTGGTTGCAAAGAGCCGCCTGAGGCCGTGCAACGATGGAGCTGGTTTAGTGAAATGGCTCGCTGTGATACAACCGGGCTTACACGCTACCTGCTGCTCCTCGAAGGAGACGGCAGCTGTTTTTTAAAAACCCATCTCCGTCCCCCCACTTTTCTTTTTTTGTGGTGTGGTTCTGTTGTCTTTATTTCATCTCAACCCGTCTGTGCACTCCCTGTGTTGAAAGTGCACAATTCCCCACAACCTCTACATCTGATCAGGTCGGTCTGCTCTCAGGAATGCTGTTTTAGGTAGCTGCTCACTCTTTTGGCTTCAGACCTCATGTATTGCTCAGTCATCAGGGGGCGAGGAAGAGAAAACCACGGCAGACAGTGGGGAGTCGGCCTGACGGTAAGGAAGACGGACAGGCACTGAGAAGAAAGGGGGGGGATGAGTGGGCAGGTTGAGTCCACCTCCATCCAGTGGTCTTGCTGTTATCCTCCTGTTGCAATCTGAGCCCACGGCAGTCAGGAAGCAAGAGGGGAAGCCCTGGCAAGCAGAGGTGCCACAAGCCAAATGTCATGTACAGTGAGAGACAAAAAAAGCCTTTTACTGGAGCTTTGACGACGCATCTGGGTTACATTCAGGGGGCAGCACCATGGGAAAATGCGCCGCCTTTTGTAAATGCCTCATCTCAGGCCAGTGAGGTGTTTAAGGGCCAGTGAGTGTAGGAAATCTGTCCCTGTTTCTATCAGGAAAGGTTTCTGTGCCATAAAACCCTTTTTTTTTAAGGTGCTGTGTGTGGGCTTCTCAATAAAACCTGCGTGTGGCCCTTTTCTCTGCTTGTCTTCAGACAATGCCAGCCTTAGTTAGAGTGTGATGAGATGCCAGGAGCAGGACAGAGCAGCAGCAGCCCTGTCCGGCGGGGAGCCGCCTCTGCCTGCGAAGACACACTGCAGACCAACTTGGTTGATGCCATTAATCATGTCAGCCGGCACAAAAAGGGGCGAAACTTGTGCATGAGTGCTCACGAGTCTACACCCATGCAGCCAGATACAAGCGCACGCACGCACACTCTGTTCCTTTGCATCCACTTTGCACTTGTGTGTTTGTGCACTGCAGTCTTCTGCTTTAACCGTAACAAAGCGCATCATTGCAGAGGATGCACACACAATATGCTGCAAACACACATTTTCAGTCCTCTGTGTTCTCGAGGCCTAGGAGAGGAGGTCCTGTGTTTTAATTAAACCTTTGAGGGCTGTTGTGTTTGGCAAAACTACATTGGTGTTTGTGTTTCCTAAGTCCCTGCCTTCATTTTGGTTTACGACCCCACTTTGAACTGAGCAGCCGCTCCCCCACAATGAAGTTTCCAGACATGGCGGGACAGGAGTGTCTGTGTCGTGGGACTCCTCCGCTCTGCTTGTCACTGTTGAAGAGCATTTTATAGATCTCTGTTTTTGTATTTTTAAAATCCTACTTCAACAATGTCTCCTTGGTGGGTTTAGATGATCACAAATTGTCACAAGTGTTGGGTTCGTAGAAAAGACATCTCTCTAACAAAACTGCCAAACTGATTTCTCCGCTGTTTGATGTGCAGATTTCCTGAGGGTAGATTTTCAGGTCTCCACATTGGTAAAGAAAAAAGAACAACAAACACATCTGCTCTCAATTCAGAAATGCCTCAGAATCTTGACATAACTTTTTGTTATGACTGCTAAGATTTCACAAAAAAAACTCGGTGGCTGAAACTGACCTCACGCTGCATCTAAATGGGCCCTGGCTCTGTAAATTGTATGCTGGTTGTGATGAATATAGCCAGTCCTTCAGGGACAAACAAACAACTTCCTCAGCCTCCAGCAGCAGCTCTGCAGCCACTCCTCAGCAGCGTGAACCTTCAAAGACCGAAAAACAAGTTTGAAATTCTTCAGGGCCTTTATTTCTTTCTGCTGCTTTATGGCTGGAAATTGGAACGAGTTCCTGTGACATGTGTGACCCAGACTTTCCAACTGTGAGTGTAGGTTTTGGTCCTTGTGTGTTTGTTTGGACGCTGTCACAAAAATAAGAAGCAGGGCTCGTTGGACTCCTGTTTTAACATCGTAGGACAGCTGTTTATCAACACACTAGAATTGCATCTTATTTTGGAACCTTTCTATTGCATATCACATTTGATTTCTATAGAAAATTGAATTATTTGTATTATCTTGCTGAGATATAGATGATAATTGATACTACACCTGTGATACATGGCTATAGCATGAAAAGCTTCTCTTGTTTTTTGTGCACATTGAACAAATGAGAGCCATAGCGGTTCTGGTCGCTGGATTTCTGTTTTCCTCTTGTTTCCAGTCTTTATGTTAAGCTAAAGTGTAGCCTTGTATAGTAGCTTCTCATTTGGCCCAACGGTGACTTTCCAAGACTTTGAGTTATTACTTTTAAGAAGTAATCGTAGAGCAATGGCATGAGTTTTGCTTCTCCATTTTTCTTGCTTTAGAAATATCTAATATCACCGGTTTATGGTTATTAACAGTTGAGGGATGGTTTTCCTTCAGCCAAGACTATAGTCCAGACAATGCTGAGACTGGTCGAATAAGGGAATGCAGTGGAAAATTCCCAGGCCAAGTTTAGAACCAAGCCATGAGCACAGTGAGGGGAAGAGGGTGTAGATTTGGGGTTAGAGGGAGCGCAGAGAATGGACGCTGGGTGGGTGTTAGTGGGTTTCTGAGGGAGGAGTCGCTGGTTTGTGCAGAGAAGGAATCACCGTGAGACTGCTCACTGCAGTTCCTATTTAATTACAGCTGTACTTGAAGGACAAGGCCAGGCATGCTCTGCCCGAGCATCTGAAAACACACTCATTCATATATGCTAATGTGGTGAACAAGTTTGGGCAAAGGTTTTGTGTCCACTGAGGAAATTCAAGTTTTCCGCACTTCCTCAAGCATACATGTTTTTTTTTAGATGAGAGTAACATCAGATTCAAAATACCGGATGTTGTTTCGATCTGGTTTTTAAAATGTTTGGGGTTTATGTGTGTTTATGTATGTTTGTTTTTATTGAATAATTTGAAGATCTCTTTCTCTCCTGATTACATTTTATAAACTTTTGATCGTTCCAGATGAATTGTTGTCTGCCAAACAACTGGCACCACATCTGCCTCCTGCTTCTCGGACCTCAGAAACAACATGTAGCTTCTTGCGTAAGCAAGTCGAACCATGAGAGCGAGCTAGCACACCATCAACCTCTGCAAGAGGGTTATTTTTGGAGTCCATAATTACAAAGGAGGGATTGACTTTGCTTCTCGGCAGCTCATCTGCAGCAAACACACTCACCACTGGCAAGGTTGGCTATAGAGGCACCCAGCTCACTTTGTGTTAGCTGTGTGTCGGCTACAAAAACAAGCTCATGCAAACGGTTCTTGGCTCACCTGAAGATTTGTTAGTGCATTTGTAATATATCATCCCTTCTTATCTTTTGTTGGATTACTAAATTAAAGTAAGGCAATGAACTTCCAGGGTTGCTTTGGAATGAGTCTGATGTGCATAGCTCTGCTCCTGCTGCACATGGCTCATATGCTATAAATCTGTACATAGCACACAAACACGCCCTGTGTCCCCTGAAACCAATCAGATGTGTTCGACCCCATGTGAAGTCATTTATTTCCCCCCATTTGAAGTTCACTCTCCCTGAGGCAGGAACCATCCAGAACTAAATCCACTTAACATAAAAGCCTGTGCAAACATGGCTGATGTAGGCTGTGTACAAGTTCACTATTAACTCTTGACTGTGCCCTTCAGTCTGTATGTATAGTCAATTTGAGTCTAATAACCCTATTTAATTGGGTATTTCTTGGATTTTGGTCAATGGAGCCTCCGGATCCCTACACTGAAGAAGTAAACTTGCTTGACAAAATTGGTAAAACATAAATTGATATAATTCGTTCAAGTTAGTTCTTTAGTTTAGTTGTTGGTTTGTTTGTAACCGAGATTGGACGAATTACTATGAAACTTGGCGGAAGGATGTGATATGAATCGGCAAAGAACACATTAAATTGGGCTTGGGTGGTGGTGCGGTTGGGGGTGGATCCAGGAAGTAATTTCACTTCGAGGCATTTCTCAACATTTTCCTTGATTTCTCAGAATAATTATTTGATTTTAAATGAGGTTTCATAAAGGGACTACTGGGTGCTATTCTAATTCGTTCTTGTTGATACTATTTCATTCCTTTTTTAGTCGATAAATAATTGTCTTTTTTCAGTGGAAGATGGGGGACTGAACGTACATGTGTGCATTTGCTGAGAGGGAGTTGTCCGTTCCTTTAGGGTTGTTTACTCTTCTAATATCTCCCTGGTGCCAAGCTGACAAGATCTGGGGCCATTCTGTTTGTTTTTAAGGGAGAAAAGGGAGTGCATTTTAGAGTTATCACATTTTCTGATGGCGATATCCAGAGAAAATGACAAATTCTAGCTATTAATCTCCAGACGATGGGGGTGAAGTGGATTATGCAACAATATCCAGTGTGTGTGTGTGTGAGCGTGAGGAATTAAAAGAACAATTACAGCCAGCTAGAAGAACGGGCATATATAGGTCACGAGGCTAAAACAATGAGACAAGCTGTCAGGCCCTGCACCAGTCTGGCAGTTCTTCAGCCTCAACGTGCCCTTCACTGCTTTGATTGGCTAGAATGCAGCCAGAGGTTTTCATGATTGGACGTGACAAATCACCAGATCTGGCAATGAGCATGACCATAACCCCGGGAAAAAATTAGTTTAACATCAAAGTGAATCACACAGAGGATCTATAGCACGTGTCTAAATCCATGGTTTGTCCACGTTGTGTTATTGATTGCTGCTGGAAGAAGTTCTCATTTGGCCTTTGTTTATTTGGTTTTAATCATTTTCTCTGGTTTCCTGTGGAGCCAGATTATCTTTAATGAGCAGTTTAGTGATTTAGAACAGCAATTTGTCCTCGGCTGCGTTTTGTTAATGACTTTTGATTAATAGATTAATAGGTCTAGGATTCAGTATCAGCTTACAGAAATTGGGAAAAATAGTTATATTGTAGTATGTCTCTTTTTTTTGTATAAAGAGGACTCAGAGTGAGTAACTCCGACTTTTATTAGAAAAACACCCCCTACTGCATACCTTTTAGTCATAGTCACATAAAGCAGGACTTGTCTGGATTACTGTCTGCCACTGAGCCTCACTTTAAATGAATGCCGCTCTGGTATATTCAGCTTACTCTTAATAAAAGTCCACAAATTAAGTTTTGTTTTTTTTTACCCAAAGCCCCCTTACGAGCAGTCTTGCGGGTTCTTGAAGTGACTCACAAATGTCTGGCAGGGATAGACAAGACATCGTGAGAAGACGCTGCCCCTTCTCCCACACACAGCTCGTACCACCCTCCCCCGAGCTGGTGCTCGAATCAAGCCAGCTCAGCAGTTCAGGACGGGAGGAGAGGAAGGAAAGAGAATGGAGGAGGGGAGGAATGAGCCCCAACTCTTGTGTGCTGATATGAACTGTGTCCCATAGACCCAACGTAACAATGGACACTGACAGCTCATGTGGAAAGTCTCCGATAGACAGTTTTGACAGTGGGGGTGTGTGTGCGTGTGTGTACTTGTTTTTGTTACCTCTTTAGGGCCATTTCCAGTTGAAAACAAACCTGTATACCTCATGGGGACCGAAGCATGGTCGTCATCAGGCAAATCTAAGGTTAGGGTCAAAAAAGCGAGGACGTTATTTGTTTTTGATTTTAAGACATGGATTGGTTATTGTTGATGTTAGGGATAAGGTTTTGGGTGGGTCTGCCCAACATTAATGCAAGCCGATGCAAAATCCTAATAAGGATGGCTGCATAAAAACCGTGTATGTGTGTACTTGAACAGATATCTTTGATAGGACCAGTTTTAGTCTGAAACTTTAGTTAAGTTGTGATGGTTAAGGGGTCTAGGGAATGCACCGTGCCAATGAGTGTCCTTACCAAGATAGTAGTACAATATTGTGTGTGTGTCTCTGTGTGTGTGTGGGGGGGAGAGAGGATAAGGACACAGAGACTTGATGGAGCAAACCACAAATGGAGTCAGTGGAGCAAAGCAGGAGCAGGAAGAACTAAGGATATGTGTCACCATGCACAGGAAGTGTTCTGTTATGCTGTGTGGTTGTGCAAGAGCGGGTGTGTTGGTGTTTTCAGGTGCAGGGGAGGATGGGAACAGGGCCTGTCCAGGCTCGCAAAAGGACTTAGCCAATTGCATCTCCGGGGAACGGGGGGCCCTCACCTGGAGGCCAGAAAAGGGGCTTTTCACTGACCCTTGTTCGTGACTGAAAAGAGGTCAATGAGGGAGCTTGCACTGATGGCAGTGTTCAACACATAGCCGGGCAAAACTCATGCTGCATCCCTTTCAGATGATTAAGAATAATCATGTCAATGTGGATCAACGGCAAAAGTGGGCAAGAGACTGAAATTCAGACAAGAATGTCCGGGTTAGTCCTGGGGTTAGACATGTGGTTGAGATGGTTAGCGTTAGGGTAAGGGCCAAGGGAATAGGAGGCATGTGTGTGTTTGTGACTGTATCTGTCTGCTCGGGTAAGGATAAAAACAAAAAGTGATCTCATTTGCCTTCGGAGATAACATTTTCTCTGGCCTCTCATAAGTCGAGTTGCAACGGGGTGGATTATTATTCTTGCCCGTGGTGTGAATGAGCTGAGCGTCTCCAGAGGCAGCTTCATAACAAAGGATCACTTTTCCTGTGGGTTGATGTAAGACCCTCTCAGCAAGACACCTTCTGTGAAGACAGACACAGTCTCGCCCTTTCCCTGTCTCTCTCTTTCTGTTTCCATGAAAGCCGGCACTTAAGTATAAATAAAAATGAAACTGGCTTGGAGGCATCGTGATGTGTTGTGATGTATAATATTGTCATATAACTACTGTATTTAGATGTGTCCGTTCATATTTTTTGCTTCCAGATATAGTTTAGACTGTTTGATAGCTAAATACAGCAGATAATACAGTGGTTTAGTTCAAATCGGTTTGTTTATACAGTATTGTAACGTTTGAGTTCACCCACCCCTCCACAGAGGCCACTGCGTCCTACTTACATGTGGGTTTATTATTTGTAGCTCTCTCTTTCAGTTTGCCCTGTTTTTAGATGCAACGCTATTTAAACAACACAAATAATTTCTACACTCTTAACTAAATGATGGATCGGTTCTATTCATTTTCTCAACAATTAAACGGTCTCAAAAAGCCGTTGCAAATGAGCAGTGTGGGCACATGTACATGGATAATATCCTCACAGGACTCGTAAACATTGTTCTGTTCATTCTGGGGCATTATTTGATGAAGGCTGCTAAGCTTCTGTTGAGGTTTGTGAGTGTTGAAGAGGAACTGGGACTTTACACAGGGATTGTGAATATTATGTTGTTTCATATTGGCTGTGGATGAGAATATAGGAATATTGAAGAAAGAGGCTGTGAGGAAACGTATCATTTGTAGGGGCATTAAGACCTGATATTGCATCCTGAGTGATCCGATCATAAGTTGTCTGCACTAAGAACAGAAACATCCCATCACTCAGACACACACACACACACACACACACACACACACACACACACACACACACACACACACACACCACACACACACACACACACACACATTGTCATCGCTCACATCTAAACTACAACAACACAAATGTTGAGCAGGGAAGTTAGATCTGGTCACAAAAGGTCACAGGAGACACCTTCAGGACACATTTTAATTTCATGTGTAAACACTCAATCTCAGAGCTGACCACTTGCGATTGGACCTCTCAGGATGGATGTTAATACTATAGGTCTGAAATGGGCCTGAGAGCAATTCTGTGTGTGTTATCTGTACGTCTTTGCTCTCACACACACACACACACACACTTTATAAGCAGACGGCCAGACAGGTGGCAGTGACTCCCGTCCAAGTCTGCTGCTGTGAGCTGTGTCCCCACTACACTGCCAGGTTCTATTTCCTACCATCCCTTCTTTGCCAAAATGCATATAAATTATATTATTGCTCATATGGCTACAAGAAAGTCTTTTGATGTTTACTCTTGAGTCAATCTGAGTCCTCATTGTTCGGTTTGAGAATGTACCCCCTGTGTTATGGCTGTTTTTTAAGTAAAGAGTCCAAGATTTCCATTAACGCTGTGTTCCACAGGGATGTTTATTTATATCTTTGCATGGGTACTAAGCAGAGCAGGCCGCCCTGGTACCTGTGGGCCAGATGGAGCCGAGACTTAGTGGAACTTAAATCAACAGCATGTGTTTTCCTGGTTGGAAACATGCATATGTGCAGGGGCAGAGAGGCAGCGGCATTAGAACCAGGAGCAGTAGTTGAAGGAGGAGGAAGCAGGAAGGGTTTGAGAACCCCCCACCAGCACAGTTTTTTTCTTGAAGGGTGTGTGTGTGCTTGATGGTGTGTGGATTGTTCATTTTGAGGAATGCAAGAGCCGTCGACTCCATCGCTCTCCTCGTCCTCCCTCTTTGATGTTCTCCTCTCCTCTGTCATATGTCAGCACACACACACAAACACAGGTTAATCTCCTTACGTACGCACACGCACTCTCCTTCTCCCTTCTTTAAATACTCCTCTGTCCGTCTTAACCTCTGTCCCCCCCCCCTGTGATTTGGCCCCACAGATGTGTGTGTGTGTGTGTGTGTGTGTGTGTGTGCTGGTTTTTGTGTGGGGTCTTGTCTGTGTGTGTGTGTTAGTGTTAGGATTAGGCAGGTACTGGATATGGTCAGAGAGCTAGGCTGAGTGTACAGGCAATGAATGGAGGACTATGCAATGTCACGATAGTGCCTTATTACTGTTGTGTGTGTGTGTGTGGAGGATGGTGATACCTGTAACGAATCTTAAACCTGTGACTCTCTCCTCACCCCACCACCACCACCTCCAACCCCACACGCACACACCAAACCAGAGCTGAGCAGACGAGACAGCTCCCTACGGCAAGCCGATTGAGCATTTATTCCATATCTTTGATATCAAATTTCAGTCCCCTCCACTAGATCGGTCATTGTCAGCACTAGTTGGACATTTGGTCGCACTAGTTCGGCTTACTAGTCACTCTTTTTCAGCAACTAGTGGCACTTTTGTTCAACTAGTTAAAACAGAAACCTTACTAGTAACACTTTACTGAACTAGTTGAAAAAGAGTGACTAGTAAGATTTTTTGTTCAACTAGTTCAGTAAAATGCCGAACTAGTGCGACCAAATGTCCAACTAGTGCTGACAATGACCGAACTAGTGGATGGGACTGAAACTTGATATCAAGGATATGGAATAAATGCTCAATAGGCTTGCCATAGCTCCCTTTAACTCGTCCCAGATGTGCAGCCCGGCCCCGGTGTGCCGCGCTGACTGTTACTGAAATGATTGAAGGAGTGCATAAAGACTTTTGTCTCATTCTCTTTCACCGGACTCTCCCCGGACTCCCATTTTTATTACCAGAGTTGTTGGTGTGGTTTTCACCTTGTGAGTCTGTTTCATCACGGCAGACATGTCGCAGGAACGACCACAGAGGGAGTTTTCAGGAGAGGCCGTCTGCATGTGGACAGATTTTGTAATTGTGTTAGCATCACAACTGTGCAAGATGTATTTCACAGGTGTGTGATTGAGATCAAACTGAAAGGTGCTCATGGTCATAACAATGTGGTAATAACTCGATAAAAATGAATTGTTAACTTGTTGACGGGCATTGTGGCTGACGTGATCCCATTGCAGGATGTTCTCTAGTTTATTCATACATGTATAATATGATAGATATTCAGACTAAATGACTAGGAATGATTTGAGAATGATGATCAAGGCTCTAAGCTGATTTTTATTTCTTCTTCTACCATCTCTCTCTGGAAATGACAGATTTCCAGTTCACATAAATGCAGTGCTTGTGTATATGTGTCAACTCCTGGGGGAGAAGTATTCACAGTATTTACATAAGTATAAGTAAAGATCTTGCATTCAGAATATATTTAAGTAAATCTAAATAATTATTATTGGCAAACTATGCCAGAAGTATCAAAAGTAAAGGTACTAATTATGCGGAATATCGATGCATCACATTTTATAAACTGATTTTTTCTATGTTAAAACTTGAGAAGATAGTTACCAACTAAAGCCATCAGTGGTAAACTTAAATGTACAATATTTCCTTTGTTCAATGTGGTGAAATACCAATATATAGTCATATAATATGTAAATACTCAAGTACAGTAATTGTTCTCAAGTGCATCATTTGAAAAGCATTTACTTTTCCGATAAGGCACAAGAGCCGAAACTTCCAGTGAATTCCTCGACCTTCGGGAGGAGGCGTCCTCGATTGCAACCACGTACGTTTATCAAGCTTCTCCAAATTTCCTACCGGGCCCTGCCTCCACCACCCCTCCAAGAATGTGAAATATGTTTGCATGTTAAAAAAAAAGAAGTTCATCTTTATTCTGTCTGGATTCTTTTTCCATGTTAGTACTAGCCGAGCGTCTTGGCAGGAGACGGCCCCTAAACACACAGATTGACTTCCCAGCCGTCTCCCAATGCGGAAGAGACGAGACGTCCATGAATACTGATTGTTTTGATTCGTCCGACACACACATGTACGTCCCACTGGAAGGTGGCTCCGTGCATGCACTCGTGTATTATTATTTTTAACAAAGGTGAAAATCTGACCTGGCAGCTAAGAGGAAGTGTGTTAGAGGAGAAAAGCCTTTTTTAAAGTATTCACTGCAGCTCCATTACATGGGAAGGAGACGTAGAAATTTGCAGTTCAGCTCATTTTTTCCCCTTTTATTTGGATCTGTTGTGTAAAACCACTGGAGAGACATGAAAACCAGCTATTTCTGACCCCAAGCTACGAGAAGAAAGCAGCACAAAGCGTCCTGCATTTCATTAAACTGTCTTTTCTAATGCAAACGGGGGAAATGTAGGTGAAAGAGAAGAATGTTTCGGCGGTGTTGTTAATGGCCTGCCTCTCCTGCACGGCTCTGCTCTGTCATGTGCTGTTTCATCCCGCTCTACTTTTTTGTGCCATATTCCTGGTGGTTTTGAAAGTGAGGAGCTGCCAGCTGTGTGTGTGTGTGTGCATGTCTGTGGGGCTCAGGAATGAAGCCCACTGCCACAGCATCCAGTGACCTAATGCAAAAGGCAGCAGGGTCGAGCACTATTCACTCTTCTCTCTCTCCAGCGATTGTGGTCTCTCCTGTCACTAAGCACTTTGTCACGCTCGGCCGGAGACAGTGATGGGGGCTGGTAGTTGGGGTGCAGGAATGTCACTGGCATAGATGGACTGTAGCTGAATATGCTCCAGACATAGCAACAAGCAGGAGGTTGGAGGCTGTAGTTGGAGAATACTGCAGTATCACTCTCCTGTGAAAGCAAAAAATCCCAACATGTTAACTTTTCGTGCCCCAAGAAAATAAACCTTTCAACAGCTTGATTAATGCGCATTCTTCACATATCTTTTAGCCTGTTAGAGAAGATGGCAATGGGAGTTTAATACTTGAAGGAATTGTGCAGCATTTGGGGAATTTTTTACTTTTTTGCATAAGCTGTTTTCAAACTGGCAGGAGAAGTTCCAGAAATTGTCCAGATCTATATCTCTGACATTTGCCTTTTTAGATACAGCCCCTCCAGAAAATTCAGGAAATTGTCCGGACCTAAGTGTTTACCTCAGAGCAGTTTAAGTTACAGTAAAGATGTTAATAGACAGTAAAGTCTCACTTAACTTTATTTGGAGCATAGGTTTCTTGCTTCATATCTCTGGCTGAGTGTATTGTCGGCTTCTTCTGCATGCTCTGTTGTCCCCACAGTAGTTATTTCCTCTGTGAAGGCGTCTGACTGTAAAGTTCCTGAGCTGTGCTGCTGGTGTCTGCGACGTATCACTGGGTAAAAATATCATTAGCAGCGGGGTCACTGGTCACACTGGTCACACCCCCGAGTGCCGTTAGCAGAGTGTTGATGTTGTCGCCTTCACCCCGAGTCTCACATGCTCATAGTATCGAGGCTTTTCACTGACAGAGTTTAAGATTCAGTGATAAACAACATCAGACTTCTGATTAACAATGTTACAGATTATGAGGGTCATATTGAAGAGCAAAAAGTCTGAGATTTCAAGAAGTGAGTCTTAATATTTCAAGAAGAAGAAGGTTGTCATTTATTGAGAAAGCTGATGAGCCAATAGATGAATGATTGTGTTATTTGTGGATCCTGTACAAATAATAATAGTATAACTTAACAAAATGCCCCACATTCCTTGAGTTAACACAGGTGACAGGTTGAACTTCTGATATTCCCCCTCTAACATGACTCGTAGCCTTAAGACTTATTCTCATAATATCATGACCTTATTCTCATTTTCTTTCCTTTTTAAGTGGCTCTAATACTCCGTGGTACAATATAGCTCTTGAATGGTAATAGAATAAATTGCTGTACTACTTTAGCAGTAGGTTTCTTTGTTTTAACCGCTACTTTGGAGCTTTTTAAAAAGACTGATACATTATGTTCCCACTAAGCACAAAGATTTCCTTTCTTAAACCTGTGAAGTGGCACACACGCACACGTTCTAGATCTACTGAGACAACACAGTCAAACCAGTAGATTAATATAAAGTCAGACTATAGCGGTGGCCGCTCGTGTTTCTCCCTCTGCCAACACAGGTATACTAAAAAGAACACTTTAACATGGGGAGTGCCAACTTTCACAGAGTCCTGTGTGAAATATCACACATGAAGTCGGCCCCGCACACCTCTTCAAATATCATTAGTGTGAAGGTCCGTGTTGTTATTACCAGACATGGCTGCAATGTTTGTGTTGATCTTTGTGTGTGTTTTACTTTCATTGCATCTCCAGTAAAACGAAGCATAACAAGGATGTGAAATACCGTGTCAAAATGTCAAAGTGTGTGTTTTTGTGTTGGTCCATTGCTGTCGTCGTTCGTGTTTACAGTTGTGTGTCGAGTCAGCGCTGGATGTAAGAAGAGCTGCCAGGAACAAGTGTGTGTGTGTGTAGCCCCTAATGGCTGATCATAAAACCCTTTAGATTCCAGCCTTTTTATGGGAGATGGAAAGCAGTAGGACTTTCTTTTCACAGCTTTGCTTAACTAGAGGTGGGCCGCGGTGGAACAAAGACTATTTTTCAACTTTTGCTTTGGGAGCTCGAAAAACGGCATGGGGAGTTCGACAGCCACCAGGGATCACAGAGAAACCAGTTTCATCCTCCTGATGCCACTGGTATCATACCAGCAGGTTGCATGTTACGTTTTCTAACTAATTTGAATATGGTCGTCTGATAGAGTTTCACAGAAGTTGATGCAAAGTGTGGCTGTGAAGCAGAGCACCAATATGCCAGTGATGGAGCCCGTTACTTTTAACAGTATCCTGGCAAGTTTAATGGCCGTGTTCTGAATGTCTTCAACTTGTATGGACACTTCTCCAACTACATTTACCCCCACATTCCTCAACTGTCGTGCACACACACACACTCACAGACACACACTCCGACAGAGAGTAGAATGTACAAGTCACCCAGAAGCCGCCTTTTCACCTCTGATCTTTTCCCCCTGACCTTCAGTGGGCTCCACTCGGGAGCCTGGTGTTTTCTCGTATAGGCTTTAGTGTTCCTAAATAAATCACCTCGCTTTGGGATTTACACTCACGAGGCTGGAAACACGGCAATGTTGAAAATCCCTGTGTGGATTTCTCTCTTTAGCCGCGCTCTCCCATTACCCTCGCTGATACTCTCTACCACAGACGTTTAATGTGATTTAAGTGAACGAATGATTTTTTCCGTCTCTGTCAGCATTTTGCATCATGTGAGCTGGAGTTTTTAGTGGAATTCCCCAAGAACAAACTGAAGTTTAGGATAAACGCAAACAGCTGCTGTGCACAGCAACAGGGCATCATCTAACGCATTTATTATTCTATAGACTGATCAGTAAATCACATCTGAGGGTGAATAAGCATGTGGAAACACTGAGTAGCACCTAATTGAACCGAGTTGTTCTAATAGGCTTCGGTTGCGAGGTGCTGTCGAGCCTGCAGATGCCTGGCAGTGACCCAGTGGGCTTTGATCAGCGGGTTCACATCGGCTTACCCATCATGCTCCAGTGTAGCCGGGATTAGGGTTGTCAGGAGTTGTTACGATAACCTTTGTGTGATTGGCCGGAACATGCCCACTTCGTCTAGCTCTGCTGTGTGTGTGTGTGACTGTGTGACTGTGTGTGTGTGTGTGTTTAGAAAGCATGGACACCTGAGAGTTCATTCTTACTTAACTTCTCAGAAGTAATTATTCACCTTTACGAGGTTGGATAGTTTCATCTGCAGTTTAAAGATCAGTCATTTCCTTAGACTGCAGGAACGTATTATTAAATCCCTACAGAAGGCCTCAATTGTATCGAGTATCTTCATGAGTCACAGAGAACATATAATATTTTCCGCTTGATGAATGCATTGAATATAACACCTCATAGACACAGATGGAGTTTGGCCCAGTTTGCTTCCATGACTCAACATTATAATTTGTGTGGCACCTCCAGATTCTGTAATCCCACTATGCTCCAGTGGTTTTACTTACCAGGGGAATATGAGGAGTCTCAAGCATACATACATTACATCAGTTCATATAGTGGTTATGTTCTTGATTTGACAGATGCCAATCCCAATTTCCCAGAGCCCATGGTGAACTCTCCACGTTTCTTAAATACTAGTACAAACCCAAAGATGCAAATAAAAGCAAACGATTCGCAAATTACGAGGCAGGTTCAGCATCGTTGATTGAAATAGGACATAAACGATCAAACGATTACCAGAATAGTTGCTGAAGAAACATGTCTTAATTGATTAATTGTTTGTGCACTGAGAGGATATAAGTGAAGTACTTCAGCTTACTCAATAGTGGCAGTCTGTTTCAGCAGCTCTCGCTCTCTAACTTTATTCCTTTTCTAATCCTTCTGATGGATTCACCCAAAGTTACTCCACTGAGGTTTCTAACTGATTTTACTACACAATAATACTTTTTGTGTTTCTGTTCGATCTCTACCTATTTATAACTTTCTACCTTTGCGTCTGTGTTCACTATTCCCTTCCCCCGCACGTCAGATTTCCCCGAAGTCAAACTAACAACAGGTTGTTGTTATCTTATCTTAGCTTTTGGAAAACACAAAATGACCTCAGTGCTTCATGAATGTGAACCTGTTCCACCTGCTGCTGTTTCCATCGTTCGAATTCCTTCTTCATTCTTTACCTGGAACTCACAGTCAAACTATGTGATTATATAAATAGTTACAGGAAGAATGGAAATCACCTTTTTGGTGAGGTCATGGATGTCCATACATGGTGATGTCTGATGAGTATCAGTCGGTTTACTCGGCTCATTTTCTTAAAGTAAGATATGTATTTTCTTTTGGTGTAGTTTTTAATTGAACACCACTGAGGGAGATTTTAAACATAGACCTATTTTAAATGCCGTTTTCCTAGTTGATTGTATATCAAACCAACCCCATGCCTTTGTGTTCATAGCTTTATTTAAACAAATTTACACTGACACGACCTTCTTATGGGATTTAGCAATGAGCAGCTGTGAGACATAAAACACACAAAGCATAATTATAGTTGTGCACACAGGATTTATGACTGAAAGATCACTCGTCCTCCTGAAGCACGCTGGGGATGTGGTGCGGCTGTGTGGCGTGCCGTCGGTTTGGGACTGAGGTGAGGGTGTGGAAGGAGGGAGGGCGTTGCACCATAGACCTGTAATGAGACTTTGCTGCAACTCCCCTCCAATGTGGTTCCCATCAGCGCAACTTGCACTTGTGGCTGAAATTCCGGTGCTGCTGCAAATGCCTCGTCTGGATTCAATCAAATCAACTACTGCCGCAACATGTGTAGAAAACTAAGAATACCATGAGTTCGATGATGCCAAGATACCTTTAGCAAGAGGCCTTTTCCAGACTCTTTTCTTGATCAGGTGTTATGTGCTTTAGACTCAGCAGTTTGGCTCGAGTCTGTGAGCAGTCAACAACATTAAGTGGCGTCAATGGAGACAGACATTTTCCAGAACTTTTCCCGCCACCTTCCTTGTAAAATATCTTTAAGATGTCTTGAAAATACACAGCAAGCGAGGGGAAGTGTTGAAAAAAACTAACCTACTGGAGGTTTTGGAATTAGGGGTTGATTTGGATGTGCTGTAAACTAAAACACAATATTTTAGCGACATTTTCCTGTTGTTGTAAAAGTGTCTCCCCCGGACAGTCTCCTGCTGGTCTCGTCACATCATCCATCATCCTTCTCCAGTTCCCCCTGTGCCCTGTGCTCGGTGTCCCTGTTGTCTTCCACAAGCTGCTTCTCTTCACCTGAGGACTTGCTCGGGGACATTGTGCACAGACCCAAACTCCCACCACTTCCCCCAGAACCTCAACACTCCCTCTACTTCTTCTCCAAAGCTATAATTAAACAGGCTCCTGCTGAGTCGGCTTTCTGCGCAGGACCTGTAAGAGGAGGTGTTGGAGGAAGACGACTTGTATTAATGAGTCAGCGCTGCGTCGGGAGCTGCATGGCAGACATGCTCCTCTGAGGCCGGAGGGACGAGTGGCCAGCTGGCTCGGCTCCGAGTCTCCGTATTTGTTTCGATGTTCTCTCCCTCCACAGTGAACTTTGACTGGATCAAATATTACAGTAGAAACACACACACACACACTTATCATTTATTATAAAGCAGGTGTCTCACACAGTTGGGCAAAGATGAGTCATCGTTGTGCCATGGAAGTTGAGAAGCTGGTGCTCCCGCCTGGGGACCCTCACTTCCTGTCACATCGGGCCTCGCTGTGTCCAGATTTCCTGTCTGCCGGAGAGAGGGGAAGATTAGAGAGCTATGAAGTTATTTTTTAATCAAGGAGCGCACACACAAATGTTTCTGTCTGAACCCCAACAGAATGCATGTAGTCAGTCTTTTCTTCTTATGCTACATCCTCATCTTTGCTATGGATCCACCTGGGGTCCACGATACTTGTAGTTTCAGAGCCTCGAAAACTGAGAAGTTAGAAAGCTCAGGGCTGCGTTTTAATCTGGAGGGGCAGTTTGGAAACCATGATGTAGACTCTGGTGGATTGGGTCTTTACATTCAGGACGTAGCCTGCGCAAATTCGCCAGGCTACACACATGACCCCTTCCAGGAGAAAACAAAACGGCATTAGCCTTGTACAACGTGTGTGTATGTGAATAAGCGTTGCTGACCCTGTTTTCTTTGCTGACTGTTAGTGCAGTTATATTCTACATTTTACAACCATGTAGGAGACGGGCTGTCACTGAGTCCCATGTCCACTGGGATATGCATGCCTTCCTGTTTACTCCAACACACACGCCCCAACAATAACAAAGTAGCATGGAGGTTTTCCTCAAGTTTTACACCTTAAGGGAATCAATCCAGCGTGTGAGGATGATCTCGTCCTCCATGAAGGGTTTCATTGTTTCACTGATTGCTGTAGATCTTTGGTTGGCAACATCACGCTTGAACTGTGTTTAACCCACTGATCTTGCCTCACAGCTCATTCTTTGCACCGTGTTTTATCTTGTCTTACTTCGAGTCAACTGGTTCAGCTGGTTCAGCTCCTGTCGTATTACTTTAGAGTTAAATCCGTAGTTTTGTCTGTTTTTAAGGTTTGTGTTCGTACATGTGTGTGCCTGTGTGAGTGCCTGTGTGTGTGAGTGAGTGCATAAAGGCCCACTGAGGCTCCCTTCATCTACTGCCTGGTAGCTAAAGGGTGGGTCACCTCTGTCAGCTCAGGCAGGAATGTTCTGCACACTCAGCGTTTACCCAAACACACACACACGCTCACTGCATCTCAGTAGCAGCAGTGTGTGAATACAGTTGACACGCTCGCATGTCATTTTTGATGCATAGTTTGAACCCCTCATTCCAAAGGGGACCCGGTTCAGGACTAAAGCAGCGAGCACCGGGACTTTGTTTATAGCTTCAGTAATAAAAACTGCGCTAATGTCACATGTGGAATGAAATCTGTATAAATGATTAGCAGGTTTCTCGCAGGAAAAATTCTTTTCAAGTCCATCTGTGCATAGTTTGAGCAAAGGTTGCTGAGTTTGTGAGGCAGGTGGTTTGATTTAAAGACGTAGGCAAACACTGGAGCCCTCGTGTGCACAGGTTTTCTAGTTCAAGTATGGAAACCTTTATGTTGTCAGCTTGTTGAGATATTTTTCTTCTCTCCTTGTTGCATTTGGAAACTAGTAACATGTGAAAGACAGTTTTTCAACCCTGAATACTTAACGCTAACCTTTTCCTGTCTCTTTTTGTGTCTTTGCAGAAGAGGTCGACTACGCTAACTTTGGCACCAACACAATCACACGTAGGAAGAAGGCCGTGGTCGCGCTGCGCAACAACGACATCAACCGCAAACGGCCTCACATCCGCATCGGCATGCCCCAGGACTTCCGGCCCGTCTCCTCCATTATCGACGTGGACATCCTCCCCGAGTCTCACCGCCGCGTCCGGCTGTATCGCCACGGATCAGACAAACCCTTGGGTTTCTACATCCGGGACGGAACCAGCGTGCGGGTGACACCACACGGGCTGGAGAAAGTCCCCGGCATCTTCATATCCCGACTGGTGCCCGGGGGCCTGGCGGAGAGCACCGGGCTGCTGGCGGTCAACGACGAGGTGCTGGAGGTGAACGGCATCGAAGTGACTGGGAAGTCCCTGGATCAGGTCACGGACATGATGATCGCCAACAGCCACAACCTGATCGTGACGGTGAAGCCCGTGAACCAGCGCAACAACGTGGTCCGCAGCAGCAGGATATCGGGCAGCTCCGGCCAGTCATCTGACAGCAGCGGATCCACCGGTTATCCGAGTCTGTCTGTGGCCTCCATTGGAGCGGCGTCCTCCGGGGCACACGGTTACCAAGACGACCTGGAGAGTGACGAAGAGACAGATATCGTGATCGAGAGCAGCATCAAGCGGCCGTCCCAGAGGTCCAACGCCTCCCTGGCGTCAAGTGCGTCTCGCACACACCAGCAGACGCCAACCACGCTTCCAGGCCTCGCTGCGCCTCCCAGTCCTCCCACTCGCCCCTCATCGGTAGTCTCCACCGCCTCCTTCCGCTCCCAGACGAGCCTCAACGGAGGGTCCCAACACCAACACCAGCAGCACCACCACCAGCAGCACCACCAGCCTCAGCACCAGCAGCAGCACCACCAGCAGCACCACCAGCAGCAGCAGCAGCACAGCAGCCTCAGCTACCAGCTTCAAAGAGACCTCAACCTGCAGCACAGCCTGCACCAACAGTCCCAGCACAGTCACCACCACGTACAGCCGCCGCACCACAGCAGCAACCCGGCACTCCGCCACAGCAACGGCAGCCTGCACAAAATCCTCAGCTCCCTGAAAACGGACCCACGGCACAGTCTGGCGCTGCCCAGGGGGGGGGGTGGAGGAGGATGGCACCGTCATTACCCTATAATACTTACAAACACACGCGCTCAGAGACTTAAACATCCCAAACTGCTCAGAGACTCAAACTGGAAAGCGGATAATTATGAGCACAAGTGGGTTTTTTGTCTGATTTTAAGTTGAGTAACTTCTGTTTGTTTTTACAAGATAATAATAATAGGAAGTTGCGAGCCATGACACAAGGAAACTGTGTATATTTCTTATATTTTTAAGGTTGTTTTTGTCTTAAAATGAAAAAACTTGTACGTATGTATGTAATAAGCATCGGATCAAATAATTGTTTCTAGGCGAGTCCACTGTATCGGATAGTTCTGAACAACATCTCCTGCTAGTGACCACTTTTATAAAGACCTTTTCATTCTTATTACTGGGACCAACTTGGGGTTGCTTATGGATGTTTTTAAAGAGTAAATCTATATTTCTTATATTCTGATAAATGCTGTGTAGAGTATGATTTTTCTTTTTTTTTATAGTTCTTTTATGCATTGATGATTGTGATCAAATCCTTGTATCTGTTCCAATAAATTATTCTGTCTCACAATTTGGCTATTGTTTACTGTATTGTGTAAATAAAAAGCTAAGATTCTTAATTATTATTATCATGAGACCCTCTTTATAGACACAATTGTTCAATTTGAGTAGAATTTTGAATTAGAATATAGATAGTTGGCTGAATTCTGGTGGTAAGACAAATTGAAAGATACCTGAGAACTATGACTTTTTGGTGTTTTTTGTTACCACTTAATGGCCAATTGAAGGTTTTTTAATCAGGAAATAGTCAGTTACATATTGTGACTTTAAACTAAATACAAATTCAAACTATAAGGTCAAAATACACAATCTTTTCTCAACAATGGTTTATTTCTTTTTTGTTAAAGTGTAACACCTCGCTGTAAAATGGTTGCATTTGTATCTGGGATATTTTGACTTCATTTCTAGATAGTGGCAGAGCTTGTTCACAGTTGTTTGTGTATATATGTTACGTAATTGAATTTGTTTCACCAGACTTTTGTAGCAAAGAAACATTATGCAGTGAGTTCAGCTTTACTTGAATAAAATGTACAGTTCAGAGGGAAAACTGCCTCAAACAAGCATTTTAGGTTTCAACCCCTCAGAAGAACAGGTTTCTTCTAGCTCTTCCCTACAATTGAAGATTGTTCTCAATTCTTCACCAGCAGAAGCATCTGGAGGACGGGAATTCCAAACCATAAAACATGTCATAAGCTCCGCGACATCTTTTTTACGATAATGCATTCCCCTCAAGGGTGTGACTTTCTGGAAAATACTGAGCTGTCGCCATTCTGCAGTTCAAGCAAACAACAAACAGATTCCTTACAGTGGATTATTCAAACATGGTGAACGGTTGAGGGCAAACAAAAGCGTTATCAGAGTGTCTCTTATTGCTGTAGACATGCAAATCTGCAGCTTCACACCACAAGCCCGTGCCTGTTGCAGGTTGAGTGGAGGGTCAAGATTCAACACAGAATGATTGCGCTGTAAACACCAGAAAGTGAAGATGGAGACTTTGAAGGTTTTCCTCTCATCCTCTGACTGTTGGCTGCAGCCGGTGTATCTGACCTGGACGTGCAGGAGGAATGCAGCTCTGTGGCGGGTCAGAGGCCCGTCAGCAGCATCCAACTCCTTCCACCTCTCTGCTAATGAATGTCTGTCTGCTGTGTTTACCCAGCATGTGACGCTGCTCCAACAGAAAACACATCATCCACATCCAGCTGCTCTGCCTCGGTCGGGATCTGCACCGCCGAGCAGCAGATTGCGGTTTCAGTGGGAGACCCGCAACCCTGTCAGTCACATAATTAGTCTTTGCTATCAGGCTCTGTCAATCATGTGGCGGCCTGCACAAAGCTCAGTTGCTAAGTGATGCTTATCTGCCAAATCAAATGAAAATAAAGTTTAAAGTGGAAAAATACTTCCAAGTTATTCCGCTACCATGTCTAAATACATATTTGAGAGGATTTCCCCCCTGCATCTTCTCTCTAAATAAACTGATTTGACAGGAAACGTATATTTATAGATATTCTGTGCACTGAAATCAAACCCAAGCCATTTTAACCTGTGCACACAACTCAAATCCACTGCAGTGATTCTGGCTGCCACCTGCTGGCCGAGATTCTGCAATACAGGCAATGAACCTCAGGGTCACATAAAATCACATTTGCAATTTTTTCATTGTTGATAATTTATTTGTCACAATAGGCCATAATATATTTTTCAGTTGATAAAAATAAAGCTATATAATTATTAACGACAAACTTACTGCAAACTTTCACTCACATCATCAGTTTGTGTCTCTCCTGTTTCTAGAGTATGTTTGTTTGCTTGTTTGCATATTTAGGGCCTGACCACTGACAGGCACTGACAGGCACTGACAGGCACTGACAGGCACTGACAGACAGAGAGGCCCTGTTGAAATTGTAAGGATTATTATTATAATTTTTCAGGCAAATGAATTGGCCCCTTGAGGGCTTTAACATGCTCAAATTATTACCAAAGTTTGCAGAAAGGAGATGATGTTGTCATCATAACGCCACTGTGCATTGCTCCTCAGAGTCATAGCGCCACCTACTGATCAGTGTGAAAATGAAGTTGTTGTAATGCATGTGTTCGGGGCCGCTCAGTGCTGCTTTGCAGTCCTAGAACTTTTTGAAATTGTATTTTATAGTTGGTACTCTCCAGGGTTGAGCAATCCTGTTTGCCAACATTGACATTGAAAAGAGCCAAAAAAACGTAAAGGTACCAGTTTTGAATTGTTAAACCACAGAGCTTTTACCTTAACATTAAGGATTGGATTACCAGCTCATTCCCATGATAAACTAAGCACAAGAAGAAGATGGACACATAATTTTTTATATTTGAATATGCATACATTACTTATAAATTCAAATATAAACATCCTCCTCAGTTTCCATTATACACAAAAAAACTATTGATTGTGCACAGACTAAAACAAATACTTTTAATGCCAGTATTTGTTTTAGTTTTTCTAACTGCATGAAAGGTGCTGAAGAATTAAAGTCCTGGTCTAGAAACATGTTTTAATCACACATGTAATAAACTTTATTCAATCTACAGAGAACTGACACTGACAGTTTTTCTCAGCGCTTTGTTGAGCAGTCCCCCTGTTCTGACCCTCGTGATGCACCGTCGTCTTCCCAGCAACACGTGACCGGGTCAGCTGACATCGCGGTGGTGAAAACACGGCAGTAGATCGGGGAAGAGGAGCCATGGAGCATCGTCCGCTGGACCGGGTGGGCCTGCTGTCCCCGCTGGAGGAGTCCAGTGCGGAGATCAGCCGGGACAGCGGCATCGTGTCGCAGAGCGCCAGCAGCCTGTCCATGGTCAGCGAGATCCTGAGCAGCGGCTCCGTGTCGCAGAGCCCCAGCTTCGGCGCCGCGGCCAACGTCGTCCCGGAGAGCCCGAGCCTCCACGAAGCTGCAGAGCCCGGGGCGACCCGCCGGCACGACCCGGAGCAGGACGACGAGGAGCTGGGACACACCGCCCTCAGCTACTCCTCCTACATCAGGGCCTCCGCTGGAGAGGAGGTCGGTGCTGCTCACAGACACAAACACACACACACAGACACACACACACAAACACACACCAGGCTATGTGAGGGATAACATGTCAACACGAGCCAAGTGTGCTGCCACTTTGTTTCTGCTGCACCTTTTAATTTGACAGGCTGTGATCAATGATTCTGTCCTCTGTTGATCAGATGTAACTGAGCAATGATTGACAACAGTTTGTTGCGGTTGCCAGGTTATGTAAGATCCCCCTTGAGCAGGGCACTTCTTCTACTGTCTCCACTCAACCATCTTCCCTCTGCAGGACGTTTGGACCAAAATCAATGAAAGTGTAATTTAACTGAACAGTTAATCTGCCATAAGTCATAAGCATCTTCCCTCTGGTAAAGGGCCAGTGAATTTAATTGAAAAGGACTAGGTGTCATTCAAGATGTGGACTTAAATCAACATTGCAACTGTCAGAGGTGAACAAGGGCTGGAGGGAGGTTGGAAAAAAACAAACTAGAGATGTGATGGTCATAGCTATGATTCCTTATTTGCCAAAATAGATCGAATTAGAGATGTTTCTTTAGTCTGTAATCAATGTATTTATGACTGATTAATTGTCAGTTATGAGCCATAATTGAGAACCTGGTTGGGAAATGACATGACTCCAACAGCCTCCCTTCCCTGTGGAAAAGGGCTGCAGGACATTTGGACCACAATCCATTGAAATAATAATAACAATAGGATTGCTTGGGGAGAGTGAAGGTACTGAATGTGTTTCCTTAAGCGTTACTCATGATGACTGGCTCTCTGTCACTCATGAGCTGACATTAAGTGGATATGCATGACACCACACACTGAGTGAGCTGACTCTGGAACAACACAAAGCCCCCTGTGTTATTGGCCTTGTGGCCCTCGCTGAAACAATTTAAGGACATTTCAGTGAGCTCCAAGGTTGACTCCTTTGATTCCGATTGGGGTCAGTAGCTTTAGTTTGCTGGAATGTGTTTGATATTTTACACCATTTTCTTTTCTTCCAATGATTTCTCCTCTAGATCCTGTGCTTGGAGAAGAGTTTGGAAGAAATGCTGACGAGAGTAGATGAGTTTGTTGGAATGCTGGATATGGTGAGTTGGCTCAGGCTATGAAACAGTGAAAGACTATGTGTTGTTATTATTAAGACTGTTAAGGATGCACTGAAACCTAATGACAAGCATATTTGTCTCTTGTAACTCTTCTGTGTTTTGTCTCCAGATCCGTAACGACACCTCCCAGATAGTGAATGAAAACCTACCTCAAATCCAGCAGAAGTCGGATGAAATGAGACAAATATACAGAAGAATTGATAAGTTAGAGGTAAGTGATCACTGTTGAGGCTTTTTTAACGATGCTTTTGTATAAAATAATTTGTTTGGTGCTTTTGTAAAACACACTTTATCCAGTGATTAGCCTCCTGAGAAGGAAACTACACCAACAAGAATTGTGAAATTAATGAAACATGTGATGTAATATGATATATTAGATATCCTCTTCGCAAGAGGAGAGAGTGGTACAGATATTGTGAACTAGAACCCCTTTTTATTAGCCAACCACTTCCTGTTTTCTCCAGTCAGTACTGGAAAAAAACACTGGTCTTGGAAAGTTCTCTTTTTGAAATCGAATGTTTCACACACACTGGGAAACTAACTGTGACAGAGGCCGCTGAGCCAAAACAAGATGAGATACATCGTGTATTAGTCCCACAATAGGGAAAATGGCAAAAGGCAAAAATACATACAGTGTGAGAATGTCTTTTCTCTCTTTCTTCAATTTGAAACAAATTTACATTATAAAATTAAGGTTTTCTTATCTTTTTGCCGTGTTATTCTGCTGTGTCGACAGGCCTTCGTAAAGATGGTGGGAGCCAACGTCAACGCCATGGAGGAGCAGGTCACGCAGGCAGAGGGAGAAGTAGGAACACTACCGGGCGCTTTCAAGAAGATCTTCCGCACAATGAGTGTCCCAGGTTTCCTAAATGTAAGAGCTTGTGAACCTGCAAGCTTTACACAGTTTGCTTTGTTTGTACCGATGAATTTAACGTGGTCTCGTTTGAACAGTGGGATAAGTAGTGGACTGTGGTGTGAAACTGTCTCTTTGCCTACATCCATGCTATTAAATTTTTATTTTAAAACAAACTCCAATCCTTGTGCACACTGATGCTTAAATGCAGCAGTTTTCAAACTAAAACAACGTAAGCAACATAGCAGCAGCGAAACACACAGTTTTCCCAGCAGTGGCCCCTGATTCCACTCTATTGTTTGTGTGCTACTGGACAGTGGAGATTAATTTGTGTTCCCTTCGTTGACAGAAACCGGCCAGCCCGAGAAGACCAGCACCAAATCAGCGTCAAGAAATCCCCAGTGTATTCCGGACAGATGATTATTTCACCTCACAGCCAGAACAGTGACACGCCGGAATCTCAACACATAACTTGGTTCTAACCTCAAGAGGCCTGTTTTGGGTGGAAAAACTTTAGAGACAACTTTCACTGCCATCCATCGCAAGTGGATCTGTCAGTGCGGCGGCCTCACCCCAGCAATAGCAGCATTTCTGAACAAGTCACTGGAAGTCAAGTGTGTGGAGACACTGCAGATTTTGAGTGTCGTTCTCTCTGCAGCAACAAACACTAAACTGTAGCAAACTGGTTTTTATAAAGTGCCTAAGGGTCTTATTTCTGTCCAGTCCTGTTTTCAGTAATTGTGAAGAAAATGTCCGTTGTTAAATGTGACAAGTCAGGAGGTCCGAGTCGTCCCACTGTAAACAGAGGTACTAAAGGAGGCGCTTTAAAGATCTTAGGACGTATTACACGGAGGATTAGCCCAGCTCTTTTATATTTTACATTCCTCTTACTAGTATTTGTAAAAGCCTGCACGCTGTTATGAATTAATCTGTTTTTCCAGCATCTTATTGCTCTCCCCGAGCAATATCGATCTCAACCAGTTAAGCATTTAATGTCTTCCATTTCAGAAGATTTCACTTTATTGTTAGCCTGACGTCGTTGGCCTTGGTTGATCCCATCGATTGTGGGGCTACATCTTTGATGGCACCTTTACAAAAAAGAAGAAGAAGAAAAAAAAGAAAAGCACAATACTGATGAGTTGTGTCGGCTTCACAAGTCGGATTATCTGAAGATGAATCAGAGTTTAGGGCGGTGATGAAGCTGAGGGTGTGTTTCATACCGATGGGAGGAGGAATTTAGAGAAAGTCTCGCCTTAGAGGTGTGTCGTGGCCCTTTCCCTTTTCAACAAATCAGCTATGATTCGTTATTTGATTCATGATTTGCCAAAGTAGTTAATTATAAAGATGTTTTTGTTTAATTGTTGCTTTAGGTTCACATTTTTAAAATAATCATTAAAGATTTATATATAAAAAGTTTATCTTGTGTTTGTTATTGTCATATATCTACTTTTTTGGTGTATTATTCTTATTTTGTGTTTTTTTGGTTTTAGTTTCAATTTATCTGACTCGTGCTGAGTTAGGTCTCACAGCCCGCATAACCACTGAGTCTGTATAAATCCTGAATACCCTACTAATACTAACAGACCTAAACACTTTCTATCTCTCACTGTGGCTACGGGAGCTCAACACATGCAGATATAAAAAACAACTTCATCAATTTGACGACACATGCGGTGCAAACAGTCACAACACAAGCAAAAGGAATTGCGAAAAACGACAAATGGAAATGTTTCCAGGGGACCCCAAAGAGTGATGAACCTGGCTGTAGTTCAAAGCTTTGTGAATGTTTTTTGTTTTAAACAGAACAAGAAACAAGTACACATGGGATTGTAAACAATAACAAACAGGAACACACATGCCAGAAGCGTTGTATAATATACATATAAATCATATAAATAGGGTATAAAGGATTTAAAGAGATTCAAAGTTTAAACATCCTTGTTGTTGGATGATTTTGAAATAATGTTTACATATTGTGCAACGTCTTCCAAAAAAGAAAAAATACATGGTCTTTTATTGCTATATTTGCATTAAAGGATCATAGACAACAATTTAACTAAATAATGAAAATTCTTTGAAAAATGTATCAAAAATAAACCTACAGAGGTCCTTCTTGGTTGGAGAGTGGTGTCCAAGAAAAGGTGCAAGACTCATGCTGGATGCTCATCACAGAAAGTTACTGAAGTCTCCAGCTCGTCAGAGGTGATGGAACTTCATAAAGTATTGAACTACAGACAGGTTCATCACTTTATGGGGTCCCCTGGAAATATTACCGTTATGGTTTTTCTAATGTGTGCGTGTTTTTTTATACTTGCATGTACTTTATTTATTTGCACTGCGTTGTTCTATCTCGACCACAGTCATCTCTTACCGGGTATTGATCCTGTTGGTCCAAGTATAGGACATTTTTCTGAAACACTGCGGATTCCTGACAGGCAGAACATGGGGCAACCCTACCCGCGATGATCATGGGCCCTTATTGGTTTGTTTGTAGTTGACGTCATGAGTGCGTCATAACTAAGAGGAAGCGGGAATCTCGTCGCCCTCGGTTTGTCTGGATCTGTCTCCACGCTGACGAACCGGCGGTCTGTCCCAAAGTAAGCACATACAACAGCCCTCTCCGTGTGAATACAACTCTGTTCACGGCCGATGACTTTACAACTCACCTCCGGGGCGACACGGTTTAACCGAGGCGGCGCTAACGGGGACATTTGACACATTTCCGGGTGGAATGCTAACATGCGTGCTAACAGCAAAGTTAGTTAGCCGCAAGTTGCGTCGTTTGCTAAGTCATCGCGGTGCTGTGTGCCGCTGGGAGACACTTTGAGCCCCGAACCAGCGCGACACCGGGTTCCGATGAACCTGGATCGATTTGTCCGATCTCAATCGTTCACCCGTTCACATCGGTTAACGTCCATGAGGCCAAATCGTGGAAAACAACGCCGTCGACTCGTTGCCATTCCAGCTTCGTAACGGTCTTTAGCCTGATCTCCACCTACAGGAGTGAAGCTGGAGCTGCAACTCACGATTACATTCACTGTCGGTGATTTTTTTCTCAACAGACCAGTTTTTCGACCCCTATAGTTTCCTAATTCACAGATGGTGTGTTCAGATTGCTTGTACGGTTCGTCTGTGAGATTCCCCACGTGATCAGAAACGACACTGACCATTATGAAAACAATGCATTGGAGCAGCTGTAACCAGCAGTCATGTTGAGTTGTTGGCTGGAAAATGATTTTTGAAACAATCCAATAATGGATTTGAGTCATATATTTTCCCATTTGTTTATTTACAACACAGGAGAACAGCAAATTTTGTACATTTGGAAAATGTGAGTTGTGGGTCGTCTGTTTAAATTATGAATCAGAAAAAGCACAATTATCTTACTCACGTCAATATCACATTGATAGTATTTGGAAATATTCATTAAGCAACTTGAACAATAATAACTTAATAATACACTTGTGTGTAGTTCATAACTTGTGGTTACGATGCAGTGCTATTCTCATTGGCTGCTGGTGTTGTCTACCAAACATGGATGGAATGAGTTCAATCAACGTTTTACCAACCACGTCCTATATTTCTATCGAGGAAAACTTATTTCGCGATTATCGCCCAGCCCTACATTCATGGATATCAGTCTCATAAGATGCGTAATATTTTTCATCAAGATCCCCAAGTTTCTCTGAAACTGCTGTCAGACATACTCTGAACTCTGCAGATCCTTTGGAAAAATTACAGGGCATGTGTGAACACAAATGACTGAGTGAGAGGCTCGGCATTATATACTATGTACTCTCTCCGCCTGGCCTCCTAGAAGGGGATCCCCTGCTGGATTCACCAGGGGCAGGCGAGTGGGGGGGTTGATGATGCTTTTAAAAACAGAAAATCCCCAAAATGAAGAAAAAAAACTTAAAGGAAACAGATGTCTCCTGGTGAAAAATCAGGAGACACCGTCAAAAAGATGTCAAGAGAGTTTGTGGTGATATGAGCCAACGTCTATGTGTTGTAAAGGAAAGGATTTTGATCTTCGCAGCGGAGTTAATAAGTTACCTTCTGCCTCTGCTGCTGTACCAACTCTAACCTGAATGATGTGGAGGATTTGTTGCAGTTTATTGGACCAGAGGACGCCTCTGTTCAGTGAACCTCCCGCTGCGTTGTACATGTATGAAACTGGATAAACTCCAAGTTATTCAGACTTTACCCACAGGTCATGTCTGAAAATGGCCAGAGAAATCAACGAAAGCGTGTGTATGACTAAGGGGTGGTGATGATAAGTTGATTGAATAGTTTGCTTTCCATCACAACTCTTGACTGCTGGTAACAAGACTCTGCTTCTTCTTTCAGATCTTAAGCGTCACACATGGCTAGTGAGACAGAATTATGGCAAAGGATCGGAGAAGGCTTTGTCCAATTATATTACACCCAGTTTGACACCACCAACAGGATGGTCCTGGGTGACCTTTATGTACGTATCCTCACTGTCCATTCAAGTATTTTCTGGGTTGTTGCACTAAACGTCTGCTATGTCACCAACATTTGCTGCAAACCAAATAGTAAACAAAAATCTTTCTGATGTGAAAACTTTTCTCTTAGTCTACTACTGCTTGTCTGACGTGGGAAGGAACAACCTTCTTCGGAAGGGAAGCCATCGCAAACAAACTAATAGTGAGTATAGTTTTTTTCTTGTGCCTTTAATTGGCCTTATTATTTCAACAGATACAATTTAAATTGACTATTTTTACTCACTCCTCTGTTTCCACTTCACAGAACTTGCCTTTCAAGAACATAAAGCACATTATCACAGGACAAGACTTTCAACCCACAGTAGATAGTTGCATCCTCATAATGGTGTTTGGACAGTTACAGGTAAGCTGGTAGATTTGATTCAAATCACTGTTTTCACTGATAGAAAACCTCCATTGCATTTGTGCTTTAATGCAGGTTGATGTTTTATTTGCAGACTATTTATTAAATATCCTGCACACATGTATATCTTCAGGTTTCCCTGCAGATCCCTAGAATGTTTCCGAAAAGGCATTGAATTTGTTTATCTAAAAAATGTCTCAAGTCAAGTTGTAAGTCCTACAAATGCTGAGGAAGTACGATTTTATGAGACAGTTGTTTTTCTTTTTACTTTGCCATTGAAAATCTCAAACTAGCTTACAGTCAGTCGGGATGCTTGGAGCTGAATCCAAATGTCCGGACTTCACTGCACTTGCAGATTTTAGTTTTTTGGGAACGTGTTCTCAGAAAGTCTTAAGTGATGAGGACTGTTCAAATATAATATTAGATTAATAACTGGAATTGTATGAATAGAAGTATAATTGGTAAATATAAATGTGAATGATAACTAGAATGATGATGCAATGGTAGAAGAAGTATAATATCAAAAATATTCAAAAGGGTGAGTCAGGAGCTGCTCTGCATGGAAAAGTGCACATTAAGAAAAATAAATGACAATTCTGCAGTATGGCTGAAACTGGTACCAGTATATTTGTAAACACATTTTCCCAGTTTAGTCAAACCATAACTCCATGCTCTTCTGAATTGGTCTTAAATTTAATTTCGAGTGGCTTCTCGCGTGAATTCATCGTCAATATTTCCGGATTTCTGCCTTAAGGAACGTTTACAGCTTGTTTTCTCACCCTTGTGTTCACATTTTCTGCTAACAGATAGATGATCATCCCCCAATGGCCTTCCATCAAGTGTTCATGCTGAAGAACCAGAACGACAATTGGGCTTGCACAAACGACGTGTTCCGGTTGGGGATACACAACATACCGGTGTAGCTCCAACGCATACTGACATGTGACCCTGAATCCACACTGGGGTGAAGTTAAATTGAAGATTTCAAAATGATAGGAACTTGCACTGAAAGTTCCTCCACGTTTACAATAAATCTATGAACACTCTGTTTGTATTGGAGATGTGTCGAACTACATCCCTGTCCAATAAAAGCATTTATTAGTTTGAACTAACGTCGTCCTGTCTTTACTTTCGCTGACAAATACCTGCACTTTCTTCATTAGCCGTTTTCAGACATGAACTCCAGATGACGCACACACTGCAGCAGGAGATTCTCAGCTCAGTTCACAGCCACATAGAAATCTGTAAAGTTCAGTCAAAGGCAAGATGTTCTTTATAATATACACTAGCATTTGCCCTTATCACCAACTTTGACATCTTAATGTTTTCTATGTTTATGGCATTGGTTTTTCATCCTGAGGTGTGTATTCCTCCTTTTTGTCATCAGCATGCCCATTCGCTGGCTGTTAATCCAGCAGAGGATCTTCTGTTGTTTTCTAACATCAGCTCCTTTGGACATTCTATGGACTTTATTAATGGGGAGCTGGCTGGAGAAAGTCCAGAGGGTCTCACTGGGACATTTGAATTCTCAGACCCAACGGAGAACATCAGGACGACCAGAGGAGCTCAGTACATGTCTGAAAAGGAGCTCATTCCTCAGTTTCACCATGACAAAGACTGCAGTGCAATGACTTGATGCTGTGTTGTCACAAATGAGTGTAGTCAGGTGTTTTTTAGAGATGTGTTTGTGCAGAGTTTGTGATTGTGTAGTGCAGCATGACATGTGGCCGTTAGGGGAGCCCTCCCCCTCCACCTGCACGCTGGGCTCGTCTCTTTAAACGGTTCGACCGACACAGCTGCAGCTGCATGAGGAACCGACATCAGCTCCAATGACACCGACGGTGAACAAGTCTCAGGAAAAGGCTCTGATGAATAGAAGCCTCCAGCCTGAAGATCTCCAGCTCCAGGTAAATCCGCCTCAGCGCAGACAGACACCGTGCGTGGTTCAGACAGAGAGACGTAGACTGAGGATGACGGTCACATCTGACTGGACTCTGCGGTTCTATTAGGGAGAATCTGGTATTTAATGAAAGTCAACGCGTGTCCTGCACAGCGAAGGTTTTATGGGCTAACGTCATTGTGAAGCTAGCTCCCTGTTAGCTAGCTCTTATGTATTTTAAACATGACGACGACACAACAGCCGCTAAAATGGTCACAAAACGTTTTAAAGTGTCAATGGAAGGTGACAAGATGGTTTGTTGTTGTGTTAGAACTTTTTAAAAAGCACAATATATGTGATGTAGATGTTTAACAGCCTTTGTTGTGGGTGTTACGAGACTGTAACGCGCAGGCGCAGTAGCGTCTTTGGTAATTAAAGGTACAGTACACAAAAACGTGTCTAAACGTAATACTGACCCTCAATTTTAAAGATTTAAATCTAGAGAAAACAGAGTAAATATCAATTAAATGTGGGTCATAAATATGTTGTATTTATATATTATTACTACTACTACAACTGACGTTTTGCATGTTACTTATTTTTACTTACTGATGACTGCTTTTGACTCTTGCTGCTGCAATATTGCAAATTTCCCCATAATAAAGGAGGATCTTATCCTTACACGTGTATTTTTGCTCTGGCTCTCTCCAGAATTGCATCAAAGATAAAAGTCCATCATGCCAAAGAGGTTCTGAGACAGAGGATGAACCTTTGCTCCAGGAGAACTCCAGACGGTTTGTCATCTTCCCTATCCAGTACCCCGAAATCTGGAAGATGTACAAGCAGGCACAAGCCTCTTTCTGGACGGTGGAGGAGGTGGGTAGTGCTATTTTAGTCTTTCTCTGAACTGAAAATACACAGATAAGGATAATAAGGATAATCCTTTTAATTAAAATGTATGATAAATCAAGTGTAAATCAATGAATGACACCGGTTTACTCCTCATGTTGTGTCTCTCAGGTCGATCTATCCAAAGACCTGCCACACTGGGACCGGTTGAAACCAGAAGAGAAACACTTCATCTCTCACATCCTCGCCTTCTTCGCTGCCAGTGATGGCATCGTCAATGAGAACCTGGTGAGAGAGGTGTTAGTGGGATCTAAAGGCAGCACAAGATCTTCCTGTTAAATGTATAATAAATTGATTCTTGCCTTAATCTGTTTCAATCAACTGTTTATTTCATAACTGTCAGAGATTTACTTAAAATTGTGTATTTAACTGATTCAATTTTGCATTCAGGGATGTGCCACTTTTGCTTGATGCATTTGTGTTTTATCGAACAGGTGCAGAGGTTCAGTCAGGAGGTGCAGGTCCCTGAAGCTCGCTCCTTCTACAGCTTCCAGATCCTCATAGAGACGGTTCACTCTGAGATGTACAGCATGCTCATCAACACCTACATTAGGGACCTGAAGGAAAGGTCAGTGGCTTATTGGTCCAAGACTTTCTTGTGGTTGTTCAGTGGTGCTGTCTAACATTATGAAAAGGGTGAACTGAAGGCATTGTTAAATAAATTGTGGCGCAATGTAGAATATTTCAATTAAAAAAGGTATATAAGGTCTAATGAGAACAGATTTACTCTCCACTAAGTCAGTATGAATAATTTCTTATTTCAGTTAAGGCTAGATGGCAAAGATAATATGTCTCAGCCTTTTTCGATTTGGTTTAGGTGCATAACCACAAACAGACACTTTATCTTGTTTATCTAATTCTCTGAAGATTCAAAACAAACTGTC
This sequence comes from Pseudopleuronectes americanus, assembly GCA_038501795.1. Taxonomy (NCBI): domain Eukaryota; kingdom Metazoa; phylum Chordata; class Actinopteri; order Pleuronectiformes; family Pleuronectidae; genus Pseudopleuronectes; species Pseudopleuronectes americanus. The sequence goes on along the minus strand of CM076731.1, from coordinate 7,505,686 downwards.
AGAGACCTGCACCTGTTGATCACAGGATATGTCTACAGCACTGTGGTTTTATTCTGTTGCATTCCTAGCTGTATCAGCTGTATCAACATACACAAACAACAATTTCAGGTTGCCTATAAGAAGCAAAAGGATGTCATATTTTAATGTTCTACAATACAAATCTTTTACATTCATTTTATCCTCTTCCTTCAGACATTAATCTGTTAATAAATGTTTGTAAATTAAATAAATGTATCCATTATGATTCAGTGTTGTACATTAACAGCTGTAATAGTTAACGTAGTAACTGTGTTTTTAGGCTTGTTTGAACAAGTAATGTTAAATGTTTAAAATCCATTATGTGTCTTAGGGACCACTTGTTAAATGCCATTCAGACCATGCCGTGTGTGAAACGAAAAGCAGACTGGGCCATACAGTGGATAAATGATAGCAACTCCACATTCGGTAAGGAAGGCATGACATTAAAATCAGTGTATCAACTAACAAACATATTCAACAACACTGGCCTTGTGCCTCTTCTCATTTATTGGGGCTAGATAATATACATGACATGAGTTTTTTCTTTTTGCCCCCAGGCGAGCGCATTGTGGCTTTTGCTGCCGTGGAGGGAATCTTCTTCTCCGGTTCGTTCGCTGCCATCTTTTGGCTGAAGAAGAGAGGCTTAATGCCCGGGCTTACCTTCTCCAATGAGCTGATTAGCAGGGATGAGGTGAGAGGACTTCACAAACTAAAAGACACGTTTTCCTATCTGTTGAAAAGGGACACTTAAATGCCAAGGCTGTTACGAAAAAGTTTGTGATCTCAGGCCACTCAATACAAATTACTCAGTGGAGTCATGGAGTTTACATAATTCTTTATATACTTTCAAAATTAATCTTAAAGTTAAAGTTAAATGACATCTTGCAACACATAGATTAAAACGTGGATTTAATTTGCATTTAACCGTTATGGTGGATGATTTCTGAGACACCTGTATAAGCTTCGGCTTGGCAAGTTTCTCCCTCATCCTTTCATGTCCCTCAGCTGTTGTTAGAGGTAACTGTGGTGTCTAACTGGCTGCATTCACCACTCGTGTGATGTTAATCATGTTTGCTTCAGCTGTTACAACAACATTTTGCTGTTTAAACTTTGTCTTACAGCGGGTCCCATGGTTCAGTTTGGGTAGTAAAAACCGTCACAGTTTGTTTATGAAAACAGTTAAAGGATGCTCTTGTTTGTTTTAACATCAGCCATCCTGAAGTGTGTATCGATGTGTCTCCTAGGGCCTACACTGCAGCTTCGCCTGCCTGCTGTACAGCTACCTGCGCAAAAAGCCATCAGAGGACAGAGTGAAGGACATCATCACCAAGGCTGTTAGCATTGAGCAGGTAGTTTTGGACGAATAAATCTCATGGATTATAGTGTACTGCACAACACAAATAGTATCTGTGAATAAACCATCACCTCCTGTCTTGTGTCGCAGGAGTTCTTGACAGAGGCCTTGCCAGTGGATCTCATTGGAATCAACGGTTGTTTGATGAAACAGTACATTGAGTTTGTGGCTGACCGGCTGCTCGCTGACCTCGGACTTGATAAGGTAATTTCTATCTACATTTGTATGCAATGGAAGAAAAATGGTCCTTTCTCATTTCCATTCTTTATGCTAGGGCAGCTATGCTGTTTAAAGCAGAAGTACCCCTGAAGCCTCACTGTGGAAGCCTCGTTCCTTTCATACATTATTATGCCCATGCTAATTTTTGAATAACTGTGTGCCATACTGTTCAGTAACTTTTACTTCCTCTTCTTTTTCAAGGTTTACCAAGCGGAAAATCCATTCGACTTCATGGAGTCCATTTCACTGGAGGGGAAAACCAACTTCTTTGAGAAACGAGTGGCCGAGTACCAGAGATTTGGAGTCATGTCGAGCATGGCGGACTGTGAATTCACACTGGATGCAGACTTCTGAAACAGAGTTGTTAAATACATATGACCTTTGACCTGTTTATTTATTTGTTTTATGCAGTAAAGAAATTAAAGAAACCCGATAAAGACATTTTTAAAGGGAATGAGAATTACACCTTGGGATACTTAGCAGCCAATACAGTCAACAGTGTGGAATATGGTGATGCTCTGTCAATGGAGGTTTTTAGCTTCGCATAGTTCAGGTTAGGTCATATATAAATAATGTTAGGTTCTCTTCATATCTCACTTGATGCTGGAGGATGGTAAATATATAGAATGTATTTTATGGAGTTGAAAGATCAGGGATGTTGGCTCCTATGGTGAAATGTCTTATCGTTTTTTTAATGATCAATAAAATGTTTTTGTAAAATGAAAGTTGTATCTTCGTTGTAAATCATGAATCATTTGTTCATTCACCAAACTTATTTTCATATTTTGGTGACTAGTGATCATTTCAAATTGCCACAATACATCAGTTACTATATGTATTAATGTAATGCTAATGGTAGCATTACTGATATTTCACATAATAACCAGATTGGATTAGCCACTCCTCCGTTAGCATACGGATGCAGGCTATGGTAGCTAACCGTTAGCTAGCATTTTCGTAATTTGGAAAGATGGCAGGGGACCTGCGAGGCTTCGCGCTGGAGAAAGCCGAGATGCTCTCTGGCCGTTTGAAGGAGCTCCTGTCGTCGGGACAAGGCTACGTCCGGGCTCAGGTCGGGGTCGACCTGGGTCTGAAGCCCGAGCTGTACCCGACGTGGGTCGTCCTGTCCACGGCCGCGGCGGGGCTGCTGCTGCTGCTAGCGCTGTCCTGGGCCGCCGTCTGCGGCCGTGCGCTCTCTGGGAAGAAGCGAGGAGCCCCGGTGACTCAGGCCGAGCCCGTCAAGGCCGACGTGGCAGTAGCTGCTAAGCCAGAAGAACCGAAGAAGAGGAACAAGAAGAAACCGGCGGACAGGGCTCCGCAGGCGGCCGTAACGAGCTGTCGAGTCACGGTGAGACTGAAACGAAACAAGTGCGATGGCTAGAAACAATGGAGGCTGGAGGAAGGTGCTCTGTCAGTTCGCTCAATTCAAACATCTCCTCCTCTGACATGTCAACACAAAGGGACCCCAGGTTCAACGTTTCAGAGCCTGTTCGCTATTTTACACACTATTACTTATCATGAGTGTTTCCACTCGCTTAGTTTACTCACTATACTCTAAGCTACACAGGGCCAGTCATGTGATGGACGTGCTCATGACTTAAATAAAGACAAGATTATCCTCAATTAGCCTCACTACGGAAAATTACAGACTCGAGATCCGGCTAAGCACTGGGTCTGGATTGGAAAAGGATGCTAAAGCTAACTAGCTTTAGAAAGACCACAAATAAAAAGAAAACATATCAAACAAGAATTTAATACAATGTCTCTTTAAAAAAATCACAGGCAGCCAGAGTGATGCAAAATCTAAAATCAAAGACCGCAGATATATTAATGCAAATACTAAATACACAATGGAATAATGTCTGTTAATAATAAACTGATCTTTGAACAAAGTAATGATTTTCAAAAAGCTGCGTTTAAGCAGTTTTAGTAAAGATACATTTTTATTTATCTCAGGTTTAAAGACATTTAGATTTTTGCTCCTTAGTGAAGCTTCCTGTTTTAATCTGATTATTTACGAGTAGGAAGAAACCGTGCTTGCCGAACAAATAAGAAAAATATCGATATGATTTGGACATTTTTTATATTGCTATTGATGAAAATTATATTGTGTAATTTAGATTTTATCGCCCAGCCCTTGTTAATGTTTCCTATTGTTTATGGGGCAGTTTCAAGGTGCATTTGCAAGGGATGCTGCAGACGGATATAGCGTTAGGACCCATCTTGAAAAGTAAAACCTGTGAACATCATGTTGTTAATAAGATTTCTTCCTACTGTCTTTCTCCCACAGAAGACTCAGTCTAATGGGAAGCCAGTGACTGTCGCTCAGGAGGAAGTCAAAGTGACTGAGGTGGTTCCCAAGCAGGCCCCCAAGGCCAAAACAGGGAAGGTGTGTTTGACCTTCAGCTGCCATAACTTAGGGCAACCCAAAGAATTGTGTTTTCCTTTTCCAGTCTTCCCGAGTTGTCTTAATATTTTATGAAACAATTACGTCATTGTTGTAATACTGCCAAAGCCCCTCATTTCCTTATTGTCTTTGTCCCCAGGTCGTTGAGGTGCAGGCCCCTGTGCAGGTGAAAAAGAACAAGAAGAAACTGAAGACGGACGTGAAACCAGTTCAGCATGTGTCTAAAACTTATTCAAAGGAGCCTGAGGATGGTAAGACTCAACGGTTGTAGGGGAAATTTCGCAACTTCTCATTTTGAAACTGACTGCTCAGCTATATCCTGTTTACGCCCATTCACTTTCTCACTATTTCCAGCAAACTTGAACTCTCAGTTTTGTTTTACCCAAAAAGATCACCATTTTAGTTGTTGCTAGGCTGATTGTGCATCAACTATAACAATTTTTTTTATTTTTCAGTCCCTTGCACGAACCAAGACGTCTAACCATTTGCTGTTGTTGTGTTTTTTGTCTGTCACCCAGGTGCATGGGAGACCAAAGTCAGTAACCGTGAGAAGAAGCAGCAGCGCAGGAAGGACAAAGGCCCTGAGGACTCAGGGAGCTCAGGAGGTGTCGAGGCCCCCAAATCCCAAGTGACAACAACTGCAGCTACAGCCAACACCAAGAAGCACAGAGGAAACCATGGTATTCATCTAACAAACCATTACTGTGTGTGTACATGGTAGAAATGGGGGTATTTGTGTTGTATACAAGGCCAGAGAACTAATCGAAAGCTTGAGTGTATATCAAATGTAGTTTAATTTACATTGCCTGAAATTTTTTTAAAGCTTGATATTTTCACTCATAGTCAAAATAAACAATAATCCTGCTTTGTTGAATATCACTCAAGCAATTTGTTTTGCCCAATTTGTTTCAGAGTCGCTGCCTCCAAGAACCAGTGGAAAGGTGGATACAGCCAGTGGAGCTGGTAAAGGTATTCTCCTTTTCCCTGACTTTTTATTTTCCTGAGTTAGGTTTTGTTAATGTTTTAAAATAATTTTAAGATTGTTGCTACTCTACCAAACTGCACCCGTCTTACTCTGTGTCCTCCTGTATGCCTGCCGCCTCAGTGTCCTCCAGCTGGCGAGAGGAGCCTTCAGTTAATGGCGTAGGATGGACCGACAGTTCTCTGAAGATTCAGGGTCAGATGGGGGCCATGGATGGAACCAAGTGGAGGAACGTGCCCTCTGCACCGCACTACCGGGGCCCGGCTGAGCCCCAGCGCTGGACACAGGAAGCACAAGGTAGCACATGGGCCGAACAAGTCTGCATCTCAAATATAAACAGTAACTGCAGCATCAGAGTCAAAAAGGCATAAGAGCATTGAGGTTTATTTTTTACTGTTCTGGCTTTTCTCAGAATGCTGGCATTAAAATGTAAGTGTTGTTATAAAGATGAACGAGTCAACTTGCTACAGCTAAACAATAAAATGCTGCCACTTCTACTGCTAAAATTAAAAAATGGGGAAAGAACCTGAGGTCAGAATATCCTGCCCCACTGAGCCGATTGCTGGTAGGGGTATTCAAAAAAAAGAAAAGAGCAACTGAGTTGAGGTTATATTGATAAGTTAATCATTCTTGTCATAAACATTTTAAAAACATATATCATATAAAACAAATACATTTTGACTGTTTTCCACATGAGTTTTATTCTGTGTTTCTGTGCGAGCAGCATGGAGTGGCATTGATGGACGGATAAAGACTGAACTCAACCCTGTGTCCTTCTCCATGGGGAGACTCAACACCTCAGGTTGGTATTGTGATTAACTCTCAGCTCTATCACCTTATCAGTGTTTGTTTTGCTTTTCCATTTTCAGGCGTAGCTGTTTTAATGTTTTACCTCCCCTCTGTCCTTTGTAGATCCAATTTCCAATTCAATGGAGCTGCAGTGGGCGAGCACCCCAACCGTTGACGATGAATGGTCTGGTTACAGTAAGTTTTTCAAAAGCCCATCCTGTCCTGTATACCAAACCCTCTTCAACGATTACCTTGATTTGAATTCCATCTTGTTAATTGCTGTAATGTTTGTTTTTTTAGATGGGCAGGCAGCAGCTGACTCCGCCTCTGACTGGAGTGCCCCAGCGGAGCACTGGGGCAACTATGAAGGGCCACCTGTGTCTGTGAAAGCAGCCCCTCCCCTGAAGGAACAGCCTGCCCCCAACAAGGTCTTGCTCTATGTTCAGGGCCTCCGCGTCCCTTTTTGTTCAAACTTTCACAAATCGCGGTTTAAAGTTCTTGAAGACATGTGACAGGCTCTGGGAATTGCATTTTTAGTTTTAATCCCTAATGCACCTCTTCCTTGATTCATCTGCTCTGGCCATTTTCTCTGACTAGAACTTAGAGATATTGTTTTGCAATTGAAAATATGTGAATGTGTTTTTGTCTGGGCAGGTATCTGAGGATGAAAAGGATGCCGAGGATTCCTCTGGTGGAGCAGCAAAGTCCAAGAAGAAGAGGAAAAAGAAGAAGAAGGCTGAAGAGGAGGCTGCATCCGAGGCTCAGGCAAGAAAACCTCAAGCTCTCTCACAGATTAATATGTGGGAGTAAAGTTTAAAACTGCTGCACTGTAGACATTTACCCTTTATTAATGGGAATGTTATTTCATCTGTTTGGTTGTAGGTGGTGAGCACAGCACCCCTGGTCAACGCAGCGCCCAAACCCCAAGAGCTTCCTGTGATGGCCTCCAAAAAGCCGAATCCCAGCATATCTTCCGCTCAGAGTAGGTTCCAACAGTTCTGAGTCTGAATCTGTTTTTTCTCACTTTGAAGAAAAACACCACAAAGGGAAGAAATGTTCTAACCATTTATTTCGAGATGGATCTAAATATAACTTGAATTTTTACTTTGACTTTTCAGAGATGTCCGAGCAGATCGTGGAGCCTCCGAAACCTGCGCAGAAGAAAAAAGTCAGACGAGAAACATGAATTCACATCACAGGTCCCAACTAAACATATGCAAACGATTGTTCTCAAATATATCACATGCAATAATTTCTAGGTACAGTTTGTTTCAGAGCTACATTAACAGTTTACCAGTGACCTGAACAAAACAGAAAAATAAACAGTAGATATCACCTGCTTGGGTAAATGTAGTGATGAAATCTGGTCCTGTGGACTGAAATCTTAACTAATTTGCACTATTTGCTACACTGCAGCCGGAGTGGAGTTTCAGGACAGCTAGACCCGCAGTGTAGGTACTTGTTTATGTAGTTGTTTTTTTAATGGCATCAAAAGGGTTTGGTTATCATTTTTAATCCCAAAAAACCGACATGTTTTTCTTTTAATTATTATTTTAAAGAGAACCATCAATTTTTATTCCCCATGAGTTGCACTTTGTTTTTGTTATTCATGTATCTGGCCGTATATCAAATTACTGAAATGTGTTCATCAGATAGAGTCTCAGTTCCGTCTAAAAGGGTTGGTATGGAGTTTTCTGAGGTCTATTGAAATACAACGTTTACATGCTTGTACATATTGACAGTTATCGGTCGCTGTAATTATCCATCCTCCTCATCTGGCCAGGATGTAACACCATCACAGAGCAACTATGAGACAAACTCATCTTTACTGTACAATAATGCATTTTTCCATTTACCCAAAGCTAATATGAGATTTCAGCGAAGTTACTATGAGCCAAATTCATGTGTTTTCCTTGCTGAGCTTTGGCAGAGGGATTTTTCCTGGTTGTTGCATGTCGGTCTGTTGTCAGGACAACATACATGTAAAAAGAAATGTGATGATTTGGTTGTTCATACTGCTGGGGGCCTCCTGTCAGTTTTGGCTTAACTTTACAGCACTTAGACTATTTACTTGTTGGCTCTCAAAGGTATTGCTACACTGCTTGTATGAAGAAGTCATTTTTACAGATATCCATAACACTTCCTATGTACACACGATGACGATTGGAATACATCCAAACTTGACCTTTTAAATTAATTTTCATTGATATCTATTAACTTAAAATTATCGACTGTTTGCTGTTTAGTTTGTAAAAGCTCCTACATGAGGAATGGCAGCTGCGGACCTGTTGAATTCAGTGTCAGTCACAGTGGTTGGAGGGAAAAAACCATCTTGGCAATAGAAAAATCTACACAATCTCTAAAGGGTAATAATGGATCCAAACACTAAATGCTAAACATGAAAATACACTTCTGTCTCTTTAGGGAGAGGAATAGCAAAGACACTGGCTGCATATTTAACCATATTTTTGTTGTGATTTAAAAAAATTCTGAAAAAGTACAAATTCATCAGTTAATTTAGATTATTTGTAAAACTGTTTCTAAATTGGCACTGGGACTCTTCAGGCGAGAGCGCAGTAACTAATGTGAACCACTAGGAGACAGTGTACCGTTCAGGAGTAGTGTGATGATCCCACAAAGCAGTAGCACTATTGAGAATTGGCCCTTTACTTTTACCATTCTGAGCTTGTCCGTCCTCATTTGATGAGACTGGGTGTGGATTTTTTCTAGAGATTGAACCTCCGTTCCTGCACTCTCTTGCTCTCTCGCTCTCTCGCTCTCTCTCTTTTGTTTTTTTAGAGATTCTATCTTCCAGTTTTTTGTGCTTGAGAAGGCCATGCCATATGTACAGATTGTAAGGGCTTTTTCCAGGTCTGTGATTTGCACTGTGCAAAAGGCTGCATTGATTTCCTTTTGATGTCAATGGATTGTTTGGAGTTTTTTTTACTACCTTTTTCTGTGGAATGTGAAACTTGTAACTTTTGTTTCTTGATGTAAATTGAGAATGAAAACATACACAGAGATATGGTATGGAGCAGCTTTAATTCCACATGGCAGTTGGACTTAGGAGACACACACTCATATACACACACACACAATTACACACATACAAAAGGAATTTCCTGTAATTCCATTGCCTTAATCAGATGTTTAACATTTGCGTCCTTTTTTAAAATAGTTTCCATCTAATTGCAAGTTTTGATGTCAGGAGTAATTTTATCGTGCATGACTTTGATAATAGTACTTCTCTACATGGAAAATAAATGAATGATCTCTTGCTTTAACTATTGATACTTGCTCCTGGAATAGTTTACCACTCAATGTATATACTGTAATAGCTTTCTCAAAGGAGACAGATTGCAGCTTTTTTGTGGGAGTCTGTGGTTGGTAGGGAGAGCGCCTCAGCTGGCCGTGGTACATAATTGTTTGTAGACCAGATAGAGCAAAATTATTTTTTTGGTGTGGCTTCAGGCATCTTTTTATTATTTTTGGATTGATTTTTACAGATTATTAAAAATGATCCAATCAATGTATTTATAAACTTGTCTTTTTTTGTGAATGATTTTGTTTAATGAGGAGAAACAAATGATATTTCTATGTTTGTTTGGTAAAAATGAAAAATAAATCAGAAATGCTTGATATCACTTTGTCATAAGTTTGTACTTCTTGTTTCTCAGGGACCGAAGCATGAACCCTTATCTCTCAGTTCATTTCGGATTTAACAGCTTTTAATCTCGCACAATCTCTGGCTCCCTCTCCTTTCATGAAAGGCAGATGTATTAATGATGAAGGTCACTCTGTAATGGAAGGCCCTGTGGTCACTCAAAGCCTTGCTATGAAAAAACCCCACATAATCCCTGACAGTCATGTCCTTAAACAAGTCAATGAAGCGCGGTGACGTTACACAGCCCAACTGACATATCTTTGCAGCCAAACGCCGGGTGTGGGATTTATGTTTCTGCAGCAGGTCTGGGAAAGAAGGATTATGGGGCTTTGAACTTCCGGTCATTCTGTCATTTAAAAAGGTGGCAGGCTGGTCACTGCTAAGTCATGGCAGAGGAGGAAAATCCCCTAATGTGACGATGATGCAGTCCACAGACCAGAGCTTAGAGCTGTGGTCACTGGCCCATCTGTCAGGCCGGGGGCGGGTTGTGTATGCTGACAGAAAGATGGCTTCTGGTTCTAACGCTGCACTGAAACACACATCAATCTTTGATCGTGTCAACATGTAAACACCGTGTCTGCGGAAATAATGAAGGTCGCACGTTCCCACAGATCCAGGCATAGTTACAGTAAATCCAATTTGACTGAGTGGTAACCCAGTCCTACAGATAAAACTGCTGCCATTGGCAAATGTCCTCACATGGTAAGTGCTGTGTGCTGAATCCATAGTGACATGTGACTTTCACATTTACTTTTTTGTCATGACCGGAAACAACCCCAAAAAGCTGCATCTATAAACGATTCATGAGCGATTTTCATTGGAGCACAAGTGTTGTGTGGACAGTGGAGTTGTTATAAGGCACCTTTGCAAGAACTGACATCTGATAACGAGTTGTGAAACATTCTAACTGTGGCCTTGGCTCAGGAGGTCGAGCGGGTCGTCCACTAACCAGCAAGTCGTGGCTCGATCCCCGTCTCCCACATTCTGCACGCTTCACATTCAAACATCTTTAATATTTACGAGAATCGTCTCAGACCGAAACCAATAGCTAGTGAGAGTGAGCTGATGGGGAGGCTTCACCAACAGAATGTTGCGTACTCCTCTGTATTTGTGATTCTTCTGAGTTATCCACTCAGTAAAGTGTGTGTGTGTGTGTTTTGGCGATTTCAAGATTAAAATCAGTTAAATCTGTCATTTTGTTTGGTCTCCGACTTTCTACTATAGTCTTGACTTAACCATTTATTAATATTTGGGGAATTAGTTAATAATCATAAATTGAATTAACCCCCCTAAGGAAACAATGACACTGGTGGTTAAGAGGGGCCCAGAAACAAATGTTTGTCCCAGCAAAAAAGTAAAAGCTTGTGTCTGAGAGAAAGACGCCAGAGAGGCACCGACATGTTGTCAAATCCTCCGCTGGTCACATGACCCGCGGATGAGCCAGATTAGCGGCGGTGTGTTCTCCGGGAGTCCGCTCGCAGAGACGTGGGGAACATACGCTGGATGTGTCCGCTCCTCCTCCTCCACCTCCTCCTCCGCCTCCACCTCCTCCTCCATCGCACCAAGGACGCAGACATTCCCGTCTCTCTCTCTCTCGCTCGTCGCAGGTGCTCGAATCTTCTGAATCTCCCGCAGCCTTCATGAAATAGCCTGAAAAGTCGTATAGCAGAAAACAAAACAACAAACAATAACACAAAGCCGAGAAGATGATTTCTCCGTGGGACCGCTGGTACTCGACGAGCTGCTGCCTGTGCTGCCACGTCCGGACGGGCACCATCATCCTGGGGATATGGTACATGGTGAGTACCGTCATTTCACCGTTTATCACCCACGTATCAGGCTCGTTCATCTTCAGTTGTGGCCGCAGAATGTGACACGAGCGCTGGGGTGCGATGGAACGAGCTGTCGTTGAGTTTGAAGCGAGGAGAAGCTAAGTTGGCTAGCTGCTGCTGCTGCTGCTGTTTTTCTGTTTCTGTTCTCATTTGCCATTTTGAGCGATGTCCTCCGTTGTTCGTCAAAACAACACATTGCTCTGCTCATTGGTCTTTAACAGTAAGAATACACGGTTATTCTCATGTGTTTATTATTTGATACCATATCTTATAATTCACAGTTTGCTCCCATGCTGTCTTCTCTCCCGTTTGGCTGATTTGTGTTGTTATTGTTGTGATGGAATGTATAACCCTCAGCGGTGAATCCCTGTTTGATTCGTCCTCCACTTGAACAGTTTAAATATAGAGTCACTTTTCTGTGGGGATCACCTGTAGTTTTAAACATAGGTCAGTAAGCCTGGTAAATCCCTGACCTTCAGTGAGCGTCAGTCCACTGACTTTCTGACCCGATGTGAGCAGAGGTCTGATTCAAAAACACGAAGGAACACCTCCACAGATACAATGTTGTGATATGACAAGTAGAAGACTCATGAGAATTAGTTTTTAATCTCATCATCAAGTGTTTGGATAAATCGGCTGATTTTAGAATATAGGACAAGATGGTGAATATCCCTTGTATACAACAATAATTCCTAAGATGAGGTTAACTAACCCTAATGATAAATTAATGTGACGAAGGCTTGATACTTTACAGTTTATTCATAAACTTTATTATAAGTAAATATGAAATTAAAAAAAGAACACAGAATCACAACCAATAATCTTCGTTGCTACATGTTGCCACAATTGAACTGATACAATCTTTGTAACACTGATTATGATTTACTATGAACTTTTACATTGTTTAAAGTTTGTCATTTATTTGATTGAACAAATGCCACATGCACAAAAGGAATTTCTAAAAGTATAATAAACGTAATGCCTGGATATCAACACTATATTTTAAAGATGGGTAACTTCACTGTGAATTGTAATGTTTATATTGATTTTTTTCAATGTTTTCCCACAGCTCATCAATGCAGTGGTGCTACTCATCCTGTTGTCGGCTCTCAACGACCCAATTCAGTACCGCTACCACCTTACCAGCTCTGAACTGGGAACTGACATCGATGTCATGGACGATGCAAGTGAGTGCAGCTAATCCCCTCGTTGTTGCCTCATGTCAGCTCGGAAAATAAATTATCTCCTGGGATGACAGATTATGTTAAATGTCCTCAATGAAGCAGCTTGTTATCTTTAATGAATGAAACCATTCGTCAGCACATAATAAATCAGCAGCCATTCTGATAATCGAGTGTTAAACATTTGCTCGTTCCGGCTTTTTCACTGTGAGGATCTGTTTTAGGTGATTATCTCAGGGTTTTTAGACCAGTGGGACAACAATTAAAGACATTAGCGTTGGGTTTTGGAAACTGTTATGGGCAAGAAGTTACTGACAAAAAAGTTACTGACAAAATAATTATTAGTTGCAATATTAAAGGAAGCATTTTCAGGTTTTATCCAATATTCCACCCACCCATTTAAGATGTATTACTCCAGGTTTGCTATGTTCTTTAGTTTTAGATTTCAACCAGACGGCATGTTACTATTTTTTAGTTATTTTTAAACCCTTAATGACTATTCCCAGTTATCCACTTATGCAAACTCTTATCTTGCACTGTGCCAAAACAATTTAATTCATCGAATAAAGTCGTGTATGATTACTCAAACATTTCAGTGGAGTTTATCATAAATTTATAGATTAAAAGACTAAATTTATGTGTTTCTTTGATACATAAATCCAGAGGTTAGTCTGTGTAAAGTCCAACAGTAGTGTTTGCTGTGGTGTATTTATTTATTCCAGCACAGATTCATCTCACTTATTCAAGGGAAGCACCAGATAACAGTGCAGAAGCAAATACTACAATCATTTAATCTCAGTGTATCGTTCATCATCTCATTGCATTGTTCAGTAACAGTATTCTTTTGGTTGTATATATCCAGAGAGAGGTCATTAAAACCAGCAGCGTATCCCTGTAGCCCCCGCGTGTTTCAGCGTCTTTGAAACCACCTCTCTTTTCTGCCCACCACGTCTTTTCCCAGAATGCTGCTGTCAGCACAGACTCAGCTGAGTAGGCTCAGCACCGTAAAGAACAAATCAAACCTCATGTGTATTTTCAGTGCTTCCCCTCCGGCAGCTATCATCATCACAGTCGCCTCTGGAACGCCACAGACCCTGTCACTGGCTGCTCTGATTAAAACCACTGCTCTAATTCTCCATCGGATTAAAACGGCCATCTTGACTGGCTGGCCCTCGGACAGCGTTGTAGCTTGTGCAGCATCGGTCAGACATAGTGACACACAGGGGAGTGATGGAGACAGGCTGTTGTCAAAATATCACTATAATTAAATGCACAGAAATCCTGAAATTAAAAGTCAAATTTGTGGATGACATGTGTGGGGCGTGAATGCATGGTGGTCCATTTATGTATACATGTGATGTTTATATAGAGTATGTGTGAGGAAAGGGATTAAGATTGAAGGGCCATATTTCGGGTCTTGATACAACTGTATTAGCTGTAATAATCACTGTTGCTGATTGTAACAGTAAAACCCCAATGTCGTGATAAGGTACCCAAGTTGCATTCACTCTTTTGTGTTTTCGCAAAAGTCTTTTGTTCTACAGCAAGCACTGACTTTGATGAGTAGTGATGTGGGATCATTTTCTCCAACCTGGACACATATAAATATCTTGTCTTGAGTGCCACTGGGGCCTCATCAGTCCTTTTTGCAGCTGTAATGTGAATCTGAGAAGGGTGTTGCATTTTTGTCGGATTGAGCACCTTGCATAACAATTATCCACGTGTGTCGAACATGATTTGTCCGAGTGGTATTGGAGGCTAAAAATAGTGAGGTTACCAGGGTGCTTTGTTTTGTGTAAATCCTCACAGAGACTTTGTGATTACATCAGGTGGATTCAAGGTTCCAGTGAAATGATGTGGTACTTTCCTGCTGTTTTATTTCTTTCTTTCACTGGTAAACCCGATGATCTGCTCTCACCTTGTTGTGTTTGTCTCTCTGCAGATATCTGCATCGCTACTGCAATATCCCTACTCATGATTCTTATATGTGGCATGGCAACATACGGTGCTTACAAGGTAAATAAACAAGAGACATTCAATCACTGGTCTGACAAACGATCAGTAACAGATCTATTCTTCTGTATGGTTTTTGCGTTTCTCAATTTTTGTCTTATTTATCTTTCCTTTTTTACAGCAACATGCTGCCTGGATCATTCCATTCTTCTGCTACCAAATCTTCGACTTTGCCCTTAACACACTGGTAGCCATCAGCGTGGTGGTTTATCCCAACACAGTGCAGGACTACCTCCAGCAGCTGGTGAGGAGACTTTTACATATTCACAAATAAAACGCCTACACAAACAACCTCTTGATCGTCGGAGCAAAACATTTGAGTTCAACAAAGAGTTTACTGCTTTTTAATTGAATGTTTAATTGATTCAGGATATTGTGCTGGTTCAGTTAAAGAAAGCCGTAGGAACTAACACAGGTCTTATTTATGCAGATCTATATTGACTCTTTAGTTGTTTAAGATTTAGGTTGTGTTTTGTCAGTCCGATTTAACAAAGGCCACATTGTTACTTCCTGTCTGTTTATTTATTTTAATCTATCATCCTCTCTCTCTCTCTCTCTCTCTCTCTCTCTCTCTCTCTCTCTCTCTCTCTCTCTCTCTCTCATCTCTCTCTCTCTCTCTCTCTCTCTTTTGTTTTAGCCGGGGACATTCCCTTACAAAGAGGACATCATGTCCACCAACAACATGTGCCTAGTCTTTGCAGTCCTTGTCTTCATTGGCTGCATCCTCTCCTTCAAGGTAAGCATAGAGAATCTCTGTATCACTCCAGGTTCTCCCAGTCTTCCTAGTGTCTGCCTTTTTCATATTCCGTGCCGGTGACAGCTGAGCATGGAAGACGTCATGTTTTCAGTTTATAATTCTGTGCATCCATCCCATTATTGTGAGCATAATATCAGGAACACCTCGGGGGAATTTATTAAAAATTGGCAAAATGTTTTCTGAGACTCAGAGATGATACAGAGATGAATTAATTTAATTTCAGAGGTCAAAGGCCAAGATCACTGTGCCCTCATATCCATCTTATTCTCTTGAACACTACATAACTGATGAATGATTCGTTTATGGTTTTCAAATGTGACTGTGGCCTTGCGTTTGTCAGAATCTTGTGAATGCACTTCATCAGGAAAACATGGAGGCAATTTCATTACCTTTTATACAAACATCCACTTGGACTCAAAGATTAACTGATTAGAATTTGATATTCAAAAGTCAAGGTGACCTCACAAATTTTTTTTTATTTCAATAACCCAAAAGATTGTGCTAATTATAATACAGATATTACAATAATGCAGCTAAATCGTTTCATTAAAGGAGTTTTCCACATTCACTACGTTATGTAAGTCTGGACCGTCAGGAATATAAACTGCATCTTGACTGACGAGATACAACTGCAAGGCAATATTCTAAATGTCACGCAGCCATGTGACTGATGTCTAACACTGTAGAGATGCATAGAAAATTGTAAAGTTGTAAAATATAATGATGTATGATGCATCACATTGTCACAGATAACACACTCACTCACTCGGTTCCCTCTAAACCTGCCTCTTTTAATAGATCTGCTCATCATGTTGCAATGTGATTAAAGCAATTAAGCTTCACACTGTGCACATCTCGTAGCGGTGCGAGCCATATGGCGTGTGTAATGACTGTGCCAGTGCGAACATTTCCATTATCAATGTTCTTCACGAGATTATCACCCAGCCAGAGAGCAGTGAGTCGGGGGACAACAGGAAACCAAACTCCTGTCAAACTAATTCCCCTTTAATGCATGGATGCTTCTCCCGGCGCAGTTCCGCTCTGGGGCTCCGGGACGAGATGGGATATGAAGTTGCAGTCATCTGTACAATCAAATCAAGTTGTTTCTCCTCTGAGCTCAGATTGGAAATGTTCTCGGCTGACATCCAGAGTCGGGCTTTATGATGGGCAGCATCCACTGGGAGACAAACTGCTGGACTCCCAGAGAGAGACAAGCTATAACTGCCCTGACTCAGACAGGGAGCTTTGTGGCACAGTGTGTGTATGTGGGCTCATTGAACTGCACATTGCTCTGAAATTCGATATCACAGATCAAATGTAGACGTGTTCCTGCTCAGAGCGTAATCTTGACATTTGCCAAGGGAAATCAATAGAAGCCCATATTGATCGATGCGCTGCATGTGCTATGTATCGGCTCCTGCCCTGTTCCCTTCCATGATGATAGTTGAGTCAGTCGCCTGGAAAAGTACCAGATCTGAAATCTGCTGAAGGACGCATTGAGCTCTCGGCACAGAGGCGGCACCTGCTGAAGTTCCTGCTGGAGCCAACATCCGCCATTCAACTGCATGTGACATGAATGACGGATGAAGACAGTCAGGAAGAAGGAGACCCGGAAAGAGAGGAGAGGGTAGAAACAGAGAGCAGATACAAAGATTCAGATGCAGTCGATAGAAGCTTGGATGAATAAAAGATAAACTGTTTGACGTAAGCTGCTTTCAGACATTTTCCTGAAGCTTTCTGGTGAGGCTGAGTGTAATAAGGCAAAATGTGTAGTGGACACAAACACCAGATTTGCTCAGCAGGATGTATAGGCCATGTCCTGCCTCCTGTGTCCTCTATCAGAGAGCCACCCCTCGTCTGAATGTTACGGACAATATGCTGGTGTTGTAAACACGTTTGGACAATATCCTGCTGTGTTCTTCATGTGTGAACAGTTTTATGTACATTTTCTGATGTCTGGAAACAGCTCTGAAAAAAAATACTACTGGACCTTGAAAACAAAATCTTATTTCACTGAAAAAACACAAAAAATGGGCCTTAAAATGACAAAAACATATTTTTATTTCATATGATCAAAATTACAACTTTACTAATGATCTGCTTCAAAGGTGCAATAGTGCATACGTTCCTGTCGTGGATATGTTAACCTCAGTTTACAGTTGGCGTCACAGTGAAGAGCTCAGCAGATGGTAAAGTGATTCGTTAGCAGTCCACTGGGCGTCCTGGTCCGGCGGTTGCTCTTACGGTTGGCAGAGGTACCGACGCAGCAGGCTGCTCACACATAT
The DNA here is from genome assembly GCA_038501795.1 of Pseudopleuronectes americanus. Lineage (NCBI taxonomy): Eukaryota > Metazoa > Chordata > Actinopteri > Pleuronectiformes > Pleuronectidae > Pseudopleuronectes > Pseudopleuronectes americanus. The sequence continues at coordinate 7,488,185 of CM076731.1, read as the reverse complement.
ACACAATGAACCTCCTGTTCCTCTGCCAAGTCAGACCAACCTAAACCTCAGTGCAGCCACAGCCTTAGTGAAGCAAGAATCGCCTGATAAGTAGCTTTTGGTAAAGCGTTGGATGGTTGGACCATTCATTAAAATGCCCCGTCTACTTTTACAAGTGAATTGAATTGCTGTGAGTCCTCACCTGCCTGGGATGCAGCTGACATATCACAGGCTTTATGAAGTGTTGGTATTGATGTATGTCTGCTGTCATCATCATGATCATCTCTAACCTTGATGAATGGATGAGATCATAATGAAAAGTGGAGACCGTGTTTCTAAAGGTCGTTGTGTGTCCTCTCTGTTATTTCAGGCCTACCTGATTGGCTGTGTGTGGAACTGCTACAGATATGTGAGCGGCCGGGGCACCACGGAGGTCCTGGTCTACGTCACCACCAACGACACCACGGTGAGTCCGCACTTCCACCCCCCCCACCCCCCACCCCACCTCAAAGACACACTGAAAGTCCTCCCATCCTCGGTTTGTAATATAATTGCATTTGCACTGCATTGATATTTTTTTCTTAATGGATTTCATTAACAAGCTTTTGGTTCAGTAGAGGTTTTAGTGTAGCACGTTAACTTTAACACAGTGTTGAAAATGCTAGGCCCGACGTGAATTATTAAAATGATAAAATAATAAAATATAGACCATATTAACTTTTGTATGTTATTGCAGTTCAATGAGTTGATACCGCTAAATGCAAAAGGTATGTATACAATTTTATTTAGCTGTAATTGTGCTTAGAGCAGTAATTTAGATTTGAAAAATAGGCAGAATTTTGATTTTAAAGGTTCAGTGTGTAGAATTTAGTGACATCTAGTGGTGAGGTCGCATGTTGAACACCCCTCACCTCACCCTCCCCTTCCAAACATGAGAGAGAACCTGTGGTAGACTTCAGTTGTCATAAAAACTCTTAGATTAGTTTGTCAAGTTTGGACGACTATAAAAAAACATGGCGGCCTCCGTAGAGAGGACCTGTTCCCGATGTAAATTTACGTGCGTTGGACTTCCTCTTGTCCAGTCTTACACACTGAACCTTTAATTCTAATATCGGTAACGGCATCGCCCCCCCAAAAATGCTATCTGGCCAGGATCTACGGTTTTATCACATGTCTCAGTATTTTTGCAGACATCAAGTAATTTCACATGTCACGTCATTTTTCCATTAGATTCTGGTGAGTGGGTCCTGCTGTTCAACCAACAGAGTAGATATAATACCACAGTCCCTAAATGCATGTACAAGTGAAGATTGCACAGTAGTCATTTAAAACAAATTAATTCTTGCCACAGTAGAATTTAAACGAGAGCGAGAACCTAAATGTTTTTACATGATTCACTCAATAGTAATGCACGCAAAAAATAAGGGATTTATTAAAAGTGATTATTGTGTGTCACTGGTAGAATAGCATCGACTCTGCAGTGTTTGAAGTCCAGTCCAGGCTCTGGATTCTGTTGTCGAGCAGTTTGCGTCAGTCTGTGACGTTGGTGTTGTTGGTACAGTCCAGTGCTGCAGGTCTTCCTGAGGTGTGATTGGCCGGCTGCTGAGAGCCCGGGTGTCCGTCCCTCAGCGTTAACTCTGGCATTCTGAGAGGCTTTAGCACAGTCACGGTTTCCAATTGTCTGTGCGTCTGTAATCCTCAACACAGATACATAAGACATTAATCTGTCTCACACCCTCTGTCGTCGCAGCACTTCATCGCTCTGTCACTTCGTCCTTGTGCTGCCGCGGCCCAGCTTCACTGATGACGTAGTTTTCGCCTTACGAAACAGACTCAGCGAGCAGGAGCTAATCCAGCAGGGTCTGATATCACATTGTGTATCATATGGCCTTTGAGCAAATACTGGGTGTGTGCCAGTGGGTTTGTCCACTGCAAGCGAGAAGTTGTGTTTTCCTAAACCGGAATTCATAATGAAAACAATCTATCCCTGATAACATTTATTATTTTAAAATTTAAAAAATCTGTTATTTTTCTCCACAATTTTATGTGGATTAGCAGTTGAGTACAGAGCCACAAAATTTATGATGTAATAAAATACAAGTCAGATTGTTTTAATTTTAAATCCACCAATAACAAGTTACATGGATTTTAATGAGAGAAACAAAGAGCATCTAACAGTTTAAACTTCGTCATTGCGATCCCTTCCTTTACACACACACACAACAGACACACACACACACATACACACATAGTGGTTAATGAATAGAACGCTCCATCTATTTTTACTATTAGAAATCCGTCAGTGTGTCTAAATGGCTTTTTCAGCATCACACATCAAGTACCCAGCTGCTTATCTCTCCCGCTTTTATATAAATGCCATTAAAATGCACAAGGGTCGTCTCTCTCTCTTTCTCTCTCTCTCTTGCTCTCTCTCACTTTCCTCCCTGAATATATCTCTGTCCGTTGCCTCTCTCCCTCTCGCTCTCTCTCTCTCTCTTCTGGACATGTTACATAATAGTCTGCTTGTCCACTTCATTTCAAATCCAGCCTGTGATGTGTTCGCCGGGCCTCTCTGGCTGTTTCACAACTCCATCCCCTCCGAGAATATTCTCTCTCTCACTCTCTCTCTCTCTCTCTCTCTCTCTCTCTCTCTCTCTCTCTCCTCTCTCTCTCTCTCTCTCTCTCTCTCTCTCTCTCTCTCTCTCTCTCTCTCTCTCTCTCTCTCTCTCTCTCTCTCTCTCTCTCTCTCTCTCTCTATAACACCATTTACAGAGAGAGACTTTCGCTAAGGGTGAGCGCAGCCCGGCCTCTGTGTGTGTGTGTGTATTGCCTTTAGTAATTTATTCTATACGGATGCAGTATAAAGAGTTTGAATGAATCAGGGGGAAACATGCAACCGTGGCTAGAGGCTCATTTATGCTGCCGTTACGTATGAACAGAGACACGTCACTGCCCACATACTTCCATGTGTCCTTTAAGTTGGTGTGGTTGCTAAGGGATACATTCAGCGCGGAGTCAACGACAACAAACATGTTGACATTGGACGAGGTTGTGATGATGTCTTCTAGATCCTTCTATTTTCAATAATCTAATTTTAAAGTCTCTCCTCAAAAAGTTGTCTCGATGGCACTACTAGCTACACGTGCACAAATATGAACACAATGAATACAGAATACGTACAGAAGGTTCTGTCCATTTCCGTATCTACATATCTAGTGTTATCTTTAAGGCTGAGGCTGAAATCACTTCCTGTTACTGTTTTGTAAATTGTATTTTCTTCCCAAAATATTTGCACAGTATCCCTGAGAAATTCCCACAATAGGATAGGATCAGTTAAAGGTTTTCAACTCTTCACTGGTTTGGACTGAGCCTCCTTTTTGTTCTGTTGAATTTCAGGTTCTGCTGCCACCGTACGAGGAGGCCATCGCCCTCCCGCCCAAGGAGCCTCCTCCCCAGTATATGGAGGCGTGAGTGGACCCCCTCACCCCCACAGCCCCTCCGTACCCCCATCACACCTCTCTCCGACAGTAGGACCCTGGAACATATTCAAAAAACCAAGGAGAAACAATGTCTTAGATGCTGGTTTCAGCCTGGATTCCTGCCAATTGTAGATTAGTGACGCTGAGCCAGTATCGCCATCGACCCTGCTCCCTCCCCCATCCTCCACCCTGCTTGTTGTGACGTTTTGTCCTCCCCTCTTTTCTCCTCTGTCCTCTCCAGAGGACATCGACTTCAAGACCAACAGCTCCCCTGACCATCACCAACCCTCCCCTCACTCCCCTCCCTCCCTCCCCCTTGGCAGCTGCTGACTCCTGGCAGCATCGGAACTCTTGCACGCCCCTGAACACTCTGTCCCAACCTAATTTGCACTTTTCTTTGAGTGAAACGTGCACCCACCGGTCTTGGCCACCAACTGTTAACCCCCCCGATACTGTGAATCTCCCTTGTGGTCTTTGTATAGAAACAAACTACCTGAAGAGAGATGGTGCATAGAGAGAGAAAGAGAGAGAGAGAGAGAGAGGGATAGAGAGAGAGCGAAGGAAGGCGACATACATGATCAGTTATGCAAGAGCACTTTTTTCAGAAATTGACAAATTTCCTTCATTGAATGTAATGTTGGGGTATTTTTGTATGACTTTTTTTGTATAACAGTGAAAACGGAGAGAAAAAGAAGCGAGTAGTGAAAGGCTGTCTGTCCTGGTGTGGTTTAAATATCATCCTTGTGCTGATGTAGCTTGTCCTGTGGGACCTCGTGTCTGAAAAGGTTCCTCGACCGATAACGACGTCTTCCTCTCGTACCCATGTAACACGCTTCTCTGTGAAAAACCTGTCGCCCATCGACTGCCAGTGAAAACCTCGTTCACCTGAATTCAGTCACGATGTATTCCAGTTTGCCTTCCTGCCCGTTTTCGTGTATTTCTCCGAGATCTCAAGAGACTTAATGTAAACACTCACACAGACATAAACACACAAAAGATTCACATCCAAAAAAGAGGCAACACACGAAACAGAAGTGTGTGTGTGAGCATTAACGTGTGAACATGTGTCCTTGTTGAGTTGCAGCTGCAGAAGCATTGACTGTGTCTTTATCGGTTTGATTATTGATTTAATTGTGGTCTGTGATGGGATCGTTTGAGTTAACTTAGCTGGACTGAGGGCATTTTCCTATAAAGACGGCATGACGTGCTGCTGTACATGCACAGACCGTATGCGTGTGTATGTTCAAAATGTGTGTGTGTGTGCGCTTGCCTGCGAGCTGTATGATGTAACTTCCTTTATATGTAGTGACATGTTTGTTTTTTTGCACATGCAGTGATATCATGTTGAGTTATTTCCTGAGCTGGTGATGATGGATGGGGATCTAAAGCATTGATTTAGCATTGCATAGTAGCACAAAATCTATACACACTATATGGAGCTAGTCAACAGTGCAAAATGCTTGGAACAAGTTAGGCAATCAGTTGAGTATTATTAGAAATAGTAATGGAACCAATAATAACCGTTTTCTCTCCGATAATTCCCAAGTAGTTTGTTACAGAAGAAAACAAGTTACTATGCAATAGTGCATTCAATAACGTGTTAGAGCTGGAAGTACATGTACCATGAAGTAGTTTTTCCATTTGATACTAATACTGTGGGTGGTGATGTAGCCCCCTGTTGGCCCCTTCATGATGGTCCCTGTGTGAATTATGACTTCTGCAAATCCAACAGAGCTGTAAAATAAAATTGCACTTTAAAGTCAGCGCCACTGCAAAACCCACATGTTTGTGTTTTCCCAGCTAAGTGGTTCTAATACGAAATCAACCGCCCTCCCCCTGTCTGGAGGATGCAAGCTTCCTAAACTTTTATTTAAACTGTCTGATGCGGCTGAGAAGCTGCAGCGCGCTGACAGATTTGATTGGAGTTGTGTCAAGTTTAGAGGAAAAAATGAAAACAGCTTGTATGTGGACGAGTGGATGGTTGATGCCTCATTTTTTATTAGAATCGCTCAAAGACTTTTGTCAGTCTGTTTTCCACTCACACACTTGCCCCTCTTGTTGGATCTGGATGAGCTCATGTCTTCAACTCTGAATAATAAAAAATCTAAATCAATCTGTTTCTGCTGCTGGATTTATTTATGTTTGAAAAGAACAAATTAAGTTAAAATGTTTAAATTAGCAGATTCTCAAGGTGTTTTAAGTGCACAATGTATTATTGTATTGTTCACAAATGTTTTTTATCAGAGCATAGAACTCTTGTGCATATAATCTTTTGTATTATGTAATCTTTCATTTTTGTTTGTTGTCTTCAGGTTTTGTACACGTACTACCAGAGCATGTTAGATTAGTAGCAGCTGTAATCCCATGTGAGAGGGTACAAAGGTTTTCCGTGACACGAAAATAATACAAGAAAAATTTAAAATTCTAAATCATTAGGATGACTTCATAATTCATGAAGAAATAGGTAAACATTTACTAAGGAGAATAAACAATACCTTTCCATGGTAATAACATTAATTTAAAACAACATGAGTGATTCATCAACGTTGACACACAAATAAAACAGAATCACATGTTGTTAACGATGAACCTCACTCACTGAATTGCCTCTAAATGAAAATGAAAACTAAAATAAAGAAACATTGAATATGTTTAATTATGTAATAATTTGTTAATTATTTGTATGTTACTTGACTTACTCTGTGGATTCAACCATTCATTCAGGACACATTATGTTAGAGACAGTAAAGTTTCAGGACCTGATTATTTGGGTTTCATGTGCGTGCGTCCAACTGCCCTCAAAGAGATTCAGCCTGCCTCCCTCACAGATGAACAAGCTGGCAGATCAGCAAGGATTTACCCAAAATGGAGGCTGGCATTACCTTGGGTCTGACAGTGGGTGACCAGACAGACACGCTCACCTACTTTTCTGCCTGTGGGACGGGGCCGAGGAATACTAACAATCCCAAAACAAGTGGGTCATAGCTAGCCTATATTTTTCTTTCAGGATTTAATGATGCAGGCAAAGACAGGGTTTGACCATGAGATCAGATTTTTTAAAAAGAGGGGGATGATTGTGAAAGAGGAGTTTGAGGCAAAAAATCTGTCATTAGACTATTGAGATTCTGCTCTGGTTTTACCAAACACATTTAAACTTGACCAAAGCAACTTCAAACAATAACTATAAGTCAATCAAGTATTCAAACTTTTAAAATGTATTTTCAATGTCTTATTTTGAAACTAATGCACAAGAACAATAAAAGAAAGTTACAATAATAAAGCATATAGAATCAAAACTAAACTTGCCTTATGAGTAGAGGATAATGATCAATCATTTTGTGTGAGAACATTAAGTACACAACATCTTATGTCCACTAAGATATAATTATATTTAGTTCGTAGTGAGAAATGTTGAAAACTTAATTGACAAGTGACGTTTATGGCTTCGTGTTTGGAATTTTCTACTTTGTTTTACACAGACAAACTATTTCACTTGAACTTAAATGAACTACACTCATTAAATAAGTCCAATCCAATTTGCCTAGCCCTGAGTGTCTGTGGAGATTGTTCATATTTGCAGATTCAGACATATACTTCAGATATTGTCCTATATTTGGAGCGGGGGAATCTGCAACATGTGATCCTGATGACCTGGGACGATTTCATTGGGAATCCAGAAATAGGCTCTGGGGAAACAGTGAGTGGAAAAACTGGGCCAAACCACTCGATGGATGATGGGCAGCTGATACAGTCGTGTCTGGGTTGATGCACCTGCCTGTTGGACATGAGGGTTATACTTCAAACACTAGTTATATATACGAGTAGGCAGGAGCATCGGCATGTCTATAAGTCCACAGCCAACAAGTGTCCCACACACTGATTTGGATTATTTCAGTGATTGTGACAATGAAATCAACATTCAAGGATTTAAAAGGCAAACTTCTACACTAAGTGAAGATATTTTGCATTCTAATGAGTAACAGACACTTAAACTTTAAATATTTAAAACAAACCCTGTTTATATGTCAATGTGGCTTTGAAAAGTATGGGACTCAAAACTTAAACTAAATATTTTTTGGGATTTACTCATTTACAAAAAAAGAGTTAGCTCCTGGGTTTCCTCACACAAATCTATATCTCCACACGTCAGAGGACATCAGAGGCGGTTGTCACCCTTCACAGCCTTTAATACCTCTGAAAGGAGAAGTGTCCTTACTCGATTACAGTCAACAGGCTGCTGACGATACAGTTGAGGGTCATCCCCACGGTTTATGCAAGTGAGAAAGAAAAGCACTCAAATATCAGTGTTGTGTAACCGTGACAACGTGACGAGCAGCGAGCAGAGAGGATCACGATGGTCGACCCATGAACTGATAATCCCGTCATCCCGCTCTGTCAGAAGTCTTTGAAGAAAGCTCTGCGGTTTAAAATTCTGTTCCCATCACTGCCTGTGTTTTCTGTCAACAGGCTCACAATGTAAACAAGTGCAGGAGAGGAAATCCCTCACACAGGCTTCTAATGCTAAGTAGGCGAGTGAGAGCACACTGCCGCTCTCTGGCGGACAACGGCAGGACAGACGTGGAACTCATTCATTGATTAGAAATAATGCGACACCAGTGTGATCTGTTTAACTCCGACTTTATTTATGACAACGGGGCTGGGGAACGTTTCTACTGAGGTGGCTGCTGCTGGTCTGGCATGCTCCTGATGATGTCAGAATCGCCTGAAGAGGAAAGAGGGAACAAAGAGTCAGTGGGTGGAAATAAAACATGAAAACAGAAAAACCTGAACTCAATTACATATCGAGTGTAAATAACCAATATTGACACTATGGAAGGTGACCAACGGAGCATTCCTGAACCAGCCAGAACACAAGGGCAGCTCAACCGAGCACTCTGACTGGCATTCATCAAGAGAACCACTAGTTCTGCACTGGACCACTTTGTGAGCAGGTTCAACAGGAGTCCACGTTACAGGAATTTTAAACCAGGTTTTATATAATTATATTAATATTAAAGTCTCATTTGCTTGTGTGAAACAGGGGTTATAAGTTTAGTTGATCTCCAGTTGTAATGATGCACATATATCTATTGTGGTTCACATAACAGCTTTCAATGTTTGCAGCTAATCGGGCATGCGCTGTGTGTGTTTATATGTATAAACACATTAATTCACTAGTATATAGTAAACTTAAAGATGATTATGCTTATTTGATAGACATGCAGACTCTAGCATGGATCACTGAAACATTGTTGTGTGATTGAAAACTGGTTTATCAGATATTGCTGTTCAATGGTGTCAATGAGTCTGACTGGGACTCGTAGCATTAGGCTAATGATCTTAGACACGCTTTGTAAGTAACATCTGATTAGTCCCTTTAAATATTCTAGTATGAACCCACTGCGTTGGGAAATCAGCAGGAGAAGCGGCTTGAATCTTATGGTGTTGAACAGTAGGTACTCACCAGGATCAATGATGGCCAGTGTGCACACCCTGAAGTATTTACCACAGGCGGTACCAAGCTCAATGTTGTTTCCACTGTAGTGGTGGACTCCGGTCTTGGCCAGCATGGCGTAGTACTCAACCTCAGATTTCCTGAACGCAGCAGAGACGAAGGGAATGTGAGTCACAGCAGCAAATACACATCAGAAAAATATTTAATTAATACAGATGAAATGCATCAAATGTACAGAAAAGTTTTTCTATCCATCGTTAATCTTAGAACCTCTGATGACAGAAAACAGAAACACCCTCGTTACTAACTGGTATTGATACAAAAATTACAATTAGATAAGATTTTCCGCAGCAAGGAAATCAATAATAATCAGTTCACATAATGTATAATTTTATACACTGGTCGTTGTGAGACATGTCAATAATACATTGACCGAAGTCGGGGCAACTCACAGAACCAACAACATTTGACTCTGTAAGAGCGTCCATTGGTTTTACTTTTGATCACTGAGGAAACAAGCTCATAACAAAGACTCTTCCTAAATTACACATATTGTAAATAAAAACAAGGGGATTTGGGACCTGGAACAGACATGTTCTTATGGACGGTGTGTAACCTCCTTGACTGGAAAACTGCAAATGTAAAACCAGTACTATGTCCTAATACAGTTTAAATTGGAGGTCAACTAACAGATGGTTAATAAACCCAAATTCTGTTATTAGCAGCGAGATGTCGATAATAAGTACGGACATTATGAACTGTTAATGGCTGTAGGATTGGACTATAGCTCATGGACATCTTCCCTTCATTTAAAGAATCTGAGATTTGAGACAGCTCCTGCTTTCAGCAGTGATGTTACTAATATAACAAATGAATACAACATTTCCTAAATAAGTGACTTTCCATGCATCAGATGCAAACTGCAGTGAGACTCCACTGACCTGAGGGCCGGGCAGTTGTTGGCCAGGATGACCAGCTTGGCTTTGCCCTGTCGGATCATCTTCTGGGACTGCTTGTAGCCCAGCACGTACTTCCCACTCTTCATCACCAGCTGGAGACGAGAGTTGATGGACTCCATGGACTTTTTCTGCACACACGGGGAGGGAGAGAGGGAGATGCACAGTCTGGTCAACATCTGAGCTACACGGCTAAAGTTAGCCTCCTCGACATCGGTGAACTCATAAAGGGACATGTTGACGTTAAATATCACATTTAACCGAGTGGACACACCGAGGCTGGGGTGTCAAGTTAGTTTTAAGAGCATCTGTAGGCACTCGTTGCTACTTTGCTAGCATTTTGCTAACGTCTGGATTTAGCTAGTTAGCTTAGATCAGAGAGAACATGCGGATAAACAATAAACAAGATAAATAAAAGCTTCATGTTCCTTTGAATCTTTACAGCCGCAGTAATGTAACTTTATATATACGCGGTTTAGAGTAGTTTTAGAGGAGTGTCGCGGTGCTAGCTGGCTAACAGGCCCCTGACAGACAACTCTCGTCCACGTGAAGCAGCAGCAGCGTGCGGGCCCGGCCCGAGCTCCCCCGACACTCACCGTCTTCTTTGCGGCCACCATGTTTGCGGTTTAGTCCGGACAGGCCAACCTGCGGGCGACAGGGGGGGAGGAGGAGAGTTTGGTTAACGTGTGGTGGAAAACACAGAGTGAGAAGAAGCAGGGAAATCGGTGTTTTATTGAGAAAACGCAGAGCTCGTCTTACGGTAAGAACTCGACAATATGGCCACGGAGAGAAAGGAAGGACCAGGGTGCATTGCGGCGCTATCTGCTCGGAGGAGCTGCGCAGTGGTTTACTGCGCAGGACGCTCACTGCACATGTGTGTGAATGTTCTGTCGAACAAAACCGGTTTGTGTCACAAAACTACACAAACAGTGTAATGTGAGGAAATAAACACCATAGTGGATAAATAACAATTACAGCTATAAAACAACAGGTATGGAAATACAATAATTTACTTCTAAATTATGTTTTATCTCAAGTCTCCTGCATTCAAAACTTTATACAAATGAAAGAGCAGATAAAGCTGCAGTCAGATTAGTTATTTTACTGTATGTACTGTTAAGGAGCTCATGTGGGATGACGTGCATGAATGCAAAATATAAAACTAGATCTTAAAAGTAAGAACAGTTCTAAGGGTGTTGTACTTTACTTGAGTTTTACTAGTTAATACAACTTGGTGACTCCACTCAACAACACTTGAATAATGTTTTTATTATTGTGTATTTTAGCATTGACCATTATTCATGTTCCTCTTTATTCAACAAAAAAACTTGACAGATCTTTTTCTTTAGGATTTGAAATCAATCTAACTCCATACCTACCAGAGGTCTTGATTTTCTGCAAGTCAGGTTTTTGTATTTCCTGCTTAATCCTTTGTATTCAAGTGAAATTATTAATGCAGGGATTTTCCTTATAAGTGAGAAGTAGTTCCCTCCCCAATTAACTCTGGATTCAGGTGTGTTTAATCAAGGGAACAATTGGCCATGTTTTTGGACCTGCTGCTTTGGTTTGGTGAGGAAAATACCAGCTTCACTTTCTCCGCCCCAAGAGGTGGCCGCTGCACACACTAACTGAATAATGTATTTTTCTCCCTGCGCCAGCCTCTTGGAAACAGCCTCAGTTACAGAACACAACAAAAAAGTCCTGTTTAGAAACGTGCGTCCGCGACACGAGGACGATCCGCGGTGCGCAATTACGCGCGGGAGGATAGAGGAATTTGACGGCACGACCTGCCAAGTCTTTCAGGTTTCTCCTCCAGAGGATTCACCGGCCACAGATTGGGACTCCTCTCAATTTCCAGGCAGAGAGAGAGATCTAATGCACCACGTCATCAGCGCAGCTCCAGCCTCACCCCCTCACTCTGAACTTCTGCATCCAGTCCTCTGTGCGCACAGGACAGGATGGGATGCTCCACCAGCTCCCAAACTTCAGCTGTGGACACGACTCGACCCAGTGTGAAGCCGGAGGAGAGCAACGGAACCAGCACCACAGGTGACGTAAGATTTTAATTTACATATATAAAAGAAAAAACATCATATAATTGTTATGGGATATTTGGATAATTGCATCTATGCACACCGGTACCATTCATTGCAAACATATTATAAGTGGCCAAACAAGAATTGTAGGGACCATTAATTGAAAACAATGATGTGAAAGTCATATTATGCCGTCAAATATATGTGGAAGCACCGATTGCAAATCCAAAACTTATATTTTGATTTTCTGTAGTGTCACAAATAATATAATTTTTGAAGGGTGAATTATCTGTATTTTTTTTATCATAATAGCAACAATTCCAAACAAAATTCACTTATATTAATGCCTATACAAGTTTGATGACATTTATTATGATTATGTCATATTGTATTTATATATTTATGATTATTAGTTCATTACATGCTAAGATGTGTGGGTCTTGGAACTTCACTGCTAACTCCACATAGAGTTACATCATCCATTCTGTTAAACTGTAGTGAACACTGCTCTGGCACAGTCTGCATGCAAATGAACATCAGTGTAATCCTCTGGGTACAGTATCTGATGTCTTTATTTCTACTGACAGGGACAGAATGGGAAAGTCTATTGCCATTGTTTAACACTGGTCTCTGGCCCCGTCCTCTGCTGAGAGAGACAGTGGCATGGAGGCAGATTTGATGACAGTCTACAGTTTCAACAGGAAATGGAGAAGCCACTTGAGGCACCCCTTTGTTGTCGTGGCTCAGAGAAGAGCCCGGCTGTGGTGATGAGGAGGATCTGATAAATACAGTGTGGGAAAATGTCATGCATTGTTTGAATCAGCAATTAATGTCACTTCAAGCTCTTTAATAATAAGTAGAATAAGTGTCTGACGTCCAGAAAGGTGAAACACTAAAGGAGAGGTTCAGTTATGATAAAGTATCATGTTGTTGTTGTTGTTGTTGTTGGCTGAGGATGTCGGCGCCTCAGATTTCACTTGCACATCACTATATTTGGGTTTTATCGACCAAATTCATAGACATCTTTATTGTCCCCTTTGGGCAATTAGAAGTAATAAAAGTATCCACACAAACGTCTCTCTGAACACAAGTGATGGACAAAATATGCAATATAAAACCCTAAGAAATAACATTAAAAAAAAACTGCTGACTCTATGATTTTGAATGACAATAAATTAGCCAATGACATCTGGGACAAATAATTTTTCTACCTAACTGAGCTTCATGTTGGCAACTGTGTCTGAGGTCAGATGGAAACAGCTTAAACCCAGTGACACTGTTGCTGTTGTCTCAGAGGTCAAATGGAAATTTATCAGGATGTGTCTCTCTATTTGCATGAGGCTGATTTCCTTGTCTTGACGCTGCTGGTCTCTTCCAAGAAAGCAAACAGGACGACATTTATTAACCAAAGGTTTATTCATTTTGAGGAACTAGAAAGTTTAACACTTGAAGAGAGGAGGCCTTCAGTCAGCTGCACCCCCAGCTGGCACACTTATTCTTAACAAACATTACTGAATAGGTTTTTATTGTAGTACTGTTATATTACTGACAGGCTTAAGAACAGTGTTTACTGAGGCACATTTGCTGCAGAAATTGGTGCAGATTTGCAGGAATCTTCCTCAGATTTCCAGATTGCCAAAAGTCACTATATATTTTTGTGTGTCTCAGGTCTTTCATGACATCATTTCTATTTAAAGGAACTCTCTGTGGCTTATGCAACTTTAAAGATGTCAATGGTCAAGACTTTAGAGATCAGTTAAAATGTTTGCAATGCAAATCCTATGAAAAAAGGAAGTGATGAATAATATATATAACCCACAGCAACTTGTCTACAGAGCCAGTGCTTAGAGAATTGAGTACAACCATTGGAGGCTGATAGAAGTCATTTGTCAAGCCCTATAAGGTTATTTTCAACTCTAAAAACTGACATTCATCCATCAGATCTGATTGTGTTCAACAAAAATTCTGAAGATTTCACTGCATTAGATCTACCGTGAATCTGATTGAGTTTCAAAGTCTCTTGTTTGGCTCATGTGCTGTGTTCACACTGTGTTCAATCTGACAGGGGCGGCCAACCAGAATGGCAATGTAGCTGAGGACTGTGAAACTCTCCCGGACCAAACGCCTGCTGCTGGTGGGGACGATACACCCACAGATGAACCTGCTGCAGGATCTGCAGAGAACACCAATGCAGCCCCACCAGCAGAAGAGGAAGCTCAGCCTGCAGCTGCCAGTCCGCCTGCAGAGGCACCAGCAGAACCAGCAGCACCAGTAGAGCCAGCAGCACCAGCAGCACCAGCAGAACCAGCAGCAGGCACTGAGACCCCAGTGAGCTCCTCAGAACCTCCAGCTGCAGCTCCAGAGCAAGGTGGGTTGGAGTGAACTGAACAGTCTTGTTAAAGGTCAGTGACATCCGTCTAAACCACCTGAGATTTGGCTCTTTCTCCTCTTGAGATCATAATCTGCATTTGCAACTAAAGCTGTGAAACAATAACGTGTCTGAGGGAAGAGGAAGTTATTAGGGAGCAAATGTCTCCATTGACCAGCAGTAACCTGAGCAGCGCCCAGGGAACCTGCTGCACGGTGACCCAGTGAACACAGGCTGCCACCGCATCCAGGTGCAGCACGTCCCCTCGTCCCGCCCCGGTATCACCGCGATGCTGGTAACCAGGCGGTATCCAACAACACACACACACACAACTTTGTCCTTTAATGAACACACCAGTGGCCAAAGGAATGTGTTTATAAGTCACACATGCAATGATTTGTTTAGTCTTAAAGGAGCGGCCTAAACACATCGCTCTTGACATCAGGTCACAGTGAATGAATGAAACATTTTTCTTTACCTTATAATTACTTATTTTATTTTGTTGTTGTCAGTGGTGTGTGATTGAGTGAGGATTGGGTCACTTTCATTAAGAGCAGAAGAGACAAATGTATTATCTGTGACGAAGAGGTTTCTGGTATCCCGTGATTTCTTACATTTAATTTGCATGATTGTTCCTGGTTTGTGTGCGACACTTTGTTTAACCAGGAGAGATCTGTTGCTAAGGGACCGACTCTTGTTGAGGTTGAAGCTTGGACTCACCTTGACCTTTGTCTCCACTTGCTCTCGACCCCCCACGGTGTCCAACCTGACTCACCCTTGACCACAGCCGTGTTTGAGTGGCCACTGCCAAGAGTGCAAGTTTGTGTGTCTGTTGCGAAGACTTTGTTGTCACTGATGTGTGTCAATAAGTTGCAATTGGAGTCCACCGAGAAACTGGAGCGTGCCAACACACACACTGGGCTGCCGCCCGCGACGAGCGATGTCAGGTCCCTGCTGAGCCTCCACTTCACAGCCAATGGAGAGGGAGGATCAGGTGTCACATTAACAGACCCGTACATGGCACTGCGTCCACCTCTGGATGTGTCAGCAGTCAGGGATGGGATTCATTTATTGTTTTAAGCCTGTATTGATAGTGGACATTAGAGAGATGATAGTAAACCTCCACAGGTATAAACGTGACCAAGTTTGTTGTTGTTTTTTCTTTCTTAACAGAAAAAGCAGCAGAGGCCACAGCAACCGATTCAGAAGCGAAACCTGAGGAGGCACCAGGTGAGTACACGTGCAATTTACACACACACAAACACACACACACACACACACACGGTTTGTACAGTCTGACCATGTTTCCCTCTCTCATGTTTCCAGATCCCAGTGAGTGAAGTACAATGTGGATGCCAGCACAGATTAATAGCCTCGAGGGTTCTTCACCTGTTCGTATGTGCGAGTGAAAGTATGAGTACATGTGTGTGTGTGTGTGAAACAGACATTGCTTTGTTGCCAAGATGCAGACCCTGTGGTGACCACTTTCAGTCAGGGTTCCTCAGTCATCACTGTGCCTTCTTCCCCCTCCTCTGCTCATGACCTGAACAGATCTGCAGCACTTAAGTGTGTTTAATCAAATTATTCATTAAAATGTCTACATTCATAATAGCAGACGTCTGTAATCTAACTTTAACCTGAAGAGTTTATTCTGTTGTTTTCTACTCAATTATATAATTCTAGTGAAACCAAAGCCAAAACTATATTTGATTTATGAAATAATGTTCAATTTGAGGTGTTGGCTTTGATTGTACAACCCTGTTTGTAATGAATATGAAGAGCTGGCACGCTGCAGGATTAATGAGCACTGATTTTACAATTTCTGACTTGTTTGTTTTGTTTTGTTTCTGTGTCATGATTTCTCTCTGGACAAGTTAACCTGAAATCTGTCATAAGCTATGAACTCGATTAATTAAAAGAGCCACATTAAATTGAAATCATAAGTACTACTTTTTTTATTGTGCAAAAGAAAATATGAATATTGTGAGAATAAGACACAAGGTCATTTATTTAATCAAATGTTATTTATTTCAAATGTTTCAATGGAACAAAAGAGGAGAAAGTGAGTTTATTAAACCAAAAACAGCATCACAGAAAGTTTATGACATCTAGTCTGTCCACTGAGGCCGAGGGAATGTTTATGATTATTTTGGTTTCATGCACAGTTTGAAATTACCTTAAACCACAATCTAAAGTCTGGTAAGATGTTAAGTTTTCTATTGTTGTAAGAATTTTATGTGAAGATCAGTAGTTTCCATTGATATGATCCTCAAAAGACTAAATCGCTGCAGATGACCAGCCACAGAGGCAACAGCAGAAAATAACTTTCTTTCATGAGTCGTGTGGAAAAATACAACAAGGCCTCTGCAGCACAACTCTAAGTCCACTTGGCTGTTGGACTATAGCTTGTTTGCGATGGGGCCGGTTAGTCAGGAGTCTGAGAGAGGACCGACCACAGCCACCGCCTCGATTTCCACCAGTCCACCCTGAAGACAGAGACAGAGAAACACTGAGAACATGGTGGTTTGCTGAGCATGTCAAGATTTTGATCTGCTGTTAACATCCATCCAGAGCGATCAGAACTCGAGTGGTCAGGAAACATCTTTACGTTTACATAGCGAAAAGAATTTGGTCACCAGGCCACCGACCAATGTGGTCAGAGTGATCAGACCTCTGGACGCATTCGGGTGCACTCAGACATGCGCTGACCACATGATCGCTCCACTCAGGACTGATGCTAATAGCAGATCTAAACAGGGTCACTGGTTGCTGCAGTTCTACAGTGATAACACGGGTTGTGTCTGTACTCACTCTGGGGAGAGCAGCGACCTGGTAAGCAGCTCTGGCTGGAAAGTTACTGCTGAAAACTGGGGAGAAAAACAACACAAATCAACAACTGAATTACTTACAAATTATCCAATTAAGACTTGTTAGAAAGGAGGGAAACTGTTAAGCACTACATTTAGGTTTAATGAATTCAGTGATTAAATGTAGTTGTAAGAGGATATGAGGAAGTTGTTGAGTTCAGACAGTTTTATGCCTGAAAACGCAAAATCAGCACGACTCTATCGCTGTGGACACGTGTGCTCTCCTCCTCTTATCAGGGTCAGGGAAAGTTCCCTGCCTGTGGTTTAGGGTTGAGTAGAGTCAGGAGGAGGGACGGGGCTCGGGCCCTGTAGCAGAGGCAATGGTCCGTTCAGCAGAGCTCGCCAGGAGGGGTCGAGTTTCCCCTGTGGTCCTGCACGCCGCGTGTCCCTTTACGACTCACTGGGCAGCGCAGCTTCCATTACACCTGTCTGCTGGGATGCGGGAGGAAACGAGCGGACCGAGGGTGAGGAGGACGCTGCTCTCGTCCAGCAGAGGAGGAGCAGAGTGAGTCCATCTGTCAGCTGACTGCCAAAACCTGTCAGCAGCCATTTTCTGAGCGATGTCAGTGGAATATGAGCCAGTGTATCAGCTCACAGGTAGGAAGGGTGGAGCGTGCCGGTGGAATTATCACAGGCTTTTACATGGTTTACTTGGAATAGATCAGTAAATAATATTGGTGGGTTTCATAAAATCATAAACATAATATAAATGCAGATAACGGTACATCTGTGAATCGACAGCTTTGTATTGGCCAACTGATAAATTGCTTTGGCTTTACGCTCAACTTCATGTCACTTGGTGGGAGAGAAATGTGTTTTCCTCTTGTCAAAGCTCAAGGTCAAATACCAGTCATCACTCCTGGAGCCCTGGACACTGAGTGCCTTGCTCAAGGTCACTTCAGCAGCTGACATTCTCCCTGACATGGAGGCTTGGAATCCACTTCCTCCTCTTAGAGAGCAGCCTCACTTTCAAAGACTCTCATGTAAAGTGAATAAAGCTGTTTTTAAAGTTGTTGTGATGGACCAATGACGTGACAGCAGCTTTTCCCTGGTTAAATGCTGCCCCCATGTTTGTTTTTTTTACATTGAGAAGATCGTGATTATCAAGAAAACACGTCAGTTCCATTAGAAAACCTAAATCTATGAATCTCTGCTCTGTTGCGTTGCCTTACAGGCAGTGTGTGTGTTTACACGTGTACTCACATGTCTTGTAGACCTCATTGACGCTGTTGAAGTCATTTATGTCAGCGAGCAGCACAGTCGTCTTCACCACTGAGACAAAAGAGTTCATGTTGTTTAGTTTATTGAAAACAGTTAAACACATAAAACCGTCTGGTGGTGTTTAGATCTCACCGTTGGTGTAGCCACAACCAGCAGCTTTAAGGATCTCCCCCATATTGATAAGAGCCTGAGGGGTGAGAAAGGGAGGGGGGGTCAGTCAATACTCATCTCACCTAATCCTTTCCTATCCATCCCGAGAACTTGTTTCACTTTAGTTCTAATATTTGACAAACACCACTAAATCCATACATCAAACAAGTATGTAGAAGTATAATATGATGTATATTGTGTCTGTCTCTCCTGTGCAGTTCAGAGACCTTGAAGTGTTTTAGATTAAAACATCTCTCTCAGCTAATAACAAATGCTCATGTGACTTACAGTCACCTTGAGTTATTCTAGTACTGAGAGGAATATAATTGTACTTCAAGCCTTTTGGTTCTATTTGCATCCATCATCATCATCATCATCATCCCCTGAGCTTCACCTGCTTGGCCTGAGCCTGGACTCCTCCATCCACCAGCTGACCTGAGGCCACATCCATCCCCAGCTGACCGGAGATGTACACGGTTCTGTCCGCAACCACGGCCTGACTGAGGACACACACAAGATAAAAGATGTAGCGCTATTTACTACTATTACAAGTACTGTTAAGATTGTGTATATTTCAACCTAGCAGGTCCATACAAGTATAAAATACATAAATACACAAACACTGATCTTTATTAAATAAGCTGAGCAGATGAAGACTTTGTTTCTGTCTCTGTTGATCCACATCTCATCCCATAATTAAAATCGTATCTGCATTTCACAATCTAATACCATGACCCCATTCACACATGTGATTGTGGTGGTTTTGTTAGACTTCATGTCATGAAAATTAAAATAAAACATCAGACACTAAACAGGTAAGTTAGTCAAATATGTATATATAAAGTGAATGAAGGTGGATTTGCTCCCCATGTTGAAAACAACAGATGATCAGCAGTCAGTACACGGACTTCAGCCTGCTCTGTCTCCTCCCCCTGACAGCTGATTGGTCACAGCAGCGACACCCCTTCATTTCCACTCAGATTGAATCAAAGAACAATACATAACTTGACATGAAATGGAAATAGTCATTTATTTAAGACTTCAGACAAATGGAAAAGTAGATATGCATTTAATAAATAAAGACATATACATTTTTCCAGTTTGTATTACAAACCAAAACGGTACTTTGTTTAAATATGATACCAGATTATAGTTATTCTTTCAGAGCACGTGAACTCTTACCTGTATATTCCCTGTCTGATTGGAGCTGTAGGTGTGTAAGGGATCTCTCGACGGAGGGAGGCCATAGTTTCTACTCTGTGACTTCTACAGGTGTCTCTACTCTGCAGCTCTCCTCCTGCTCTGCTGCTGCTGCGGGTTCACCTTTGACACTCAGGTCAGTTTATTGATCCCAGAGATCCGCCCCTGCTCCGATCACGCATCGGACCCATTCAAACATTTCCTACTCACCACGTGTCTAACGCATTTAAACGCACATGTTAACAATCAGGACCTACCTGTAGGGGCCGATGGCTGCCGGGGCCGATGCGGTGTTGATGAGCTTTCTAACGAGCGCAGCCATGATTCCTGATCTGGTGGTTTCTTCCTGTTCCACAGTGAAAAGCAGCGAATGACGTGTTGTGCAACAACTAGCGGAACAACCAGGGTATAAAAAGGAGCAGCTGCCAAAAATGTACCGTAATGTCCGCTGGGAGGAGCACGCGGCATTTTTTGGAGGCGATTCCTGTAGGGAACAGTGTGGAAAGGAAAAACACATGTGCGCCTGTGCTCAAAGAGTTACGGTACAACAGGTGTTTTGTCCTATGGACTCTGATGTGTTTATGACCAAAGGAGGTTATTTTTATACACAGTTACGTAAGAAATGTTACATGTTAAAGAACAAGACAATCATGTGTAGAATTGTTAAGTCTTGGCAGAGGTATATGCTCTATTGAATCAAACTCAGAGGTTCATGTCTCCACGTATGAATTCATGATAAAAAATAATTCCACTGCAGTTCAGGTTAACTATAAGTAACTTTTATTATTTCTTGCACTTTTCCGAAACATTATAAAGTCTTACAAACAAAATAAATTAAGTGGTTGAAACATAAATGCTTACATTCCACCCTACACCTCAATTCATAAATGAAGATAAAATCATGTTGCTATATAGTTTTAAAAAAGGAAGTGATTTCAGATATTGAACATGGCCGATTCTGAACAATGTCATGTTTCAAACGGGGCTTTTTGTTTTTTACAAAGCAAATAGTTTTTATTCAATAATTGTTACAAGCTGTGAAAACAATCAATCTTCCATATAAACAATACTCTTACCTGTGCAGTTAAAAAAAAGCATTCCACTACAGAGCAAAGATAATTATGAACATGCATAGTCTAACACACAATATATCTGACACAGGATCAAAATATTAAACAGCCAAATCAGCTTCTATATTTAAACCAGTGTCACGAAAATAAAGAGTTTGAAACGTTAAATAAATAGAGCGAATGCTTGTGTTGCCAATGTGCTGCAGACTAGATTCATGAAAACAATGGCAAGAATAGTAATGATTATTGTGAAAGAGGTTCAAGTTCAAGCAGAAAAACTATAAAGTACAAATGTGATCATTAATAGATAGTGGTGATCGAAATTTGGATTCACGAGTTTGACATTTCCGCTCATATAAGACGCAGGACAGTGTAACAGGTCTATTTATAACAGTATCGTATTATCAACATTCAAATGTAACAGCAACCTGCAGACGACCACATTCAAGGCGTCATAATTAGCATTAGTGTGACCATCAACACGAAAACATGTTTCCTTCATGAAGAGAACAAATGTATCATAGGCTGGTATCATAGCAATTTCACATCAGTCGGTCAATACGCTGAATATTTGTCTATAAATGCAAATTGTAGAAACATATCTTCATTACTTTAATGACACCACAAACTCGATATGTCATGAAATCTAATTCATAACTGCTGAAACACACGTACAGATAAGCTGCGGGGAAATTTGCTGATATTATCTGAAACTCAGACAGGAGATATGAGGCTGGTGCAGCTGCTCTTTTTTTTCATTAAATAAACAGCATCAGTCACTTCACTCTTTTTATCTCCTGAAGTGAACCACAGCCAATTAAACAATTACAACTCACGCTACTGGCTGCTTTCTTCACTGTTACAGCTCAATATAATGCCTTTAACACAGAAATTAAAACAGTCATAAGTTGTTTAGGAATGATTAAGCTTGTACGAGAATTATAATTCTGACTTTCTGTGACGATCTGCATTACAAGGAAAAATACATCCGTTAAGTGAGATTTAAAATTCATGTAGAGTGGGTGAATGTGTGCCGGAGGGATGCCGGTGTGAGTTATGAGGCACTAAGATCCATGGTATCTGTCAGTATAGACTGAAAATACATTGGCTGTGATAAAGAAGCCCAAGACATCAGATTGGAAAACAACAAAATTAAATTAATGATAATAAAAGACCATACTGAAATAAGTTTAGAATTGTCTGGTCCACAAAACAACTGAAAACACACAATCTACTCTTCACCAAACGATTTGTCATCACTGTCCATTCTGACAAACATTGGCAGAGTCCCACTCGTCTCCAAGAGGGGACGTATTCAACCACCCGACGACTTGGTTGTTTCACTACATTGCTTATTTTGAAAACCAGGTTTCAAATATGTTTTTAAGGCATTCTCAACTGAAGCGTCACCTTGATTGTCTTTGGTCATGGATGAACCTCCACAGCTTTTTGTTGCAGGTATTTCCAAAGTAGGCTCTATGTTTTATTTACAGTTAAAAAGTCTGAGGAAAAGAAAGACCACTTGTTGTTGTCCACACCTGAACCTGAGGCTTGGTGTAGTGCTGGCCTGGTTGTCATGGTAGATGTCCGTCCGTATGTTTTAATGTTGACTCCCTAAGGCGGTTTTCAATGTGACGTGAAAGCGAAATTTGTTTCGAAGAGGGGAAGTCCATAATTTTCACATCCGGATGTTTGATCTCCAGACTTGGTTTGCTCTTTGGCCGCAGACTTGAGCCTCAATTGAGGAGACGGAACTTTATAGAACTGCAGAAACTAAATTAAGATTGAAAATCAAAGGAACAGCATCTGGACACAGTGTAGAAACAAGGCTTGTTAGTGTGGATCCCAGGAGCCAGACCGTTTTGTTTTTTTTGTGGCTTTGAGAGTCCCAGACCAGGGTGTGAAGGTGACAGGGGGGAACACTCAGAAGTTTTGTTGCCGTCTCTTCTTTGCGTCCATGGCATCGAGGATGGGCTGCCTCTTGGCCGTGTAGCGCTGCCTGAGCTCCTCAATCTCTCGCTCCATCATGGGGTCCAAGGCACTCAGACGCATCTGGAGCTCCTCGAAGTCAAGGTTCTTTAACTGGGCAACAGGAAAGAGATGAGTCGTATTTAGTGTCTTGTTGTGTTAAATACTGCAAGAAATGATTCTGCTATTTTTAACCACTGTTGTACACCGACTTCCACTATGAGTAACCCCCCCCCTCAGTACAATAATACCATCACAGGCTCGTGGAAGACATTACTCACAAAGTCAAAGTCTCCGTCCTGAGGCACCTTCCAGTTGTCAGGGAAGACGTTTTTGGACTGAATGTGGTAGCCAGGCTGCTCCTGCGGCTGGTTGTGGTTGTAGTTCTCCTGCTGCTGGGCTGCCTTGTTGGAGTCCTGCTTGTCAAAGTAGTCCATGAAGGATGGACGCATCGGCTGCTGGGAGGTGGGGTGCCCTGTGATAGAAAGAGGATCAAGTTGAAACCTAGCACAAACGTATTTAATTTTTTCAGGAATAGAACAATATCCCCAGTATTTTGAAACTTCATATCCATCCTGATAATTATAAACATCCTCTTTCCTGTTCTCCTACAAAAAATGTTTGTTACTTTGCCCCTTGATCACAGGTTTGTCTCAGAACTTCTCGTTCCTCTCCTACCAACTTTTCAACAAACTATTTTCTCCCATTTATGTAATTCCCGATAATTAAGTTAACATGTGTGCGCTCACTCCTCATCGATCCCTGGTCTTCCTCCTCATCTTCATCATCGCTGTTGATGACCATAGTGCCCAGGTCTGACTCCAGCATGGTGCTGCTGTGTTCGATCATGGTCTGTGCTCCGTCACTCATGGTGCTGGTGGCCCGCATGGTCCCTGCACCTTCTGTGCCCGACTTCACCATAGTGTGAGAGTCCACCTCAGTCTCCTCCTCCTTGATGACACGAGACAATTAGACACGCAGCCTTCACATACACAACGGAGGTTTCCCACGGTTACTCTGAGTTGAACACTATCTTGTTATACTTACAGAGTTGTCATCTTCCTCCTCCAGCTCTCTCTGCTGCTCCTGCTGCCTTTTGGCTTTCATCTCCATGGATTCAGTTATCAGTTCTCTCAAAATTGAGACTGGCTTGGCCTGGTTGATGAACTGGTGCTGGATGTTGAAAGAAAAAAAAAGAAAAAAGATTTGCTTTGTTTTATAAATATGGTTCTATAGAATCATGTCTTTAAACGTATACACCCAAAGCTCTCATATGTGTATGTCTCTGCTGGTGTGTCATCCTCCAACCTGTAGGAGCTGGGTGGCAGTTGCTCTCTGCTCTGGATTCTTGACCAAACACTTCTTGACAAAGTCTGTGAATTCGTCGGACCAAAGCTCAGGCTTTCTGAATGTTGGAGGAGGGTTAGTAGGGATCATGAAGATCGCCTGACGAAAAACAGAGAGGATACAAGACAGTCAGATGGAGTTGCAGAATAAGTGATTTTTAGGATAAATTATGTTTTCACTCACTCTCATGGGATGGATGTCAGCATAGGGAGGTTTTCCTTCTGCCATCTCTATAGAAGTGATACCCAGGGACCATATGTCAGCCACACAGTTGTAGCCAATTTCCTGGATCACCTCTGGTGCCATCCAGAATGGAGTACCAATCACAGTGTTTCTCTTTGCCATGGTGTCCTACAGTGGGAAAATATACACTGGTGTCATTATACACCCTAAATTATCAATCATCTCATATGGGTTCACAAAATCAGTGTATCATCAACATGAATTTAACGATACCGTTAGCTGTCCAGCTACTCCAAAATCTGCCAGTTTGGCATGTCCCTCCGTGTTAAGAAGGATGTTTCCGGCCTTGATGTCCCGGTGGATCTTTCTCATGAAGTGGAGATATTCAAGACCCTTCAGAGTGGACTTCAGGATGGTGGCAATCTCCTCCTCTGTCAGCTGAGGATAAGAATATGGTTAATGTCAGTGTTGTGTCAACAATTGTTCGATGTTACTTTTAAACCAAAATTCCATGTTATCTTAATATAGAATTTACTGCATAATAAAAATCACACACTGACCACCGAGGCCATTAGAACCTGTAACTTTGTGAGAACCCTACCGTCTTGTTGCGCAGTCTGATGATGTCAGAGACAGAGCCAGCTCCGCAGTACTCCATGACAATCCACAGGTCTGTGTTCTTGAAGTAGCTTCCATAGTATTTCACCACATAGGGACTAGGAAGAAACGCAAAACACAGTGGTTATCAAACGAGAAGACAAAGTTTCGTTTTAGACAAAAAAGAGCAGAAGTGAGACAACAGATGACTGTAAATACTGCAGGAGCTCAAAGTACCATGGTTTAATACAAGTTAGACCTAAAATATAATTGAACATCGTTGCAAATATTATACTTTGAGGGTAATAATGAATTATTGTGGTCATATATGTAGTAAATCCAGGGATTCGGGTAAATCTGCTTCATCATCCCACCTGTCACACTGCTGCATGATGGAAATCTCCTTGATGATCTCCTGCAGATCAGACTCCACGGGAACCTGCTTAATGGCCACGACCTGGCCTGACTCCTTATGAATGGCTTTGAACACACTGCCATAGGAACTAAGCAGAAAAATCGCAGATTGTTACATTTGGACATATTACCAACATGTAATAAACAACAAAAGAGGTCAATTGAACTGTTTTAGTCAAAACGTGCACAAGTTAAAATGGAAGTGAGTCATGACGGCATCCTCTTACCCTTCTCCAAGTTTCTCTAGAACATCAAACACTTCCTCCGGTTGTTTGGTCAGGCTGTCTTCACTCAGCTTTTTCAGCTTGCTGTAAAAATGAAACAAATCAGTTGTAATCTCTGTAAAATAGTTTAACTGAAAAACAAGTAGTGAAACTGTTGGTTGGACCATCAGCTAGACGCCAAAAGATACTGTGTGTGACAAAATAAGAGAAGCTTGGCAAATTCTTATCGTCTGAAACTGAAATTGAATTACCCTGATACATTTCTTAAGTGATTGTTAAAGTACGGGCAATTCACTGTTGGTGTGTTTTCTATTCATCAATTGGCTGATTAATTGGATCATCCCTTAATTTCATTTAGCATTTATCAAGGAAAACGGTTGAGACAGATCTACTTACTTCTTTACTTAAAATATTTAATCAACAATTGTAGACCCAATCTTAAACCTTAGAACTGAATGTTAAGCAGCCTCTGAGATAGGAAAAATATTTAAGATTCATCATGTTCAAGATACAACCTCACCCAGCTCTCAGTTCCTCTTTAGTGAGAACTTAGACAACCATTGTTCACATGAGAACAACAACAAAACCAACACAACCAGGTCCAATAGGGAGGTTTATCCCTGGACTGCAGTGGTGTCTCTGCCTGTGACACTTCACGATCACTCCCTTCGTGTCTGATTCAAAAGAACACAGCTCCCTAAAAGTTACACAAACCACGACACAGGCCTGAAACCCACAAGAAGTGTCACCACAGCTATTGGAGAGTTTGATGAAATGGGATCGTTTAACCAGTTCAGTCGTTTTAACGGAAACTTTGAGAGAAAACCGGTAAACCGAAGTTAGCGTCAGCCAGCTAGCTTGCTAAGCGACGGCAGCTACGTTAGCCCTTTTAGCTAGTTATCAGCTTAAACCCGCGTTTTAAAGCAGCAGAATGAACACAGACCTTTTGGGCGCCGCTGTCTCCATGTCGCACAGCTTCAGGTGATATAAAGGCAGAGGGCTGGTGGTGAGTTATAACAGTCTGGGGGCCACTAGTCGCGATGTGATCATTGTCGACTGAGTCGTTGTTGTGAAAAAAGTGGTGGAGGGCCAGCTGAGCGTCCGTCAGATGATGGGCCGTCTGGGGGGGTGCTCTTTCACCACAGCGCCCCCTGTCCTGTCGGAAGGGCGAAACCAAAACACCGCAGCTGACATGTCCACAAAGTTAGAATCCGTGGATAATATACGATTAATAAACCAAATACAAACCGCTTTTATGCAAATTGATCTGTTAAGTGTCCATAATGTCGGCTTTGTTTGGCATAGAAACAGAAAATATGTCATATACGAGAGAGGGGCTTTCTGACCAATCACAGTCCACTTTGCTGGGAGGTCGACTGGACCCGTGTACGCATGCGCACACAGGCAGCGGTGTGTGAGCAAAAGAGGTAAACAGCTTCTGTTGCTGTGTTAAAACGGTGATAAGTGTTTTTAGTGGATTCCTTCCACGAGTTTCAAATTGTATCTACACACCCAAGACTTTTTGTGATTTCCTAAAGGCCTTTGGGTCTCAGTGGGACTTCCTGTTGTGATTGTTTAAGCTAACCATGCCGTTTATGTGTTAGCATGCTGTGATGATGCTAACACGTACGTTTTTGTCTTAAAGGACCAAACATGGAGACACCGAAAGATGTGCAACCACCCAAGCAGCAGCCCATGATCTACATATGTGGAGGTACATATTCTAACTAATGTACCGAATGGTAGTATTTACAAGCATGATTACTTCATAACTCATTATTACTTTGAAGTCCATATAGTCCACTTGTTTACTATGAATTCAGATGTTATTGTTATGTCAAACAGCTCAGCCCACACTGCAGGGTTATTTATCTAGCACCATTCAGATGTGAAGCAATTTGAAGTGTTCGAGACTGCGATGTTTTTCTCTGTCTAATATTTTTCTGTCTTAAATTTCAGAGTGTCACACTGAAAATGAAATTAAGGCCCGTGATCCAATCCGATGCAGAGAGTGCGGTTACAGGATCATGTATAAGAAGAGGACAAAGAGATGTATCCTTTAAGTATGTGTGTGTGTGTGAGAGATACAGAGTGAATCTATGCAGTGAACTTATCATGGGGTTACAGGTTTTCCTGTATCGATTGATGATATTAAAAGGGTAACAGATGTGTAAGTGTTTGAAGAAATGCTCACATTTGGATGTATGAACCAAGAACGTGTACATTTCCTTATCTACTGATTTCAGTGGTTGTTTTTGATGCCAGATGAAGAAGAGGAGATCAGCTGTTTTGTTATTGCTGTGTGTAATTTTTGTAGTTTGTTTGGATGTAAATAAACAGATATTCAGACATTTCTGAATGATGTTGAAAATCTTTTACGTTCCACCCATTATTATTTTATTCAGGAGTTATGTAGAAAGATTTGGTTTAATAAAAACATGATTTTCCCAGAACAAAACTGTTTTCACTGTTTTTTATAAAATTATTTTTCAAATCTAACTGGTATCAAATAGATGAATGCACAAACAGGAAAATGTAGGTTGAGATGCTTAGTTTTTATATGCAAATTTGGCAGTTGTACATATTCTCCATTCATTCCTGCCATGGTGCACCAACATGTTTCTACAGGAACTCAGTATCAACAAACATAACTCTGGCATTTTATCTTTGCCTGAAGATGTGAAGGTTTTTCTATACACATGGAAAGAGCGGCTGAGGCCAACGGGTGTTTCGGAGGTGTTTTGCAATAGTGAGGTAACATGAAATAAGTTTGTTAAAGTTTGCATTCAAACAGTGAAAGTTTTTATTTTTTTTATTTTGATGTTATAATTCGTAATATTTAATTTCACTCAAGAATGTCAACTATTTAATTTGAACTTTGTGTAGCTTAAAGAGCCACCAGTGACTTTTGTTGAGGATGGAGAGTCCAACTATTATTCGGTGGCAGATTATGTTGCACTTGGTGGCACAACTAATGCAGTCAATAGTGCAATAAATATATTCTTTCACGGCATATATAACCGTTATATATTAAGTTGGTGTTGAAAGTAGTGAGATATTGATCAAACTTTATGGTCATTATGGAAGCAGATGTTTGTTGTGCTGTTGAATGAAGGGACAGTTTCTCTTAATTTATTAGTATCCAGGTATATTAAATAATACAAACCTCTGGCTTCATTGGTCTGTATAGCAGGCATTTCCTTAACCTGAAGAGTTAACATGAAGTTGAATCTGTGGCCTTTGGGAACAGATGCTCACACACAGGTCACCAGATGGCGAGCCACACTCATGGATTTACATTGAATAATTAGTTAAGCCTTATACTTTATCTAAGTAACCTACAAGTTAAAAAATATAAGTCTATAAGAAATTTTGACAAAGACTTATCAGAAGTCGGAGTTTTACATCAGTTATCTGATTTATTAACAGGCAGAGTGATTATAATGACACAAAGGCTTTGGTGTGTGAAGCTTTGAGTTGAATAAATGAATGAATGAGGTTTGTGTTGCCAATACATCAATTATGAACTTATTAATATGGTGTTTGTCTTTATGATACAATAGCGGGGTCAAAAGGGAAAGTGGAATCAAATTGGACAGAAGGTTGTGATGTAAATGTGCTTGTGTTACTAGGGACCACTTGTAACACATACCTTAATATGTATTGTGTTATGTATTTGAATTTGGCCATTCCACCAGCAGCTTTTCTCCTGTTTCCATCTGTTTGGCTGTAAGTCTCTGCAGCCATCCTGGTGATTTGCAGTGTAATCTGATCTGAGGCTGTCCCATCAGATCTGTCCCATCAGTCCCATTAGAGCTGTCATTTTGGAATAAAAACAAACCTCTAATGCTATAGTTTGAAATATGGTTGCTAAGTTTTGACAACGGAAATTTTGGTTGTCAGATGTTCAGATAAAAAAGTATAGAACATTCCTTGCCTAAGTATCCCCCCGACTGATGTTAATAAAAGATACTAAACAGAAGCCATCAGATCCTTCCCATCCATAGGTCTCATCAGTCTCATCAGTCCCATCAAATCTATCCAATCAGAACTGTCCCATCAGACCTGTCCCATCATTCCCATCAGGTCTTTCACATCCATAGGACTCATCGGTCCCATCCTATATAAACAGTGTGTGGTCCCATCTGTCTGTCCTGCTGCAGCACTGCATAGCCGAGGCACTTCCCCCACTGCTGTGACGTCTCACGTGACGTGTCGTGCAGGGGGCGGTCGCAGCAGAAATCCCCTGCACAGGCTCAGATGAAGCCGCAGCTCTGAGGCAGAAGCAGGAAGAGTTTGATCTCACTGCGGAGGGAGAGCAGCCATGGGGAACGCGCAGGAGAAAGCCTCCGGTAGCGGAGCAGCGCGATCGGACCAGGCCTCATCGGGAAGCGGGGCGAGGAGCCGGGGCGGAGGCGGCGCCGACAACCCCCACGGCCAGAGAGCCTCGCAGAAGGGGGTGGCCAATGGCACCCGGACGGGGATCAACGCAGCCGGGGGAGGACAGGAGGAGCGGGACCGACCTGCGGAGGACACGAGTTACCTGGACGCTCCTGCCGGGGCCCTTCCTCCTCACCTGGCCCGGTTCAAGAACGAAGGGAACCACCTCTTCAAAAACGGACAGTTCGGAGACGCCCTGGAAAAGTACACACAGGCTATTTGTGGGTGTGCTGAAGCAGGTGGGGACGATGTGAGCGGTGTGTTGTCCTCAGAGAGACGGATACTTGTGGTCATAACACGGTTGTACCTCCGGGCATGTGTGGTAGAGGACATTCTTAGAACCTGACGCAAATAATGAGCGGTTAAAAGAAGCGTAAAGAGCCTGTTGACATAGTCTATGTCAATAACATTTGTATGCTAACAACTAGCTATTATTTTCTTTAAAGGTTCAGTGTGTAGAATGTAGTGACATCTAGTGGTGGAGTAGCAAGTTGCAGCTGAACACTCCTCACCTCATCCTCCCATTCCTAACATGGAGGAGAACCTTTGGTCGCATTCAGTTGTCGTAAAAACTCAAAAGGTGTTTGGGTGTACTGTAAAAAAAATGGCGGCCTCCTTAGAGAGGATCAGCTCCCGATGTAAATATAAAGGTATTTAAATATAAACGACCCATTCTTGGGTATAGAAAACAACAATTCGTACATTTGAGAAGAAACCCAATGGTGAAAACATCACTAAGATTATTTTATATTCTGCCAATAGATCCCTTTCACCTAAATCTTACACACTGGACCTTGAAATAAATTAATAATTGTGCAGGTTCGAGAAATGTCACGACATAGTTGTTATATGAGGAATTTTTTGATTCTTAAAATCTAAAGTTGACCTTTTCAAAGTGCTTATTTGATCACAGTGCACAAATGGCAAAAAATATATTTAAAGTTAATTTTGAATCTATATAATTCTCCAGCTGCGTATTTAATGTACAAGTTAAAGAGAAAATCGTTTGTACTACAGTATAAATACTATATCTTCTCTGTTTCAGAAGCAACATCTGATTGACAATAAGTCGTAATTTAGAAACAGCAACAGATGAGTTGCACAGTGTCAGAGAACGAAGCATCATCTAGCATCTGTGTATTATCAGGAATGGAACGATAGGACAAGGTTGAATTAGTGTCACATGTCCTATGAATGCATCAATGCCTGCCATGCTGCACAATTTCATTTATGTGCCCAATTTCTATCTCTATGTAATAACTGAAGCATAGCATGTGCAGGTCACTTCTCAGTTATGTCATTGGCCTCTTTGGAGAACTGGGAATCTTTCCTTTTTAGCCGAACATTTCCCAACATGATCTTAAACACGATTAGTCATTTGTGAATGAAGCGGAATGTTGGCACAAGACAGAAGCACTGACCGTAGAGAGAAGTCATGTGTTGGTGCAAGGAGCTTTTAGGTGAGATTGAATATCATGCTTCAGAGCAAGTGGCCAACTTTTCACAACTGGCAAGAACCATGGCTTTTACTGCAGCACCGGAGACCGACAATAAGACTCGACCTATGTAGAAACAACAGGAAGATGCTTCAGGTGAGACGGACTGACAACAATGTGTGATGTTGGCTTTTTTTGGTGCTTTTTAGAAGAAACATTACAAATCAAGAACAGTATGAGCCCTGTTGACGTTAGTTTCAGGACTGAAGCAGTGCGTAGTGACTGATGCTCTGCTAAGTGTTGAGAAACTGTTATGGAGGCACTGTAAAGAAAGGACCGAGAAGAAAATGACTCTGCCAGAAGGGCACATCCATTCATCTGTCTGCCGTTCCCCCTCTCAGCATCTCTGGACAGTCTAATGATTTTAAATAGAACTGCCTGTGTTGACTTGATTTCACTGGAGCCCGGAGCTCTTGGTCCAAACCGCTGAGGATACCATCTTTATTTTCACAAGGGAAGCTGTTCTACAGTGTTTTTACACTGAACTCAGTGACGACTGTGTTCCTTTTGTATCTGGCCTCCCAGTTGAGTGGTTGTGGTTGTTCCCCTGCAGGCATTGATAGTCCGGAAGACGTGTGTATCCTCTACTCCAACAGAGCTGCCTGTTACCTGAAGGACGGAAACAGCAAAGACTGCATAGAGGACTGCACCAAGTACGTGATCAGTGTCCGACCTGTGTGTCTGTGTGTTGTTTGTGCAGACACTGCTTTTCTATGTAGTTATTTTATTAGGTAAACAATAATGACTTTTTCTGTTTACAGTCAGATGTGATGGAGAACTGTGTTTTGAAAGGTGTAATGAGTTTATTAATGCATTGAATTCCTTATATGTTACTCAAATAGAAAGAAGAATTGACCTCAAATGCTTTTTCAGTTACCTTTGAAGACAGACATTATCTTTTCAGACAAACACATTAAGGGATTACTTGCAGTGTATTATCCGTCTGCAGGATATTGATTATGCTGCCTTAGAGCCTCATCATTTTGACCCTGCTGTTTATTTACACTCATCATTTAAACCCCTCTATCCTCACAAGAGAATAAACAGACAACTTGATATAAATTCAAATGTACTTTTCCACATATTGCATAATAGCAGACAGGAGGTCTTTATTGCGTGTGAAGAAAAAGGACATTTGCTTTGTGATTAGTTTATAATACCATCTGCGTGGCTGTCCCAGACCGGAGCTTAGCACAGAGCCACAAGCTCAAACGCAAGGTGGTTCAGCATTTCCACAAAATCTGTACTAGCTGTAAATGTTTCATGGAATATTTTTGGATCCACAGGGTTTGTTTGGTCACTGTTGGATCCGGAGGCTTCAGGAATCTCAAACACTCCCTGACATGTTTATGAATGGAAAGCTTCAGATCATCCCAGCCACACCTGTGCAGGCGTGGAGGGTTTGATCCTATGTCTCTGCGTCTTTCTGATCCTCTTAGGGCTTTGGAGCTGCAGCCCTACTCCTTGAAGCCCCTGTTGCGCAGGGCCATGGCCTATGAGTCAGTGGAGCGCTACAAAATGGCCTACGTGGATTATAAGACCGTCCTGCAGATGGACACCGGGGTGCAGGCGGCTCATGACAGCGTCCACAGGTCAGCTCAACCCAGCTTAACAGTGAACCACCCTCGTGTGGCTTATGTAACCTTATGCAAGAAGAGAAGTTATTTACACGTTGCAGTTTCCAAATTCTTTCAAAAGGGGAAGTTGGGTTTTTTCCCCAACACATTATAATGTCAAATTCTGTTTTAGCTTGCACTGCACTTTCATTCATTTTAGTTATATAGTATTGATATTCCTCAAGATATAGTGGTTTGACTCCACTGGGTCAAACAGACAAGCTCGTGTTGAATGCGTTATTTTTTACACCAGTCTCCATGGGACATAATGGATAATTTCAAATCTTAATTACCCTGTCTGGTTGTGTGGATGTAGCAGTTCTTATCTTTTCAGAAACATTTGGTCTCTACTACAGAGTAGATGAAAAAATGTATAGGGCATGAGGGCTAAACTTCTCCTTCCCTCACTGTGACCACAAATAATGCTGCATTTAAAAGTCTTTGAAATGGGGCAGTCTGTTATTTTCTGTATGAGACACTGGAGCAAATTAATGATTACACTTGCATGTAACGGTGATGGCTGCCACTTAGTCTGTGGACTGCAGCCCTGTGTTAAGACAACATGTTCAGAAACATCACGTAACTTAGTAGTGGCCACAGCATTAATACAATACAAATACAACACAAACATTCACCCACACTTGAGCCATTCCTGTGCTCATCCTTGGCTCTACTTGTCTTTTCTACCAGAATCACCAAGATGCTGATCGAGGAGGAAGGGCCCGAGTGGAGAGAGAACCTTCCAGCGATCCCCGCCGTCCCACTGTCTGTCCAGATGCAGCACAGAGAGAAACCAGTAAGCATTGAGCTGGCCCAGGCTCGGGCCGCCAGGGCTGTACAGGACGAAGGTGAGTGACATCACAGCCAGTGAACTACATACGCGTGTGCTTTAAATGGGAACATCTGTTAAGGGGGTGGTAACCTCCTAGTTTTCCCTTCAATCATTCACAAGCACACACGTGTATGTTACACAGCGCACATTACGCAATAATAGCCTTCACTATATATAATTGTGAATTACTGGTTTTAAAAAGAGGTAAAAATATTCTCTGGTTTTTGACATAAATTGCATTTGTTTATTATTTCTCTTCTTATGGTGATTAAATCATTTATTGTATTTTTCAAATCTTACCTAAAGAATTGAGGTTGTTTGAAATGATAGCATTGAACTATGGAATCATAAGCCACCAGCAGCAGAAGTCGGTCATGGGCTCAGTGAAGGCACCCCTGCTGAGTGACAGTGGGTGTGTGTCTGTGTGTGTGTGTGTGTGTGTGTGTGTGTGTGTGTGTGTGTGTGTGTGTGGTGGATTATCAATCAATAATGCAGAGGGGGAAGGCGATCTCCACAGAGCATAATGCTGCTGTAATGGAACAATCCAGGTCAGGTTTCCTGTCGGCTGCTCACACAGACCAGAAGACATGTCTCATACATTATATAATATATATTTAATATATTTAAAAACAGGCAGTGTAGTATAAATCTATAATAATACAAACACAATATATCTTACTTGTATTCACCATGCAAGAAGGCCAAAGACAGGATTTAACCCTTAACACCGGTAAAGGACAGACACACAGACACACGTACACACACACTATAGCACCTTCAAGTACAGCGTTAATCTCAGAATAGCACACTGCTGTTGCTAGGGAGACAGAAACTTGTTGTCAGTGTTAAACACGACATAAGGGGTTGAATTGAATGCACCAGATTACACACAAGCATATACATAGAGTTTAATGAAGTATTCCCTGTAAAATCGGTGAAATGAAAGGGAAATCAAAAGTGGTGGATTCGCCACATGTCAAAATTCAACGGTTTTTTTCATAGCCCTAACCCTTCAACAAGAAACTATAATCCAAATAAATAAAAATAATCATACATCAACAATATCCATGAGGATTAACTAAAAAGTCCAATAAAACAAGGGTGAAGCTCCTGATTGGCTGTAGAATTACACCAGGGAAAGACCTGAGTTAATTTGCTCTGCTGCTTTATTGTAAAAAGCTGATGCAGGAGAGCGTTGTGCTTTAAACAGACAGAGACACAGACACAGCGCTGAGGTCTAGCTGATGGTTTATTAAAATTATATTGCTCTCCTGTTGCCTGCTTCTGTTTATCTTTATTGTGTCGCCGCTTATTTCACATCCCACAAGTCTGTGATTTTTTATTTTATTGTTCATAAACAGGCTCACTACGGAAAGACTGACTATCATGGAACACTTGCCGGGTTGAACTGTGACTCAAGGGTTTTATTTGCTCAGTTATAAAAGGATCTTTGGAATAGAAAGACGTGTTGTTATTGTCAGTGTGTATGACTAACATGAGCCAGCATTCGACACCTTGTTGAGTCAGCTGTCTGTTCCCACTGGATAAATAATTTAGACTTTATATCAATAACTGGGTCGATTGATAGAGGCCAGGCCTGGATTATCTGTGTGTAGTATTCACACACAGATCCATATGTGAGTGCCTGTGTTAGTGTGTGTGGGTGGGTTTTCCCCCCAGAACTCATTGGAGATAGTGGCTTCCTCAGCACAGTGGAGCGCTCAGTAAGCAGGAGTTGACTCCTCCGGTTCATTTAGACTGCCGCTGATTGACTGATGGCTTTTATTGACGAAACTTTGAAAAACTTTTTGTGCTGAACTGATGTGAGAAGCCAAATCTATCCAATATGAATCTCTTCTGACGTGTGTTATCCATCCATGATCTCTAACGAGGTCCAGTTCTGTCATCTCGCCATCTGTTTTCGATCAATCAGAGGGCTATTGACTGATCTACAGACAGATATTATATCACTGCAGTTTCCCTCAGCATCTTCAGTGTTTAACACATTTTTCTTTCAACAGTCAGGAAAAAGGAGTCCCAGTTTACCTTACTGAAACAGAAGGGCAACGATCTGGTGAAGAACGGCAACTTCCAGGAGGCTCTGGAGAAGTACAGTGAATGTGTCGCCTTGAAACCAGACGAGTGCTCCCTCTACACAAACAGGTAGGAATGAAACAGCCCTGTTGTGTACAATCTAAAGCCTTTTCAATTTGATCACACATTTTAGAATCGGTTGATTTCTGGATTAGAGCTCATTAAAAGTTAAATGTGACCTGTGTTTTGAGAAGAGGTTGTAGTTTTAATTATAGACTCCTGCAAATAAGAAAGAAGCTGATGACTTTGCAGATTGAGGCATTAATAATAGAGAACTTATAAATAAAACAAGGAAGTATCAGTGTGTGACAGGTAGAACGTTACAAGATAGAAGAAGCCTTCTTATATCGGGCTTATACCGGCAAAATAGTCTCATAAAATTGTATAATATTCATGTGTGATTGTTCAAATGATTGGTCCAACATATTATTAACTTCTAACTTTTATTCCAGAGCCATTTGCTTCCTGAAACTGAATCGCTTTCGAGAGGCCAAGGAGGACTGTGACTCTGCTCTGAAGCTGGAGCCGGGCAACAAGAAAGCCTTCTACAGACGAGCACTGGCTCATAAAGGTTTACAGGTGACTGCCACTCTCCTCTTGTTTTTTGGAAGATATTGGAGCAGCGGCGTTTGCAGATCTAATTATTAATCTTAATTTATTGTGTGTGTGTGTCACAAACCCAGGACTATCTGTCAGCCAGCACTGACCTCCAGGAAGTCCTCGCGATGGATCCAAACGTCCGGGAGGCCGAGCAGGAGCTGGAGGCGGTGACAGGTTTACTGAGACAGAGTTTGATGGACAACACTGCACACACACCAAGGGTGAGAGATCCATTAACACACACACACACACACACACACACACACACTACTATAGCTGTGATTTGCCTTTCTTTACTGCTGGCTGGATTTTATGTTGGTAGCTCTAACATTTATCTCAACGCAACCCAGACCCGACAAGGTCGTATTTCAAGCACGTTACACATGATCTCACAACAAACAACAAGCTGGAAGGGTGCTAGGAGAGTGTGTACCTCCCCCGAGGCCGACGCCTCATCTCCCCATGTTATAGAGAAAATAAAATAAAATATCTGCAGCCAATGAAGAATTTAACGGGTTCCTCCCTGGGTCATGTCACACGCCTTAAGAGAAATTGGTTCAGTTATTGTTGAGTTATCCTGTTGATAGTCAGACAAACAAATAAATGGCAATGAAAACATAACCTCCAGGAAATCTAACGTCTGCTGATGTCCTCTGTAGGTTTGATGTTTGTGGACCAAGAGGCAAAGGAACGAAGCAGATGTGGACTCTCACTGCACTGTAGCAGCTCTGGAAGAAAAACACTTTTAAAGCCATCAACCCGAGTAAGTCTCTCCCGGGACGGGGGGCTCCTCGGACCGACCACCGTTTGAGCTCCGCACCATCTGCAACGTGTGTTCAAAACCACACCATAACTTCTGAGCGCACAACCTTACGTAATGAGGGCAGCTTTGTTTTAAAAAAAAAGAAAAAGAAAGGCTATCGTCATACAACTTGACCTGCTTGCACTATAAAACCATTCTCGTTATGATGTAATATACTGTACATACAGATTCATGTACCAGGCTGCCGAGCACTGTTCTTCGTTTCAGTCAAATGAGGAAAGAGAGAGAGTGTGTAATAACGAGTGCCTTATTGAGATTTCTACCGGGTTGGGATGAAATACGCCAAGAAAGTTCTGCTCTGAATTGTTTTTAAAGACGTTGTGTTTTGGTTTCAAAGTGATTCACTGAGCTCATGACAAAATAAATGATTTTTATTGTCAGGATGACGAAGGCAAAGAAGGATGCAAAAAGGTCAATAGGTCGTTATACTGGTACCTTCTCTATGTAACCAGGGTTCAAACTCTTCCAGCTGCGATGCAATACATGTCACCGTTTACGATTATTATTACATCTGCTGCTAATTCAAGAAGACAAGCCAACCACTCACCATAAACCACTGACTTCACTGGAATTACAAGATGGAAAAACAGTCATTTAAGTTAGATTATCCAACCGATTAGGAGCTCAGTGCATTCGCTCGGTGTTAAAGTCAATCAAGAGGTTGTCGCTTTACTGGTTTTAGATAAATATGCTCTTGTGTACTGTACGACTTACCGTAGGTCTCAGGTTCAGTCGTGACTGTTGACAAATCTCCTGCTTCACCTGTTTATAACTAATGTCTCCACAATCTCCCAACTCCAACGAGGACAAGAGCAACATGTTCGGGTTGAGTTCACAGAACCCGGCACACAATCCTGTAAGAACAACATCCAAACACACTCAGACACATTCATATCACAGGACTAAACAGTGATTATATGCGTCCCCACAGAAAAAAGTATTGATTCCACTCCACACAAAAGTGTTAAACTCCTGATGCTTAAGTGGCTGAAGTCGGTGATTCTGCTTTAAAGTTTAATGAGTGTTAAATTCCTCGGAGCCTAATTTCAATCTGAATTAACTGAACTTAATTTCTTCTGTAATTGGCTGATGTTGTCTCGAGTAGCTTTGTTTCCTCCCCTCAGCCTCGGTCCGGCTTGGCTCCCTCGGTTCGAGTTCACAATGATAAATAATCAAGTGGCTGGTTTATATAAAGACGGATGACAACCTGAAGATGTCAACCTCCCTCCCATTGTAGAAAGATTTTTGGGCCTGAAAATATAATTCAAACTTAATGTTAATGTGAAAACTCAAACCTCTTTAAGAAAATGTATTTGTTGTGTACTTTGATTTTAGTTTGGGCTACCTCCCTTCAACTAACTTGGAGGAGGTGGGTGTTTAGGACCAATACTGCAGCAAGCCCGGGTGGAGGTGGGGGGTGGTGGTGGGGTAGAGATGATTTGGTATCGTCCATCTTTATATACAGTCTGTGATCTGACTGCATTTTAAAAGCCTCCACACGGACATGGTTCTGTTTCTGGTACAATCACTGTACCTGATCCGCTCTGGAGTTAACAAAGCTCCCAGTGATTAACTACAATTTAAAATCTCCTTTGTGAGGGAGCGGGGTTTTCAACAGTTGGAACATTCATACAGCACAATGTGCCACAGCTTTTATTTCACGTCTGCTTCCAAATATCGACGAGTTCATGTCCAACCCAAACTTCCTGGTTTTATCTCCTTTTCTGGTTTTTGATGTCCAAGTAAAAGCATACAAATAAGGAATATAAGCGAAAACACTTGACATGAGGCTCCCCAGACATTGTTTGTCTTGCTTCTTGGAATGTTAAAGCATGTACTGTATGTAAATAGATTGAATGCAGATGTAAATAATAAAGTGCAATGTGTACGCTTTAATGTGTTCGTCTTATTCAAAGTTCACCTAGATCTGAAGATGCAACCAAATGCTCAGCTAAAAGGAAATGAGTCAAAATTACATGTAGTGACTTTTATGCTTTTCTCTCGTCCGATAAGGATGATTATTGTTTCCTTAAACCACACCTGCTCGAGCTGCAACAATTCTTTGTCCCAAAAAAAACACACAGACAAAAAGCTTGATTGAGGATTTTATTGTTTAAGGATATGCATTAACATGCACATTATAAAGCAAATAATTAGGAAATATATACTTTTCGAAATAGCATACGCTGATTTTGACCAAGTTAAAAAATAGACCTGGTACTCGTCTTCAAATAATAATATAAAACTCACTGGAATCAAACATTTTTTCTCATTCACATAAACGAGGTGGGAATTTCCTGCAGATGCTGAACACAGAAGTAGTTTAATTCACCTCACTCAGATACTTATGCTGCAACTTGCTTTGGATGAAAAGGGTTTATTGCCTCTTCCCACTCTGAGACTTTGGCTACTTAAGAGAAACGTTCTCCACACATTTTTGTCGTAAGATTTAAAGTAATGCCCCCAAACTAGATTTCACTCCACTGTTGCATTGCCGGGTCAGCTGGTGTCTTTTTTTTAACTTCATGGACTGAAATCATCATGTATTAAAGTGGATTTAATGGAAAACCTTTTCATATTTGTCATTTTCTTATGATTTTTATGTTTATCATTTGAAGACACACAGAACGAGGAAATTGAAGTAAAAATAAAAACACTATACAAAGGATTCTCACCCCTGAAAAGGCACTGTGGGTCCAACAGATATCAAATACAAAATTATTTGCATCAATCATTAAGAAAAGACCGGCGGTCTGATTAAAAAAAAGTATATTTTGATTCCGATGTTAATGGAGAATCAAAGTTATAACATTACTGTACATTCATTAGTGAATATTAAACCACTGACAGATGTATGTGCTCTAATACTAAAGAAGAGTTTCTCGTGGCACAAGAAACAGTTTTTTGGAAATAATTCCAGATGTGGTTCTTTGATCGGACACATCTTGAAAGCTTGATTTTCTTATTGCAAATACATGTCGCTTGGAAAGTGTTCCAGTTTAAGTGATGTCTAAGAAATGCTACACTACTATAAAGCGGGTTTGTTTTTTGCATTTCTCAGTTTACAAGGAAATTGTGTGAATGGAATTTTATTTTAATACGCCTCTCAAATTAAATGAAATGGCTGTGAAAAACAAATGTGAAAAATTTGTTACATTTGCAACCACAAATATTTTTTACCATTTCAGACAGAGTCTAAAAACTAACTTCAAATAAGTCTTTCAACTTAATTCCCGCCCAATTTGACTCAAATCCACTTTTACTGGACCCAACACAGGGCTTCAACATTAATAACCAACTTTCCCAAAATGGAAAATAAAGCAAAAACATAGACCAAGAACAAACGAGTCACATTTTAAAACAAAAGCAATAATAATAATCACTTCTTTATAGATGATTATGGAAAAAATACAATATGCTACTGTACGGACTGGTCCCGCTCAGGTTTAGATTTAGACCCTTGAGTTGACAGAGGGTAAACAATCCTTTAACCTGTGGTGTTTCTCACCATTAAGAAGTCACAGAATGAAGCGGTGGCACAGCGGTGGACCACAGTGATGGCGTCTCCCTCCCTGACTCAAGCAAACAACCCTGGAAGGGAATCAGACGAAGGAGAAAAGCCGGTGACGCTTTATTTATAATAGCAGCTCAGTTTACTTTGAAAGGAATATCAGATGTTTGACTTGCTCTTCAGTTTTTATCTTTGAAGTATGAGAAAGGGGTAAAAACTTGAGGCTGGATTCAGACAATAATACAGGGAATAGCTGGGTAGATTAACCGCCTCCATTAGTATCTCACCACCCTGATAACCAGCTTCTCTACTGTCCACGTACATTCAGCACTACCTCCTATAGGCCCTGCTGCTTCAGCTTCACACACCGTGCCTCTAACTGGCACTAAACCACCTGCTTTGACTTGACTGTGCTCCTGCTCACTTGGTTATTCACAAATCTCTCTCTGCCTCAAACCTCTCTGTGACTGTACAGTCTCACATTCACGTCATATTCCTGCATCGCAGAGGATCAAAATATCGTAAAACATTAAACTCGTCCACCAGCTTCCAAAGAAGAATCGGCTGCTTCGGTTTTAAGAGTGAAATTAGGTGATAAGGCTGATAACTGAGCGAGCAGCGGTGACAAAGCGTCAGATATCTGTTTGTACACAGTGAATCCTCGTCGGGGTCTCAGGCTCTGCTGCAGTGTTACTGCTGCCCTCTGTCGCGCTCTCTTCCACCTCCGGGTCCGCGGTGGCAGCAACGCTCTCCTCGCTGATGTACAGGAACGTCCCGCTGCTTCCCTCTTTTGGCGAAGCGGGTGGAGAAGCAGACAGCAGCCGGTGCGTGAAGGCCACGTGGCTGCTCTGAGAGGGACAGTGCTCCAGGCGGTCGTTCTCCACCTCAGGCATGGGCGAGAGGGCGACGTCGATGAAGGCGGTGGGAGCGGCCTGATGAGCGGGCAGGGTCCACGGGGGCGGAGCAGAGGGGATGGGCTGGTCTTGAGGTTTCAAGGTCTGAGCAGCTGAGCTCTGACGAGAAGTGGCTGCAGTGCGAGTCGGCCACTGAGGGCAGGCTGCCGCTCAGGGAGGGGGAATCGAACTCAGAGGAATTGATGCTGCGCTGCTCCAGGAGCTGAGCATCCATATCTCCTTGTGTTTCATTCATTCTTCTTTCTCCTTTGCTGCCGCTGGCTCTTTTCCAGAGCTTCCCTTTGCTCTTCTTCCCCCCCGACGTGGAGGGTTCCTTCATCCAGGGAGGGGAGGGGCAGCAGTGGTTGTCTGGCTGAGCGCAGCAGCAGGTGGAGGGACATGAACACGGGCCACCGCTAGCTCCTTTGAGACCAGCGGTGCTACTGGAACAGCTAGCGTCATCCAGGCTGCTGCTGGCGCTGAGGTGTCTCACCTTCTCCTGCTTGGACTCCACGTCTGCCTGAACTTCCAGACTATTGTCTCTGCGAAATGAAACCACTCACATTTAACCAACAGTATTATAATATTATTTTTTAACACTGTGATAAGTTGCTGCTTGTAGGAGGAATATTTGTTCTGTTCTGACTACCGACCTTTCCAGACGCATGTAGGCACTGAGGATGGATCCTGCCATGGCCTTGGTGCTGGCGTTGTCACTGATCGTCCCGAGGCTGACGGTGGCCGACTCGCCGCTCAGACTGCAGCGCTCCTTCTGCACATCAGCCTGCACCTCCATCCTGGGGAGGGAACAAAACAAGTAATACCACGAGACAACAAAATCAACTCAAGTGAAATATGACTGAACGACAATGTATGAGCTATGTTTCTTTTACCCCTTTATTTCTTTTCAACATTTAAATGTTGTATTGTTGTAATTGTCTATGACGTGTATTCTTTTTCTGTTTTGAGTTCTTGTATTTATTTGGCTTTCCCTCTGAAGCACTTGTAACGGCTATTTTTTTAAAGTTATTATAAAATCCTGAATACACCTCCATGAAATAAGTCATATAATAACATTTGTTCGGATAAAAATCAAGCACATGTTTATTGTTCAATCAATTTTCGTGGCTGTAATTTAAAGAGTTTATAACAAAGACTTTGAGGTTGAGTCTCTCACCTGTTGTAGCAGCTGCCCGACAGGCTGCCAGTGATGCTGGTCCCGGCGAGTGCTGTGGTGCTGGCGTTGTCGCTCATGTTGTCACGCTGTGTGGAGCTCATGCCGCAGCGCTCCATGTGACTCCCGCTGACGCTCAGGCCCGTCAGACCCCCGACACTCGCCCCATCGCCAAGGCTCGGGTTGTTGAGCCGCGTCTCTGCCACCGAGGTCGTGTCTGTGGAGGAAAGAAAGGAAACAGGATTTAGGGTGAATCTGATCAAAATAACTTCACAGATGATCCCTATGAACCCACAGACCCTGATCACAGCATGACACTCATAACTGTGAGGGAAAACACTTAATTGCATGAGTAATCTTAAGTATCTTTGTATTCAGTGATCGTAAATGCACAATGACTTCAATGATTCAAGCTGAAAAAAAGGCTGAAAGGAAGCAGAATATAAATTGAGTTTATTATTTTAACTTTAACCAGTGACTTTACTTTCACAGGCTTTACTTA
Source organism: Pseudopleuronectes americanus (assembly GCA_038501795.1). NCBI lineage: Eukaryota > Metazoa > Chordata > Actinopteri > Pleuronectiformes > Pleuronectidae > Pseudopleuronectes > Pseudopleuronectes americanus. The sequence goes on along the minus strand of CM076731.1, from coordinate 7,444,690 downwards.
GAATCCTGACACAACAGATTGATTAATTCTAAGGTGTGAATAAGTGCCGCCATGTCTCACACCTCCCTGCTGTCACGTGGATTTTTAATTATCATTCAGGAAAGCTGTGATAAACGTGGTCCCTTTCCTCCGGCACCTACGAGGTGAGAGAGGAGGGCTCGACCTCACACAGCCGTCAGGTTGATGCTGACAAACAAACACACTTGACAGGAGAAACCACTGACACTGCACCGGTCGTTTCACACATCACACATCTCCCAACACTTATCGGCTTCTCACATCAACAGTGCTGGCATTTTGTGGGCTATGAATAATCTGCATGAGCAGACAAAGGGCGTTGACGCAAGTATTGGCATGCTTCTTCATGCCAATACAAACACATACCAAACCTCCTGGTGGCTCAAAACTCTTGGTGTTTTCCAGATAGACCGGTTCTATTTTAGACCTTAAAAAAAAGGTCACATGCACCAGGCTACAGGAACTATACGTTTATGAATGAAAGAAAACAACTACATATAGAAACAGATCATTATTAACCTTCCTGTGTTTTTATTTTTATTTTCACGCAACATGTTTTGATGGCATTTATTTGGGAGCCTCACTATATCACTTTCATTTTCCCCTCGTCGGTTTACCAGTAGACGTACCTGTGGCTGCAGCTCCACTGCCTATGTTGTCATTTTCGTCATCGAACTCGATTCGCACTCCTTTGCCGCTGCCAGCTGACACTCCACAGCCGCCGCTCCGACACAGGGAGATGGGGACGACTCCGTAGACATAAGCCAGCATGATGGGGACACCGATGCCTACACAACACAATGTAAACACTCAGGTTAACAGCAGAAGTTTCCTTGTGGGTCAGTGGTAAACTCCAAATGCATTGTATATAACAAGTTCCTCACCAAACACTAAAAACAGTTCACATTTTTAGAAAGATGTGAAAATTCAATTCAAAACACCAGGTGAAGCTTTTCCACAGTGTTCACTTTCTACTACTGAGCCACTGAGAAAACAAAACCCTATAAATAATTCAAGTGTAGTTGAGAAACAGATGGTGGAGAAAGACAAGAGGGAAAAGAGAGAGAGAGAGAACCAAAACACTTCCTTCTTACCGACAGTGACGGCAGCGACCACAGGCGACACGATCACAGACAGCGTCACACCGCCTGCGATCACCAGGTTCCTCTTGTGTTTGGAGATGTCCTTGCCCTCATAGCGGTTATGGATCTGAGGGGAGGAAACGTGTTTATTGCCTTAAAGGTTTAAATCACACAATGAGAAGATGAGACTACCAAACAACAAAAGATCACATTGTCCATGTCGTTAAAAAACGATTTGTTCCTCATGTCTTAAAACTGATATATGGCTTCATAACAAACTGGATTAGATTATATACGTTTTATTCAATGATGAAACTCTCCAGAATCACATCTGCCATGTTGAACAGGTTCACGTTTCTTTCTTTCATCAAATTGCAGTGATAGCAATCTCACCATGTGATTCACACCTGTTGAAGTCGTTTTAGTTCTGATTTTTAAAAGATATTATTATGGTTATCGATCTTGCTGTGGATTGGCCTTTAGTCAACCAATCTGTTTCAGTGATTTCACATCCCTTGGTTTCCAGCATTTAGTTATGCTCTACCCTGCCTGCTTCTCCTTTGCACAACACCAGAAGAATAATCATCTCTTTATTTCCTTGGACTCACTTTAGGTTTAAGTCAAACAAGCATCAAGTACGTGAAACAGACAAACGTGTCTACAAATAGTTGGGTTTTAAAAATCATCTCTACAAGTACAATTGAACCTTCTGTTTGTCTATAACGTCTTATTCCTACGCTGTCTGGAGGTAGCTCTCACCTTCCTGCCCACATAGACGGGGATGCCAATGATCATTGCGGGGATGGCGATGCCGGCAATAAGGGCGATACCCACAGGAGCTCCGACCAGTGTGCCGAGCTGCCACAGAATCTTCTTCTTTCTGCTCCAGGGCTTCTTTCCCCAGAAGGTGCAGCCTGACGGACTGAGAGGATGGAGAGAGAGAGAGAGAGAGAAAGAGAGTAGAAGATTTATCAGAGGGAAACTGAGATACTGAAATGAATGCATGTGTTATAGAGTATATTATACACTTAAACGATAATAACTCAAATGTCAGCTGGAACACAGAAAGGAAACAAAGCGGTAAAATGGGTAGTTTTTGATCGACTTAACGTTTGTGTCACCTTAAATAGTGCAGGTCAGAGATCTCCTTCATGCAGAGCCAGCAAAACTCACAACCGCATACAGCACAGGTCATGTGATTACAGCTCCCATCATTCATCTTGATGATGTAGGCGGCACACCGAGGACATGGCTTGATGTCATCACCTAGAGGAGGGTGATAGAGGTGAAGCCATTAATCTAGGACTATGAGAATAAAAAAAATTGTGATGGTGAGCTGAAGGTGCAGATGTGCGTGACCATTTTTTGGTGTGTTAATTCCTAAAAACTGTCCGTGTTAGTCCATGTGCAATTTGCATTAAGGCCTTTATTTCTAAACTACCTGCGGCTCCGCTCTCTTGGCTGTAGCTGAGGGACGAGGACCTGAAACTCCTCAGCCGGAGGTGCTGGGCCCGCTGCTGCCGTGCCGAGTCACACGTCTGGTTGGGATGCCACAGCTGTTTGCAGTGGTAGCAGAACTCGGTCCCGCAGCCCTCACGTCCACAGGTGATCTTTGGGCAGCTGGCACAGCCAAACGCAATGACTGCATAACTGAGAGAGGAACAATACAGACAAAGTGTTTTTTAAATAGTTGCCAGTAGGAGCGCACGGGTGTAGTAGTGAAGCACAACACTAGGGGTCAGCAGGGGTAACACGACTAGTACAGAAACATTGCAGGACACTTAAACTGGGTGGGTAAAATGTCTGAAGTGCATAAATACAAGATTTCACAGTTGGTGACATGAACATCGTCAGGAATGGGTTGGTGACGTAAATACAGCAAATTAGCTGCTACAAACTTTCCATGATGATATCACCTATAAACTCTGTTACAGTAAATCAATACGGGGACAATCACTTCTGCATGAGAGCATGTCACCATGGTGTAGCTCATCAATCATTGCAGCAACGAATTGAAAAGCTGTTATTGAAAACTGCACAGCAGGGACGGAGCGGTGGGAATTTCCAATAACTGGTTTATTATTGTGAGCATACAACTCTAACATAGGTTGACAAACAGGTACCACAACAATCCATTGTTACAGCAGTCCTTCATGACCTCAAACTATTATTACCTTCAAATAAATGGCCTAATTATTTTAATAGTAAAATGAAAGGCAGGAGTGTGACTCGTAAAGCGACTTGTGTTTGACTGGTTTGGATACAATGAGACATTAATAGTTATGTTGTTAAAACCATCAATACTGTGGGAAGGACTGGGGAGCACCTGGTCTATTAATATAATATGTTTGTATACATATGACAACCTCAGCTAAACCCTGTGACTGTTGTGGCCATTCCAGCTCCCACAGCAGAGGCATCATGGGAAAATTAGAACCAGGCAATAAGGAAAAACAAACACTTGTGGAAAGGATAATGTGGACAATTTGTTACGGTTCTATAGTGAAACAGAGGCCCAGTGTGTGAGTGTGTATGCAGATGCTTATTCAAGTCAGCACACACGCCCTGGAAAAATAGAAATGATGGCGTCAGCTGACACTCATAAGACCCGTCTGTTGGTTCATCTACACACTTACATGTACCTACAGCTTCTAACTGGGAAAGATCTTAGTTAAAATGAGATAAGCATTTAATCAAATAAACATGCTCAGGTGATGCTAGACAAGCAACAGTGAGTTACTGAAACAGAACTAACTGGTCAGTGTGTGTCAGCAGTGACTCAGAATCAATAATAGATAAAACATGACCCATCATGACCTCCCTTGTGTCAATGTCTAACAGGTTTGGCTCATGCATTATGAAATCTTTCCTATAAAAGCATACAAGCTGGATTATACTTTTTTGAAGGAGTGAAAACTTCGAGCGCTGGTTTTTCTGAAGCAAAATTATGTTTTTATTTAATAGGTTGCCATGACAAAGTGTCTTCATTCCTCTGTAACAAATTAATTAAACAAAAGTAAAATTGGTGTACATAAAATGCTCTGATAGAAATTAATAACAATAATATAATAGTTATTCATCATATGTTGGTTTTCATGGTTTCTTTCTGTTATCAGCACTGATCAGTTCACTCAACATAACCTCTTCTTATCTTGTCTTATTTATTTGTATTATTATTTATAATAAATTATAATTTCCTGGTGCCCACCCTGCTAGATAACATTCAACAGTCCAGTTGTGGAGATGTTGTGTGTGCTGAAGCTAAAACACATTGCGTACAGACAGTTTGCAGACAGTCTGCAGTAACACCTCGGTGAAGCAAACTGATGCCAAATGGTGTTTGACAGTTGTAACTGTCTGGGAGAGATTCCAAGTCGACCTTTTGCTGTTAAAACCATCTCACATATATTTCAGTGTAACAACACATTTCTGTATGACGCCACTGAAAAGTCAGGACTCCCCTGTGCACAGATAGGATTTCTTTCCTCATGCAGAGGATTCTTGGGAGTTAATATCCGCAGAGCTGAACAACAAAGCCCAATAACTCGCGAGAGCAATTACACAAGAATCATCAGCGAGAGCATTGGGCTGTGGAGAGTGTGGCGGAGAGCCAGAGCTGAACCGGGTGGAGGAATAGAGCAAGAAGAGCTGGAACAAGCTTATGAAAGAGCCATTCTTCGAACAGACAGGGTCAGCAGTGTGGATGAGACAAAGCCATGAGAGGGAGTGAAGGGTAAAACCATTTCTGAATTCAGCCATCATTTAGACAGGGAAAGGGCGCGACTGAACCACACCGCTGATGAATTCATATGAAGTGTTAATCAAACCAGTCCAACATGCGCCTGCGGGAAAAAACACAGACGGGTGCGAGTGTGGACAAGCAGCACAAGTACACACGGGGCAATGAGCACCATGAAGCAGAGTGACCTACTGAGCAGGGACAGTGTTATGTCAGCCTCAGCTGGGGCTGCTCTGAGCAAACTTCTGCTTCTCTACCAAACACACATGACCCTGAAGTGACCCTCGGCTCCACCGTCACCTCCATGTGACAGGGTCTTAGTACCAAATAAATCATGTCTAACTGAAAGTAACAAGCAAGTCAAATGTGTATTTTTTATAAAGGGGCTAAGGGAATTTTTTGCAGAACTTTATTTTGTCCATCCGTCCATCAACAACCATTCACACACACATTCACTCCTTCAGACCATATCGAGTCTCTTATTAACCAAACTCTTATCTGTCTTCGGAACCTAATTTGGTAAATATACTTATTTATGACATGTTTATTGCTTTACAATTCTAATATGTATTCATATTATTCAAACTGCGTCTGAGTCCCTATTCACTGGTAAATATACTTGTGTGTTTAAAATCCCTATACATTCTATTAGCAGCACTAAAATGACAGAGCGTGACGACATCGCTTTATCAGTCGCTCGCTGATCTTGTTCGGATGACTCATTCGGCTGACAGAATACACAGCTCCCTCACTTCTACGAGTTATTTTTAACTCGCGCATCAATGCAGAAAGCCTGGGTGAGCTTCAAAAGGACAGATTACAGCCTTTGAGTTTCCTCGATGCTGCTGCTTACTGTTATTTTGGGACTCGTGTGTTGGTTATATCAGATCATCAAGCATAAGGTAACTGGAAGACAGATTCTGAAATGTGAAGATGTTGTGGAAAATAAACTTACAGACCTGAAACCTTTATTGCAGATGGGATCAAATAGATTCAATAAATTGTTTTATGTTTTGTTGCTTTGCGATATTCAATTAATTCAGTAATTTTGTATGTAGATATCAGGTTGTTAAAATATGTTAGTGACCGAGTGGACTTTATAAATCTCATTTTCTTACCCACAGTCCGGGGCAGGACACCAGCGGCAGTCAGGCTCACCCACCAGCCACCTCCTCAGCATGAACTCCTCATACTTCTCCATGAGGGCTCTGTCTCCCAGGATCATGCGGATGTCATGAGGATTGAAGCGCTCTGCACACTCGGGGCAGCTGATGTTGACGCGAGACTCTGAGATCTCAATGCGCAGGTACTGTCGAAGGCAGTCGGCACAGCTGCGATGGGGACAGGTCATGATGTCGGGGAATCGGTCGCGTACATGGCGCAGCAGGCACAGGGGGCACTCCAGGTGCTCTGATATTGACACTGATGAAGTCGACGCTACGCCCGGTAAAGAGTGTTCTGAGGTTTTGTCTTGGAAAGTCTCTGACTGCACAACTTCAGTGATGACAACGGGGTCCACGGCAGATCCAGTCTGCAGAGGCCTGGACTTGAACTTGGGGTCGCTGGTTGGTCGCCGCCGCCGCCCAAACAGCGCGTGTAGGGACAGGCGGCGCTTCTTGGGGGTCTTTCGAATCGAAGGGAGGCTGACAGAGGAGGTGGCCGACTGAAGATCTCGCTCTGAGCCTGTGCTGCCATGATGTTGCTGGTGCAGGCTGCTCATCGTGCAAGAAGGGGCTGTGTTGGTGTTAGCACCAGGAATTACCACATCAGGAAAGGAGATGAGGCAGAGAGGAGGGGGGAGAGGGATTGGGTTTGAAGGGACAGGGCTATTGGGAAAGGGAGCGGGTCAGCTGTTAGCTAGGACATGGCAACTTGAAGCTAGTGTAGGAGGTTTTGAAGACCGTGGTGCCGTCTGTCCAAGGTCTAAACCACAGTGATGCAGGGGCGAGGATGTAGATTCTCAGATATGGGACACCAACCTGAGAGAAACAGAAGAACAACAGAAAATAAGGTACCGAACCAGAGCTGAATGCATTCACTTGTAATGTGCTGCTGCAAAAACAGAAATTTGGAAGCAAAATGCAAAACCTGTTCTTCAGGAAGCAAAACAAGTTCTCTCCTGGGGATACGACACTTCAAATATGATAACATCTTATCAGCAAAGTCTATAAAGCAAGAACATCCCTTGAATAAGGTATTGCAGAGTGAAGACATTTTAATCAGGATTGCCTCCCTTGTTCGCATATTAGCCTGCCTGCACATACAACTGCAGGCTTTCCCCAGAGTGTGCATTGGTCAAGTGTTGGACAAAACAATTCAAAATCTTCCACGATAGATCTCAGATGTGTCCACAGCTGTGCGGCCGCACCTCTACACTCAAGTGCTCCCACATGTTCGTATTTTACGATGTGAACAACTTCAGGATAAGTCATCACTTGCGAGGGCAGAGTTTCTGTAGTGCAGACATACATCCACACTAGACATACGAGGGAGGGACCTTCAAGTATTGACGAACAAATTCCTTGCATTTCAGAAAGGGACACAACCTCGGATTTCAACAGTGACACTGTGTGCTGCCGCCATAATGTACAAAGTGCAGTATATGTGCTTTTAATCAGGTTAACCTGTCAACAGGATAAATTGTTTTTAGTCTCAGAAGCCAATAAGACAACTGAACAGAGGAAAGTGTGTTTTCAAGGTTTTTAAGTCCAAACAGATGTTGAAAAAATAAATTGCATCACCGTACAACGCAAAGATTCCAGTTGTAAAAAAACAAATGCTTGACGCACGTAAGCTATGACAAACTTTACTTTAAATACCTGTTTGTTTTTTGAGGCCAGTTCCAAACATTCAATGTATGTTTAGTATGTTCACTTTGTCCGACTTCTCTCTCTGCTTGTGTGTGCACCAAGGAAACCAAGGCGTGACAAATTAACAAGACGGCAGTAAATCGCCACAGGGTCAGCGATCTCGCAAAGGCTCAGTCTCACAAGCTAAAACCTGTCTGACTGGCTGCGGTTCTTCTTTCCTCGTGATGACAAGCAGGCAGCAGTTCACTTTTATTACAGCTTCTTCTGTGTTAAGAGTTTTTTTTATTGTTTATTAAAGAACTTCACAGCCAGTTTGGTGTCTAGCCTGGATACTTAATAAAGATAAATGTCTTTCCTCTACGATATCATCCAAATAAGTTAGATAGGTTATCCTTGATTGATCCTAATCGAGGAAATTCTAGTTTTAGTAGCTCAAGGGCAGAATAAATACAAGAATAAAATAACATAGAACTAGTTTTTTATTGTTTTTTACTGTCGAGCAGTGATCTGTTTCCCCAGGATCTTATCACAAGTGGTCACTTCATGTGCACTCGAGTGTCCATCTGATGCTGGTCGTAAAATGCAATCCAGCTAAACTGGCTTTTGACACTTTTGAGAAGCTCTAAATATGTTCTCCAGCATAAAAGGAAGATATCTGTATTGATACTGTAACATATTTTGACTTTACGCCCAAGCGTCTTCCGTGTACAACAAAAACGAAAGAAATAGCCTTGTCGTTCAAAAAGCCTTGGAGGGATGTGCATAGTTAACTGTGTTCTAAATATAAACGTGAATTAAAAAGCCTGTCAACCATAATTGCATCTCATTGAGTCATTAGCGCTGAAGCCAAGTTGTAAAGAGTAATGTTTTAAATGGCTCGGAAAGTTTTAAAGTCACAATTGAAAACCAAAGTCAGCACATTGGAAATTTTGAGTAAGACGAGGTGATGTGTGGTGATGAGCTGACACATCAGACAGTGTGTAATGCATCCGATTCCAATAAAACTCTAAATCAAATGGCTATCTTCATACACATACTTGGGTGTGGTCGGCCATCTTTTGTCCTGGAAAGATCACAGGGAGTATGTCCACATAGTTTCTGAAGTCATTTGAAGCGGGTGGACAAATTATTTTATTTAGTTTTTTTTTACCTTTGTCATAAAGTACTGTAGTACTACGTGGCACAAGTAGTTTTACTTTGAAGTCGAAACTGCTCCGCCAAATAAAAGTAAGCTGGACAAAGACTTTTTGGAAAACCCCTTGAAACACTATGACTCAGGACTCCACAGGAACATTTGTTGGCTGGTGAATAATTGTTAAACAATGTCAGACTGAAGCACATTTTGTTCACCAGTTGATCCGAAAAGTACCTAGAAGGCCACTTCGGAGAGAGCGTTCCTCCGCCAAGGCTAATGCTCTATCATGCCATGTTAAACAAAGTTAAGGAAATGACTGGATCCACTTCTGCTCTTGCTTTTGAGGATGTTATGTGATGCTACTTGTATTTATCCTTAGTTTGTCTCAAGCTGTAAATGGAGCTGCTTCTGTGATACCAGACAAACGTTACATGTGTCAGGCAATAAAGTATTATCAATCACTTAATCATTTAACTTAGAGTTATATCAGGGCCCTGAGCCAAGCTCCGTGGGGGAAAAAAAAAGTCCCAATACTGGAGTTTCCCTGAGGAGAAGGAATATTTTTGAAAATCTCTGTTCCTCTATCAGACACAGAGGGCTGAATCAAGTTCATGGGGGATTCGACTCCTAAAAGAAAAACATCCCTGCTCGGGAAGCTGTACTTTCTTAAGTCTCATGAACTTCCTGATTTGGCTTCTAGCACTGAATGTCAACTGACTGTTTTCCCTCTGCACTGTAACATGTCTGCAAACACTTAGTTTTGCTTTTAGTTTGTGCCCAGCAATAATCAAAATGAATCAGCCTGAGTTTTGTAGACCAGATGGACCAGAAGTTCAGGCTTTGTTGTTCTTTTCTGCATTGCACAAAATGATTGTGCTTTTAATACGTCAGCCAACTAAGTTGTTCTAATATTCACACGACTTCAGCCCCGCTGTGGAAACACAAATCACCATGTGCTGGAGGAACTTTCACCCGAGGGAAATGAAAAGGTCATTGTTTCTCAGGACATTAAATGTTCCTGGATATCTTGGGGGGGGAAACCACCTTCCGATGCCTCTCGACACATTGTGCCTGTAAACCTTTATCAGATAGGATCTTCAGAGTATGAGGTAACATCTTTAATCTTTAAGTACCTTCAGTCAAGTAGAACGATCCCAACAATCTACACTTGAGTGCCCTGGCTCTGAGCTGTATCATGACCACGGAAACCAGAGGATGCTTGGGTTGGTGAGGCATGGAGATAACTTTGCAGAATGATGGCCTCACACTATAATTCCACATCATAACAAAGCTCATCAAAAAAGTCCAAACCCCCAAATCACGTGCATGAGAGGAAACTTTAACAAGACTGAGGAGCAATTTCAAGCAACCCACAAGTCGATGTGAAATTACACTCCCCAGGAGTAATTAAACTGGAAAAGCCTCAGCTCTGTACTGACTGAGAGTGAGTGAGTGACTGGGACTTTCCATGTGACTGAGGTCAGTGTGTGATTGTGTTTTTGTGTGTGTATGCACATGCAAGTAATCAAGTTCTAAGGCTCAGGGGCAATCACATGCAACCACGGCTCACACACTGGGATGTTGTCCCGGTTCCTGAGACAACCACAGAGCACGAAGCCTACCACGGCAGATTTAACGGTTTCAAGCTTCCGTCAGCTCTACAAAGAGTTTACATCGGCTGATGCTATTATCATTATTACCGTTGTAATATGATTCAAACCGGTGTTTTTCTTCTGGAGAAACGGGTCAATGCAGGGTCACCAAGTTAAGGTTTTCAAGAAGTCACACTATAATCTGTGTGTCAAGATGGATGAGGGAAAAAATAGCAACAAAATGTGTCACCTGAGTCTAGAGTGGTAATGGTTTTAACAAGTTTAGCCCTGCAGACCACAAAGCAATAACATGTTGGCTCCAGCACGGCAATAAACAAAATTAATCTAGGTTACCATCGCCTATAATTTCACAAAGTGACAATAAGGTGTATTACCACATTGCATGGAACAATTTGTGCTGCACGTCTATGACTGCACGCCGCTGCTGTGTTTCACAAACACTATTTGTAATGTTTTGGAACTATTAATAAGCCATAAACAGAACATGCCTGTCTCCAAAAGAAACTTCCTTTCCTGAATATTCACACTAACAATGTTGCTCACAAAGGCTTATCATTTCCAAAGTAAACAGGAGAGCTGAAGCCTAAATAAAACCAACTCACAGTGAAGACATAGCATCTGCATGCAATTTATTTCCAGTAAAAAATATATATAACCTTTGGCTGACCTGAAACCCGTCTCCTTGACGTTTAACACACAACAGTTAGATTTGTCTCCTCTCAGTGTCACAGAAAATTAACAATGACAAGATGATATGGGTTAAATCAAGTAAAATGTTAAATTTCACAGTAAAATGAAAGTCACAGTGGCTATTCAGTTCTTCATGTTGTGGTATATACGCCAGACTGTAACCTTGGGGTACTTGTGTAACCTGGGTCCCTTACGTTGGATGTAGAATGGAGAAGCAACAGTGATTCAGCCATTTGATTACCACCTGTTCAAGACTGGTTCTTAATCCAATGTTGATATTTGAGAGTTACTAGAATCTGAAATTTGAATAGAACCTATACAAAAATATGCTTAAACTTTTGTTAATAAAGAACTGTGACAAATACTCAGCAGGATATTTGATAGTTGATAGATAAACATGTCAGTGCTCTCTGGTGGGAAGTCGATAAAGAAAATAACTGCTCTTCTGTTTCTCAATGCTTCAGTCTAAATTTAGATGACGGTGGGATTTATAATAAAAACTCTTAATTTCAAAGAAATCGCTCGTGCAATGAGCGGCTTCCTCGACTTCAAACCAGTCAAAGTATTCCTCTGCAAAGTGTTCATCACGTACACTAATTTCCGCTGACATTCCAGCTGGAGGACAGACTTCCTGATCATGACAATACATCCAGTTATTACGACTATGTGCAGAGGAAGAGCCAAGTGACAACAAACAATTCCACTTTTTTTAGATCATTTTATTTATCTAGCTGTTATATTTCAGTGATTTTAAACTGTTACAATATTCTAAAGCCCCGATCCAATGAACAAGTTCATACAGGAATACAAAGTTATTGTTAGACTGGCCTGCACTCATCAGGCCAACTTTCTGTCCGCGGGACATCGACACAACCAAGTAGCTTAATGAATCTCTGTTTAGTCTTTCATCTGTCAGTTACAGTATAATAATAAGGTGTAATGTTGGACATAGTGGGGACAGGAGACAGTGGAGTGAATACCTCTGAGGCTGCTTTTAGCACTGTTTACTAAACAGTCCGATTTAGAGCCAACAGAGGAGGGTACTTTTCCACTGTATCTGGTACATTACGATGAGGCAACAGATTTATTCAAAAGTCACTGACAACAGTGGTGAGGATGCAACTGATAACGCATATGAATTGCTTATGGCACTAAAAAAATGGTACATCATATAAAAAAGCTTATTGAACATGAGGTTTTATTATTTTGTATTTTCTCTATTTAGTGCCAAATAAAGAAATAGACTTAGTTTTGTATGAGGAAATGCCAATTGCATTTATATATATATTTATATGGCCAACTAATTGTCTTATTCGGATTCTACAATTCTAAACTGAAATGTCTGCTCCGTGCAGAAGTAGAGTCACATCAGAGCAGCAGAGTCGCTCTTCACATACTGAGCGGACACGTCTTCTCTTTTAAAATGTTTGGTGAAATCCGCAACACCAGTGTTGTCTCAAGTTTATCACCCAGTGGAAAATGTTCCATCCAGTGGGCTCCCTGTGGTCCACACTCAATACAGACTTAGGTTGACTGTCCTCATCTAAACCAGAACAGTCAAGCCATTTAGAATAATAACTGGCTGCAGAAAACCACTGCACCAAATGCAAGATTAAATGTGTAGTGGTGGGTGGATCCACTCCATCCAGGGCTGTTCAAAAACTAACGATGTATCCATTACATCACGACCTGACCTCACTCGTTCACCCCACATAGACCAGGACAGACCATGACGCGCTATACTGCAACAGGCTTTCACCCCAAACAGCAGGGGAGTAGGAGGCAGATGGGGGGTGTGATGGCGGTGACATCCCTGCCCTATTCTGTGCTACATGGAGGAAAGAGACTCCAACAGCTATTCACAATTCACCAGCAGCGCTCGTCTCACGGTTTAATCAAAGCCACTGATTTGACAGTGTTTGGATTAAGTCTACTAGAGATTTTTAAGAGTTTTGTGGGAAACTGAAAAGAGCTTTTTGAGCTTATTAGTCAGCTCGTGTCATGTTGAAATCGTCACATCTTCAGTTGCCTTCGAGGCTGGACAGCTGTTCATGTTTACTGATAGGTTTTAAAAAATGTCAAGATAACCACACACTGTGAGGACACTTCTTCTTATTGGTCACACATAACAAAACCACACATATTTTACAGACCAATTGTAACAAAGTTTAAATGTCTGCTATGTGTTCCTGGGGCACAAATGTTTGCTAGCTCAAACAGTCAAAGTCTGGAACCGGCCCGAGCTTGTTGACTATTGCAAAAAAGCAAATGTTCGCTTTGACAGGTCATTGGTCTTGTATGTCGATATCAGACGAATGACAGAGGAGCGTTTTGAAAAAAAAACATAATGGGGAACATTGGAGAATGTCCTCAAGAATAAAACATTGTTTTCGCAAAAGTCAACATATGAATTTACTAGTTGATTCTTACACGTGAACAAGTAGATGGGAAAAAAAATTGTTTCATTAGGTACTTGATGGCCCCTGCACAACTGGTCACGAAATTTAGGTCAGTAAACCATAAACTAGTTCAGGCTGAGAATGGTTAGCGGCTGATGGCTTTACAAACCAGTTTCTGGTAAAAAGCTTAAACAGGAATTTAAATACAAATAAGTATAAGTCTGGGCTGATAGTCTAGTATATAAAGCAATATAAGTAATTATGCAATGTTTGAAATTATCCTTTCTGCAGCAAAAAAACAAAAAACACGGAATTAAGCAATGTGGTTAAAAATGATGGCACAGCAGTTACACCTCGAATCCTAAGGTTTCACCAAACTTCTAATCATGTATTTTCGTTTCAGTTCCATTGGCCGAGTGCGAGGCTGAGATTGGTCAAGTTAAACAGTAACAGGTTGTCAGCAGGAAACAAAGCATCGTGACTCATTGACAGAAAGCTTGGGTGAGGACGCTGTAGATAAATTAAGCGAGCGAGCTGTAAAAGTCCCAACAGTAAATACAGACGGACTGTGCCGAGCCGTAGATACGATATCTACTCAGCAGAAACAATGTTGACTGTGCCATAAAAGGGACAACAGAAAAGACACTGTCGACCATTGTTCCCATTTGCTGAGGGATACTTGTGTTTAGCAACAGCACGAGTCAAACTCATTTAATCAAATATTAATGATACATGAAGCTCATCCCCATTAAAAATTAAAGCCAGTATTAACTGAATATATTTTAGTGTTATTTAAATTAAACATTAAAAAAAATAAAACAGACTTTGCTTTTATGTCACACTAATCTTTACAAATTCCCCAATTTAAGAGAATAAAACGGACATTAATGGATGACAAGCATGAATAATTCATATGAAAATTGAAGAATAAGATAGTTGAGTTTCCGAGAGATTTATAAGAACAGAGTAAAAAGGGTTTGCATGTTTAACGTGTAAAGAAGCTGATCCTTAAACAGGGGAGTGCAAACAAACTGAACACATGACGATATCGAGGATAAACCAACGTCTCAGCCAGGAAAATAAAAAACCATCGACAGCCCACTGAGCTCCACCACACATACTGGTTTACGAGTAGTGACACTAATAACACAATAGTGGAGGAGAAGGCTGTTAAACAAAAAGAGACGTCATCTGATGCTGGGCACAGTCCCACTCGCATTTTGTTTACACTTTCCACCTGGCTACACAGCTAGCCCGCTAAGCTAACCCGATTTGGCTAGCAAGGGAGCTAAGTGAGCAACTTTAACTGCCCGGAGACTTTCTCCTCTGGTGAGCTGTGGCTTCCCCCCCCTCGCTCGTCAGGTGATTAAATCGACAGTTAAACACGGGCCGAGTCTAAATTAACGGACACCTCACGTGAAGGGTAAACGCTGAGGGATTCCTGCCGCCCCCTGTAGTTCCAACGATGGGACTTTACAAGCTAACGATGCTAAACGCTGCTAGCCTCTCGTCAAGCCCCGCACAGGAGGAAGTTCTCGCTTGTTGCCGTCTCTTCACCAAACCAGGACGACTTGTGGCTTTTAAATGTCTTTATCTGCACCGACACTCACCGTTCAGCTTCCAGCCGCTCGCACCGTGTGTCCCTACAGAGGAAGCTCCGCTGCCTCCATGTCTCCAGGAGCCCGGAGAAGAACGTGTCACAGGAAACTTCGCAGGACGAACTGACTACATTCCCCGACTGATGCTGTCAAGGCGGAGAACCGTGGTGCCACGCGAGAGGAGTTCCGGCTGGATTTTCACTATAAAACACACAGGTACAGTGGAAAAACTTGGATTTACTTAGCAATAAAACAAATGATTGAATTATTGTTAATGCCACTGTTATCCAATTTAAATACACTTTTGTTTTGGCTTGTTCACAGTTTGTAATATATGGTAGAACAATTAATACAAACATAGTAAACATCTTGTTGATTGCACCTCAGAGCCATAGTACAAAATAGAGACATACAATCAAAATTACAAACAGTAAATTGGTACTTTGTTATCCTATCATTCGTTTGAAAGAAAGCCACTTAAAGGATATTATATAAGTATTCGTTCTTGTGCTGTAAAGTGGCCATTTTCTGAGAATGTGTGCTCCATCACAGTTCCATCAAAAGTGTGCTTTAATTTGTTAAACTCAATCGGAACATTTCCTCCTGAGAGCAACTGCTGGCTTGACAACTGATTATCTCCTGGTTAATATACTGCTACCTTGTGTTCATTACATGGTACTTCCTCATCCATAAAGGGATATATACAGCATATTTCTAAACACTAAGAAGAACTTGAAAATGTGCAAAGGTTCAGTAACATTTTGGAAAAATGACTTTTACCAAAGGGCTCAATGAGCATCAGCTTTTAAAATCATCAGGATGTGCTCTGTAAAATGAATGGATCATATGTCAATTCAATTTAAATTGAATATCAATAATAATCAAATTACCTGGAAGTTTATCAAAGATTTGCTCATGATGACCTTTTAGAGAACTGATTTTCAATTGGTCTAAAAATCATTGTTGAAAATGCAGAACTCGCCTTCAAATTATGATACAATAGAAGGTGGAAAGTGGTATGTTTGTTAGTTTAAGAATTACTTTGTGTAAGAGTCATAATAATAATAAAGAACAAAGGGAAAATCTGTCTCTTTTCCAACTGTCTAAGTTTAAGACGCTGTCACTCGCTCCTTTGAAGAAGAAGGCTCCCTGCTTTCCGCTGTTTTTCGCCATTTACGAGCGAACCGTTTGGCGAAGGTCATAGAAAGTGTTGTTTGTTTCGTTTTGTAGTGAAGCCACACTAAACATTAGCATCAAAACAAACACATCAGAACACAAACCGATCCATTCACAACCGAGGAACTCTTTGATTTCTCCTCACGCGCACTGTGACTCATCGCGTCGCTGTTTGAAGATCTTTGTTTCGCTCTCTGACAGCCGCCGAAGGGGACCTGGCTCGGCGCATGCGCACTCGTGGCCTGCTCGGTCGCCTCTTTGGTCGCTAGCAGAGGGAAGCGTCGCCTCCTCGACCCTAAAAAAAGCTCCGGAGGCGCTGCGGGAAAGTAATGAGGTAGAAAGCCGGACAGAGAACTACACCAGCCCCGCGTGGAAAACACCGACCGCCCCGCCGCGAACATGGACCAGCAGTTCGAGGACATAGACTCCGAGGGCCGGTGGCAGAAACTCTACTTAGTAAGTCTGTTAGCATAGCTAGCACGAGAGCTAACAGTCGGTATCTGGAGCGCGCAGTTAATATAGCGAGCTAACACTTTGGCTAGCTCCTATTTCTGTCAGTTAGCGTGTCAACCAGCAATGTTTGTACTTAAGTTAGTGTTTTATGTGTGTTTGGGATTTTTCTAAAGTGGCTGCTACACGTGACAACGTAACCGCGACCGTGTTGTTAATGTTGAGCATCTGGTTGGTTGTTTCCGATCAGCTGCTTTATTTAGCTGTTCACTTATCTGGCTGTGGGGATTAATTAAAAAACGTTAATTCTCTTCAGCTGGATCTTGACGTTAATAAGTGACGATGCTCAGAAGTGAGGCTGAACTGTGTCAGTTGCTATCAAACTATCATCTTTCACGTAGGAATGTCAGTGTGACAAGAATAAGCAATGGTGATTTCAACGCTTTCTAAAAAAACACTTGGTTTCCTTTTCTGCAGGAAATCAGGAATCAGTCCCACGAGTGCGCCTACAAGGTGGCGAAGTATCCAGAGAATCGCAACCGGAACAGATACAGAGATGTCAGTCCATGTGGGTAAACATCTGTGTTGACAGGTCCAAATGTTTACGCAAGTCAATTTCTATCTGGTCCTCAAATAAAATGTCCCCTCTCTCTCTCTCTCTCTCTCGGACGCCTGCAGTCGATCACAGTCGGGTGAAGCTGGAGAACACAGAGAATGACTACATCAACGCAAGCCTGGTGCTGATGGAGGAGGCCCAGAGAAGTTACATATTGACCCAGGCAAGATTTTTAATAAGGAATAACCAGAATATCACTGAGGAGAGCATATACCTGAACAGGCCTACACAGGGATGTCTGCTTCTCATAGTAGAGATTTAAAACCTGAGAAGTGGTCTGATAATCGAAATTATTTATTTGACATGAACACCAATGAAACATATATCAGCCTCTTATCTACATGTATCTGCTCATACCTGAACAAATAATGAAAATGGTGAAAATGCCCCATGTTAATGAAAGTGAGAGCAGAGGGAGCAATCATCCATGCAGATCTATTATGTGGTGACTAAGAAATCAATTTGTGACCAAAATAGTTGCAGAAGAATTTTCTGTCAACTGTCTAATCGCTGTATAAGGATGGAGAGTGTGCTTAGTTTTGGCAACTTGTGTATGTGGTCACATAGAGCTGGTGGATGTGTGATTCTTCTTTTTATGATTATTTACTACTTTAAACTTCATACAGTCTCATACACTAAACGTTAAGGAGTTGCAAAGTTTGAGACAATGGAGTTTAAAATGTAGAATGTAAAAATGTGAATTGTTGACGCATGCATAACCCGAGTAATCCTTTCATAACATAACTTTCAGGAAGTTTGTATTTTTCACTCTGCAGTGCTTAACTTAGCAGACATGTTATACTGTCAAGGCCTCTGGGTTCAGTCTCATCATGGCTGACCGTCATCATGTGACTGATCAAATTGTGTGCGTGTCGTCCACAGGGCCCACTCAGAAACACTTGTGGCCATTTTTGGCTCATGATCTGGGAGCAGAAGTCGAAGGCGATCATCATGCTCAACAGGGTCATAGAGAAAGGATCAGTAAGTTCCAAATGAAACACACAGTTTATTGTCTGCTTTGACATCTGGCATTTTGTCTTGTGTGCACACACCCACACACAGAGGCGGCAGAAATTCTAATTAGACCCAAGCAATCATCTCACACCTATCATGCTCATACAGTCATGGCTCTTTGTCAGAGTTTTCTGCTTGAAGACAGTTAAATTATTAAATGCAGCTGTTTCAGAAATCTTACCTTGAATTTAGTTTGAAAGGTTTATATCTGAGCTTCCCTGTCCTGTCAGCAGGATTACTGGATTAGTGTTTTCACTGCAGGTTCACAGAATGAGGAAGAGGGAGGAGGTCCAACCGTTTTAAGTCAGGCCACAGGAGTTTTAAAAGCCTAACAACTTGCTCTAATGTTAATAAATAAAAGTAGAAGGCTGAAGGAGTCTGGATGACACCATGGTCATTATCAGTTGCTCTGGTCTCTCTGTATCTCATTGGCTGTTGTTGATTTGTTCAGAAATTTCAATGATTCTGATTGTGTTCCAGGAGGTTTAAGAATTAAAACACTATCATGTAATCTCGGCCAAACATCAGTACTGGTCAAAGCTCCAGAACCGATCTCTCCTCTTGGTTCTCGAAGTTAAATTGTCCTGAAACTCCTGTCATCTGATCCCAGCTTTACTCAAATGATCGTGCGGTGTAATGACCCTGTCCCGGCCTGCGTTAACGTCCATCTCGGGGTAATCCGATCACATGTGGACGGCGCTGAGTTTGTCAGTTCACACCTGGCATCAGAACGCGTCTCTACATGTGGCTTGAATGGCCGCTTGACATCTGATCTCACTTCCCAGCACCGTATGCAAATAAACACGTACGACAGAGCTGCGTGCAAAGACCAAATGTGATGTTGTTTTTAGCCAGTCCGACTGTGGCCGACAGGTCTGTTCTCAACGTGTGTGAGAGAGAGATAGACCGACTGAGAGAGAGCAGGGCAAAGAGGATTGAGTGAATCAATGCTCTGCTGTGCGAAATGACCGGAGCAGCTGAAAACTCTTAGTAAAGCAGCTGGAGTGGATCTTGCTGTGTAATCAGATTCTCTGACTGTGTTTTCTTGGAAATAAGTCAGATATTGCACCTACTCCACTGATGTCATTAACCTCACAAGGATCTTTTATGTAGGCCAGCTCTCCAATCCTGTAGAGTGGAGCTTGCATAATAGACTTACCATCATCAACTCACCCTCTGTTCATGGTCTGTTTACTTGGAAAACACTGAATGGTGTGCTGTTGGTTGCTGGAATAAATAAAGCATCTGTCACAGTATTTGTTTTTAGCACAATATTCACAGATTACTTTCTGCAACCTGAACATTTTAAATTTGATTAATGGTACTTTTGTTGTACTACAGAATGAGGAATTGTTTTGGAATTAATTTAGGCTTTTTGAATCTTAACTTTGTCAAGCTAGACTTGATTGTTACTTCTTCTTCTGCTATTAAGGATAATAACAATAATTAATCAAATTTATTTATATATTGTCTTTCTTTTGTAAATAAAGTGCTTCTTTATGTAACAAAAAGAAAAGATTAACAACAATTAGGCTAAAAAAAATCATTAATATGTTTCTGCATTGGTTATTCTGTCAAATATAAACTTGCATATATGCAAATACCGATCTGTCTGTGAAAAGCATGTAGCAGGTGATTTTTATTGTCTTTTTTTCTGTTTTCTTCTCCTGTCACAGGACAAGTGTGCTCAGTACTGGCCCACATCTGAGGAGAGGGAGATGGCCTTCAGAGACACGCGCTTCGTGGTCACGCTGTTGTCAGAGGATACCAAGTCTTACTACACCACCAGAGTGTTGGAGCTGCAGAATATTAATGTAGGCCAGAGGATTGTTTAGCATGAGGGGAACTTCCAGTAAATGGTGGCAAAGGAGAACTGAAATGCTTCAGGAGTGTTGCACCAAGACGCACGCTTCCCACAAACCTGTTTTTTCTGAGGCTTCTTAGACCTGAAATCATCCTTGTTTGCACAGACTTTCAGAAAGATTCAACAAATACTTCCCCGAGTTTCACTATCTCGCACGCTGAAGTTGTGGAGGTGGTTAGAAAATGCAAATGAGATGCAGATAATGCGGCAGAGCAGATTTCTCAATATGAACAACATTCTGCAAAATGCTTCTTCTTTTTTTTTAATCCTGGTTTAAATTTTTTCTAATGATTACTTTAATCACACAAAATATAAAACCTAACTTAAAATAAAGCCTGAATGATCACAAGAAAAACAAGAATGAAGTTCACTTGTCCCAATTTGCTGTTTTGATTTGTCAAGTTTTTAGAGCCTATTTTATTGCATTAATTGAAAGTGAAACTGTTGTAAACGTTTATTCAACTGTCAAAACATTTATAAAATACTTTTCATTGACCTCAGCGAGAACTGGTCAAACCAGTCTTGAGAGTCTCACTGCAAATACACAAGTTTTTTTAGTTTTCAACTTCTAATATAGCCTTTGTTTTTTTGCCTTTCACAGACTGGGGAGAAGAGAGAGATCTTCCACTTTCATTACACCACATGGCCTGATTTCGGTGTCCCAGAATCCCCGGCGTCCTTCCTAAACTTCCTTTTCAAGGTGCGGGAGTCAAGAGCGCTGGGGGCCGACCATGGGCCGGCTGTGGTGCACTGCAGCGCCGGAATCGGACGGTCAGGGACGTTTTTATTAGTGGACACATCACTGGTCCTGGTAAGCCTTGTCTCCGGAGTTTCCCTTTGATCACAACAGACAAATGAGTCACCAGCTATTTCGACATTAAGAATGTATCTTGTTTGGCTGAGTCAAATTTAACCGCTGACCTCTGCAGATGGACAAGAGGAAAGACTCGTCATCAGTGGACATCAAAAGCATCCTGTTGGACATGAGGAAGTACCGCATGGGCCTGATCCAGACCCCTGACCAGCTACGCTTCTCCTACATGGCCGTGCTTGAGGGAGCTAAGTACATTAATGGAGACTCCTCCGTACAGGTACCCACACCACACACACACCAACACAGAATATAACCAATTATAGAAGTACTTTCATTTGCAAAAGAAAGATTATGCTGCATGGCATTTAAATCAGTTGATCATTTGATTCACTATATTGATTCACTCATAGGACGTAGAGGACACATTAATACCGGAAGTGTTAGTAATTCAGGGACCTCAATATACCCTCATATTTCTTATAATTGACATAGGTCTTCATTTTCATACATAACAGTATTCTAAAAAAATGTTTAAGTAATTCAATTTAACTTGAAACCCTCCTGCTTCAAAGGCAAAGAACCAAATATTGCCATGGGATTCAAGTCCCAGAAAGATGTCTTGTGTTATATTGAATGGAAAAATACCATCTGTCCCCAGCCTCATGTTTACATCTTTGCCTTATGTCACTGCCCTCAACTATTTCCTGTAAGATGAAGACAGGAAGAGAAAGACACGTTTTACACGTGCTTCCAGGAAATTTGATGCTACTGTCATGTTTTTAACCCCTTTGGCTCCATTTAGTTTCACCAACTAGTCTTTATAAAGTATAGTAGTTCTCTTTCATTTATATTACAAGGTTTTTATCCTGATCTAAACACACACTGACAATGTGACAATGGGATTCGTTCATACCCCTTTTCTCTGCCAGTGCCTTCCTTCCTTTTAAGCCTCTTTTCATAGGATAATAATTTTTCTTGGCTGATTGACTTTAGGCAAGAATGTTAGAAGTCAATAAGGAAGTATCACATCACAGTGTTTTGTACGAGTCCATGTCCTGAAATGACTTAGCAGTGATTTCTGTTTCTCAAGCTCCAGTGTTGTTAGCATGTGACCTTTTCGATCTTGGAGAATAAAGCAAATAAACGTTATCACACAGGAAATTTCCCAAATGATATTATAAACAAATACATAAATCAACAATAGGCTGTTTTAATCAGTCTCAATAAAAACCTGAAGGTCGTATTTAATGAAATTATCCAAAACAATTTAAAAGTCTTTGATCCCTCAGAAATTATTCTGTGTTTATTTATTGCATCAGTAAAAAACTTGACTCTCTTCCCCGTTTAATGTCCTTGTCCCCATGTAGAACCGATGGCGTGAGTTGTCCAGAGAAGACCAGGAGCCATCGTCAGAGTCTCGGCTCTCAGCTCAGCCTCCGGCCAAATGTCCGACGGAGCGATTCAACGGCAGCCAACGAGGGGGTCAGCTGGAGGACGGAGGAGACTACAGGCAGGATGCCAAAGTACCTGCACAGTCCCCCTGCAAGGAACAGGAGCTGGACGGCAGCACAACACAGTCAGTACACACAGCATAGTCAGTGGATGATGATTGATTTGCTTTGAATTTGTCCGGTGATCATAATCGGATCCAGAAAGCAGTCCTTTTTAACCAATATTTTCGTCTTTCAATATTACGCCTGTGTTCTCTCTACCTACAGGTGCCTGGAGGGCATCGTATTTCCACTTGATGTCATAATGTTGCTGGATAGAGCTGTTTCACCCATTTGCTTTGTTTTGTTTTGCAGCAAGCGACGTAGAGAAGACAGCATCTCTAAATCAGAAACGGCCAAGACACCCCAAAGCAAGCCCAGGACAAATGAGTCAGAGAAGAAGAGAAAAAGGTAATTACATCCTCTGGATCCAAGCCACCTCCTATTGTTTTTCGGGAACCAGGTATCATGTTGTTATTGCATTCCAGGAGGATTTGTCATTCACCATTACACTGCTTCTTTTGTTGTCAGACAAGTGTCTTCTACAACTCTCTCAATGTCAAAGAATAAAAGACATGCGGCTGGAGGTTGACTCACAGAGGGAATCTAGACTTTCCAAAGTATGACTCATCATGCTAGTAGCATAACTGAGGCTTCATTTTATTTCTAATTCTCTCTTTCACTGAGTGTGAAGCCACTAGTTTAGCATTCTGCCACTTGCACTAATGTTATCATAAAGGCAGGAGAAAGTTAGACCTGAGGAAGCACTTCTTTTGCTGACTGCACCTCAGCTGCTCACTAAGTCACTTCTCAGAAACCTTCCCTTTGTTGTGTGACATGTCAGTGTTGTTCCAGTAATACAGCCAAAGCTACACCGTTTCTGACGAGGTCTCACTCTGCTGTTGTGGTTCTTCTCGGACAGTTTGGGCTGCATTTGCTGCACATGACAAGAGCAGGCCTGTCCAGCGGGGGGCAGCGTATCTTTACCCCCTTCTGAGACAGCAACAACAACCACGAGGAGCACATTTAGAGGAGGAAGTTTGCCCACAGCTTTTAAAAAGAACTCCCACTCTTGTACGTTGAGGTGTGTGTGTGTGCGTGCGTGCGTGTGTGTGTGTGTGTGTGTGTTCGCGCCTGTGTGTACTGTCTGTTGTGTTTTTCTCTTGGGGTTTTGTTCTTCTCTTTGTGATCGCTTGGCTCCTGCGGTTTGGAGGTGTGTTGACTTTGGCTGCACCCTAGCATGGTGTGTTTGTGTATGTTTGGCGTGTGTATGTTTGTACACTCGTGGTTTTAATGGTTGTTGAAGCTCTAAAATATCTGGTTCACCTGGAATAATATAAGATGCTAATTTCCACTGTGAATCAAACAGTAAAGTCAGATTTGGTGGCACATTTCTAACTGAATGTTATTGAGTGAGCGAGCACAAAACACGTTTACAATCAGCAGCAACTGCTTTGAACATGAAACTACCATTATTTTGTTGGCATTTAAGGTGGCTAAGACACAAGTGTAGAATTGCTGATGATCCTTTGACAACCGTATTTAAGTTAAGTTCTTAAAGGAGACATATTATGCTCTTGTTCAGGGTCATCAATTGATTTGGGTCGTTGAAAAGTTTTACTTCCTCTAATGTTCAGAAAACGCATCACTTTCCTTTTACTGTCCATTGCTGCAGCCCCTCATTCAGCCTCTGACGAAAACACTTGTTTTTAGCTCTGGCCTCTCTAAGACCCCGCCTCCAGATAAACCACAGTCTGCTCTAATTGGCCCGCTGGCCCACTCTGTCTCGATCGTTCAACTGTTTCCAGCTCGTGTAAGAAATGTCGGCCTCCTCTCTCGCTTCTCTTGGCCTTGTTATCGAATCAGCCGTATCACTGATGAGGCCTTTCACTATCTGTGTTTTCCACAGACTTTAACTTTTCAGACCTTTTAATATGCTCAAAAAACTATTATAAACACTAGTAGAAAGAAAATCTAAAAGAGCATCATACGTCTCCTTTAAAAACTTTTAAGAGTAAATCCTTGTCCTGGTGGACGCTGTATGATTGTATCAAATGAACTGGAGCTGATGAAGGTTTGTTGCATGTTCCTGTTTTTGTTTTTTCTACCTCTAACTTTCACGGCTGTGTTGTGAGGTCATCGCGTTTCTCTAGAACCTTCGCATGGCAGTGTGGAAGTTTGAATATGGATTTTGGTGTTTGATTGTCACCAGGGGATTTAAGGCCGGGTCTATAATGGGTTTTGTTGATTTTAAAAATGCTGAATGAACTGTTGAACAATTGAAACTTTATTTTGTTGCTTGTTGTAAATGATCATGTTGGATTATTCAGGGCTACAACTTTTACAACCTTTTTATTATCTGCTTGTTTAGAGACGGCAGTAGAGGAGGCCACAGTGCTCCTCTTAAGTTCCCAGAACTCAATCAAGCTCAATACACGCAAGATACTCTATTTACAAAGATATGAAACGGAAGAGAAGGGAACATTTGCTTCATATTCGACTTGAGCTAGTCTCAAAGTTCTTGACAGGGTAGTTTTTATGTTCTAGCTCCACCAACCCTTCCACATCACCCTAAGACAAGTCCTAGTTCAGCTTACAGATAATAAAAAACTAATTATTCCCACGATTATAGAGAGAAATACTTTTAAAGTTTAAATTTACAGCTGAAAACATCTGAGTAGTGTCACATGTTGCTTTTTAAACACAATGGCTGCTTTGGCTGCGCTGATAATCAATCTAATGATTTGGACAAATTGATTTTGCCACCACCCATGCTATCAGCTGGACCCCCCTTTTAGATTCACACTCCCTTTGGTTAAAGTTTTTACCCCTGAAACTAACTTGATTTTTGTGTTGCTTTGATCACTCTTGTGCTCTACTCACACTTTCGGTAGAAAAGAGTCACTAGTTCAACCTCTTGAAATATTCTGTGTCTTGTGACAGGGCGAAGACCAGCGACTGCTAACCACCTCCGCCTGGGGCCACGCAACTACAGCTCTGGCAGCAAAGCGACCATCGGCAGGGAACTCCAGCTCCCTCCTCTGAAGGAGCTCTGTCCTCCTCTTCCTCAACTCCAAACCACTCTTCCTCATCTCCACCTCTGCAGCCAGCTCTCCTCTCTTTTTTTTTCCATCCCTTCCTTTCGTGTGTCAGCCCATCAGCATTATTCAACATGTCCCTCCCACATCCTCCTCTCAGCTTTCCCATAACTACTCCTCCTCCTCTCCCTCTCTGAACTGTTTACAGCAGACACTTTAACATTCTTTGAAGAGCGCACATTCGAAAAAGACAAACACACCAGCCCCCCCCCCGCAGTCCACACCTCAACCGCCACCCCTGCTGCTCCCGGAGTCAGGAAATCATTATTTTTGCTTTAATATTTTTATTTACAGCTTTGTCTCTCGCTATCTTAAGCTTCTTTGCAATGACAACATTAGGTCAGACAATAGCAGTGGCTATGCATTGCCAATTCGTTATGGTGTTCATATGTGTATTTTTAGTAAAAAAACCTTTTTCAGAGACAAAAATGATAAATGTTCTATTTTTTATAAGAGATTACTTGAAGTTTTTCACAGTGATGGGGGAGGGGGGGTCAAACGACAAGCTCTGCCGCCTCCGCCCACATGAGAAATTCAGTGGCATGTAATGTTTTCACGATGTACATAGTGTTCTTTTTAAAAGATGTGTGTAAAAAAAAGACTTATTTTGTTGCTTGTAAAAAAACAAAGGCACACGATGATGTCACGGATTTGAATACAGTAGAAAGATGATTTGATGACTCGTTCTCCTTTTTAAATGAATTTGTCTTAAGCTTTTCTTTCTCTTAGAGTAATCTAAAAAAAATAAAACTGGTATCATCTTGTTTACGTAAACAAACTGTGTTTCACTGTTTCTTTAACACAAATCTGCATCTTATGTTGTGTGAAGCAGCTCCTCACACTTTCGTCATGAAAGGAGGATTTAAAGCCGGCAATTCCAGATTTGGGGGAATAGACTAAACTTTATAAATGAATTTGTTTTATCTAAATGTGCTATATTTATACACATTTATTTCACCAGCCTTTGAGGCATAGTAGTTTTCCCATATTTAGTAATTTAGTTAAGCAATGTCAATGAGCTCCAAAGGGATTTTTAATTTACCACAGACGAGTGAGGTTTAGTTACGGTATCTAAGTAAATGAAAGTATTAAAGCTACTGATGAATTTAGGACGAGATGACGGAGTTCTCCTTTTCTGAGCCAAACTTTAATTTTATAGTTCCTCATTACTGCTGACAGGACATTCCTCTCACACGGCAGGAAAACCACACACTTGGCTCAGCAGCAGCACAGTGTCAGAGTATGACTCACTTCTGATATTCTGTCACCACGATGTGAGATGTTAAAACATGTCGTAGAGAGGAATCAAGTTACAGAGAGGTGGGACTGCTCGGAATAAAACGTGGCATCTGGCCAGCCACTTTCGGTTAAGTAGGTGGAGGCGAGGTCCAGTGACCGTAATACAAACAAAGTCTTTATCTTTGTGAAAGCATTCAATCTGGATTCATGTAAAAAATCTTTTATTGGGGGAAATAAACATTAAAATACTGCATTTCTACAGTATTCCACAAGTGCACATCTTGGTCAAACCCTGTACATAATGTAATATTTGTACATCGAAGGAGTATGATTCAAATAAAGGAAACTGATAAGTGTGTCATTTAATGGGTTTTTTGTTCACAGCGGGGACCGCAAAATAATTCATTGTTTTTTAAGCGTACAGTATTATCAGACACAAAAACCTTTCAATAAGCTAATTTCTAAAATGCAAATATGTGGTTGCTGTAGAATTATTATAAGCAAAGTAAACAAGTGTGTATTAGAACATTGCAGGAGGGATGCCGCTGCCAAACAGAAGACTCCAGGATGGTGGGACCTTCCATTTGTTGGGCTGTTGGCTCTGAAACAGGATTGAGACAAACCGATTTAATTTTAAAGTTGTTAAATTTAGTCAATAGACATTATTACTTGGACATAACTGTGATATAATACTTTATTAGTCAAATTTCAAGTCACTGCAGGTTAGTTTTCCTACTAACTGAGGACTATTGGAACAATAAACAACACTGCAGTATGAAACGTCTCGTTTTCTCCAATGTGTAACTTACAGGGTTGTCCAGCAGGTGGAGCCAGTCATTCAGGTGGTTGACGAGGGTGAAGGCGTCTGGAATGTTGTCGCCCTCTGAGCAGAAGAGCAGGATCACAGCCAGTGGAAGATCCTCCGCACAACTAAACACATCATCATACACACACACGTCAGATAAATATAGATACAAAACCTATAATCACAACATATCCTGTCAGTTATTTTATTCTTTCTAAATAAGTAATTTAAGATTATTGAATTAAATGAAGGAAACTTGTTTTTTTGTGCTCCTGATAACCAGCTGAAAATGTATAGGCATCTCTAATATAACTATCTTTTGGTGAAAGATATAATATTGTGTGACATGGAGTTAAAGAAAAATTATCAGCTTCCTGGCACATTGGATTTATTGATCCTGTAATTATGGCTCCAGTTATTGTAAATATGAGTTTATGTATTACACAAGAATACTATATAACCAGCTCAACACAAATGTTCAGTTGCTGTAAATGGTTAATTATATATGTTGAATAGACAAACATCAGTTACAGCTGTATTTTAACGTAGGCATAGAAAAATTACATTTTGACTAGAACCATTTCATTTATGCACAACCATGATTTAATGTCTGTATGAATTTAACCAGCGCTGATGCAGCTCTTTAACTCTACCTGTCTGTGAAGAGTCCTTTGGTGATTCCTCCTCCAGGGATGCTGAGCCGCGACTCTGCGTTGGCCTCCGTCAGTCCAGGGAACGCTGGCAGCTGCTCCATTTCCCTCCAGCCCAACTCCTTCAAGGCATCTGCACTCACCTTCAGCAGCGACGGAGTGACCAGGTACCTCAGAGGAGTGCTGCAAGGCACGCAAATACAATTTCTATCAGACTTGTGATGTAAAGAGAAAGAAATGCAAGGATGATGTGAAGAATGTTATGATTACCCTTTCATCTGTTGGTCGTCTCTCTGGTAGGCGTGGCTGCTGGACAGAATCACAGTCCGGGAGAAGCCGCTGGATTTGATCCAAGACACGATCAGCTGACGGAACTTTTTGGATTTTTTCTGCAATTAAGATTAAAGGTTAAAGCCAAATATATAATAATATATAATTCATTCTGGCTTCATGTAAACGCAACCTCTTTAATACATAGAAATTAAAACATACCTTAAAAAAATAGCTTATACGATTAAAAAGGGGAAATAACTGATATTCTTCATGACCCCTTCTTCCACGATAAAATGCTTTTGATCATAAAATGTGGTTTAAAAACAGATTGAGAGAATCAGCTGATGCAACAGACTGTGGTTTCACCTGAATGATTGGTGCTCTGATCTGAAGAACAGCCAACTTCAGTTCTGGCGCCGTGTAAACTGTGTAAGAGAGAAAGTTGACAGGTTAATTCTTTGGACGTGTCGGTGGCTACAAATTACACTGCTGATGACCTGATTCAGTTTATTAAAGCGTCATCGTTTCATCTACGTGTGAAAGAAACATCATTCAGTCTTTTATTCTAGTCTTTCAATTTGATGAGAATGAAAAGTCATCGTCACTTGTCAACAAACGAAACAGCTTCATCCAAATCAAGTGAAAAGATGGACGAGTTACTTTTCTCTGAAAACTTAAAACACAGATCAGTGCTGTGTTTTTTTTTGCTGTTTATGCAGATAGCAAACCATATGTTCACAAAGCAATCCAGCCTTTGTTATTAATAATATTAGAAAGATTTCAATAAGTGTACATCACAGGTTCAATTTGCTTAGAGACGCCACCTTCTGCGGGGGTGTGCAGCTCCTCAGCGTCCTCCCTGCAGGTGCTGTATGGGTTGTTCCCGGCCATCGGGATCAGACAGTCGGTGTGGATGTAGCCCACTAGTTTCATGTTGAGAGTGGACACCAGGAGGTCCACCGCCAGCTGAGCCACGTTCCCGACAGCCACCGCCGGCTGGAAGGAGAACAAACAACAGCAGCGGATTTGAAATATGTGAGGATGTGGCTGCTTTTATTGTCTTAAATTGCAGGAAAGGGAAAAGAAAATGTTGGTCTGGACTGAACAAGCCACATGAAGACATGTAAGTGTAATGGCTGTTTTTCACTATTTACTGCTTATTTATACAAACTAAACAACTAAAACATGCATAGAGAAAATAATCAGATCAATTCAGGATGAATAAACAACAATTGCAAACCTAACGAGGGTGGTTAGAATTATTATTAACACTTAGGGCTCCTTTTAAAATATAGCTCCTCCTTAAAACTTAATTTAACCATCATCATAAATACAAAATACTCATTAATGGACAGCAGTTTAACCCTTAACTGTGATTTATATTCCTCGGTATTTAATGACGTTGTGAAAAGCCAAACAATTAATATAATTAAACAACAGATGAATCAATTGTGGTCAATTATTTATACTTTTAAAAACTTCAATGAGGCTAATGTGTGTTTCTCGGTGACATAAATCAAAAGTTACATGACTTGCACAAACCAGACAAACTGTAGGACAATATAAATATGTTGTGTGTTTTCTTCCGGATGTGGGACTCACCATGACGAGGGTGAAATCCTTGAGGGAGGAAGGAGCATTTTCTGAGGGGATAAACATGGCACCGTTCAGGAAAACTATCTGAGCCACGGAGATTTATTTATTAACTGAATCTAGAAGTTCTTCAGACTCGATTCACTTTTATTTTCATGCCCGGAGTTGAGGTCCTTCTAGAGTCACAATCCCCGTCCACTGTTGATGATTCGCCTGCTTTGGTAGCCTCTGTAGATGCCTGATGTATATATTCATAATTTTAAATAAACAGGTAGAAATAAATACGATAAATGGTAAAACAACCATTCACTATCTGTGTTCATCTGTAAATAAGTTTTTTTTGGTCAATGTATTCGACACAATTTTAGTTTTTAGTTTTATTTTAATCTGGCATATAAACAGTTAAACGTTGTTACAGCATGATTTTTAATCCTGAAAAATACATATAAGGCCAAAAGGACATAAATGCAATAAAATACTGCTAATAAAATGTTTTGTAACAATCAACTAAGTAAATACATCTATAATATCACCATGACATGTTCATATGTAAATTATCTGCAACAGAATATTAATATATATATACTACAGTATTTTATCTGCTGAATAAAAATGTGCACCGATTGTGATTTGAACTTAAAAAATCACCCTGATGTGGAAATGCATAAAAATGTTAATATTATGAAAACTTTGTTATAACAGTTAATAACAGTGAAACGAGGTTGTGTTGTTCTTGTAAAGAAAGACAAAAGTATCGAGGAAGTAAGTATAAATGTGCCGTTTTCAAGATTTCAGGCAGCTTTATTATTTTTTTGTGTCACAGTTAACACATAAACTTTACATATGAATGTAACTATCTATGACATAACACATTAAAATCTTCATCAGTTCATATGGCTAAAGGACTCCCCACAGCCCTTAAAGATAATGGACAAATGTTAGTCTATATCTAAGACAAAGAATACATACATCAATTATTTTAATGACCGTGGTCATCACAGTGATTGTGGCAAATCATTGAAAAATAAGACTTAAAACTTGAGGTAAAAAACTAATTTAAGGGGAACAAAATTTAGTAGTTGTCATTTTAAATGACATCTTTTATGCTTTTTACATAACACATGAAACAAATGTCTATTTATCATCTAATTATTGTCTTTTATTGCTTTTTATTTTACCTCCTTAATCTTCATCTTGACGTCCTTCACCGACCTCTGTTTGTTGTCCTGTTCTTTTTGACACGTATCATATTGGATGTTGTTTAATTGCTCTCTTGGGATCAATAAAGTTGTCAGAATCTAAAATAACTATTCATAACTTTTTCTTGGTTGAGACATTAATACCAACAGTTCAGCGCTTCTACACTCAGACAAATTATGTACTTTCATTTCCGCTGGACTTCATAGGGAACGGGTTGACCTTTCACTGCAGCCAAAGCGCTGTCTACCATCCTCTGCACCATCCGTCTGGTTGTGGCGTAAGTGTTGGTGCCGGCGTGTGGCGTGATCAGCACGTTAGGAAGAGTGAGTAGAGGATGATCCCTGCACCAGAGAAAGATGAGGAGTTAATTTACAAACCATCAGTTTTGTATGTTTAATGTGAGTGTGTGGGTTCTTTGAGACAGACGAGACCTTGGTAGAGGTTCAGGATGAGTCACGTCCAACGCGGCAGCTGCAATCGTCCCACACTGCAGAGCTTTCACCAAAGCGTCCTGGTCCACAACCAGACCTGTGTGAGACACCAAAAACAATGTTAGACATAATGAAGCAACCTGAACATGTGTTTGTCTTTAGGTCTCTTTACATCGTCCTCACCTCTGCTGATGTTGACCAGCGTCGCCGTGGGTTTCATGAGGGACAGCTCTCTGTGGCCGATCAGTCCGGTGGTCTCAGGGGTCAGGTTGACCGCCAGTGTCACAAAGTCCGACTCCTTCAGCAGCACGTCCATGTTCTGACAGTAACTCGCTCCTACCGCTCGCTCCTCCTCAACGCTCCTGGACAAACAAAAATAAGCAAACACATTATAACTTAACATTGTCATCCGCAGTATTATTCCTACCTGTTAAGTGCATTATTGGATTTTGACAATTTATCATAACACAACACATAAAGTTTCAAGATATGTCGTGCTTGATATAGAATAATATTACAATTTAACACAATTGTGATGGTTTATCTTAGGAATTATTTTTCAGCTTTTGCAAATTAATCTAGAAATATTTAATTTATTCTCAAGTGAGGTTTAGTCTTTAGAGACAATTTAAATTAGTGTACATTAAGCAGATGTAAACATCTTATCTATTATCCTTATTTCCATTTTCATGTCTTTAAATGAACAGATTTGTCTTGTAACCTTTACCTTCTGTTCCTATTGTGATACAATATCTTCATGTCAAATCCTTTGCCCCTCCGAGCTATTTTGTGTCCGATGTCTCCCATTCCAATGATTCCCAGTGTGGCCCCTGTGACTTCAAATCCCATCATGCAGAGTGGTAAATGGGTTGTCTTGGGGTCAACGGCTGTTAGGTGACCTAAGAAGAGAAGGACGGAAAACCATTAAAGTCACCTCTTCTGAGGAGGTTGTGTTTTGAATGTCGTTTGTCCGTCTGTCAGCAGGATCACAAAAAAATTACTGAACCGATTTCCATAGAAGTTTGTGTTGGTACACAACCCAAAAAAGAAAACATTACATTTAGAAGCAACACCAGATAAATGGGCGGATACAAGGAATATGGTGACAAAACAGTCATCAGTCATTGGTTGAGGTTTGTGCTTTAGTCTTTAACGTCTTTCTTGAATTGAGTAACTAACCAAACGTGATTGATCAATAAAAAAGTTGTTTATACATTAAACACATCTGTCTTCATTTTAAGACCAATTTTATGCATTAATGAACTCTTTAATTAGATACATCTTCAAATGTTTCAACAGACAAACTAACGTCTTTTTCCCAGATGGATAACTTTTTTGGATTTAAAGGGCCTTTAATTAAACCATTTGAGCAGGTCACTGTATTCTTTTCCTCCTCAATGCATTTTTAAATTCATTTTTTCATTTTTATTTATTTTATTCTAGCCTTTTTGAATCTCTTATTTTATCTGAAAGTTATTTTTAAACGATTCTTTCCGATTTGAAATTGATTTATCTTTATTTTGTTCCTGTAAAGCTCTTTCCTCTGTGTATATAAGAGTTGCTCTAAAACCGATCTGGCATCACCATCCGGTCGACCTATGACCTCACCTTCAACAACCCTCCGTGCCGATGCCAGCAGCAGAGCCATGGCCATGTCAGCGGTGGCATCGCCCACGACGCCGGGCGTGTTGGTCACCTTCACCCCGAGGCTGGAGATGTACGGCACGTCCAGGTGGTCGATGCCCGCTCCTCCGTTGGCGACCACCTTCAGCGAGGGCAGAGAGGTGAGCAGCGAAGGCTCGGCTGCAGGCCGATTGTTCCACAAGAACATGGCCTGGATCTTATCACTGTACAGCTGAGGGTTCTGTGAAAAGTCTTTGTGGCAGACGAGGTGGAAATGCTGTTTCATTATATCGGTGACTTCTTCCAGGTAACCCTGCTCGCCCACCTCTGAGAACAGAGCCCACGGTTTCTCCTCGGCCATGACCTGTGACAAGAGGAGAGAGAGACAACAATAATCCACTGCATTACTTTACATTTTTAATGCATCTGTACTTTAATAAAGTCGATTTTTATATTGCATGCTCCTTTTGTTTTTTCCACATTTAATGATATTTCCAGTTTATTAGAAACATTTATCAATAAGGAGAGGGGAATTGTTCCAGTGATCCAATTAAAGCAGGCAGTTAAGATTCAGCAGAATCCCTGATGAAAAGAAGCAGCCACACTGGTTTAGTCCACAGTACTTTTACTTACACTATTTTAAATATATTTAAAAGCAAGTTCTTACCTTTACCCAAATAAAAAAGGGCAAATTTTTGCCGTTTTATTTGTACTTTGCCTGAAGATTATAGTCAATTTAAAGAAATAACCGATCAAAAACCTCAGATACACTGGTTTTGTACTTTACTTTAAAAAGGTTTTCTCCTGCAAGGTAAAACATTCAGTATTCTGTTCTATGTATCATCTAGGCTGTGTCTCAAACCGCGCACTTGTGCACTTCGAGCACTGACTTTTAGGGCTTAGGGCGTTCACACTGACAGAACCAGCAGAATTCAGTGCACTGAAAGTACCCGGATGGCGCACTGCAAACGGTCAAAAAATGCAGTGTAAAACGATGGACACTTCTCGCCCTAAACGGGCGCCATCTTGGCTACGTAGCGGAAGAGGAGGAGCCTTTTTGGCAGCTTTTCATTTCATTTCTAAAACAGATTTGCGTCCGTCACTTCCGCCAAGTGGTTAACGTAAGTGTTCCATTTGAGACAGCACTAATCAGCGACGGAGTGCTCTACAGATGTAAGTGCACTGTATTGCAGTGTACTTCGTAAAGTGTTCGGTTTGAGACACAGCTCTACTCTTCGTGAGGTCATGTCACTGAGTGACAGCCACAACCGAACCCGTTGAACCAGTTCTATGAAACACTGATCGATTAACCGTACTGCTGAAAACCAGTAACGCACTTCAACATCACACGTGAATACAGAGAAATCTGCAGGTTTGTAAAGTTTGTAGAGTTTATGAATGAACCGGACCATACTCACTCTCGCGCTGGTGTTTTGATTGAGCTCTGTATTTGACCCAGGAAGTAGTACTCAGCGGAAGGATTTCAAAATAAAAGCTTTCTAACAGCGGGAACAGCGACATGAAAACTTTAAACACAAGTAACAACTCTACTTATACAACAATGATGATAATAATATTAATAAAGTTGGGACAGACAAGGAAATACAGTATAAGTACCAGTATTAGTACATTTAATGGAATCGAATGGCCAAACTGTTCAGTGTAATTTGAACTTTACCTTGGTGTGTTGCAGTCGATTTACAGATCTGTGCAGGTTTGTCCCTGTAAGAGTCTGGGATGCTTGAGTTGAGCCCAACAGTTTCCTCACACACCGGATAAAGTAGAGACTTCCCATTCTGAAAGATAACATATCAATGTTTTTACCATTTATTTTGATATGTTACACAACAAGCAAACATCTCTATACATTCCTGTAAAGAGTGCACAGGCCAAACTGCGAATAAGGAATGACCTACCCTTTGCTTTAGATGAAGATTTAAGGAGAGGAGGTTAGACCTTCATTAGACACAAGTGAACTGGGTTCAGCCGGAGCTGCAGGGCAATGATTGGTGCACGAAGCGAAGCCCTGAGACTTAGATCAAGGGTCAGTTACCACCCCACTGTCCATAAAGAGACAGTACATGACACTGACTACATATGGTTAACCAAACTTCCCAGTCTTGTTCATTTTATCATGCTTCCTTGTCCACCAGCAACCACACCTTAATCCTCGACAGCATGTCATCAAATTATTTAGGTTTTTGTGAGAATTAATAAAGTGTGCAAGTTCCTGGGGGTTGATGCTGCTGGAGTGGTCAATCTGTGATTACATTAAAAGACAGTGAGTCATCCTGATTCTACAGAAGAACTGCAGCTTCCAAGTTTTCCAGGACGCTTGGAACAAGTTGTGTGTAGTGTGAAGTTTCCCACTGTTTCAAGACATGGATCTGAAGTATTCAAACTCATATGAGAAATGCCAGTTGAATAATTTAACCACTAGATGTCGCTAATGCATTGACCTGTGTCTTTGCACTATAAAATATCCTCATTGTTTTGAATCGTAAAGTCTCCACAGCATCCACTGAGTGTCACAGACCTCATGGGCATTATATTCGCAGCAGTTCATCACAAAAGAATGAATGAACTCCATCAAATAGCTATAATGTTCTCGACAATGCCTTCTCATACTGTTTATAGAGTCTTGCAACAGGGAAGTTAAAACAACAATTCTGAAGCCACAACACTTTGGTGAGAACATTTAAATTATACAGTGGCCAGAAGGTCAGTGGTTCGATCCCCAGCGCCTCGACTCTGTCATCCAAAGTGTTATGATTTGTTTGTACTGGACCCACAATTCCCCCCAGATGGCCGTACTGGCAGTGGATTAATGGTGTGTGATAGAAGAAAGGCCTCGAACATGGAAGCACTATATGGATGTGTGTGTGAATGCAACTTAAACAGTTAAAGTGGTGGATATAAGATAAGAAAAGTGCAACATGAATACCGTCTATTTATTATATTGTTTCCTGAGCTGTATTGTTAACTAGTAGTTGTTTAGTAGACTTTTAGAGTATTATTTTAATTTAGAATAATTTTGTAAAGAACATTTTTCATGCAGCTGCAGCAGCTTAAAATGGAAATCTGCTGTAACCACTTTTCTGCCACTGTATCTTATAACTCCCTTATGTATTTAATGCAAGTGTGTGTTAGTGTGTGTTTGTATTTGTGTGTGTGTGTGTGTGTTTGTTTCCCTGCAACAAGTCAAGGCATCAGGGACGGCCATATGTGCTACTGATCAGCAGCTTACCTGGTTTCCACTGTTGCATAACCTCGCCACCTTAACATAGGTTATCTGCTCCTCCTCCTCCTCCTCCTCTCCTCCCTCAGTTCTTTGAGTCTTCCTCGACACCTGCGTCCGTCCATCCTCACTTCCTCCTTACCCCTCTCCTCCCTGGACACTGCTGGCGCCTCTCCTGTCCTCCCCTTCTCCCTCCTCTCTCTGGATCTCCACCAGCTCTTCTCCACTCAGATATTCCTCCTTCTGCTATCTACTGTACACATGAGGCTGTAACCTTCCCTCTCTGTGCTGGGCCAGGAGTCATTTAGGCCTCCATTAAGCCAGCTGCGATCTCGAGCCAAGCTCAAGTTCCATCTGCCGCTGTGTCCGACAGCAGGTGGCCTTTTAGCAAAAGTGCTGACTCACGTGGTAGACTCTGCAAATATATCTCTGCTTCATTACACAGCATTTTGGATCTTGCCGTCAGTGCTCTTCCCTGATCAATAAATGAAAACGGAAGTGCAACCAAAGTCAAGAGGTCAAGAGGGAGTTTTTTGTATTACAAAGGCGAGTTTCGTCCTTGTTTCCACTCAGTATTGTGTCGCGTTGCATGTCTCACTGTCATGTTTGCACACAGGTGAGTGAAAAGCCCCAAAGTAAACTCTGGCTCGGACTCTCATAGATTACTGATCACGTAAATCCACAAACTCATCCTGACTCAGCTTATTGACACCACACAGCTTCAGAGAAGAACAGGTATACCCGCTCCTCTGAGGGGATCAAAAATAAAGCTCCAAAAACAATGGAGATGACTGTGCTGGTTTGTAAATGGTGTTTGTGTCACATATACTTTCTTGTAATTTCTGACAGCAGCAAATTGCAGTGGGGAAAACATGTAGTTATGATAGTGCAGGTGATGTTTCAAGACTCAAACAACAGGTTGCAACAGTTATGGTTCTGTTGAAGAAACCTGAACGCCACATTACTCAGTATTAAGATCATATCTATATAACACGGTCATAACCATTAAAAGAAAAATACCCTGTGAAGTACAGTGCATGAGAAAAATGAATAATTATGCACACATCATTGTTCCAACTCATTCCGCTTGAATCACATTTCGGCTGAACTTGTCTGAGATCATCTGCAGGACGTTGATCTGACTGATAACACGTCGGATTATGTGATAAGAACAACACGTCCGCGCTGACTCAGGCTTTTGTTTTTCTCGTGTACTGGTCCTGGACAAGTTCACAGGATTTCCTCTCCTGCAGGAGCTGTCATGTTGCAGAAACGCAGAAACAAAAGAGACCACGCGTACACAGTGTTGACACCTGTGCCTCTCTCATGGTTCTGCAGAGGCTCAACACGCAACTCTCAGCATGTTCTGCTTGAGAATAAAGTCACCTGCTGGGTAATCCAGTCAGCCTGAGCATTAGTCGGCTGCTCATGACGCACAGGCCTGTGCTGGTAAGTCACAGGTCGAGTGTGGAGCTGGACTCGTTCTCTCGAGAGCTGGAAAATCACTTGCACCTCTCTGGTGTCCCCTGACCTCTGCTTTGTCTCATCACCCACAGCAAACATGGAAACGTCCGTAACCACTCGCTTAAAGGACCAACATGTCACATATTGATAGATGGTTTGAGCCAAATTGAAGAAGTACAAGTTGTTGTGCAGGGATTAAAACCTCATGGAGCATTCCCTCACAACACTGGTAACATGCACCCCTCTGTGTGTGACTCTCACTGGTTTTTTTCTTGATAATTCCCTCGACCAGTGAATGGCTGCCAGAGAGCTTAGCTCACCTCCAAACTTTTGGCCTCGCTCCTCGGCAGGTTCAGAGCGGCACAAGGTTAGCTCTGTCAGGTTAGGTAACAGATAATCAGTAAGAAGAGGCTGTTGGTCCTCTGCTGTGTGGGCTCTGCTGCGTCTCTCCCCCCCCCACAGTCACCAGCTACTTAGCCCCTTCTCTAAAGCCGCTGTTATCTAATGACAGAGCCCGTGTAGAGCCATGGGCCGGCTGATTTAGTAGGTGGCTCCCTCAGTTCAAAGCCTCTTGGCAGTTGAGCTGTGGCAAACCAGGCCTTGCTGATGTGTGTGTGTGTGTGTGTGTGTGTGTGTGTGTGTGTGTGTGTGTGTGTGTGTGTGTGTGTGTGTGAAGAGGGAGTCAGAGACTGCTCTTCACTGGACAACCATTCCGATCAATGTTATGCAAACCTATTAGTCAGAGGTTGCAGAGCTTGCTCCTCTCGGTACTCACAGACTCTCCCTCAGGGTCAACCTCACTGATGAGCTCTCTTTTCTGTTGAGGGTAACAATGTTTGTCTGCTGGTTAAAGGCCAATAACAGAGAAGAAGAGCTTTACAAAGCCACCATGACACTGAGAAACTCACCCTGACACTGCACTGGTGCTGTCGGGTTCCATCAGCCTCGCAGGCATCAGTGTTTCCTGTTGTTACATTCAGTTTGCACCAACAGACTCATCATGATCATTGATAATCAATTTATTGATGTTCCATTGCAGTTTTCTGGTTTTGTACATTTGCATTGTTGTAAAGCCTGCATGGTTCTATATGTTCATTCAAGGTTTTATGATTTGTTTATTATGATCACAGGTTTCATGGTCTTTTTAGCTTTATGTGGACTTTTTTGGTACCTGAGAATTTACATTTTATTTTATTTTATGTAAGATATATACATAATATGGCATGCTCAACAAAAAAATGTGCCCAAACCAGAAACCCAATTTTATGTTATTTTATCAATGCATGCATCATCTTTGCTGTATTCAAACAAACTTGCATCATGCAAACTTTCATTTTAACCAATGTCATTATACAGCAGTGTCCACATTTGTAATCTAATTAACCATCCAAAGCACTCCCACTGAAATACAGCCTCTGTGCATTTTTCATCATGAGACATCTTTTTTTTTAAATTGCAAAGAAAAGTGCAATGTAAATTTGATGTCAGAGTGCAAGATGATGTCCTAGCGAGCCTGTGTCATTAATGCTTATCAAACATTTAAAACCAATCTTTTATATTTGCTTCTTGAGTGCAATGAATCACTGTCCATTCTATCTGTCAGTGTGGCTGGGATTTTGCTGAGTCAACCAGAGGACGGGCTCCTCTGTGTACTTTATAAGGCCATTAAGAAGAAGCTCCAAGGCACACTGGCTGTATTAGCCCCTGTGGCTTTGACTTCCACTAATCATCTTAGGCAAAGCATGGCTTCCAATGTGCTTGCATGAGAACACCTCTACTGGGCCACAGCAAATACATGGTGGTTGTCATCATCATCATAATCTTTCTCAGCATCATCAACTCAGAAGTAAAGCAAGTTTATTAATTTGCCACTCGAGCAGAACATATCAAATGGAGGGCATGAGTGCAAAGCAGGTCCACTGATTATTTGAAAGTAAAGTCTTTAAAATAGGATTTCATATGAGTCACTAAAAAGGAAAAGGCTGCAAATACGCCTCATGATAACAGGCAAAATGGTGGTTTGAAATGGATTTGTATGACAACAGATTTGCATTATAGCATTGTCAGATGTGGAGGTGGGTAAACCAAGGACAGATCCAGGCTGCGCAAACAGCTGAGAAATATGTTCCCTCCTCTACTACTAAAATATTTGAGATGATGTTATTTGTTCCGTTTTTTTAATCAGCATCATATCTTAAGACCTAGACAAATTTTTATTACCAAAATTAGCCTGCATCAATAATCTCCATCCTCTGAGGAGATGCCACAGAGGTCAAACAAAGCTCATGCTTATTTTTTTGTCAAAAAATGAAACGTTGTACAAATAAAACTGCATTGACATCCCCAGGGCACAAAAAGAATTTCGATGTTCATCATTAAAGCTGCCAGGAGATAAGCGTACATAATGACTAGATAAATAAATATACAACTAAGAGCTACATTGTAAGTTTAATATTTTATTGCATATTTGGCTAGTGTTTCAAAACAATGATGCTTTGTATAAATGGGGGGGGTATCTGCTTTGTTTCACACTCACTGTTTGGTTTTCGCAAATGCTTCAATTTCCCGAAATTCTTTCTATTAGAGCAAAAATTTGTGAATGTTGAAAGGAAAGGTTAGCAAAAGAAAAAGCCATTATCCTCACATTCACTGTTTGGTTTTCAGAATAACTATATAGAGAAAATAGAGGAGAAAATAGAAGAGAGAGAGAGAGAGAGAGAGAGAGAGAGAGAGAGAGAGAGAGAGAGAGAGAGAGAGAGAGAGAGAGAGAGAGAGAGGACATAGTTTTGGGGACAAATTTAGCTGTTTGAAAACAAGTATAATACTGACACATAGAATTTTACATATATGAACTTCCATTCATTATTCTTTTTTCTCTTTCACTGAAATATTGCCCTGAATGTATTGTTAATATAATTATCATATCTAAATATGGCCAAGCCAATAGAGCTCATTTAAAGCACTACAGACGTAGCCCACTACCACATAGCTGCTAGTGCTCATATAGAAATAATAATGAAAAAGCATAAAATATTAATTAATATAAAAACCCGTTGTTTTGAGACTCTACTCGTCAGAAAACAAACTTATTGTGTGTGCTTTTTTTTCCTTTCACACTAAATCGCCATTGAGACACCGAGTTCTTGTTGCCAGGACAACGCGGCTCCCCATTGGCCGCCTGCCGCACCACGTGGCTCGGGGCCCTGACGTCACGGCTGCGGGGCTAAGCGGAGTGAGCGCCGCCGCTGGAGGAAACATCCTCCCCGGAGTTCGAACCGCGAGCAGCCGCCGGCGAACACCCCCAGCTCCGCGTGTGGCTCCTGCGACCTCTCGCCTCCCCTCCCTCCGTCTGTGAGACACGTCCCCCCCCACACACGCACGGTAACCAGGAGGTAATGGACCATTAGAGCTTCTCCTCGCCGGCCCCGTC
Organism: Pseudopleuronectes americanus; assembly: GCA_038501795.1. Classification (NCBI taxonomy): domain Eukaryota; kingdom Metazoa; phylum Chordata; class Actinopteri; order Pleuronectiformes; family Pleuronectidae; genus Pseudopleuronectes; species Pseudopleuronectes americanus. The sequence continues at coordinate 7,403,138 of CM076731.1, read as the reverse complement.
ACCGCAACTTCCCCGCGAGGTAAGTTGTCGCTGAGCGGTTCCCTCCCTCGCGCTTTCTCCGCTTCCTACTTTTGTTTTGGTTGTTCTGTTGTTTATTCCCCTCGCGTGCAGCTCAGGTGAGTTTCACACAGGCTCAATGTTTACAAACCACCACACAAACGGAGTCTACAGGAGTTGAACTAAACAGTTACTCCAGCTTACAAACGTGTCCTCCTCCGTAACTTCTACATGAGAAAGTAGCAGCACCACCATGATGATGCTGCTGCTGCTGCTAGCGGGCGGATGAAGCCTCAGCCCCGCTCCTCATGGGATGAAGCCGCTTCTTCTGGTTCTGCGTTGAGCCGCATAGGAGCTGGTTCGCTTTTATATACTTTCTCCATGTTGGAGCGAGGAACAGGAAATGAAAGAGGAGTCCTCAGGCAGGGCATCTAATTACAACACACACACACACACACACACACACACAAAAGACACACACACACACGTCCCCTCAGTCACTCCGTCACTCAGGGGATTTAAAGCAGGAGGTGGATAGACTTCACTGAGCTGCTGCTGCGTTACTCTGACAAGTGAGTGGAAATGTTTGTCCTCCTGTCAATGAATGTCTCGTGTGTATACATTAACAGCACACTGTTATAATACAGTGTAAAAGTACATGGTAACAGTTCAGTGTAATAATACAGTATAACAGTACGTTTTTTGGTTTTCATTATCATGGGCTTCAGTGCATTTACATTTATCTTTATGTACATTCATCAAGGGCTGGATGATTTGGCCAAAATGTATATCAAGTTAACCATCGACAATAATATTGAGATATATCGCGATAAGTAATAATTACGTGTTTATATTACAGTATTATGTTCAGGTTTAAAGACATTTTTCTTCTTCTTCTTTTCTTAATGAGCAGAGACTGTGACTAATGCACGATAAGCTGCAAATTTTTACAAATCGAAAGTGGAACATTTGCACAAGCAATATATCAATATATATTGGACTTTTGTTCTGTTGCCATTGACATGCAATAAATAGGTATGGCTTTATTGCCCAGACCTACGTGGGGAGGGAAGTGACAGTAGGAGTCCGGATTCTAGATCAGTTATAAAAGACTGCAACATTTCTCCATTCAGTAAATAGTGTTAGGACTGAGATATTTCATCTATCAAGCATGAATTTGTCAAATATTTACCAGTTTCAGCTTCTTAGTTGAGAGGATTTGCTGCTACACTTGTTTTTAGTGTTGAATATTTAACTTTCCTAGAATTATGTCAAAACCACAGTTACAGCATTTGACATCGGGGCAGAGCGATAAAACAATCTAGTTAATCATTGCAAAATGATTTTCATCTACAGCAATATAACAAATGTTTAATAGCCATCAATATAATGCATTGTGGAAGCGCTGTGGGAAGGTGTAACACAAACTATTTACCTTAAATTTGTAAAGTGTTCGTTGCCTTAACAGTGAACCCTGCTGGTTTCAGGTTTCCAGCAGACGAGCAGCTAAAGTAGAACTGAGGATTAAAAGGACTCAGGACAAGATTGCTGCTTCTCAAAGTGGCCTGTAGAATTAAGAGACCTGGCTTGTCCTTGTGCAACTCCTATTGGCCTGATGGCTTGTGGTTGTTGAATGTCGTTGGCGTTGTTTGTGGTCGGACGTAAACAGGAACCTGTCATGGTTGGATTTCCTCTGCTGGTCCCAGTGAAGTGTTCAAGAGGAGATGGGGGCGTAAAAAATACGTGAGTGGACACAGATGGAGAGAAATAAATAAAACAAATTCAGATGAAGCAGATTAGAGGAAAGAGGGTTTGCTCACACAGACTGTTTAGGTTTTCCTGTCGTTCGTTTTTAGGAAATGTCTGAAATGAAATACACCGTACAGCTCCTCCTCTCTCCACGACAAGAAACATTTAAAGACCTGTGTAGGTGCCGTCACGAGGGTGGAGTCAAGATAATAGCCCCCTTGGTGTCAGAACCATCCCTCCAAGCATTTCAAGATGCTGAACGCTTACAAATGTTTCGCTAAATTTGAACAGATGATCTATTTTTGAAGGCGTGGGTGTGTTGTGGGTTCATTCTGGGCCAGACTGGCCACACTGGCAGCATCCTCTATAGTTAGGCTCGTCTGAGATGCAGTCGATGCTCTTTCTGAATTGAATTAGACATCTGTCGGAGGAGGAAGCAGCCGGGGGAAGGTGATTTGGAGAAACCAAAAGACGTTGAAAGAGCAAGAGCTTCTGAGACTGAGATACAAAGAGCGAGACGCACGGATAATGTCACCGGAGAGAAAACCACATGTCTTGTGTGCTGTGCAGCAGATACCGCTGGTGGAGTGGGTGGGAGATGTTTAGTCATGGGACAGATTGACATTTACATCTCTGCAGCATTTGTCTTTACAACAGGCCGTTAGAGAGAAAGGCACATTTAGATACTCGGTGTAAGGCAAACAGCGTTCTGCCTGTGTGTGCAATCAGTGACAATTAACTGCCAGTGTCTCTGTGTGTTTGTCCAGCACTTAGTCTGTTCCGCAGCTCCGCCTGCCTTCCTGCAGTTGATGTCGGTGACACTTAAAATCGTGTTCCTTTGGCTGCCTCATAATGTCCTCTCTGTGATGGTTGTGGTTTTGTGCAATGCGTCGACACACAACGCTCCTCGGCTGACAGTGGCAGCTCATGTGTGCTGCGTTATGATGACACAATGGTTGGGATTTCTAGTAAAGTTTAAAGAAATGAAGAATTGGTTTAAGACTGCATCGAAGAAGGAATACTTGAGAAAAATATCGTTCAATTTGCATGAACTGTGGTTAATGAGCATCCGCTGGACACGAAACAAAAAAAAACTGGATTACGACTGCAGCTTATTGTTACTTTATTAGTTTAACCTTCTGATTTATTTCTTGATTTATCATTTATTCTACTTAAATCATCTCAGTTTACCCAGGTCACCTAAATCATATATGACAGAGGAAGTAGTAAATTCTCTCATTGGAGATACGTGTACCAGAGAAAGCTTGGCATAGTTGTTTTAAAGATCCATTAGGTGTCAAATAAAAGTAGTGAAAATACACATTAGAGGTTTGTTACTACCAGTTGTCACTGAGCAGCGTCCGGCAGCTGAGATTCCTGTCAGAGGGCAAACACGGTGTTAAAAACTCGGACAGCTCAGGTAACTGGCAGCGTGAGGGAGTGTTGGTGAGGCTGCTGTCAGCGTGGAGAGAGCTGATCCACAATTTGTGATTCAATATAGATAACATCAAAATCCTTTCATCAAATCTGATCCCTCCTCTTTGTTGAGTAAGGAGATCTTCGTCACAGGATGAAGTTGAATCCATTGTTATTTCTAAAGAATGAGCTTGTGTGAATCAATTAAAATCTTTTATCGAGCAAGCGTTTAAAAATTTTACTGACTGCCCAGTGCCCGGTGATGTTGTTTTTCTGACAGCAACAGAACGAAACCTTTAGCAGAGTTCCCTCAGACCACGGATAAAGACCGGACCAGATCTGACCTTGCACTAAATAAAACAGGAGATAGAATTGCAGCCAAATATTCAAGGAGCCGCCAAAGCACGGCACAGTGAAAAGCGCCGATCATGATACTTGTAACGTGAGCACGGCTGCTCCCGGAGCAATGCCATGCCGCAGCAGCTTCTGATAGCCATCACATGTTCGCAGATCAGGCATGTGATCACAAACGGGGCTGCAGCCAGAACACGAACAGGAGTACATGGTGTGACTATATGATGACAAGAGCTGCAGGTCATCAGTTTTAAAAATAGTCAAATCTGAGCAAAAATCGCACAGATGAGAAAACCAGGAGGAGTGAGTTTGTAGTTCATATCGGCCACATTGCTTAAAACTCTGATTATTAACCTCTTGTGTTCTCTGTTTCTATTTGTCTGTTCCAAATGTTGCACAACATCTAAGTTTGAGGTAAAAAGAGTTGCCACAAGTCAAGTCTTCGATATCCTGTAGGATCTCACTCGTGTTTGTAGAAAGCTTGTCGCCCCATCAGTATCTTACTCCGTGCACGGTTCTTCAGTGTGCATGAATGACACTGATGCTTATCTTTTGAATGAAAGGTTGAAGGTCACACTCGTAGGCCGACGAGGCTGCGCTGCTGGGTTTTCATGGGACATTCTCATTTACCAAATGACAGCACAGTTTATCATCTACAGTACAACTAATTGTAGAAATTGTAGCAATGGTAAAAGACGTGAAGTTTATAGCAGCATTGCATCACTTTCAGCTAGTCAAATGTTTTTCTGTGGTTTCCCCTTCTTTCTTTTTTTTTAAGAGTGAGTTGCTTCAACCCTCTGACGTTCACAAAATGTGGTTGAAGCTTAAAATAGGTCTTTTCAAAATAAACCATTCATTACTCGCATGTTTTTCAGCAGATAGTCATAACTTTCTCCACATTCTTGTAGAGAGGGAATTGAAAATATATTTCAAATACAGCAAATCCAGACTCACACATATGGCTGTCGTATGTATTTGTTACATGTACATTTCATTCAAATGACCACAAACCTTCTATGAAGATTTCCTTACTATAGTAAAGTAAGAATTAGACTCTTAAAGCCAACTTTATTGGTACTGACAGGTTGAGTAGCTTGAGTGACAGTGAACAAGAATTCTGCATCGATACATAACAGCTGTAAATGTAAAGATGTCAAAATAAATGGTTAGTGTGCAATAAACAACAAAGTTATGGTTTAATGTTTATAATAATAACTTTATCTGTATAGCACTTATCTAAACGAGGTTACAAAGTTCTTATGTATTGGAGAACAACATATAAAATAGTTTTAAGCAATAATAAAGCGGCAGATGTTGTGAACCTGACTTTGGTTATAAAACAAAAACCCCGGTGACAAATGGATCATATTGCATTATGAATGTTTCATTCATGTGCTCACTGTCTGTGTCAGAGGCTCTTTACAGCTATTGTGGTCCCCTGTGGGGCCTCCAGCCTCTCTTTGGCTCTCCCTGTTCTTGGATTATCTGTGGGACTTGTGTTAAGATTTACCTGCAGGATATAAATGGAGACAACTGGGTGTTATGTAAGCGGGCAGCAAGATGTTCTGGAATGAACACTGTGTGGAGGGCTCTTGATTCAAGTAGCAAGAAGGGGTCGAGTGCTGCTGTGCAGAGTTTTGTACAGAAATACTAAAGAATACAAATATTGTCTGCACAGTGCAGGATTTTATCTGCTTCACTTTTTAGCCCAACATCACTGAGGTTTCATGAAAATAATCAAACAGCTGAACTGGTAATTAAAAGAATTGTTTGCTGCAGGCTTATATATTTTCCTGAATTAACAAAATCTTCATATTCACTCAATCCGCAGTATTTAGAAAGTATTCTTTGATATTGCCACCAAAACTTGTTACTCGAGTATTGATATATCAGTACTTGATATATTTAATATTTATTTAACATAATAAAGGTATTGGCCTCCAATAATCTGTAAATATATTGTTTTTTTTCATGTGTTGTTTTCAGTAGTGGTTGGATAAGAAGATGGTTCCCACTCTGAGCTTCTCTCTCTCTTGGTGGTTTCAGGAGTTAAGCCTGTCTCAGCGCTCAGCAGGTGGAATACTCAAATGGTTATGTTTGTACCGTCGGTGTCATTAGAAACAGAAAGTGACAGCCTGTTCTCTGCTTGTTAATACCTGACCACCCAGAGGTCACCGCCTTTATCTCAGGCTTGTTCTGCTCAGACACGACCCAGGAGGTTAAACCAGCGTCCACTTGCTTGTCCTGACCTTAGGTCCTTAGGACGTGGTCAAGGTAGAAACTTGTCTCAACCACGTGACGTGTTCGTCAAAGCCTCAGTTATGTAATGGTGCTTTCACAGGTCTGCCAGCAGCAGCAGGTAATAGTCTTAGTGGTTAAATGTAGACTGTGATCTCAAGCGAGCCAGAAATAGCTGAGTTCTTAGGGTGACTGGTCAAAGGGATGTTCAGTGGAGGTCTGAGCTCTCTTCCCATCATTTCTTATTTAATACTCTCGTACCTTCTGCCAGAAAAGAGAATAATTATGTGTGGGGATAGAATTAATTAAATTCTATTAATTTGCTGGGCACTAATTTTGGCCAAAATTGATTTTATTTTTACCCTAAGGTAGTGTGGAGCTGGGGACGAACGATCAACCCCATAATGAATAGACAACCTGCTCCTCAAGTGAGCTTAATATTTGGTTCAATTAAATTACAACCTTTTCCAAGATATGTCTGCAAATAATAGGGCTCCAGAAACAAACTAAAGCTTATATTGATCAGAGAAGCATTTCCCATCATATGATATCATAAAGTAATAAGTGAGGTTAGAAAGAATTCCAGAAACCAGATCATGCACGGTTTTAAAAATTCATATTTCGAGGTATCTTTGCCTCCTTTCTGACTAAAGATATCAGCTCAAACTGAAATAGATAAAACAATTATTTATGAACATATAGTACACCTGATAACTGTTTAATATATTGTCAATTGTTATCTGATTGTACATCAAAATTGCATTTATATTTGCCTGCCAACTAAAACCTATTTTTTTTAGCAAAGTCCTGCTTCTAAATACTAAATATGGAGTCTTAAAATAAAACGTTGGCTATTTTTTAACAAAAATGCTAAACACTATTTGAATCACATTAATTGGATTTGCTGCTTTTCTTTGTTTGAGGAAACCAGGAAGTGGGTCATATTGTTTTTAGAACTGAACAGTGAAGAAAAGGCAATTTTGTCTTCTTGTTCTTTTGCAAATTGTAAATTGGGCATTTTTCTCTATTTCCTGAGATTTTATAGACAAAACAATTGGAAAAAGATCATCCTCAAATCAATATAGATGAATATTTCATGTTTCAATCAAAAGTCAATCCTCCGACTACATACATCCTGCACCTCATGTTGTTGTTGAGACCAACACCAATTAACCTCATCTCCCTCATTAAGAATAATGGAAGAACAGTCTGTCTTGAGTCTGACTCTGTGTGATTAAAACTGCAGCTAAAAGCAAACAAACAGTAAATCAAGCCGACAGAAAGGGTTTTTGAATACAGTTCTGACTTAAAGGGGCTGTGTGAAATAAACAAAGCGTCTCTATAGTCAGTTGTCATGACAATGCAGCCTGAATAATCATGGAAATGCTCCAAAATCCATTAAGCACTTAAGAAGCAGTTTGCCGAGGATGTGACCGAGCAGACAAAGCATGAATCTATGAATGAAATAATCAATCGCTTCAGCTGGTTGCTGTGGGGTTGTGTTGTTTTATATACACTTGGTATCCTTGGTGAAAACAAGGAACGGAAACAAAAACCTCCTAGTAGCCACAGACGTTTGTTTAACTGCAGAAGACAACTTCCTGTTTAATTTAAGAGACAAAGTTGTTTTATATAATCTTTAAAACTGCAGCAAATTTTGAAAAGTGTTAAAGATGCTTCAGAAGAGACACAACAAGGTCGGCAGATGTTTAATGTTTTTGAAATCTCTTTAATTACATATTCACATTGTGTCTGTTCAATGTTGTGTGGAGTTCATTGGGATGTGGTTTGTGGGGATGAATGAGCAATGTGCAAAAAAAAAGTAACAAACTAAACCTAAAGAGCCTTATCCTTCGTCCATCATAGCATCAGGTCCAGACTGTTTTCATCGGTCTGATATAAAGACACACACACACACACACACACAGACACACAAACTCTTATGGTCTGTTCACACTGGACGCTCGCTGCAGCTGCTGATGTGTTTAGCTCCAGTAGCGATGTGTGTAAACCTGTAAACTTGTGTTAATCTCCTTTTCACGCTGCTCGAGTATTCACACATTAAAGTCGACTATAGGCGACAGCATTAGAGGCAGCTGCCGCATTGCTCGAGCCCATTGTTTACTCTGAGTTAATTAAAGGATTATAGCTGGCTGTTTATGGAACTTGTGCATATGTGAGCAAAAGTAAAGGCACACAACGAGGCAGCAAAACAAATGACCACACAGGCAACTTCAAACCAACTGGATTCACTTCCTTACAAGTCTCTGTCACTGTTTCACTTAAAATTCCAAAGTTCCCTGATGACATGGATGATAATGATAATGTAAAAGTTTCCATTTGCCAAAGTGTTTTCTCAGGAATTTGCCATTGTTGCAGCGCTTTTGTTAATAAAAGCTGAATTAGTTTTTTATCTACAAAAAGAGCACGTTTACACTGAAGCATCCACTTTGTTGGTTAGTAAACGAGACAGCTCTTTCTTCAGTTAGCCTTGATTAGTCAATGGATCAGCTAAATGAATGAGTGATGGATAACTGTCGACAGCTGTTATTTAAAAAGAAAAAAGTTGGTCCCTACCTGTAGGACTTTGGTAAGGGTTACTAAACAAATGATTTGATCCAGGAATGCTTGCTCAAGGATTTAGGCTAAATTTAGTACATAGTCCTTATAAAACAATAACCAATTTGTTTGTCTAGTTTATAAGCACCATCTGTTCTCTTTCACATTTTCTTTGCACAAAGTAAGAGAAACTCAAGACACAGAAGTGACGGATGTCCATGTCCCTTCCTGGAACAAACACTGGTGTGATTTGCTTTGGCCTGACCTAACATTGCTGATTCTTATCTGTCGTTGTCCTCGGCTCAGCTTAGAACAGTTTCCTTCTGGTCTCTCTCTCGGAGAGCCAAGCAGCAGCTAGCGGCCCGACAGGGGGAGAGGGCTAAGCACATGAGCTGCAGGGTTAGACAACGAACTGTTGAGTGTTAAGTTCAACTTTTGTGACAGAGGAATGTGATTCTTGTCAGACACATACGCACACTGCTAGATCAGCTCGAACAAACCAGGCTGAGAATTGACTAGGATATAGACTAAAATGAGGTCAGTTTACCACCTTGAGTATCTATACAGAAGATGTAGATGGGTGTGCATCAGTGTTCCTGCCGGAAATAGAATCTGCAGCTGCAGAGATGCACGCACAGATGATGTAGCATGCATCAGGCTTATCAGCAGTGTGTGTGCTGCTCTGTAGTGTAGGTGTGGTTGTGTGTCGTAGTTTTGCAAAATGAAAGCATTTGGTGGTCTTGTGCTGCGGCTGTTTGAGAGACTGAGCTTCATTCTGTGTTTGCACAAGACCCAACGCTCAGTTTATATCAACCTACTTTTCCCTTATCTGGCGTATTGTCATTATTTTTATGATAACGTGTATTTGCATTCATCATGAAATGTGAACAAACATGAGAAGAGAGATAATCCCAGATATTTGATTTGTCAACTAACGCATAGCCTAGAATACAAGAGGGAACAAAGCAGTTAAATATATATTTCAAATACTTAAATATGTAAGAAACAGGACTTTTTGTGTCCTAAAGTTTTCACAAATAACAGTAACAGCATACTTAGAAAAACAAAAGCGATACAGCAGATATTGGTGTCTTTTAAGAGGGAGGTTACTCCAGCTAGTTTACATGTTAAATTTGTCTGTACTTTTTTCCCACTGTGAGTCACGGCCCTTCCTCCATATCGAAATAACTCTGTCCGTTTCAGATGATTTCTAACAACCCTTTTCATTCTGTAATTTTCCTCCACAGCAGTCAAACGCCCTGCCGCTGTCACACCTCAGTCACAGCCTCAACACAAGCAGCGACCATGGGCAAACAGAACAGCAAGCTCCGACCTGACGTCATGCAGGACCTGATGGACAACACGGACTTCACCGAGCACGAGATCACCGAGTGGTACAAGGGCTTCTTGAGGGACTGCCCCAGTGGCGCGCTGTCCATGGAGGAGTTCAAGAAGATCTACGCCAACTTCTTCCCGTATGGAGACGCCTCCAAGTTCGCCGAACATGTCTTCCGCACGTTTGACGCCAACGGAGACGGGACTATCGACTTCAGGGAGTTCATCATCGCCCTGAGTGTGACCTCGCGTGGGCGTCTGGACCAGAAGCTGAAGTGGGCCTTCAGCATGTACGACCTGGATGGGAACGGATACATTAGCAAGGCAGAGATGCTGGAGATCGTAACGGTGGGTGTGCTGTAGTGATCTATCTTGTTCTCGCGTTCTATCTTTATTCTCCTCCATCCTCTGCTCTCTCATCCGTTCAGACTTTCTGCTCCTCTAGCTTTATGTAGCCCTTGGGCGACCAACAGCCACTGCATGCCATCGTAGTAACACCACGCTCCCTGGTCTTTAAACTGCTCCTGCAGTGAAGCAACAATTTGCTCAGCCATCCACACCAGCTGCTCTGTCATGTATCCATATGCCTCTGTGTTCTAAACCATTTCACTACCCGCAGCAGGGGAAACAGATGCCGTCTAATTTTAGAAACCAGCAGTAAAGACCTCCCGGGTCCAGAGACGTCCCTAAATAAGACTCTGCGTGTGGTGTGTTTCCATCAGGGAGCGTCCCTCCTCTGATCCTCTCAGTGACTCAGCAGTACAACCAGTTTGGTTCTTGTTATAGGTCCCTGCATAGTTTCCTCAGCAGCCGCAGAATAACTTATGTTCTCACACAAGCCCCAGGCCCTTTTAGGTTGATTAATAGATTTGAATTCTACAAAGAAATTAACCCACAATCCAACATGAATTCTCAAATTTACAGATTTTGTCCAAATCTAAACAATGCTCAAACTTAATTAATTTAGAACAAAGACAAGCAGCAAGTCCTCACATTTGAGAAGAACTAATCAGATATTTTCTAGATCAAATCCCTTAAATGAGCCCGTTAACCAACTTATGTTTCCAGATTCATATTTATTTTTGCTGCACACATTTTACTGATTGCTTACCAGACATTTCTGGTATTGTTTTTCCTAATCATATCACAAACTAGTGTCAAATAAGCATTGAAATATCAATAACGTCATTTTAAGATTAACATATGTATACATGCCCCCTCACAAATGTCTACCTGATAAATTGATTAATTAATTGACAGAAACGTTAATATTATAATTCATTTGCTGGTTCGTGCTACACAGTAGTTAAGCGTCATTTATCATTATATGTAGTTAACTGATTACAATTCTGTGGCCGCGGATCAGACTTTTATTTCGTAGATTAAGCGATTGATCAACTACTTAAAAAATCAATACAGTAGCTAATTAGCTGATAATGAATGTAATTAATGTCTGCAGCTCTTAATGACTGTTGCTGGTGGTGTTTTGTGTGGTAGATGCAGATTAGCACAGTTGTTCTGTTGCGTGTGTTTGCTGTGTTGATATAGAAAAACTTTTCAGTGTGACCAGGGGAAATTCTGCTCTGAGGTTGGAAACTCTGTCAGACAGATTGCAGGAGATCAGTGGACGAGGAGTGAAAGCAGCGAGGAGCGATAGTACAGGAGTGACGGGGCTGAAAAGGAAAAACTAGTTTTCCGTTGGTGCTCCTCGTTCTCTGTTTAATTTTTTTCTCACAGCCAGACATCGGGTGGAATTATAGCGCACAGCAGCAGATGTTTACTGTAGTTATTGAATTGTAAAGCTTTTGAGTATTTATTGAATTGGGTTTGAAAAATATTTGTTTAACAGCTCCACAAACACAGACAATATTAAAAAGTTCTATCCACTGCGGATGCTTTCAGACAAACTTACTTCCTGTTGGTTTCTGTGCAGTGAACAGCCCCTTCCTCTCAGAAGAGTCAGTAGATTAGATTAATGGATATATTATACAGTATATATGCATATGTAGGATGTTTGTTTTGCACCTTTGCCAGCTAATGGAGCCTTGCATTTGTGCTTCTGTCAGAATAACTGTTGTAAAACATGGTCAGAGGAAAGAAAACCACTCTGTCATAAATGGATAAATAATATTACAGTTTCCAGTACGAGTCTGTGTGTCTCTGATTCCTCTGCCTCTGTTCCCTCTGTCTTCAGGCCATTTACAAGATGGTCTCCGCTGTGATGAAGATGCCTGAGGACGAGTCCACACCTGAGAAGCGCACAGATAAGATCTTCCGGCAGATGGACACAAATCGAGATGGTAGGACTTCTTATCTGCCTTTAGCAAAAGTAATCGTTAACAGTCTAGAACTTCCGGATCCATCAGATCTGATCTGCTGCAAAATCTGGCCTCTGCAGTATTTAGGCACTTTAGGAAAAGTGGCAGGAAGACAGTGCCAGACTAAAATGAATCGCTATAAAAAGAATTTTAAAGAACTTTGTGGTAAAGTGGCACTTTGCTTTTAGGAACTTATCTGCTCTTCAGCATATTCCTGATCACCTTAGATAATGCTTTTCTCTCTCGCTCTCTCTCTCTCTCTCCTCTCAGGTAAACTGTCTCTTGAGGAGTTTGTGGAGGGAGCGAAGAGCGACCCCTCCATCGTGCGACTGCTTCAGTGTGACCCCAGCAGTGCTGGGCAGTAGAGAACTGGACATTTACCATCACATTTTTATTATTATTTTAACAAACGTTCAAAATCTCTCCCAGTTGACCAACCTGAGATTATTGACATAGGAGCTATAGAGGCACATGCACACACAGAAATGCACACAGACTCACAAAACACGCAGAAGTACATAATACAAACACCACTTACTCACATGCATGCGTTGTACATGCGCCTCTATGCCTGGTCAAAAGCTGCAGACATCATGGTTCTCATATATACGGTACGAATCTAACTCAAGGGACTGAAATCGCATCATGGACTTGTTGTTAAACACTGAATCAGAGCTGTGCTGTCTCTGTGTGAGAGGACGGCCAGTGAGGAGGATCCACCAGATTGATGAGGTACATTGAGCCGTTTGCTGTTTCTTTTTTATTTCTTTTATTTGATGTTTTTGTGAAAGCATTTGTCCTGATTTTAAAAGGGATTTGAAATGATCACTTTTCTCTCTTGTATCTGACTCGGTTGTTTTGCGTGACAACTTTAAATAGTATTCCAATCTAACTCCACGTCGACACTGGACAAAATGAAGGGCGTGAGTCAGGGACTGCGAGTGTCCACAGCTTGCATTATGGCCATGTGTGGTTAGGAGACCTGGGAAATGTCGTTTTTAATCAGATGGATTTCAGAAGGGATGAACGATTTCTTTTTATTGTATATTCAGGAGGAACGTTACATGAAACCAAAACTCAGATTTCAAAATGAAGGGGATATTCTGACCACAGATTCACGCCATCTGTTCTTCGAAAGTGACTTTTTATGCCAAGTTTTGTGTCCACAAAAAAAACCACACACACACACACACACACACACATATTTTACACAACATAGACATTCACACATTCACTTCACTGATGAATACATGAACTTGACATATGTACCGAGCTGTGATTCTCCTTCAATTATGGTTAAAACAAGTGTATAAGCAAAAACTAAAAAAAGAGGTTAGATGTGATATGAATATATATAGTATGTGCTTATATATTCTTTTACTCTGTGATAACATTGTGGCGTTTCGCTGCAGTGGAAGAGATTCACTTTTAAAACAGATGATTTTGACGTATAAATTATTGCAAGGTCATGATTAACATTTTCTTTTCTTTTACGTGACGATATGAAAGAAGTATTGTACTGTATATTCACTCATATTTATGCTAGGGATGTTTTAAAAAGAAATGAGAGGACCACACATATTGCTATGCATTCAACTTCGAGCATCATCAGCTACAATTAGTTTAAGTTTGAGTCTTTTAACTATTAACAGAGAAAAAATAGCGTCTGAGTTCAAAAAAAAATTCCTTCCTGAACTCCCTCCCCCCCACTGCTGACGTCATGTTTCCCTGGAAGCCAGTAAAGGTTTTGCAGTCGTTAAGTTTAAAAAAAATATATATCCTGTGTGATAAGTGTGAAAACAAAACAATCAATGGTAATGTCTGAAAATCTCACACTGTAGCGCAAATGTGACATCTCATCCTTTTCTGCCATCTGCAGAACAATTGGACAAATTGTGTGTGATGATAAAGACGCCAGAAATCTTTGACAACGACCACACACAGTAACACACACTTAACTGACAAAACTAAAACACTGCAAGTAACAAACCAAAACCCACTGGGTCAGTTTCCAGGATTTCCTGATAACTCTTTACTGCTTCCATCCTGTTTGTGTAACACCTGCTGCTCTGACAACAACATCTGATCCAGTCAGTTTTCACAGGTAATGGAATAACGACTTTAGGGGGAAAAAATAAGTTTTGATGAATTCTGTGGGTTTCTGCACATTTCAAGTAGGTGATCCGGGGCGTCAGTCCCACCATTCACTTCAATAGCATCTTGTGGTCAAGTGCCAAATATAGAGGAGTAAATAAAAGAATAAAAAAACACAGTATTGTATCCATTTACACTGTACAGTTGTTACCTGTCGAACAAAACAAAACTTTGTCACTGTATCATTTTGTAGATTTTGTATTGTTAACTTGCTGTGTAGGATGTCCATTTTGTTATTTGAAATAAAGGCAAAATGGGAAAGTGGCTGATGGTGTTTTATTTGTATTATTTAAGCACAACATGGATATAATTCACCACATTAACGATGTAACTAGAGATGTGACATTGTTGGTTTGTCGCTTGGTTGATGCCAAGAAATTTATGACGGTCATGATCCCCAGAGGATGAAATCTTAATGTTTTCAGTGATCCCTCAACTTTTCATCTACGCCAGCATTAGGTTCACATTTGTTTGATATATAACCATAAATTTTGGTTCACTATTCATGTTCTCCACACACAACTTTCAAAACCCTCGACCCTGACTTTTATGAGGCATTAATTTCTCTCTCTCTCTTTGTCTAAGACTCTGCGATGGAGGCACACGACATGAATCCATGATTTGTTTTTAAAAAACGTTAAATCGCAAATTACGGAAATGTGGAATTTTAATGAAAAAAAGTTAGGAGCTTAGAAATTCTGTTTAAAACTAACGGAACAGTCACTACATTTCCATCCATCTGTAATATGATTAATTACTTTCTACCAGTTTCACAGTTTGTTGCTAACTTTTATGACAGTACTCACAATCTTGTTTTACCCAACAAATCACACCTATTATATCTTTATTCATTTTTTATCACAGGCCGAGGACATGAGACATACGCATGTGCCATTTGTCCCCCCTCAGAATTTGTTTTGGACTCATTACAACGTCGTTTAAAGCTCTACAAAATAAAAACTTTGGCTATTTGCTAACATGTAAAATTACAACATGGCTGAGAAATACAGAAAAACATTTAAAAACACATTGAGGACTCTTTTCTCTTTTTTAAAAGAGGGTGACCGTGAAAAAAGTCACTGAAATGAAAAGTACTTGAAATTCTTGGAAATTAATTGTTAAGGAAATGCAAAAATGTCCATTAAAAGCATTAATAAATAATAAAACATCGAGCGAAAGCAAAACAAAGGCCGGCATGCAAAAGAAGCTGCTAAATTACTGAGGACCACCTATTTCAATCTGTGGCTACATATCAGGCATTCTTATGAGGCTGCTCCTGGTGGGGGGTTTGGCAAAAAAACACAACGTTAACACACTGTACAGAATGAGAATAGACATACAAATTCTTTTATACAATAAAAATATTTCAGAAAAAAGGTCGAGGACAGTGATCTGTACTCGATTATTTCAACTTAAATCACAGAAGAGGAGAATAACGAGGAGGCAACTACAACAAGTTCATTTGAAATGTCCCTTTTTATGTATTTATGTAAAGTCCGTAGAAAATGCGACTTGCTTCATTGTGTAACAGTGTGGGAGGGTTGGTGGGGGGTGGGCTTCAGAGCACCACCAACAGGCTGTCTCCATGTGTCAGTCAGCTTATCAGCCGGTCCATAGCAGCCTCCGGGATTTCAGCCAACTAGCAGTCTCTGTGCGTGTTGGTGGGGGTGGGGGGTGGGGGTGGGGGTAGGGGGGGGTCAGATCTCCGTCAGCGTGACCTTGTAGGCGTCCGTGTGGCTCTCGATGTTCAGGATGAAGGTGTCCTCGTTGGAGTAATGCTCGATGATGTTGTCGTCCATGTTCACGAGGATCCTGACAACAGAAGTCTCTATTAGTTTCACATTCTGTTCTAATCTGATGAAATAGGGGAAATGAAAGACGTCCTTCTGTCACTCACCCTTTTTTACTCTTCTTGTACACTTTGGTGGCTCTGTCCGTGGGGACGCTGTACTTCTCGGATATCTGCGGATGACAAATTCAAACGGTCTTTAAACGGCTGCTCTCCTCTTCCCGATGTCGCTCTCACGTGCAAACGGGAAGACGTTCACTCACGGCGTCCGTCAGGCCTCGGAGCGTGGGAGACTTCAGCATCAGAGCGTCAAACACCTCGTCGGCCTCCTTCCTCACGTATAACAGCACTGAGGAGGAAAGAGGAGGAAGCTTATATTATTCCTGCAGCTGATTTTGGAGCATGATATCTACTGTATGTTTATGATATATTGTGGTATGACTCACAAAGCGTCAGCCTTCTTTCTGTGCATTTATCACATTTATTCTATGAGGAATGTGGCTTTGATTGTAACTTATAAATATCTATTTTCATTATGATGTCATGTCTTGATATTTGTTTCTTTTAATTGATTAGTCTTAAAACCTTCATAGAAGTAATGACAAAAGCCACAACAAGCTAGTTTCATGACTATTGATCTGAACAACTATTAAACTTTGCTAGTAAACAGCTGCAATTGATCCTTTTACTGCTAAATCTTAGAAAAAAGGGGCAAACTCTACCAACTACCACATTATTTTTATATTGCACATGTATATTGACATTGTAGCTTATACAGTATCGCTATTATCGATTCTGTTTCCTGTTTTATTTCTAGGAATGATGTGTTGTTGAATAAATGTATTTTTTAATAAAGAAAAAAATATTTCTACCCCCAACGTGTAAAGATAATCTATTTATTGTCCTTTGTTCAGGCCTCATTTCTTACACATGATTATTATAAACGACCATTTCACCATAAAACAAATCGTTAGAATTGTCAGTGTGTTGTTGTGTTCCCTTATTTCCTGACAGATCGATGAAGGTGTTTCTCCGCTAATGGTCCGGCTCCTCGTGTACAGTTTGATTTCTTAGAAGATAAAAGAGGTGAAAAGGGCGTAGACAGAAGAAGAGGAAGCTGCCATCTTGTACCTCTCTTGTGCGTCTCCTCTTTGATCTGTTTGTGAGGCGACGAACACAGGTCTTCGTCTGACGGCCTGAACATCCTCTTCACCAGCACGCCCCTGAAAACACACACACAAACCAACATGTCGTGTGCGTTCCCTTTGCATGTGCGGTCACGCGTGCTTCCTCCGCACGAGCTCGGCATCTGTCCCTGCATTCATTTGCATGCTTTATATTTGTGTGACCCGATGTAAATGGGAATGCACATTTCCTCCCGAGGCGCACACTCACCCGTCTCTCTCGATTTCCTCCGTGTTGAAGGTAAACACCTGGAAATGAATCCAAACAAACTAGTTAAGTATCACATCCACGCAGAGAGGACAAATGTTTCTTTTCACGTCAGGAAGGAAGAAAGAATCGGCTCTCGAGGAAGTTTAAAACCAGAAAAACTTGTTGAGTTGCAGCTATCGGGTCATTCTGATACTGACTCCAGTTTCAACTAAGAGCGCCTGAACTCAGCTGACAGAAAACTGGTTCTGTGTGGTGTGTTTGTGTGTGTGTGTGTGTTTGTGACGCACCTGTCCGGCCCTCTGCAGGTTGCCGAAGTGGACGTCAGGGATGAAGAGGACGGGCTGAGACTCCAGGTCGGTCATGGTCTTGAAATACGTGGCGTCGGACTTTTTGGGGGCAGATATCACACCCGCACCTCCGTCCTTCCCTGGAGGTGAAGCAAGAAAGAACGTTTAGTAAAGAACAGATACGTTTTTATGGCAAAAAGAAGGAAAAAAGTGATCATGTTGTCTGTTTGTTGTTGATTTGTTGTTTCTTAGCAAGATTACGTTGTGGAAAGATGCAGTAAGGGTCAGGAAAAATGTACAAACATGTAACATGTGATTTACCTTAACAACAACTTAATGCCTTCTTAGGTATAATTATTTACAGGAAGAAAATATGTATATTTAACATGATTTCATATAAAGAACTTTTTAGACTTCGATATAAGATAGAGAATTCTCATGCAGCTCGAACCTTTGGACTTCTTACGGAAAAGTTTTCTCTCCTCGTCCCTTATTTTCCTCTCTGCTCCCTAAAAAATAAATAGAAATAAAAAAAGCCAACTTTAAAAACAGGTTTCAAAAGCATGTGAATAAAAAACAACCAGCAAACAGTAAATACAGTGAACAATGTGTATATTGCATTATGTTCAGCAGAGGCTCAATGTGCAGGTGAGACCACTAGAGGGAGCACTGAGGTCATTATTGAACTGCCTCACTCCACCTCTCTGCACACACTCTTACATCTGTCACACATTTATGACTCAAAGCTGTTTACATGTGAAGATCTATGATGTTTAAATAAAGGTGAAAAACTCATAAAGTGATTATCACACATAATTTTCAATTAAAAGCTGATGACCTTTGATGAATACGATTTTGACTTTGTACTTGTATACGAAGTACAAATACATAAATATATACAAAACAAAGAGCACAGTAATTATAATGACAAAATAATCAGGATATTAATTAAGTTCAGCTCGAGTCACAACTGAGTCTTAGTCCTTCTTTAAGATGACGAATTTCAATCTGCTTTAAAAACTATTGTTTCATAAAGACAACGGAGAGCAGTAAATCTCACCAACGGAAATTCTCAATACATTTACTAATTTGCTTATTATTTACTGATAGAAAGATCAGATCTTTCTCGGTGATGGCTCACCTTGTCACAGAAGACCTTGATCTGGGAGAAGGCCCTGTGCAGCGGCTTGTTGCTGCGGTTGTTGTAGCTGTACGTGTCGATCTGGATCATCAGAGGAAGACCCTTCACCCCTTTCTGAGAGGAGAAGTCTGTACTCAGACAGTTGACTGTGATGAAGATCTGACAGAGACACACAGAGAGGGGAAGACGGTTAGACATTATGTTCTGTTGGGATTGTAATATAGTTGCTGAAGAGGAAAGTTTTCATGGTGCAGCTCATAATTGAATCCGTCAAAACATACACAGCAACTCAAAATATGGACGAGTGCAAAAAGCAGCTGGTCAGTGAACGACACTAAATCTCTTTGGATGCTTTTCGAGTCGTTTCCTTTTGAGAAACATCATGCTTCCTAAGTTAGTGTTTCCTTTACAACCTGCATGTGTAAGTCTCAATACTTGATGAATACTTCCACATAGATGAAAGTCCAAAGTGAAAAATGTCCGTTGATTTTTCTCCAGAGATTTGAACCTGAAATTTGGAACATATTCTTTTCGATGCTTGGAGCAAACAAAATTCCTTTCACGTCCGTTGCATTTGGCTGAAGTCAAATGTTCAGAGATCTGAAAGTCCTGGTAGATACGAATCAAACCGGCGTGTGAGTGCACGGTTGCATAGCTCTGTCAAAAAGAGAACATGTCTCCTTGTGATTTGTTTGAAAGATTCCTGAGACGTAACAGTGTCTGCGTTTCCTCTTCTTCTTCTTCTACACATCATAACACGCGTCATTAACCTCATTTAAATGCACTCCTAAATGAAAGACAGGGAGGTTGGTCATTAACTTGAGCCATAAAAACTCTATTAGCCGCAGCAGCCAGGAGGAAAGCCTTTTTGGCCTTTTACCACTTTTATTGTTTTGCTTTGCTTTGCATCAAAGTGTAATCCTGCAGTTTGCAGATGAGATCAAATGGACAAACTTCTCTTTATTATGAATCTGTCCTTCCCTTTTATTATTATAACATGTATGAATGGCTATGATTTAGATTTCCTTTGTTTCTGCATTGTTTTTACAACATGTTGTGACTTCTGGTTTTCCTGTTCTTGAGAACTACAAATGCTGTGTCCCATTAAGTTGCCCAATAAGCTTGGGTGTGGTCCACTTGGTGACACTGGGAGCTGTAGGATTACCTACATACAAAGATGTGCTTGTGATTGAAAAGCTCGATTTAATAATTTATTTAACGGTGGCCTCTTCTCTCTATATGTGATTTATTTGGACTTTTTGAAACTTGAACTCCACTGCCTGGACACTTCCTTTCCACCTGTTCTTTGTAACCCAGATGTAAATGTCCATGATGGAAAAAAAGGTTCTTCCTCAAAACACACAAACAAACACAGAAGTTACAAACACAATAGATTGTAAAGCTGCTCCTGGGGGAAGGTTGTGCCTGGTTTTAAACAGGATAGTCTTTAATGGGCAAGTACTGGTGCACTCACTGGGAATTTAGCATTGTTCTCGATGTACTTACATAGTTAACACTTACTATTCTATTCTTAATATCAAGTTACCAATAGATCAAAAACTAAACGATTGACAATAAATACTAATGTTAAACCCAAAGAAATAAAAAGTTGTATCTATTGGTGTTTGTTTGCTTTTTTTAGTCATCCCTGAAAACGATATATTCTAAATTACTTCACATGTTTTTTTAAGCTGCACTTTCCCTCACATATAACACAGACAGGCACGGGCTTGTAGAAAACATGATGTTTCTCATCATATCTCTTTCAGGTGTCCTGTTCATTCTGACACTTTGCCAACACCTAGTTTTCATTTGTAGTAATTCAAGAAGATTAAAATATCTCTTTCACCTCGTCTTTTTTTAAACCTGCCCCCCCCCAGCAGCAGCAGCAGACCGACTACCTGGTTGTTACACCTGCTCCTGCGCTGCCACAGGTTTATTCAAGCTTCACAGTGACACGAATGAGGAGAAAGAGAGGGATAGAAAAAGAAAGAGAGAGAGAGGGGAAGATGTATAGAGAAAAAAAGAGAGGAAGAGTCAATATTGGTCCAGAGGAGTGCGCGTGGATTTCCTCCAGCAACGTCTTTGTCCCCAGGCTGCTCGTAGAATGAAAGAGCCACACAACACACACACACACACACACACACACACACACACAGAGCGCAGACCGGCTCACGCACACAGTCGCCCGCATTCACACAGAAATGAGGGCAAAACAAACAACAGAGGGTGGGTCCCGGGATCGCTGTGTGTTGGCCCTTGGGGGCCTCTGGAGTTCAAACAGAGACCGGGCTCCATTTAAAGGAGCGGCCACAAAAGGAGTGGGACCACACAAAGACGAGGAGAACAAACAGAGGGGAAGGTACACAACGCTCTCCCCGTGTGTCGGACGCTCCACGACGCGAGCGTTCCAATTCTCCTGTTATGAAAACATTTGTACGATTTCATTAACTGCCGAGCTCTGCAGTGTTTGTGATGTCGACAGGACCGCGGCGACTTGCATCACACACTCGAGAGCCGGCTCATTTGTCGAGTGAGTGCGTTTGTTTGCCAACACCTGAATCATCACAATAAGACCTAAGAAAGAACCTGTCCTGCTGCTTTTCTCCACCCGTACGACACACCTCCCGGAGTGAACCTGTCCCTGGGAACATGACAAACGTAATATTTGTGCAGCGTACCTTGGCCTCCTCGTTCACGTCCCAGGTGAAGGAGATGGCGTTGTAGGCGATTTCCTCGATGTTCCCGATGGTGTTGAAGCTCTCCTTGTAATCGGCTGTGAAGACATACAGGAACATGGTTTATTCACTTGATCACGACCACCTACAGGAAGATTCTCATACATTCACAGATTCCTCTTGAGCAATTTGAGCTGATAGGGCTTTTTAAAAACCCTGTGGTAACAGCACGGATTGGTCAATAAATGGCACAAGCAGGAAGCTATTGTTGGTTGAGATAAGCAATCAAATGGCACGCTTCAATTTTATAAGATAAAAGCTTATCTGCCTGAGCAAACAAACTCTCAGGCTTCAAAGACCCAGGAGGAAACACAGAGGACTGAGGGAGGCAGAGGAGCACGAGCCCTGCTGACCTGTGTGGCTGCAGAGGTCAGGTGCTGGGGAAGAGCCTCTTTATTGTGTGAATGGAGGGTTCAGTAGAAGAAATAAACCCCAACATCACTTTAAAGGTGAATTAACAAACAGGTTTCATCCATAAGCTGCAGTTTAGGAAAGTAAATGTAATGAGAATGTGTTTGTAAGCAAGAAGTCTGAGAAACGCCTGAAGGGATTCCCACAAACCTTGGTGGAAGGATACAGTACGGTTTAGGGAGGGGCTCATTACATTTTGGGACAGATCCGGATCAGTGGGCGGATCCTCCTTTTTTTTCCCCCCACTTTCTCTTACTTTGCGAATGAGTGTTCTATCAATATCTTCATAGTTTTCCCCAGGAATAATTCATGGATGAACAATCAGCCAATTCTTGAATAAGTGAGATTAAGAAGATATACGGTTTTCCTTTATACTCTCAACTTGAACTGCTATTTTAAATATAGTACTTGCTATTCTAGGAAACTACTAAAAAAGTAAACCATATACATATTCAGTAGAGTTGCTACAGACAGGGGAGGGAAGTCTTTCCTGGGATTTTTCTGACAGTGAGAGAATGAAAGCTTTGAACCATCTGATTACTTCCACTGATGACTCCAGAATAAAGTGAATTCATGAAATCCCCTCCTCTACTTTCCCCCCTGGATTTAAAATATCTCAGATGCAGATCTGATGAGACACAGACATGAACCGATTGTCCTTGCAGGAGAAACATTTCTGCTTGTGAGAGTCGTCCACTAACATCTGACCTCCTCCGTCCTCCTAACCAACGCTTCCTGGTTCTCCGGCAGGTTCACGAAGCAGCAGGACAGGCAGCAACATGCCGGTCTGCCAATAACCCCCCCCCCACACCCCTGGCTAGATAACCCCATTCAAATGATCTATTCACCAGTCCCCTCCCCCACCCTGATGAACCCTCCGCCGCTATTCAAATCAGCTCTGAGGACAGCTTCAGGTTACAGGTTGCATCCAGCTACAGGCCCACCTGACTCTGAGGAGACGGGTGGAGGGTGGTCTGTCATTTGACCTAAAGATGTGTTTGAATGGACAACCCCCCCCCCTTCACAATGCTACACACACAGACACTTGTCCAGTATTTGACATGCAGACAGTGAGTGTAAATATAAGCACATATATGTATCTGAGTGTAAATGTGCACGATGGGGAGACTTCAAGTCCTCTGGGTCAAGCTCTAGACACACGCTGTCCATCTACTGCCTGGCGCACACACACACACACACAAACACAAACAATCACACTCCTGCAAAGACACACTCATCACAATGGGAAAATGCCAAACAGGATGCCAGAACAAACCACGCTGGAGCAGACGACACACTCTCTCTTATATTACATCTTGTGAGTGTTAAGATAAGATATAACCTAAGACACCCTGAAGCTGATAGAGTGTCCAATGTTTTTTTATCCATGTTATTGATATGTTAATACGTGATCAATATGGCAGCTCCCGATCTTACTCTCAACCAACCTGCCCAGTTTCATCCAAGTTCGATCGAAGCTTGTCAAGTTATCTCTGTGACAAACAGACGGAACTTTGATTTCTCCGATTTCCAAACACAGTGTCCATCTCACAGTCTGAACTGTTGACTGCCGGGTCGGTACCAACTGAAGAGTTTTCTCTCATTTCAAGTAAATATAGAAATTAAAAAACCTAGAGCTAAATTGGGCAAGAATCCGTTTTAACAGACCGAGACCAGCTGAGGAAACAGTGTGGCTAGCATTCCTCTCCCTGCCCCAACAAGCCGTGTATAAGTGTGTGTGTGTGTGTATGTGTGTGTCTGTGTGTGTTTATCCCATCCGCCCCTCGTCTCTCTCACATACCTCTGACTCTCTGCCTCTGTTGACAGGCCCCGGCTTGTCAAATGCAAACTGCCTACAAGCTTCTCACACACACTTGTTCCACGAGTCGTAGAAAATATTTTGGTTCACATTCAAATCCATCAACCGAAAAAGAAAAAAAACAGCGGCAGACAAAAGGTCAGAAGAGCTGGGATCACATTCGTGAGGCTGCAGATCCGCACATGTACACGCTCGCTCGTGGGAAAAGCCGCGGGAGAGAAAGTCTGTCTGATTTTCCAGTTTTTTCTTTTTCCAATAATCACTGTTTTTGCTCAATTGTCCAGGCGATGTAGGGGAGATTAGAGGATTTGTGTTGAGTGTCTCAGCAACACCTTGAGGTGTGTGGGTTATTGTGTGTTTGGGTGGGTGGGTGGGTATGTGTGTGTGTCTGATAGTAGAAGGTGGTGGACACTTGAACAGCCCTCAGGCAGACAGTTGGGTGGGGGCTTGTTTGCTCTCCCTTCGGTCATGCCTTGTTTATCAGCTGAGCGCATTCCAGCGTTTGCAATGACATAAATCTGTCACCGCCTTTTTCTTTCATCTGTTCTCATTCATTATTTCAGCTGCTCTGTTCCGACTTTGCCGACGCTAACACGGGAACAAAAATCTCACCGATGTCGAGGACCCTCTGCTTGGCCGTGTGCTGCCGGGAGTGCCAGTACTTCCAGTATTTGAGCTGCTCGTCCCGGTTCTTGTCCTCACTGAACACGACCATGACCACACTCTGAAAACAGGGACGAGACAGGAAGCAAGTTCAGATGATTGCAGGAGAAGATCCGGTGCTTGAATTTGGGTTAGTGTAAAACAGGAAATTCCAGCAGAGGCTACAGGCATTCTGATAAGTTTCTGTTCAACAACTAATCTCCGTCCAGGCAGTTATTTTAGCTCCTTGTGGGTAATCATTTCCATCCGACCAAGAAACCTGACAACACATATCAAATGACCCTTCACGTACATGTGCTGGTGTAAACAGGAAGCAGAATGGCGAACCTGCAGTTGGTTGTGTAGGTACAGAAAATACAATGAACAAGATGCAACAATGGTGAGAAATACGAGCTGGGATTTATTTCCGTGGACTGATTTTTATTACTAGTTATTATCGCTGGTGGTCAAGTAGCGAGTGATACGAACCAATCAGGAAGCAGGTTTATTTGTCATCCATTTCCTAATGTCTCAGTTTCTGCCTCTCCGCACTACAACCCCAGAGTTTTCAAACACCAGAGGAGTGTGGACGACAGGTGTGAACATAACTACAGTGATGCCTTTTGAAAACTAAGACATAGAAGCGTGGATGATCTCTTCTTCCGAGTCTCTTCACCCAGTTCCAGCTTCAGTCTTATCTCCGCACTTACAACCAGGACTCATGTCAGTAACAATTACTCATTCAGCTAATTGCTGGGATCTGAGATATTGCGAAATAGAAGTCTGACAATCGCACAGGTGTTAAAAGAAGTGTTAAACCAACACTTCTTTCATATCCATGTTCTCATCTGATCCGTTGTTAGTATGAAAACACAGAAAAAAAGCAGTAAAACAATTACTCTTAGTCCTGATAAGGTGAAGGAGCGGAGGTGGGACTGAAATGCTCACCCGCACTTTGCTGATGGGCTGACGGAGGCGATTGTTGGCGCTGAGCTCGTTGAGCGTCACGGCGTAGAACTGGCCTTTGTTCAGGTAGGTCATCGGCCCCTCGCCCTGCTTCTGACGCAGCGAGCGAGTGGCGTCCAGCGTGTACCGGAAACTGTCACTGTGCACACACACACACAAACACACACACACAAGCATAGGGAATGAGATGTAAATACAAATATTAAGGCAGGACGGGGGGGGTTGCATTTCTTCCTAGATCACTCCCACTCATATTATTATTATTATTGAGATGGTGTTATTGACTTTTCAGTGACTTACACTCTCTCCTGATGGAACATGAAGTCGTCTGGAGCCATGGAAGAAGGTGTGTGGTACTTCTGTTAAAAAGAAACACCAGTTAACTATTTGGACACAATGAAACAGGACTTTTCTCAGAGAGGAACTGGTTAAACAGGAAACGTTCAAGTGCTCAGCAGTGGCATTGTGATCCACTCAGATCAGGATGACAATGGAGTTCTCAAGAAAACCGTAAAAAACAAACATCAACACACACTTGTATGTTCTTGTTCAGGTAACAGACCTTTGGACTCAGTGAATCATATTTAAACGTCTCACTGTCTGAACGTAGCATATAAAAAAACAACAACTCCACCCAACGCACAATGACTACTACACTTCCCTACATTTCCCACGGTGACTGACTGGAAGACAGGCCCCTGTGGTTTGTAGAAAGTCAATGCTGACAGTCTCTTGAAGTAAAACCTGCCTTTTGAATAAGTTTGAATGTGAATTTGAAGACCTTAATGAGGTATTTCTTTACTTTTTATTGCTAAATATCAAAAAATAAACTGACCTGCTATTTATTTGTCTTATTATAATGTTTATATTTGGAAAGTTATCAGCAACAATATTGTCAAATAGAAAACTGATGAAACTGACCTAGAAATGTATAGAACAAAGTATATTTTTGAACACTGCTGCTGTTTGTCTGGTTTCCCCTGGAAACAAAGCTGTGTCTTTGTGTGACCTCAGTTTTAATATGTCTGAGTCGTTAAACCAGTTGAAATGGGATTTCTCCTTCTTGAATTCATTCATTTTAATAACTTTAATAGAGATCTCCCTCCGTCAGGTTGTGAACCACCATGTTAGTGTGTACTGTTCCCTTTACAGTGACAACACAGTGTGTGTTGTCTCTTTCCTCACCGCGTCTCTCTCGTCCTCATATGGGCTGTCGGGCGGACTCTGCTGGTCCTCCTTCACGTACGAGCTGTGGCTGACTGTGGTCACCTCGTACGGACTCTGTTCGTATATAACCCTCGCCGGCTCCTCTGCCTCCGCCCTGTAGTGAAGCCCCGGCGCCGTGGTGAAGACAGGCGTGTACACCTCGGCCTTCACCACGGCCCCCCCGCCGCCCGTCGAGCTGCTGAAGTGCTCCCGTTTGTTCTCCTGGTGCTCCGTGTTCAGAGACAGGTTGACGGGGACGGACTTGAGGACCTGAACGCGGTTGTCCAGGGTCTCCATCTCGCTTTGGCTGCTCGGCAGCGTCGACCTGAACAAACAGGTGGATTAGAAATGTAACTAATGCAGACATTAGTTACATGTTTTCAGAGGAAGATTCATTTTATGAAATCTTCTGTCATTCATAAAGATGATTTTTTTTCTGGCCTCAGTGCAGCCTGTCCCGAAACAAAAGTCACTCAGCTGGGATATTTGCCCACATACACACAAAGTGTTTGTCTTGTTATCTTCAGCTCATTGTTATGCGTCAAGATGAGGATTATTTTTATTTCCTATCCTTTTGTATTAAA
Source organism: Pseudopleuronectes americanus (assembly GCA_038501795.1). Taxonomy (NCBI): domain Eukaryota; kingdom Metazoa; phylum Chordata; class Actinopteri; order Pleuronectiformes; family Pleuronectidae; genus Pseudopleuronectes; species Pseudopleuronectes americanus. Next base: position 7,376,040 of record CM076731.1, on the reverse strand, counting down.
TTGTTATATAGGTCAAATACCAGTGTTATTGAACTCATTGATTTAATTTCACACACACACACAAACACACACACACACATGGTCCTGTCTGCGCATGTGTGACCTTGACTGACCTCTTCTCCTGTTCCTCTGTAATTTCAACAACTCTGGAAACTGGCAGGAGCCTCTTTTCCTTCGGCACCTGAAAGGACAAAAAGACGACGTCATTCAAAAGTAAAACAGGAAGTACAACATTTCTTTATTTGGTTTTATTCTATCAGTAGTTTATGCACAATACAAGTTTATTTTTGGTCTTTCACATTGTATTTTGGCAACTTTGTACAAATACAAGTGGTCAATTAATTTCATTAAGTTGCAGTTAATAATAAAATAATGAATGCAGATTAATTTTAAAGTAGTAGATGTTAATTTCTCATCAGAAATGCATTACACCACAACTATTTGTAGCATCTGAGTCCATCTCTGAACCTGCCTCACTAAAAATGCTCCTTCTTTATACTTTTTAAATCCCCTGAATTCCACATATGTTCTTGTTATATGTTCTAGGGTTCTGGACCTTGTAGTAGTCGTAGAGCAGGCCCAGGGCGTTGGCGCTGTCCTCGTCTCCGTTGATGCTCATCATGGCCTTGGTGGCGGCGGTGAGCGGGTTCTCCAGGTACGTCCGCCATGCCTCGTCCTCGCTGGTGTAGGTCCGACGCACCGCGGGGAAGGAGCTCTCGTTGGGGACCACCACCACCAGACGCTTACTAATAAACACATATAAAGACACTTGAATTCAAAGGTGACTGTGTTTAGATGTTATCACTTAATCTACTGGGTTTCATTAAAAGCAAATTTCCTATTTTGCAAAATAAGTTATTTGTTGGCCTGCTGATTGACAAGGCAGAATAATACAGTCAAAACTCAAAGATCTGTTCATTTGTCATTATTTGAGTTATTTTCTATATGCAATCGAAAAATACTGCTGCCTCATTTCTCCTGCCTGACAGGTGCAGATCCTTCTCTTTACACTGGAGGCCCACTTAAGTCGAGATCACAGACCAGTTAAACACACGGTGTTGCCACAACATTTATTTGAACACAGGCGGCTCTGAATGTGTCAACTGTCACTTCGGAAATGAGTGACGCAGGTATAATGTCACACCTTTAAGAAAACAATACAATACAATACATTATATTCATTATTATACTCATACAACTTCCATTTCCCCCGTTTGTTTATTTGTTTGAGTTTACAACAACTCAACACGAAGAGTTTATATGGAATATGTAGTTTCTGTTTACGTACTAGACATTTTAAATATAGATTTCTATATATACTAATTCATATTGCATGTGTGGTTTCTCTAATTGACACAAACTGCTGCCTGTCAGGTTCACCTGCCAAATAGGACACACATGCCCTGCCCCCAGTCTGTGATGTCACACTGAGAAATAGTGGAATAAAAGAGGTCGTAGCAGAAAACAACAACCAGGAAGAATCGGCTCCGTCGTGTCTGACCTGCGGATCATCACGAATTCTTTTAAATGATCATCACGTCATATATTTAAATCTCTTTCAACAGCAGCTAATCGAGCTGTTTCATTTTTTCATTGATCACAAATTCTGATCAACTTCTCTCCATGGCAACCGCACCACACAGTATGGTGTTTTTTTTAAATAAGACCACAGGCAGAATAGACATGGAGGTGATGCTGTTTATGATGTGATCAACTCTACTCTGGTGGATCTGACTAAATGTTACCACAGTGTCGTAACAACAGTAGACACCTGTTGTCACAGCAGAGCTGATGCGGGAAACACGAAACAACAAGCTGCACACATTCACACATTGACAGAGTTAGATTTTTAAAGAAAAAATCTTTCAAACACAGCCCCTCCCCCATTCACAAGTATATTTGCATTGACATATAAGCAAATATGACTGTGTTAAGGCCACATCATCTACTGCTGTTAATACTACTACTACTACAAATAGAAAAAAAAGAAGAAGAAGAAGAAGAAGAAAAGGCTATTATAAAATAAGAAACCTCTAATCTTACTTCATATTGAAATATCCACTCATAATTATATTAACATAATAAAAAGAAATTTATAAAACTTTTTAAATAAAAAATGAAATCTCAAAAAAATATGAAATTGAATAGAATACAAATCAGCATACATTTTACGAGGTAAACTTTTCTACATTATTTGAGATGTTTTCATCCAATTCAAACCGTGCTAATTGTAACATTTAATCAGATTAAACATGGAAAATTAAGCAGATCGGAGGTGTTGTTCCTAGATATTACATAAATTAAATGATCGATTGTTAGTTGCTATAAGTACAAAGCCTATGAATGGGAGTTTCTAGTGTAACACAACATCGCAGTTCAGACCAACAAGCTGCACAAACAAAAACACATGCATCCCTCTGCAAAAGGCCTGAAACATGAACGAAAGCTTAAACTGTTTTAATTGAAAAGAAATTGGATTGTTTGGAAAAAAACAAATCTAGTCATCAGTCAAAAATGGCGAATTCAGCTCGAACGAAATCCACGGAGCCAAGAGAAGTTGTCAAAGAAAAAATGACAACTTCTCCTCCAGAGCCTCAGAGTTAAAATGACGTCTCCTTCACTATGCATTATTAACAAAAGTAATAAAACAAGAAAAAGAAAGATTTCCATCCCTGAAATAACAAGATTCTGACAATAAAGCAGCTTTTCCCCCCCTAATAGATAAAAGCCTCTATAATGAGAAGGCAGCTCGTCCTCTCATGGCAGATATGATGGGAGATCCTCTCCTGCGGCTCGATCACTTACTTGTCTGACTCCTGTGACATATTTCGATCCTTCCTGGAGAAACTGGACTTTCAGGTCGGAGCAGGTAACAGAGTGAGCGAGTTTCCAGAAGTTGAGCTACAGGTAAGGCGACTTTTCCTCCGCCTTCCCCCCTCGGAGCGGCGGCCTCTCCCCCGCGACACCTGGCAGGTAGATCCGCCTCAGACCTCCTCCTCCTCCTGCTCCTCCTGCTCCTCCTCCTCCTCTTCCTGCTCCTCCTGCTCCTCCTGCGTCTCCTCTGGAACAATATGGCGACAAATATCAACACATCCCCGCCGATAATATCACGTTTATTGCCGTTGGGTCGCTATTAATGGCCGCGCGGCAACTTTGCGCTGGAATTCCTGCGCTGTGCCTGGCGAGCCTGGGGTCGCTGATTGGCCGCCGCGAAGCCGAGCTGAGCCGCGATTGGCTGAGGGACGGAGCGAGGCAGGTAGAGGGCCCGCCTCACCTGCGAGCGTAATGACCGGGATGAGAGAGAGAAGCAGGAAAACACATCCGAGGTTCACACGAACACACCTATTGGATTTTACTTTTTTACTATTATCGTTATTAAAGAAATGAAGAAAAAAAAATCAATTAAATCAATTAGGATCCAAGGTTTCTAGTGATGGAGAGGAAAGAGGGCTGAGATGACCCCTGACCTCAGGTTTTCTTAACCCCCTTTATATGTATCACTGACCTGTGTGTGTGTCTGAGTGTGTGAGTGTGTGTGTTCCAGGTTATCTCAGAGGGAATAGACAGAAGGCAGCCAGGGAGGAGCCCTGTCATTAGCCAACAGGGCCATTGTCTCTTTAATGAAGCCATTGTATGAGAATGAGATACCAGTGTTTGGGACTACAGTGCCAAAGCAAACAGACAACAGTGTGTTTGCGTGTGTCTGTGCGTGGTTGTGTGTGGTTTTGTGTGGTTTTGTGTGTGTGTGTGTGAATATACTTCTATACAGATATATTTTCCGTTCATAGTAGGATTTTAAATGCAGGAATTAACTTAAAGGTTCTGCTGCATTTCAGAGGTAAACACGCTCAACGTAGAAAATATGATTTCCAAACTGGTTTGACGTCTTCTCCAATAATTTGCATGACAAAATGAAGTAATTTTGTTTAAGGATGCCTTCTGGCGGCCTCGTATGGAAATGTAAAAATGATGATTCAGATTCAGTTAAACCGTCACTTGTGTTTTGTCTGTGTTTGTGTGTGTGTGTGTGTGTGTGTGTGTGTGTGTGTGTGTGTGTGTGTGTGTGTGTGTTTGCGTGCACTGTGGATGATGCTATCCTCCCTTGTCTAATTTGTTTTTCAGAGCACCTGGGCCTTCGCTGAGCTCTCTCTCTCTTTCTGTGTGTGAGTGTGTTTAAACGGAACTAGATAAATACAGGTGGGGTCATTTTCTTTTCACAGATACACACAGATAGAGAGATGAACGAGAGAGACAACAGACAGGGAGGAAGACGATTAAAAGTCGCAGAGGAAGAAAGTAGAAAAGATGATTTGCTGATGAAGTTCTCTATCATAACTTTATTATCACTTTTCCCAATGAACATGGCTGTATAACTCAACAGGTCTACATGTGTCCAGAGCCTTGAATTTACATTTTTGTTAACATTTAGAGTTGAAAAGTTGGGCAAAAAAAGACACAAAACTATCACAAAGACACACAAAACTACCACAGAGCAATAAACTACAGCAAAGATGCTCATGACTATAACAACGAGACTCAAAACTGCCCTGAACAAATAAAAACTAGCACAAAAGAAACAAAACAACCATAAACATGTGCGTAGCTCCCAAATATAGTTGCAAAAACTACCAGAAAGATGCTTATAAATATCACAATGAGACACAAATAGGTGCAAAACCACAACAAAGATTGTTTGCTCACACACATAGTTTTGTGTCTCTTTTTTAAGAGACACAAAACTATCACTAACACACAAAACAACAACAAACATAAACTACTACTAAAAGATACAAAACTACCACAAATATATACAAAACTAACACACACAGACAGAAAACAAAAACAAACTACAACACAACACAACATCCAAAAAGAGAAGTAAAACTACCACAGAGACAGAAAAAGTGTGTGTGTCTGACAGTGTTGTGTGTCATTCCCACATTGTGTGTATGCAGAGGGGAGGGGCTTCGTGATGCACAGGATATGCCAAGGGCCCTGTTGTCTCATGTAAAGACTGAATCATTTATCATTCACTCAAAACAAAGTGAGAAGTATGTTGTTCTTATCTCATCACAATAATGGTTATGAATAAACCTTTCTCTTATCTGTACATTTTCCTTCATGACCTGTGTCTGATGGAATGTCTGCCATGCGGAGCCCTGACAGCTGAACGAGTGCGAGGGCCACTGTACAAGCTGCCACAAGCACACTGCAGAGGCAGGGGCCGAGAGCCACAGAATACCTGCCTGCCTCCGAGTGTGTGTGTGTGTGTCTCCCAGTCTGGGAGAGAGGTGAAAGGTGTATCCAACATACCAGGAGTTTTTCTGTGAGGAGAAGCAGCTTGTCAGGACTTGGCCAGGATTAGGTGTCTGAGTCGGAGCTGGTTGAGCGCAGGTTCCTCTAATTTGTCGTCCAGCTGCATTAAAAACAACTGATGCAGTCAAATGTGTTTTAAAGATGTTAGACAATAACTGGGGTTCAGGATCACACACACACACAAAGGAAAAGACATAAGGAAGAATTTCTGGGATATAAAATACATTTATTCGATGACTATTCTTATTTCCCTTAATTTTAGATTCTTAATTTTTTTTAGTTGCATCGCTATTGGTAAACTGCAGAGGAATATATATTGTTTTCTGGTTATATATATAAACACAATTTAAAGTTTACATTTTGCATTGTATATTTTTTAGTATAATTAATATGTTTTAATTGTAATACTGAGTATTAAGTTGACTTGGGGTGAAAGGTCATTCTCGACCTTGGCTGTTATGGTCCTTGTCAGTGGATCAAGTTGCCATGGAGATGACCAAGTTACCAAACTACTTACATTTAAAGCTATACGTGGCCTTGAATATATTTGGCTGCATATGTAGTATTTTAATAATAAGTCATCTTATTACTATTTTCAACTTTATACCATTTACTGTAGCTCAGGAGGTGGAGCTGGTCGCACACTCACAAGAAGGTTGGTGGTGAGATCCCAGTCTCCCCAAAATCTAGTGAGCAGACATCACAGCAGCAAAAAGATTCATAATGTTAAGTTCAATAACAGTTGCTTTTGTTTTAAAAGTGACTTTCGAGCCAGTGTTATTGATTGTCTGAAGTTGGCCCGAGTATCAGAGAGCTGCTGTTAGTGAGGTGAGTGAGCACAGTCACCACCTCCACAATCAGCCTCTGTCTGCCCGACCCCAGACCTCACCTCTCTCCTTCAGCAGCAACCGTGTGTGTGTGTGTGTGTGTGTGTGTGTGTGTGTGTGTGTGTGTGTGTGTCTGTGTGTGCCTGTAGGTAAGAAATTAACCTTTTCTTCCCCTGAAGGCATCGTTTGCCCTCTTAATGGGATTTCTCTGAGTTTCTCAGGGTCAGTTTTAAAGAAACAATGAACAAGAGCATTTATACAACAAAAAAAACTCTGAACAATTGAATTACCATTAACTTCTTCTCCCTCAGAGCATTTCACATTAGCAAGTCATAGTGGACAAACACAAGCTCTCTGATTTTCCAGGCAAAAGGTCAAGTGCAGAGATGTGTGGAATATTGCTGGATTCATTATTTGTGTTATTTCATGTATTGTTCCCTAAATACACACAACGGGCACCTGCGTGTTTGTGGGTTGTGTACATGTCAAACAAGTCATGTGTCTTCTGGCGGCAGCAGTGAAAGTTGCCACCAGCATGTGGATGTGTTGTGACGGTGTCGTGGCTTGTGTACAGCCCGACTGGTCCGGCAGCATTGTGGTGTGTCACAGTGGAGAAGCACTATCAGCAGAGGACTCTGGCAAAACCTGTTGGTTTGTAAGGGAAAGTGTCGGGAGGGGTAGCCGACAGAGGAAGTGACTGATGGGGAAGCTGAAAATCCAACTTCCTCTTCCGTCAACAACCTCCAGAGAAACAAGGAGGTCACACTAACCCCCTGAGAGCTGATGTTTCATCCCGTTCTCCCTGCAGTTTAGTTGCCCGATGGGTTGTCATGAGCCAAACCAAGTCTTCACCCTGAAATGCTTGATCAGAAGTCCATCTTGACCCCTGGTTTAACATGTGGAAGAGTCTCTAATCTGTGATTTCGAGAACAAAAAGATCATAAAAGACATCGTGGCTGAGCCGAGAGTGAACCTGAAAGCCCTTGTGGCGGGAGAAAAGGACCTAAATGTCAGTGTGTGTGTGTGTGTGTGTGTGTGTGTGTGTGTGTGTGTGGTAAATCTCAGGCTGTCTGTGGCAAACCCCTGCTCATTCACATGCACAATGGACAACCAGAAAATATTCTTCTCTCCTATTGAATCGCTGACACCTGGAAGATTTGCTTTCACGCAGGCCCTCGGGCAGGTCAACCCCACCCCAAACTTAAGCTAGCAAGTCCCTGCACAACATTCTCCAGGGTGGGGGGGGGTGGGGGGGGGACTTGAGCATTGCATGGCTTTTGTCAACCACCGCCACCCCCCTCCTCCTCTATTTCTTTCTTTTACTTTTTGCCCCCTTATGAAGGCATAATCACATCCTTCTCTCTTGAGAGATATCCCCCCCCCCACCCCCTTTTCACAAAAGACAGGAGGGATTGTCTCTCTTTGCTTGTGATGAGAGGGACTGAAAAAAATGGAGAGGGGGCGGGGGGGACAATGGCTTGTCGGAGACTTTTCTCACAATGATAAGATTTCTCTGAAGGAAGTCGTGACGCCTGAAGGAATGAGAGGTGCAGTGTCTGCTGGTGAATATAAATAGACATATAGACGCCATCCCTGTCAGGACTTTGCATTGACTTCCCTAATCTTAACCATGACCTCACACACAAACACTTTACTTTGAGTTATTCTTTCTAATAAAGACAAATAAATTAGGGCAACTAAGATATCATGATTTTCTTTAGGGCAGCGCAATGTTTCCTTTTGGTTCTCGGTTCGAATCCCACTTTGTATACACACTCTACACAGAAAAGTTTTACCCGTGCCTGTGGGGATTTTACTCCGGCTTCCTCCCACAGTCCAAACACATACAGACTATAGGGTTATGTTAATTATAAACTCTTAACCGACAGGAGGTATGGATGATTGTTTGTCTCTGCATGTCAGCACCGTGATGGACGGGCAACCTGTCCAGGCTGTGACCTGCCTCTCATCCAATGTGACCTGGGATTGGCTCCATCCTCCCTCACAACCCTCAAAGAAAGGGTAACCAGTACAGAAGATGGACCGAGTATTTTCTCTAGAGACTGATTATTGCTGTGGATCTGTTTCTGTGTTTCTATCCCTATAGAGCTGGAGTTTCATTTCATTTACATATTAGCTGAATTTAGTCAAATACCGAGCAGAGGAGAACAGCTCCACTGTTTCCACCCCTGAACCACAGTCACAGATGGGAAAGATAAGTGTCTAATGCAGGCCAGAGAATCACATTATGGTCTGCACAGGTCACACCACTGCAGTGTTTGGAGAGCTGAGATTAAAAATAAATGTTTAACAGTGAAAATGTTGTATTACTGGGTCAGTGGCACATAGGTAAATCTTTGAATTGAGGTTATTATGATACAACTTGTTTTCATATTCCAACAATTATCAGTATTATAATGTATATCAGAATTAGTTTGTGCTTGTGTGTTGAATCTGTCATCGTCACACCGTGAATCTTGACAGTGGACATATTGTGTAATTTTGTGGCACTGAAACACCAACAGCAGGATTTAACACTCAGAACACACAGGGCCTGCCACCTAGTGTTAGCTCTGAGCAAGCATTTTCTTTTCTATCATTTGGTGAGATGCTGTGCATGCATTATACACAGACAGCGGGGGAAATGGAATATGCAACGCAATAATTTGTGAGTGTGGCAGCGTCAGTATAGCAGAAAATAAAACGGAATCAAATTTAGTTAATCATCATAATATATAAACTGAAATATATTGTAATTTGTACCAATGTATCATCCACATTGTGATAACATGTAATAACACAACTCTGCCGGCTGGGGGCAGCGCTGTCCCCGTCGTGTATGGCATGGCGACTGAAACTGGTGCATTCACCGACTCCTCCTATAATCGTAAAACCTAATATCAGTTATGTTAATAGGTGATTTGTACTATCTTTTTTTCCACTCAAATCAGAGCTTGGCACACCCCCGCTTAAAATATATCCTCTATCCACTGTTGGGTTGGTTGATTTTGAAACCCCATTGAATTGTTTGTTTCTTTTATAGGCAGGAAACCGTGTATTCTATGACGAGGCAGAGTTTGACGACTGTGCATAAACGCAGCATTAGCATTGGCTAGCCTGTGAACACAGCAGCTGTCACACTCGTGTGGGTACCAGGAGGACGCGCGGCTTACGACACGTACTTTCATCTGAAGAGGTGAGACTTGGGCTGATTTCATACGTATTGAAATTAGATATAAAAGCTCCCACGCGTCGTTATCGTCAGCCACAGCCCAGTAGGTCGTGTTCATCAGGTTAGCCGGCGACGAGCTAGCCACAGGAAGCTGGGGCTAGCATGTGAGCTAACCATCTTTTAGCTCGTGGACGCTGGTGGCTGAGCTCCGGCTAACAGCTGGATTAGTTGAGTAGTTGAGGACCAATCCACCTGACCCTTCATCTAAAGACTCATCTCTGTAATGATTCATAACATTTAACGCTTTGGGCACCAGCACTGATAGAATATGTGTTTGAACCAGCTATGTGACATATGGGGCTGGTACAAGCTAACCAATGCTAACAGCTAGCTATTTATAGAAGCTGTTCGTGAGGAAGGCTGGATCCCCATCAGGGCAAGATGGGAAACTGCCCCAACGTGCGTGGACCTGCAGGGGCCCAGGTTGCCTCATGTTTAATCAGAGTGTGGCATCTTCATTAACTTAACAGATTCCAGAGTATATGCTTAATTCAACATAAAATTAAATAAGGACATTCATGTGGATGCTGTATTTTTATTTAAATACTCAAGTTCAAGGGGCCCAAAGCTGCAGTTGCAGTTATGGTTTACTTTTTTGTAGTTTACCTTTTGTAATTGAAGTTTTAACCTTTAATCCAAATCTTCATTTAGATCCATTTAACCCTTCATCATGAATTGATCTTATTTTAAATGCCACCTGTGCTGTAGATGGGAGAAACTAGTATTTCTGTAAAAAATGAAAGCAATAAAACAACTTGTGTCTAGGTTTCCCCAATGAGCAAATCATTAGGCCCGAATTTCATCAACAACGAGGTCCAGATAACTCTGTAAAGCTGCTTTGTGGAGTAGGTCCACGTTCAGCCACTACACCAAACATTTCTAATGTTGTTTTTGTCCCGTCATCCTCAACGCCTTTCACGAATTGCACAATCCCCACCCTCATGCATGACGAGGGTTTATGAGCCTGCTTTTGTTTCACCTGCAACACATGCATTTAAGTACAGGCTGGACTGGAGTTTTATCTTGTTTGCTCTGACTGACACTGGCTCACTGGGAGTTCTTGGCTGTTTGTTTGCATTTCAGAGTCTTTGTTTTTATCTAACTACAAAAACTAACTACAGGAAACAAGCTTAAAATGTCCTGCTTTCCTCCTCTAGGCTTTGCAGCCATGGCACGTGGGCATCAGAAAGTTCAGTCTCAGCAGAAAAATGCCAAGAAACAGGCAGAGATGAAGAAGGGCAAGGGTCATGATCAGAAGACGTCGGCCATGGCAGCACTCGTGTTCACCTGCTCTGTGTGCAAGGTGGGTAGAATGCCAGGATTAATTAATCAATTCTGCTGCCAATTGCTCAATTTTTAGAATTGTTTAATAGAAAAGCCTCCTGTAACTAAGAAGTCATATTTTCTTGGTTTGTCGGTTGTATCATTCTCCTCTGCAGTCCCAGATGCCCGACCCGAAGACCTTCAAGCAGCACTTCGAGAGCAAGCACCCAAAATCTCCTCTACCCCCTGAGTTAGTGGGAGTGGAGGCATAATTGCTCACCCTGGATACCGAACTGAATTTTTCCACGGCCCTGCACCAACTCTACACTAATCTCAGTCTGACCGCAATGGATGATCCCCTTCAAGTCCTCATTTTTGCTTGTGTTTGAACACATCAGGGCCTAAACACAAATGTTGGTTTTGATTTCAGGATCTCTGACAAACTTTCCTATCCAAGTGGTGAATGAAAACGTTGCTTCAGTCCCATAGTTTCTAAGAACAAACTCCTTACTGCCCCAATGCGCTGTGCACATATAGGAATATTTCTCGCTGCTAGCTCTTGTAACTCTTTAACTGAAGCTTTAATAGATCGAGTGTTTGATTAAACCTTTATAGCCAGCATGCCACATGAGGTAAACAGCGTGCTTACAAAGCACATGTCTGAAAAGGATGACAAATAATATAATTCAAATTTCCCGTTTGTCGCAAATGTGACCTAATCTTTTTTTTTGCTAATCGAGTGTTGAATAAAATGGAGGCAGTTAGTTGTTCTTTTCTGATACCAGTCCGCCCACTCTGCTGTTTGCCTGTACTGCAATCTTTCATCTACGTAATCACAACTTTATGTCGGGTCATAAAAATGTGAAATTCATTCATTTCCAAGTTGCTTCATGAATTACGACTTAATAAAGTTTCACTGGAGCTTGTCAGCATTTGTACACTTGGAAAATTAAATCATCCTCCAATGATGTATTATAGCATTTTATTAAATTTGACTTTGTTGTATACCTGCTCCTTTCTTGAAAATGTTTCTTTTAATGGTTTTGTTGGATTTGCATAGGGTGAGGAGACAATTTTCCCATGTCAAAGTATCTGTGTGAATAATCATATTTCTAGGCACAGTATTGGATTTTTCCCCTCAGGAGCCTGATTAACTGGCTGAAAGGGAGAAATTAGGACACCAGGAAGCTGCGTTAACGATCCGTGACAGTTTAGTGTGAATAAATGATTCTTTGCTAGCAGCTGATGTGACACCACACTGATCACACCAAATCAATAGGTTTCCACACTTGCTGCGCTTGGACATTCACACATCTGTTGTCAGTTGATCATTTGAGAAAATATTCAAAACATCCTATTGACAAAGTGATGGAGTTCTGAATTGTAAATGTAATTTGCCTTCCATGTTTTACACAATTCTAGTTGCTGCTGCCACCCTAGTCTGTTTCAGCTGCTGCTGTCTGGAAACAGCATCACAGCCTCGAGGCCTGAACCTACAGGCTGCGTATCAGTTGTTTTTCCACCAAACAGGCCTAAGAATTCAATAGACAACAAGGGCCTGTCATATGTCTGTCTATGATCATGCATGCACACGCTCGTGTGTGGCTGTAAAGACGATATGATGGACTCACCATAACCAGTTACACACACTGTAATTATTTATTGCTGCATTGTTGAGCAACCTAACCCTGGGATTTTACTCTTTTAAACCAGTATGATAAAATCGGACTAAAGAAATAAATATCTATGGTAAATTGAACAGGGAAAATGTGTCCCACAGAAAATAGGACTTGAAATAAACTACAACAAAATAAACCGACCTGAACTAAAGCAAGGTCACATAACACTGTTCATTTTCTTAATGCATTAAAAATAATTTCAGGAGGAATAAGGATCAGATTTGTTCTGCTCATCTGAATGAGTCACAACTCGCATTGTTCTTCTGCATCCTCACACGTTATCCACCTCCTTCCTCCCCCCTTCCTTCCCATCAGTAACCTTGTGAATGAGAAGGACACCAGACATGTTCATTCATACGAATTAACACACACACATCTGCTAGTTCCTCCTTGTTACAGAATCTCTGTTTGCACCCAGGCCTTAAACATCACCATCATAGGTCAAGCGCGCTAGTTTTTGAGAGACCGCCCACTCGATGACCCCAGAAACTTACCTGCTCTCTTCACTCACAAAGAAGTTCATATTGAACCTTTTTTCCTTTCATATAACAAGTCAAGGGGTGTGACTCGTGTAATTCCATACATTTTAAATAAACTAGAAGAACTAGATATACATGAGTTTACGGGTATTTAAGGTGAAGCATACCTGCCAAGCCAGTCGGTTGGCTAATGGTCTTTAGCATAAGCAGAAACCTACAGATTAACTGTAAAGCCCAGTGAAGCAGACAAGAGGCAGATTTAAGGTTAGGGTCAAAATGTGATGTCACGTCTCAATGGGATCAGGAGTATCATGTGGGCTATAACCTGTCACCCACTGTAGGGCTTAGTGATGAGTCAACACCTCCTGTGGCAGCACTTTCACTGGATTACTCTTCAAACTTTTGGAACTTTTCATGATCAATTTTGCATTAAATCATGCACATTTAATAAGGCAGTGTTTGTGGGAGAAAAATGGGTCATGATGTATTGTTCTCTTCAGTGCACAAGTGTTTACGCCTACAGTCTGCAGATTTCAAATACATCTGCATTAAGACCTAAGTTAAACATAACGGTATTCTTTTTCATTGACATATTCATTTGTATCGCTCATTTAAAGGTTATTTTACTAAACACAATAGCCATGCAACTTCCCATAGTTAGATAGATAGATTGATAAATAGATTTTAAGTAGGAGACATAAGGAACCGTGGCAGAGTATTGAAGCCAAATATAAATTCAGATTTAAAGATAAATGAAATGTGAATCAAAAAAAAGCATAGAATGACACAGACACAGACACACAGAAAATAATGTGTCCATATTCCTCTTATCATGTGTGGTTACTCATGGGAAGGAGCAGGTAATCCAATTCTTAATATTAATACAAAGCCAGTTTGGCTGTCAGTGCCTGGGCCCTAGTAACTGAAGCTACACGAAGTCGTGCATTAGACTAACAAAGCCTGCAGCAGATGTAAGTGTGCAAGAGTCAAACTTAAGATACAAGACTAGAAATATAAAAAAAAATCGAATAAATCCATCGATGTCAGGGATCCTAAAATTAAAGCAGTGACCCATCAAAGCATGGTCCAACAAAGCGTTAACTCCTAGTGACATTTCTACTAACAACAAGGCAAATATGCATTTATTTTCCTAAGATCACTTCGAGTCAATTCCACCTCAGATCCTGGTGCAACTAACATTTTTCTTACAACGTCAGTGCCTATCGTTCAACGACATTCAAGCGATAAGATCTCTACCATAGACTGATCTCTACTTCCTCTCATCACACCAACTACATCTCCCATGAGTACTTGCGGGTGGACGTGCGCATAACTCTATTCAGAAATAACTTCATATAAATAAAAAATAGGAGTAAAAATTGGTGTTTCATCAGATATATTTCGGTAATCTTAACGTGGATCGGTTTTACTTGGCCTTTATATATTGTTCTTGCCGTAAACTCGGTCGGCCTGGCAACAAGGCTTTGACGTCATCGGCCCCGGCGCGACCGTGCTGCTGCGTCTTTGATTGGAGGGAAACCCCGTGGATGAAGCGGGAGCGAGCATCAGCTGTGCGGCAGGGAACCAGGAGCGTCACCGTGTGAAGGAGCGACCCAACGCAGGTTAGTTCCCCGTAATAATACCGCTCGCGGTCGGCTGTAGGCTCGACGGAGAACCGCTAAAAACCATCTTTGTGCTCCTGGGGTCGCGTCTTTTGTTTAAAAAACCGAGGTTAATGCCCGCGAGTGGGAGCCAGCGACGTTCCGCTGATCGGTCATTGTTCGGCGGGCGGCTGGATGGGAAGCGCCGCTGCACCTTTAACCCATCTATTGTTATTCGTTCGCCGTGTTTAGGAGATGTATGGTCGGTTAAATCACTCAAGGGAGCGGCCTCTTGACCACCGAACGTGTCGAACCCGTGTAAACCGCAGCCACGGCTCGTTTTCCGGGAAGAGGAGAAAAAAAAAGGGCGTTCACTGTGGAGGGGAGCTACGCGAGGCTGCGCTGCTTACAGCAGGAACCGATGCGGGGACACTGTAACCGGGTCGTGTCGGCCCGTCTGCGGCGTTTTCAGACATTTCCCCGCATGGAACCGTACGAATAATTTAAGCGAAATACCACAGGCCGTCTGTCGCCCCGTCTACCGTGGGAGCTCGGTCGGTGGTGCAGGTGTGTGTGTGTGTGTGTGTGTGAGAGGCGTAAAACTGGGTGGCCGACATTCCTCCGAAGGGCGCAGGTGTCTGCATCGCTGGCAAATCTGAGTCACAGTGAGATTTCTCTGGGTTGGTCCGGAGGCAGCGAGCGAGGAGCTGCTCCTCTTTTGTTTGCCAGTGTTGTTGCATCGCTGCAGCAGCAACAGTCCTGCAGGCATCCGGAGATCTCGAGATGATAAAACACACAGGAGCCTTCCTCTGGATGAGAGGCAGTGAGGAGGAGGAGAGGAGGGGGGGAGAACAAGAGGAAAAAAGGCCATATTTGTAGTTTTTATATAAAAGGCATCATCATGACTGGTTAAAGCCATACCAAACAATACAGTGAAAAATATTAAAAATTACATACAAATTAAGCGTTTTCTGGATTAAAAACAGCAAGGTGGGGTCAGCAGGGTTATTTTTGTAGCACATTTCAACAATTTGTCATGCTTTACATAAAATATGAAAAGGCATCATGATGGAATGTGAAAGCAACATCAGACTGCACAAAAAGAGAAATTAAAGGAAATAAATGCAATCCCTGGTAAAAAGCAGCTAATTGGGCGCGAGCAGGGGTTTGATTTGAACACGGAAAGGCAAGTTTATTAGTGTAGCACAATTCAAAGTGTTTTACATCAAATATAAACGGCATCGTGACAAATTGTTAAAGCGCGATAGACAATGCATAAAAAGAACCATTTGAATGTACATTTAACGTTTTAAAGAAGTAAGAGTGCAAGTAACAATTTGGTGTAAGAATTGAGTAACTATTTGTTGACCTGAGGGGTCTGAATGGTTTATAATGTAGCAGTACTTCAGAAATGTATTACTAGACCAAGTTAACCACATGATCTGTTTCGGTACATCTCTATTTCTCATAATGTTCTCTTTTAAATACATCTAAACTGGTGCACGTCCACTCATTTGATTTTTTTATGATGAGGTGTAATAAGGTCATTCATTGACAGAAAACTAATCAAACGACCTACTGATTATTCATGCCAAAAAAAAATCCTTCGTTTTCCGCTTTGAAAATTTGCAGGTTTTTGTCACATGATAATTAAGTCTAATGTATCTGCAAGTGCTTTATTTTTGAGATTCAGATCTTCAATATGAGGATTTCCTGCTTTTCCATCTCAAATACTATAGGAGTACGTTGGTGATATTGGACATTAGGTCAAACAGATACCTCTTATTTTGAAGATAAATAAATCGAGTCTGTATTCCTTCTGTGTTCAAGTAAAATGATCAAATCCCTCCCCCTTCCCCTTCATGTTGCTCCTTTCATTCTCTCCTTGTTCCTGCCCTCCCCCAACCGCTGTCTCTCTCCTGTCTTCTTAATCCACCTCCTGTCCCCTTTGTTTTGTTTTGTCTTTCCCATCTCCATCTCCTCTGTCCTTCCTTCCTAACCCCAGACAGGAACCATGGAAGACAAGGAACAGCTGGTACGGAAAGCCAGGTTGGCTGAGCAGACTGAGCGATATGAAGACATGGCGGCAGCCATGAAAAAGGTTGCCGAGATGAATGAGGAGCTGGAGAGTGAGGATCGCAACCTGCTCTCTGTTGCCTACAAGAACGTGGTTGGGGCTAAGAGGTCCTCCTGGAGGGTGATATCCAGCATTGAGCAGAAAACTGAAGAAGGGAAAAACCCTGATGTCACAAAGTACAAGGGGGAAATTGAGGAGGAGCTGAATACTACCTGCAAGGAAGTCCTGGTAAGAAACAGACAGTGGAGTGGGCGGGGGGGTTGAAAGGAAGTGAAGTCAAATTAAGTCCAAATATCTTTAAGCCTCAATTTCAGAAGGACGGTGCAGAAGCAAGTGCACCATCACTGCATCCTGGGTTCAGTCCCTGGCAGAGACTTGGATATATTAGTTTACTTAAACTAAATGGCATTTTTTGATGCAATAGAAATCTTCTGCTCTGTACATTTGTGTTCGCGTTAAAAGAAAAATATACGAGCAAAATGGGGAGGAATTCAAAGTAGATATTCTTTACATCCCTGTGTTGCCTGCCCATTTTCCATTCATCTCTCTATATGACAGACGTTATCTCATTAGCTGCTTAGTATCTTTACTCTCTCTGGTTCCCTGTGGCGTAATAATGGCCTTTTTCACCTCATTAATGATAAAAAAAAGGGTTCAGTGTTCAAATTTGCAAAAAGAAAAGTCTATGTTTTACTACAACAAGGGGGATGGCCACAGTTGATTTCTGTTGGATTTTAAAGAGTGTTGGACGTGCTGTGACAAGTCGACCATGTTGCCAGTTTGAGCCAGTTTCTCGACCGAGGAAGTTATGTCTTCACCCATGACTTTGACAGCGGGTTTATGCAAAACACATGTGTAAGACTAAAGATCCAATGTAGTTAAGCAGAATAATTTTATTGAGGTTATGACTATTAGTATTTTAGTTTATTGTATGATGATGAACAAATTATTAGAAACATTTTGTGATTTTACTGTGATAAACACATGAAATGAACACATAAAAAGTCTGGAACAGAACAACAATTCAAAGATATAAGACATGTATATGCCATGTTTCTGTTAAAGGATGACTGGTTTTCCAGGGATCAGCAGTTTGGTCATTGACAGGTTTTTAGCTGTTTAGCCTAACTTAATCTTAGTTTTGTAGGACTCAAGAACCTAAGTCAAATTTGAAGATATCCAGCAAATTCTGCTTCTTCGTTTAGTGTTGTTTAGTTTCTAACCTAATGCTGCACAATTGTCACCTGCAGGATCTGCTCGACAATCATCTGATCCCAAAAGCTGTGGAGGCTGACAGCAAGGTTTTCTTCCTTAAGATGAAGGGAGACTACTACCGCTACCTGGCTGAGGTGGCATCCGATAAGACGGGTGAGTGAAGTAGACTTTCATTTGTCCTGAACCGGCTTCAGTCATCACACACTGCAAGTAGCCTCTCCACCTGGCTTTGGTGCAATCACTCAAGGAAGTCTGACAGCAGCACCAATGGGATTGTTTCCTCTGGGGTCCTGAGCAGTGTGCAAGACACTTCACACACAAAACATTTAACTGTGCCATCTCCTGCGCTGCTGTGTGATTGGTCCCTTTGTTTCTATGGTAATGCTCTATTACACATCTGTTGAATGCTGATTTAAAGCCTCTTTTTTAAGATGAGCAGAGGCTGGCTTCAGGTGTTGTCTGTGGCCGCAGCATTGACAACCTCCCCGTCCTTGACCTAAAATGCAGTTGAGGCTGCGGCTGGGTTGCCATGGAAACAAGGGGAACCATAGTGCAGGCTACTTGCTTTTTTTTGTTTAGTTTCCTTTTTCAAGTGGCTGTGGCAACCTGAACTGACTGGGGGATGACCTTTTCCCCCCTGTAATTTCAAGTTATTGTTTTTCAGCACAACTAAAAATAGGATTAAGAGCATTACCTCAATAGGAAATGCACAATAATCCCTTTGGGTTGTTTGTCACCTTTTGATTCTTAAGTTTTGCTTCCATATAAGACAAAATATTGGCCCAAGTCAAACCTGGACCGCAAACAACTGGTTTACACCACAGACTATATAGAAAATGGATGACATGATGAGGGTCACCCTCCAAAGTGAAGCCATTGGTCTTGATCGACTCCTGGTGGCTGACCGTAGAATAGGTTTTAAACCCTGCCTGTTAAAAAATGGGAAATAGACCAAACTAAAAAGTCATAGTACACCTCAAATATTTTTCTAAACCACTGATATTTGTCCAATTGCAAAACATTTTAATTAGTTATCTGATTATATAAAGCTGGTTCATTACCTCCACTAGACATTTCGAGCAGTTTGAATGTTACATTTTACGGACTTGAACAAGTAGCAAGATCTTTAAAATGTGTAAATATTTGCCTGGCTGATATATCTTGTGTTTTCCATTTCAAATGTTTGCTTAATGTCTTTTTCTTGTAGCCATTATCGAAAACTCAAAAGAGGCCTACAATGAGGCTTTGAAAATCAGCTATGAAAAGATGCCACCAACAAATCCCATTCGCCTGGGCCTTGCTCTCAACTTCTCCGTCTTCTACTACGAGATTGCCAAATGTCCAGAAGAGGCCTGCAAGCTGGCAAAGGACGTAAGTACAATTTGTGAGATCTAAACATATAGTTTGTGAGTTACAAAGCTGTAACATTTGACATTGAAGCTACGATTTAGAGCTGATTGTAATATTTGGTCGATTGGTTTCTTACCTAATCTCTCATGTTCATTTGTTTTCTCCTCTAGGCCTTTGACGAGGCTGTTAACCAGCTGGACACAGTCAAAAATGAAACCTACAAAGACAGCACCTTGATCATGCAGCTGCTCCGTGACAATCTGACAGTACGTGCCTGTTTTATTTTCCTACTCTTCAGCTGTGTCTTACACTTGCACTCTCTACTATCCCCTCATTTCTAAACTGATGTGGATTGAGTGTGTGCTAATCCTAATATCCTTTGCTTTATTGCAGCTGTGGATGTCGGACGCCCAGGGAGAGGGAGAAGGCGAATGCGAGGGCGAAGGTGAGGCCGAGGGAGAGCAGGCGGAGAAGACGGAGCAGTCCACTGAGAACTGAACTACAGAGAATAAATAAAACAAACAAAAACACATTTTTTACCTCTCACCAGCCTAAGTTGTGTGTGTGGTTGTCTGCACATACATGCACAGATATGTATGGTTACACTCCACTCATGATGTGTAAAGTACAGTATGTGTGTGCATACATTAAAGTGTGTGTTAATTGTATGAGCACCTCCACAGAGAAAAGATTGGAATAGATCTGGTAGTGGTCTTGTTTCTTTTGGGACATTACTCAATGTGAGTCAGTGGATGTTTATTTTGTTTGTCCGTGGTTCAGTCCAAATGAACCCCCCCCTTTTAGATTTAAAAATCAGCGCCGCTCTCTTTAACCTTATTTACTGTAGCAAACTGCTGCTGTTGCAGGAAAACACAATCAAAAAAAAATACCTAACTGTAAGTTTGATAATGTGTGTTTTTACTTGAACTGAACATTTTCAATATTTGTGACACTTGGGTGTAGAAAATGTACCAACTGTAAAAGTATTCATAGCAGTCTGAATTCACCACCAATGAGTTCTCATTCTTTGGCTGGGATTCACCTTGGTAAAGATCCACCACCATATTGCTTGTATTCAGCCGGGCCTGTCTGTGTCCAGTGTAGCAGGTAGTGATTGTTATGGATGGTACATGTTCTGGCTCAGTGGGTTCTATGTGCATTTGGGCGTTGGGACCGTTTTTTTCATGAATGAATGGCCACATTTGGAAAACTACAGTCGGCATATTTATTGAGAGGATTTACATTCCAACGTTAAGGACATCATGTCGCTCTCAGTGAAGTGCACAGACTATAATTTTCCTGCATTTATTCCTCTTTTTTTTTCATACATCATGACAAGGTATAGAAAGCCTAAGACAAAGTGAACAACTTGATAAAATGGCTCAATACTGTAACTTTTGATATTTTATCTTTTCAGCAGTGCATAAGATACTTTGGCCATGTGCTTATATGTGGCTTTCTACTCTTTTCTATTCAGGTGTTTTTGTATTTTCCTTTATTTTGTGTATTTTATTCCCTTGATTTGACTCCTGGAATGTATGTGGTTCTCAGTAGTATGGTGTGAGGGTTCGGTGTGCTTTGAAACTGGCAGGTTTTGCTTAGGATTTAGCTTAAACCAGGTGGTTATACAGTAATATTTTCCTTCCTTGAAATAACATTGTGAAATGACCAACTAAAACAATTCTAAATCTAAATTGATTATTAAATGAACCTTTATAGAAAGCTATGATGTGACCATAAGTTACCAAGTAGTGCCAGTTTCTTCTAATTGAAGATCTTGGTTTTAAAAATAAAGATGGGATGCCAGATTCAGAATTTGCAACTTACACTCAAGAGTACTTTATTTGGCTTTCATGTGAGTGGAATTAAAACATTAAAATCAAGTGTGCTATTTGTGTCTTTTCTTCTTACTGTACATGTGCAATCATGCTTTTACAATATTAATGCATATGTGAAGACGAGTTAGGCGTGTGTCAATACTTTTAATGCAAGAGGAAGAAATCCTCAGTGACCCCATTATGTACACAGGTTAACTCTGAGTGGCTGCCTATGTCGTCATTTAAACAATCAGAAATGTCTTTGTTTTAAAGACGCAAATTTGAAACCCCCAAAAGGTATATGACATATATGAATATGTACAGTAGTCTTCCTGGCAATGCTGCATTCTGTATAATTTTCTTTGCTGCTCCCTTTATCTCCTATACATTTCCATCTGCATACATACTTTACTCAGATCAGCTGAAGAGATGCCTCTGTGAGACTTAAACAATGTAGCTTACCTTCTAAAAAATAATTGCTATCATGAGTTCTGGTGGGATTAAAAAATATCGTATTAAATCTGAATGTGAAGTGTCTATTTTAGAGGATGCAGAGCTTTTCAGGAAGGAACTGCATCTTTCACTGACAACACTACCCTCTGCAGATGGTGATGGTTTTTTGTTGTGCTGCATGTTCTCCACACAAACAGAAATTATTTGTTGAACCCTGCATGACTGAAAAACAAGTGTAATTTACAGATGAAGTGCCAACTGCACGCAGAAAGTTTTCATTAACTTTTTGTGTTAATGTCAAATTCCAAAACCAATTCCTCTTTTCACAGCCGTCGCGCTGTTGTTAACCACATATTCATGAGCAATTGTGTGTCTGTCACTTTACAAGTCCCAGTCTTCCATCAGCATGGATTCATTACAGTGGCATTTGTGAGATATTTAGATTTGATCAACAGCCTTTAAAGGCTAAACAAATCTGGTAACTAGCAGGGCTCTGTCTCACTTTGATTGATGCTGATAAGGTTCATCAAGGCTGGATACCACATTTCTGAAACGAGAGAGAGTGTGTGTCTGTGTGTGTGTACGATTTCCCTGAATTAACTTACATGCGTATCAAATGAGGAATGTCATGTGTGGTGCTGCAGTAAAATGTCCTAACTTAGGCATGACCAGCCCCTGACATCCCCAGGACTGTAGAACATTTGGGTCGTGTGTGTTTGTGTGTGTCTGTGTCAGATTAGGGACACAAAGCAAGTCCACAAAATCATATCAAACAATAAATCACCTCAAATTTGGATTGGGTAAGATTAAGGTAAGGGGTAGAAGGGTAAGGTTGAATTTACGTTAGGTTAGGGGTGAGGTTGGGGTTGGTTTACGCTTAAGGGTGTAAGGTTTGAGTTAGATTAGGGTTAGGTATAAATTACAATTAGGTTAAGGGTAAATTGAAGGAGTGATTTAGATTTATTTATCCCTTGATGAGACTTTGGTGCACTGGCTTGTGCAGGAATTCGAGGCTCCACCACAGAAAAGGGTAAAAATTTACCTCAGGTAAGGGTTGTGTTTAGATTAAGTTTAGGGTGAAGTGTAAGGTTCGGATTGGGCAATTCTCCTGTATATGTCAACTTAAAGTCATAGAGACACAACTCTGTGTATGCATGTGTGTGTGTGTGTATATGTCTGTAGGCATGTGTGTCTGTGTGTATATAGGTGTGTTAACTGTGAGCCCCTGAGGTCTTTGATAACACGTTTTACAAGATTTCATCATCATGCGCACAGTTCGGAGGGTAACGCCCCTCTGCGAGTCGTTTTCCCCACCTGGCCGCTGATTCGCTGGCTCAGATGACGACACGCGGGGTATATATATCACCACTTCCTCGTTGCATACTTCCCCTCTACCCCGGCTGTTAGCGCTGTGTGAGTGCGCGTGTGCTCCTGAGCCCGCTCGGCACACGTTCTATAAAAAATAAAAATACAAAAAAAAATTCAAAACCTTTAAAAAAGCCAAAAAATCCTTTTATTTTTCCCCCCTCCTTTTTTGTAACAAGTCGGAGAAGCTGGAGCAGACACCCGCGGACAGGACGGTAACGTAGAACAGAAGAAAAGCGGCCGCGGTTAAACTCGAGTGTTTCAGTCGACGTGTTCAGACCAAGTAACGTGATTCTCGCTTTTTATCGTCGGTGTGTCAGCTCGAGGCGACATTTTAAAACGCATCGCTTTTACTTTGCACTCGAGAGACACCCGCGACTCACAAGCTAACGGCTGCTAACGTGCGCCATCCCCGAACCTACGCCACGCTAGCCACCGTTAGCTTCGTTCCGTAGCCGAAACTTTTTTTCTTTTAAAATTTTTACCGGCTACGGTTAAAACTAGCCATCGTCCCGAGTGTTTCGCTAGTCTCCCCCCCATCCCCAAGCCGACTAGCCATGAATCCCAGCGCTCCCAGTTACCCCATGGCCTCGCTGTACGTCGGGGATCTGCACCAAGATGTGACGGAGGCCATGCTGTACGAGAAATTCAGCCCCGCCGGAGCCATTCTGTCGATCCGGGTCTGCAGGGACATGATCACCCGGCGCTCCCTCGGATACGCCTATGTGAACTTCCAGCAGCCACCGGACGGTATGTATCACCTTTTAAAAATGCGTTTATAAGTGAAATGGATGTGTGCGTTTTTTAAATGACAGTCGGCGACACGCGAGAGCGATCGAGCATGCTTGCGCTACACGTGACTGCGGCCGACATGTTGTCAGAGGGGGTCTCCTCAGCTGAACCTCCCCAGCAGTGGCGTAGCACACACGGCGCCACGTCCTCCCCGGCACGACCCACCCCAGTAATGTAGCAGAACACTGCGGGCTTCCAACACTCAAGTGGTGTCTTTTAATCGCTGATGTACCGGGACAACACCCAGACTGTTCGACCGGAAGTGCACGCACTCTTAAATTCAGACTGGGCAGGTTGCGTTGCAATGATTTGGGCATAGAGACAGTAACTTAGAAAATGGCCGATCCGGGTGGTTTTCAGAAAATGAAACTCAGATAATGTCCCGGACATTTCCTGGTTATTTGTCCGCATACATCTGGACATGTAATGAATCTGTTCCGATCAGAACAGTGATCACAAATCTACTCCGGATAATGTTCATAAAATAGGCTCTGTGATATTTTTTTTGAGTTAATGTCAGCTTTGTAATATGTCCTTATCCAATAAGATATATGATGCTTCAGGTTTGAGCCATTTTCCGGAATTTACTCTGGATAGCGTGCTAAAGACTGGGTCTAGATTTCCCGCAGTTTGCCTTTCACATAGGGTCAGGCGGTTAGGGTGAATTCTACTATGATGTAAATCACGCGTATTTGGTAACACTGAGGTCCTACTTTATCGCCATTAACTCTCGTGCAATTCCTGTCTCGTCTGTCATATCAAAAAAATTGCAGTTTTGTCAAATTCAGTGCTCCCTCATAGTAGTTTGCACTGGCCAAAATAGCTGCAACAGTGACTGTAGTTCATGGGCCCCATATGTCTCCACCATAGACTCTGGGGATAAATATGTACTACAGACAAGAAAATGCATTACTTGATAAAGGAATATTTTCCTTCTTCATATCTACCATTACCATAAGGAAGCAAAATGTTTGAACTCTTTTCTTTCTTTCTTTATTTGTAGGGTATCAACTTTTACGTTATCGCCATTAACTCTCCAATCTCCTTGTCTTTACAAACGGACAGTCGTTTGCGTCTTCTACGTGTGGCACAACTTTGTAATGACATGATATTGTCATTTAAGTTTTTCTACAGTTTGCTTGTTAGAAGCATCAATATGGCCACTCATTTGTGAATTTCCTAGAATTGTTCCACCTGAATTTGCACGTAGGCGCAATTTCGCCCTTTCTGGACATCTTATAAGGGGGTGGCTGGTAAAGTATAATGTCCAGAGCCGCTGACTTGGACATTTAGGGTTTTAAACACAACTCATCTAAAAACAATTAAGAAAGTAAAGTGAATATGTGAAAGCAGATGAGGTCAGCCCTGTGTACCCAAGAAACCACGTATCAACCTTCCACATGACACTGTCTGCATTCCAGTGATAAGAGCATGGATCTTCATTGCACTTTGGTTCTCTAGGGCGTATTTGAGTTTTCACTGAGACATATTCTGTTGAGTCCTTTGCACTAATAGCCTCTTAATATGCCATGTATTAGATGGGTGCCATATACTGTAGTTTAAATGTGATAATACTATTATATTATTACACTGCAAACTTGGAATTCCTACTGGTCTTAGCCAGAGTTACCTAATACAGTTGTGTTAATGTGTTGGTGACCAGGACGTTTCAGTTTGAAATTCTACACCATGACAAGGGGATGATTTCATTAACACCCACTGTCCAGCTGCTCTTGAGCAAGAGATTAAAAGAAAGTCGACACCTTTAGTACTAGGAAATGTAAATGTATGCACCAGCCGTGAGGCCAACGACCGTTATTCATTTATTTGAGTGGCCGGGGGAGAAACTTGTAGATCCAGTTTTTTTACCTATTTCGGTTTCCCTGCAGCAACAACACCTTTTAACATATGCAGCTGTATCCAGCACTTGAAAATGTATGCGTTCTAAAAACCCTAACCCTTGTCCATGTATTTCTCTCTGCAGCGGAGCGTGCCTTGGACACAATGAACTTCGATGTGATCAAGGGGCGGCCTGTGCGCATCATGTGGTCGCAGCGTGATCCATCGTTGAGAAAGAGCGGCGTGGGAAACATCTTCATCAAGAATCTCGACAAGTCCATCGACAACAAGGCTCTATATGACACCTTCTCTGCTTTTGGCAACATCCTGTCTTGCAAGGTACAATACCCATGGCCAGCTCAGCCTTGTTAACTAACCCTGAAATGGGGGGGGATGGGCAACTGTTCCCCCTCTGGTTTTGCATTGGGTGGTAGTATATTTGCATGTGTAAATGTCCTTGTTTTGTCTTGACTGTAGCGTCATGAAAAACATGTTTTACAATCACAAATCATCCAGTGATACCAGTCTGGTATACTGGTACATTAAACCTGTTAACTTCGCAAAATGTTCAGAAAATTGTAGTTGCCCTCACCATTCGTTTGTTACAACCCTCGACACAGCCACTCGCTTACCATGACTTTTCCAGATATGTTTCTACTGCATTCTCACATGGGCTCACAATAGAAGGTCCTTGAAAATGCCCAAAGCAGCTGACTTGCACATTTGCCTTCTCACATATAGCCCCCCCGAGGAAGATGTCCGGCCTGAAAGCAGCTTAAGAGTCGGTTTTCACGCTGGTTTGAAATCAATAATAGATTAGAGCTTTAGTGGTTGTACTTGCAGACATGGCAGATGTGGGAATGCAAAAACATGCCAGTTAAGTGCATAAAAGCTCATGTGGAGTGGGTACCTTAAGGCATTGGAGGAATTTGTGCCCTTTCTAAAATAATGACTATGTATATAAACTAATATATAGTTTGTGTATCTTTTAAATTGAGTCTCCAAGAATGACTGTACAAACAGTCATAATTTAATAAATTGTTCTGGAATGTATTTTGGGTGTGGTTCAACAGAATGATCAAGTATAACATACTATTACTGCATGTGTGTGGAGTTTTAAAAAACGGCATGTGTCTTCTCCCTCTTAAGGTGGTTTGTGATGAGAATGGCTCTAAAGGCTACGGCTTTGTGCATTTTGAGACTCAAGAGGCCGCCGAACGAGCCATTGAGAAAATGAATGGCATGCTGCTCAATGACCGAAAAGTGTAAGTGAATGTCCTTAACATTTTTTGGGGTTAGCGGTTTAGTTTGGAAATATGTGAATGAGAGTGAAGTATTCAACTTTGTCTGTTTGTTTTTTTAGTTTGGTTTTATAATGTGACTGAATAACATGGTGTGGGAAATAATGACTATTTTGTGCACTATTTACAATACGTCAAATTAGCTCGATGACATTAAACTAACTCATGGTCTACTCAACAATTGGACAAAACATTTTATTCCTCTAGTGCATTTTAATTTGGCTAAATGTCCATTTCAATGCAGATTCGTCGGTCGCTTCAAATCTCGCAAAGAACGCGAGGCTGAGCTTGGTGCCCGAGCCAAGGAGTTTACAAACGTCTACATAAAGAACTTTGGTGACGATATGGATGAGGAGAGCCTGAGGGAGCTCTTCGTTGATTATGGTGAGTCATTGGTTGAAATGAGTCTGCTCCTGAACAAGCATATACCGGGTTTTAGATCCTCTGAAGTAAAAGATTATGGGGATAAATAATGAAGTTGGATCTTTCCGTCTTCTAGGAAATTCCATGAGTATCCGTGTCATGACTGATGACAGTGGAAAATCACGAGGCTTCGGGTTCGTCAGCTTTGAGAGGCACGAAGACGCCCAGAAGGTAAGATGACTTGGCTTTTTTCTGACCACCAGAAAATGTTCCACCATTACTGGCCACAAAGTTGATGTGGTTTTTCGTGGTCGCTATAGGCGGTGGATGAGATGAACGGCAGGGAGATGAACGGGAAACTGATCTACGTCGGCCGTGCCCAGAAGAAGGTCGAGCGGCAGACGGAGCTGAAGCGCAAGTTTGAGCAAATGAAACAAGATCGCATGACTCGCTACCAGGTACAGTTTCGTTTTCAAGCACAAATTGAAACCAAAAATGTAATTACCATCTGTCGTATTAAAAATTGCAGCTTTGTCAAATTCAGTGCTCCCTCATAGTAGTTTGCACTGGCCAAAATAGCTGCAACAGTGACTGTAGTTCATGGGCCCCATTTGTCTTCACCGTAGACTCTGGGGATAAATATGTACTACAGACAAGAAAACGTTTTACATTATAAAGGAATATTTTTCCTTCATATCTACCATTATCATAAGGAAGCAAAATGTTTGAACTCTCTTCTTTCTTTATTTTTAGGGTGTCAACTTGTACGTGAAGAACCTTGATGATGGACTAGATGATGAACGCCTGCGAAAGGAGTTCTCGCCATTTGGCACCATCACCAGTGCAAAGGTAAGATTTCAGCTTTTCTTATTTTATCGATACACTGTAAATAAAGATGGATGACCTCACTTCTTTCCACTATCAAGAAATCAATCCCAAATATCCTTGATACTAACGCTGCCATCTTGCGTCAATTATGTCTTTAAAAGTCAGTCTGTGCAGTGGTGTTCATGGCATGGAGCTGCTGCACAGAGCCGTCGATACACAAACAATTTTGAGTTGGTCTCATCTGTCAATCATGATTTTTCACCCTGTTTCATAACCAAACTTCAGGAAAAGTGAACATTGGCGCGTAAATCTATTTTATAGGAACTACCTCAAATGACAGAAACATAAAATAATATATCTGACTTTTTGGTTTGGCCCATCTATTAAGACAGAGGAGGCGGGGTTTTTGACTTGTACTGCAGCCGGTCACCAGATGGTGGCCGAGACCTGTCTTTGTAAACAGTATGATTTTATCAGTAGCTGAGTTGGTCATCACCACTAAAACTGTGTAGCTACAGAGTTGGTATGTGTAGTACATACTATTGTTAATATTTTACATGCAACCAATTTATTCTGATTCTCCACTCAGGTGATGATGGAAGGTGGACGCAGCAAAGGCTTCGGCTTTGTCTGCTTCTCGTCTCCAGAGGAGGCCACCAAAGCTGTGACTGAAATGAATGGCCGCATCGTAGCCACCAAGCCGCTGTACGTGGCCCTGGCCCAGAGGAAGGAGGAGCGTCAAGCCCACCTCACCAACCAGTACATGCAGCGCATGGCCAGCGTGCGGGCAGTTCCAAACCCGGTCATCAATCCCTACCAGCAACCTCCTCCCTCTGGGTACTTCATGGCAGCCATACCTCAAACCCAGAACCGTGCTGCTTACTACCCAGCAGCTGGTCAGATGGCCCAGCTGCGACCAGGCCCACGCTGGACCACCCAGGGTGTCCGGCCACAGCGTACGTACCCCTCTATCACTGTGTTTATATATAGTAAATTAACAAAAACTGTTTGTACTTGTACATGATGCCACTATGTTTTTGTGTATTCATAGATTTCCAGAACATGCCAGGTGCCATGCGTCCCTCAGCCCCACGGCCTCAGTCCTTCAGTACCATGCGACCGACCTCCCAGGTGCCTCGCATGATGACCCAGCGTGTTGGTCAGTCCCTTATCCTCAGTCAATAGCCTTAAAGCTGCACAGCAAATATGGTTCAATTGTATAACTGCTTCTTGTATGTTTTATGTAAGCATGTTCCCTTGTTGGCTTTTCTCCAATCAGGTCAGTCTATGGGGCCCAGACCAGTCTCTGCAGCAGCTGCAGCAGCCGCTCCGGTGCGTGGAGTCCCTCAGTACAAGTACGCCCCAGGAGTCCGCAATCCCCAGCAGCACATGAGTGCTCAGCAGCAAGTAGCCATGCAGCAGGTAGGAATGCACATTCCATACTTCGGCCAGACTCACTCACTCACCTATACTGCCCTCTAGTTGAATATGTGTGTGGCGGTGCTTTAAAATTCTGCGTTTGTCCTTCAGCCTGCAGTCCACGTTCTGGGACAGGAGCCTCTGACTGCCTCCATGCTGGCTGCTGCTCCACCACAGGAACAGAAGCAGATGCTGGGTGAGCGTCTTTTCCCGATGATCTCGAACATGCATCCCAGCCTGGCCGGGAAGATCACTGGCATGCTGCTGGAAATCGACAACTCCGAGCTGCTCCACATGCTGGAGTCTCCAGAGTCTCTCCGCTCGAAGGTCAGTTCAATGATATTAGAGCTCAACTGATATCAGTCGGAAGATTTTTATAGACGTAAAGAATATTGGCTGATACACAGTTTGAAGTTATCATTCAGACACAGGAAAAGTGGATCCTGTGGAAGCAGAGATCCCACTATGACGTGATGCTTCTAACATTAGTTCATTTCATGTTTATAGGTGGATGAGGCAGTGGCTGTGCTTCAGGCCCACCAGGCCAAGGAGACTGCCCAGAAGCCTGCAACAAATTCAGCTGGTGCCCCAAGTGTCTGAACTCAAGGTACTTACCTCATATTACACTGCCACTTACCTGTCAATACTAATAGTGGCTTTAACTGAGTACTGTGAATGTACTGTTCTCACTGTAAACGTATAATGTGTATTCACATCATATTTTTGTGTTTTTACAGGAATGGGGATCCCTTGAGACTAACTTCACCGACGGGGGGGAAAACAAAA
Source organism: Pseudopleuronectes americanus (assembly GCA_038501795.1). Classification (NCBI taxonomy): domain Eukaryota; kingdom Metazoa; phylum Chordata; class Actinopteri; order Pleuronectiformes; family Pleuronectidae; genus Pseudopleuronectes; species Pseudopleuronectes americanus. The sequence continues at coordinate 7,346,038 of CM076731.1, read as the reverse complement.
ATTCAAAAAAAAAGAATCAACAGTGAAAAAGTAAAAAATACACAAAACAAAGTAAAAGAAGTCAAATATGTTAAAAAAAACAGAAACAAGTCTCCAGCCAGGCTCATCATGAACACCAGGCGAGTTGCGCTGTGTTAAAAAGACAAAATACACAAAAAAAGAGGAAAAGTTAAAATTAAAAATGAGGATTGAGGGGTTTTAGAAGAGTTTTGATTGAAAGCATTCCTTTCTGCCATTTTATCCCAGTTGAATGTTTGTTGCTTGCTTCAATAAAACTTTACAAAATTATCAATGTGTCAGTTGTTCACTGGGAGACGTTACTGATTTAAATACTGAAGTATGTGCCGCTTATGATGATCACAACAAGGTTTTAATAAAACATATTTTTCTTCCCTCAAGTGTGTTAAATAGGATTTAAGTCGAAAAACTTAAAAAGCCCAAAGTCTGGTTAAGGTTGCACAGACGACACAGACGCTCCAGAAACGCCTTGTCAGTAGTCTGGCCGAAACTTGCACCATCATGACTATATACGAAAATGCATGGCCACTGGCTTTAATGCCTCCTTCCATTAACAAAGCCAGACACTCACAGTTGCTTGCTGATGGGGTCTTTGCGGTCATGGCATAGCCTCTGCTGATTCATTGGGCTTTTATCACATGACCACTTTACGGCATTAGCCTTGGTGACAAGTGTAGAACATGGATAATCCATTAGAAGCTGAAAAGGCTGCAGTGCAGTTAATTCTGCTTTTTACTGTGTAACTGTCAATTTGTAGCGGACAAGCCATTATTCCAGCATTTTGCAACAAACAACAAAATGATTCCTGTTTCCACTGGCATGGGCTACCCAGTGTTGAATGTTTCATTGATGTGCACTTTCAGATGTGTTGTGTGGATGGGATTTAATTCTGATGCGGTGCCAAAATGCTTGTGTGGACAGAAATAGTTAAAGTTTGTTTAAAAAGCAATTTTAGGTGTAACGTAGTGGTGTGGATCTAGCTAGAGTTTGAAAAGAGGAGTTACAGCAAAGGAGAGTATGATGTGTTTTGAATATTGGAGCATGTAAACATTTCCATGTAATATCCCAAATTTAAATTATGAACCTGAATACGAGCAGAATATATCTTAGTCTCAGTGTTTAAATTTAGTAGCATCTAGTGGTGAAGTTGTATGTTGCAGCTGAATATGAGCCCAGTTCATGACAGAAGCTGTTGGATCCTTCAGTTGTCATACTGTGTGGCAACTGATTAGTTGGTCCAGTTTAGATTACTGTAAGAGGAGACCCGCTCCCCAGGTAAATATAAAGTATTTAAATATAAAGGGCCCAATCTACGGTAAAGAAACCAACAATTCATACTATTGAGATGATCGAACACTAGTGATGATTTTATATTCATTGTCTTGGTCGAATCAAAAATATTTTTGAACTGATTCAACACCCTTCATTCACACAGGCAAGAAATACAATTCAATACCATGACGATGTGTTCCAAGGTTTTTAATTGTGCTTCGGGACAAAGAAAATAAATATCAGTGTTATCGAGCACTGAAACACATTTTAAGCCGTGGCGCTGTCAGGCCAGCCCTGAATGCAAGCCGCTCCATGAGCTCAGTCCATGATGGAGAAGATGATGATGTGGTGGCACGTTTGCATGTTCCTTTGGAAGGACGGCTTGTTTACTGGGCGACGCTACGGGTCTGATCCATCAGCCTCTTGAGGAGGTCCTCCATCTGCTTCTGGAAGTTCTCCACCATGGGCTGTACGTTCTCGGCCAGGGGCTTCATGTGCTCCTCCATCTTGGCGGCGGCGGTCTTAAGATGTTCCTGGATCTGGGTGGCCAGGGGCTCCAGCTGGGTCCTCCTATCCTGAACGAAGGTCCTGTGGAGTTAAAAAAAGAAAGAAGAAGATGAACCATCATGTATACAAAACAGAAAAAATTCAATCACCAGAAAATGTTATATATTTTATGTATATAAGCAACAAGAAATACTTTAGTGTCAAAAGAAGTGTTCATTCAGAATGGACCCTGTCATTTGTCTAACATGTATTTATTGTACCTTCTAATTTTCCTATTTATTGAATCTACAATGATGAATCATAAGTAAATTAATAATTGCTAAATGAAACTTATAATCAATTATGTAATACTAAAGAAATATGATAGGAATAGTACTGGTATCTTGGATTTGTACTTGATTAGGTGTACTCTGCACTGGTATTTAACAAAGGACAAGGTCCAGTGTGATAAGCAGGGAGAAGATGTGATCATCCTGACCATTAGTCACAACTAGACCTTGCCCTGGTGTGTGAGGGTGCTGGTACTGGGGGGGGTGGTTGGTTGGTTGGTTGGTTGGTTGGTTGGGTGGTTGTACTCACTGAGCCTGTCCAGCGAGGTCCTGGTTGCCAAGGAACGCGGTGACGTCAGCAGTCATCTTGTTCTTCAGATCCTCAAAGTACTGACTGACTTGCTCCAGGTCAGCTGCATCTTGTGCAAAGCTTCCTGTGGGTTTCCAAAGACAGAGAAGAAGAAGGAGTCAGTAAAGGAGAGAGCTTTCTAATGAACAGCAGAGTTGCTCTTCCAGTCAGTGGACGTTTGATGGTCATACCTTGTGCCAGAGCGAGCAGGACGACGGCGGCGATGAGGGAGAAGTTCATGGCTGCTGAGTGGAGGAGACCTACAGAGACACACACTGCTCAGTTATTGATCTGTGTGGTTGTTGATCATCCCTTTTATTTCCCCTGGATCTCGTCACAAAGATCATGTACACAATTTGTTTTTCAGATCTGAGGAGGCCTCGTCCTCCTGTTGCTCAATCGGATGACTCACTGATAAAGGTTTTCCCGGAATCCCTGTCGAGTTGTTCTTTTTTGTTGTTGTCACATGAGTATAAGATAAATATATAGCTCCTGCGTGTTTGTCCACATCAAACACATTAACTTGTAATCTTTAACTGCCCTATCACAGACATACTGCAGTTCAATGGGAGCCTTGAGTTTTGTTTTATTTATTATTAGATGTTTTTATGTAGAAGAAGAAGAAAGAGTAGAAACTTCTGTTGTGGAAAATAAATGATTTCTTGTATACTTTTTATTGATGTATTATGTGTTAGCCCATATTTATTAAAGGCTTTTTGTTGTCTTTTGTGTTACGGAATTCCTTGGTGTGCGTTTGTCTCTAAATCTGAATGTTTAAACACATTTTTATTTTTGTATTGTGATGTAATCAACAGTCTTTTCATACCACATCCCACCCATTGATATTGGATTATTGTTATCTTCACCATTAAAACTTGACAATTAACTTGTGTAAAAACGAATCAAACACTTCCATAGAGTTTCTGTTCATTTACACTACATTGGATATACATTTCATGCTTTGAATCCACGATGAAGTTTTAATTCAGATTGAAGAAGGTTAAAGGGAATTTGTCAGAATAACATGAATAACACGTAATCACTACTAGTTTAATGTTAATGTTACATTAAAGGCAAATTAGTTACGATTTAAAAAAAGCCAGTTCTGCATTTCTAAAAGAATCATTCATGTAAAGTACAGTAAGCAGTTTTTAACAAATAGCTTGAAAAGTCTGTAACACAATGATTCTCCTATGGTGATTTTATATCCTTGACATTAAATGATGAATGGGTTTACTGTCACATTTTCAACATCTGTGAGACAAGATGAAACATTAAATAAAGATGTTTACTTTATTAATGTGATTTCAACTTGTTGGTCATGAATAAGCCATAACTTTGAAAGGACATTCTTCCTTTAAAATGTATTCAAATTCCGCCCTGGGATAATTTGACATCAGCTTTCCCGCTCAAAGTGACAAAGACAAATATGCTACTTCCAAAGAATTAAATTAAAATCCAAGTTTTTTGTAAATACTGAAGAAAAAATAAGAAGTATTGTGAAATTTGTGTCCAAGTGTCTCGTGTGGATTTTGAAATAGGAGCAGACTCACCTTTACCGCAGGAGAAGTTGGACCGGTTGGTGCCGAGCTGTGGGACTCTCAGTCCTCTTATACTCCAGCTCAGTGATGCAGCGGTATGCTACTGTGAATACGATTGGACAAGATAAAGAGCTGGGACACGATTGGACGTTGGTGCCTGTGAGGGAATCACAGCGCTGACCCTTGCTGCTCATGATGCCACCTGGGCAAACCGAGCCAAAGTCCAACAGTCCCTCTGCTGACTGTCCAACATCCGTCATGAGTGCTCATCTTATCACGTTGATTCAACGAAACACATAATCATCAGCAGCAGCAGCGTCACTGTTAGGACACTGAGGACGGGTTGGTTGCTTAAATGAACAAATACAACAACAAATAAGAGAACTGACAGAAGGTCTCGTGGGCTGTTCGATTTCCATTATGTCCACATGGCCTTTAGATTATCAAGTACTTTTGGATTAAAAAGGATTTGAAAAAGTTGTAAACTTTACTTCATAATTTTATTTTCAATGGAGCGCATATTGTAACTTTTTCTGGAAGAAAAGTCCTCATCAAATCAAGTTTATCATAATGTTCTGTTTTCAGTCATTTACCATCTAAAGGAGGGACAAGTCATGTTTGTAATAATGATCAAGGTCTTTTCACTTTCAAATTTTTCCTGTATTTGATTCTATGATCGCACAGCACCGACCATGATCAAGTATTAACAGCAGGACACAGGAAAAACATTCTTACTTTCGTTATGACTAAGAATTGTATTTATATCATTAAGTGTCACTTTGTCTCAGCATTGGCAGATAAGTACATAAAGAATAGAGATTAAACGTTACAACACGTCAGTTTTCTTCAGGCCCAAAAGAAGAAATAGGAAATCACCTTTAAATCAATTAGATCCACAATTTTATTTGGTTCTGCGTAAAAATGTTACGGTTTCTCTCCAGACCCACATCACACCCTTCCACCAAGTTTCATGGAAATCGGATAAAATACAGTATAAATGTATTAAAAGTAGTACGAGTGAATTGTCATTAAGTTGCACTTTGGAGGGAGGGGTCATGAATAACAGTCAACATGTGGATGTAAACCTTCTACCTTTGCTTCATATCCAGCAGCGTGTTATTGGGACCAGTTTATCTTTATAGTCGTCATAAAGTAATTATTTCCAAAACTGACTTTACCCCAGTAAGCAAATTACACAGAAAGAAAAAGAAGATTTTTATATAAACATATGACGAGATAATATAAACAACACAAGCTGTTTGATCAAATGTGAATAATTATTTATTAATCTAGAAGGAAATCGGAAGTTTAACAGTCAGATGTAAATTAACACCAGATGTGGGGATGTTTTGAAACAAGGGGTATTCTCTCTGTCCAGAGCCTGTTCACCACGAGCCTGGACTCTGTTAGTAGTTTACATTGCAACAAATACTGAATCAAAACTTGAGAAGAGGTGAAACTAGGCCCTGACTCTTATTCCAAGACTTTACACTACATTTACACTAAATAACAGAGAGTAAAATTCATCCACTTTTATTAGTGTTGGTTCAGGCATGAATGCAGAGTGAAAACTCTTGACCAGTTATGTGTTTTTCCAATTGTTAAAAATGAGTAAAGACATTAAAAATACACACTAACTCCAGTAAAAGTCTCAAAATCAACATGTTACCAAAGTATAGGTTCAAATCAGCAACATTTTGAATCACATTTGCTAATAGATGCAGCCCATCATGTTAATACTGATACAACAAAGTTATATGAGCATGCTACTGGAGTTCGAACATCAGAGCCATGACACGTCCAAAGGTCACAAGAAAAAATGTGACGCATCCTGAGATGGATAATGGGGAAGGAGCGAATGGTGGAAAAAAAATGGTACTTAACAAATTCCACTTAATTTTCAAAATTAAAAATGTAAAAAAAAGTTCCTCTTTTAGCTTTTTGTCTTATGCCTGTTGCTAATACTCTAATAGTATAGAAAAGTGACTAGTAACCGAAACCAATAATATAATATAAATGGACTTAGAAACATTAAAGACGTTCTCTCTCTCTCTCTCTCTCTCTCTCTCTCTCTCTCTCTCTCTCCTCTCTCTCTCTCTCTCTCTCTCTCTCTCTCTCTCTCTCTCTCTCTCTCTCTCTCTCTCTCTCTCTCTCTCTATTTAAATATCGCACTTAAGTAAATCTTCTGTTGTTTTTGTTTTATTTACAATGGCTGTTGTTTACAATAGTGATACTTTAACAATAAGAAGAAATCGTGCACATTCAAATTAAATGAAGCCTGCTTTATCGCTTTAACTTGATTTCGAGTACATGACTTTAACTCTAAAACAAACACACTGCAGCTCAGGCAAACTGAGCATTAGATTAGAGGAGATTAAATGACATTAGATTGGTCCAAACGTCATGTGAATGTAAAGCAGTGAAGATGTGGTTAATCACTGATGTCATGAAATGAGAGGGCGTCCTCCAGTGAGCCTCATTATAGTTTTGATATATGTCTATTTCTTCTTCTCCTTCTTCTTTCTGTTGTCTGCTCCCTCCGTAGTAAACCACGTCTGACCGGCCTCGTCTTCGTCTGCTCGGAGGGTTTCAGTCTCACACTTTGCTGTAATTTGTTTAAAATTTGTTTTTTAGTGGAACCAGATGTGCAATGACTGAATGTTTATTATATTGCAGACTCAGCTTTGAAAAACAGGAAGAAAAAAAAAGGAATACAGATTCAATCAAAAGCTCCTGAGTTCTTGCTCTGAACTTCTCTGGATTCCTCCCAGGCCACAGCGAGGATGAGAAATTACACAAGGCCCAGAAAGTCGTAAAAAGCTCTTAGGAAGCGCGAGAGGAGGTCCCATTTCCTCCTTCAGCTTTTTGTTTTGTGCGAGGTTGGTGGTCCCACTGACTCACAGTTAGACCCTTTGACTACTAACTAACTACTAACTCAGTGTCTGTCTGAGTGGGTTGAAGAAGTGACCTGAGTTTCTCACCCTCTCTCGACTAAACGCAGTTATTGTGGCTGCAGGTTTTAATCACATGCTTCAGGCTGCAGAGCTGGAGCCCGAGCGCACACTGTAGTTGTTCTCTGTTGGAGCCACAGGAGAGAACAGAGCAGGCTCAGATTTCTTGGCTTGATATTTCTCTGACTTTTCACTGGTGCATTCACGCACTGTGGAAAATGCAGGAAATATGACAACAACATGCATATAACTTCCATAACTTCTATATATCAATTTGCCCCCGAAATGTGGTGTTTACGTACCTATTTCATTTTGAAGATTCCATTGATATGCTATAGTTACAGCATATTTTCCCTTTTTGTCTATTATAATGTTGCAGTTTATTATAGACTCAAACAACAGTAACAAGAAGTCAAACAAACAAGCATCCAGGGCAAATGTGCATTTGGCTGTTGATCACTTCAGGCAATGATTTGGCACATCTGGCCTTCCTGGGGGCCCGGACAAAATGTATGTGAACAGTGGCCGAGTTGTAACATAGCACATTTTTGACAAACATGCAGTGCTATAGATAATGTGTTATCAGGATTTGAACCTATAGTGTGAACAGTGAATATGGCCCAAATGGCACCAAACAAAATTGGGGCCACCTTTGGTTGACATGCGGTATTGCTGTGCCTGTGGCTTATTGTGGGCCAGATCTGGCAAACAGGAGCATGTGGGTGTGTGGGCACAGTTGAATTAGTGGAAAACCTTAGTGAAGAATCAGAATCAGCTTTATTTGCCATGTATGTGTACACATACTAGGACTTTGACTCCAGTGTTATTTGTTCTCAGTGTTCTTATAGTTAATGGACATACAGCAACAACAGACTCCAAAATAAACACCACTATTGTACAAATAGAGTGAAAGACATTAGTGCAACACGACAACAAGCTGAGCAAGGGTGGACACAAACATTTGTGTTGTTCATATACATGAAGTAGGTGAATAAACACAGTAGTGAAGTTATATATGTACAGTATATAGGGTTCACTTATATTAATATCAGAAGTGTGTTTATGTAAACCTGAATTGAGCAACATAACAATAAACAATTGAGATTTGTTACTGATACTTTATTAAAGCGACATTTAACAGTTAGTTTACAATGAATGACATTAGGGGACATTAGTTTCAGATTAAACATTTTTTTCAAACCGTCTGAACATGGAGAGGCGCTGTCTGGTGTGCAGCTGTTGTCGGTGAGTGTGGGGAATCCCCGGGGTCAGTGAACGCCTCCTGTGTCTGGGGCAGCCTGGCAGTGAGGATGAGGAGCTGCGGTGAAATGTGTCGAGGACTCGGCTGTGTCTGCTCCGTGAGGCGGTGACTGTCTCCGGCCTGATCCCGCCCTGCTCCCCCGGCTCTCACCCACCGTGTCCGAACCCGAGCCCGTCCCGCAGATCGACGCACATTCCCCGCACAGCCCGGACCCCGCAGACGTTACGTGTGGACAATGGAATCTCACCTTATGCCGGACAGTATCCGCCCTCAGCGGCTGCAGCCGGGTATCGGATTCGGTTCGGGACCCACCGGGACCCTCCGCTCCTCGTCGCTCCGGCCCGGGGTCACGGTCCCCATCGCGCCGCTGCTGCCGTCCCCGGCCTCCCTGGCCGCGTCCTGCGGGCCTCCCCCGCCTCCTCCGCCGCTGCAGTTCCACAGCCTGTACGGCGGCATCGGGGCCGGGCTGGGGCCGGGGGCTGCCGGCCACTGTAACCCGGGGAACCCGGCGGTGCTGAAGGAGGCGGTGGAGGCTGTGGTCCGCAGCTTCGCCAAACACACACAGGGCTACGGCAGAGGTAAGGTCCCGCGGGGCCGACGTCCCGTTAACCGCGGGAAATAAGCATGTTTTTATCGGATGTTTCAGGCTGAGTTGGGGAGGGGAGCTGGAGCAGAAAGCCACTTTTAGCTGCGCCATTTGTTTGGGAATAGACCAGCAGCGTAAAAAAAAAGACACACACTACATTCCTGTGTTTAGTTCCACAGCGTCAAATATCACTTATATCCAGATTTACCTTGTAGATGTAATATTTCCACTCAATATAACATCACAAAGTTTTTCTTATGATATTTATTTTTACACAACCTCACTTCATTACAGGATTAACAACCACGGCTCCGGTTTACATCTGCGAACAATAAACCATTATACATATCCATGAGCCACCATACAATACTGATCCTGCACCGTTAAATGTGATAAGTGCTATTATAGTCAGTTTAAATAACAAAACAAAGTTGTAAAATCAGCCTTTAAGTTTTAATTGAGAAAAATTGCAGTTTATTCATCTTTCAATATGTAGCCAGAATATTTAAATCCAAACCAGTCATCCCAGTGTAAGTAAAACCAGATGGATGAAGTTCTTTCAAGGATCAGAGCCTCCTACTCAGAACAGCTTGAGTTTTGAATCTTCTGAAAACATAAAAACTTTTTTAAGGGACGAATAGGCGTGGGAATCACAGGGTAACTCATTAGACACGATACTATCACGATACAGGTATTCTGCAATAATTGATGTATTGCAAGACAATCATACAACAATACATCATGATATTTGTTATTACACTTTGGTGTCAGTTTCACAGAGTTTGAGTCAAACTGAGATCAGACATAACCTTAAACTTGCAAAAGTTCAACAATATATATATATATATTTCCAAATGTTGATATTTGCTGTCCGCATAATTGTGTCTCATGGGTAGTTGTGTATCTTTTTAGTTCAATTTACAACAGAATAGAGATTTAGCTGAAATCTGTGTTAACTTGTCTGCTGACGATCACCTAATGATCCTTGTTTACTTATCTGTAATTAACATGTTGTTTTTCCCTGTAACACATTGGCAGGAGGCTTAACACCAACTATTAGACCGAATGCTGCAATAATGTTGGCAGTCACAGCTAATACAAGTGTTCCTGTCTCGCGCTAATAGGATTTATTCCCAAAAGATTGTCCCTCCCGTCTTTCCCTCCTCGATCCCATTTAGGCTACTTAACACCGTCAACATTGGCAGCTCCTTAAAGACGCACACTGGCTTTATTTGTGCCTTAATGCTCCAATTTCTCTTGTTACTTGTGGGAGGAAAATGTTGATGTTAGGTAAATTGTTGCAAACATTATAAAATAAACAAACACATCTGTAGTATTTCAGGATTTCGGTAACAAAAAGTGCAGCCACGTGGGGGTTATCTACCCTTTTTATTTTATGCAGTCATCAGTGTGCCGGGACCAGGGATTAACCAGGGATTCATTTTCAGTCAAAACACAATTAAGATGAATGAATAATTCTTTAAGGTGGAAATTCAATAAAAGCCCATTTCAGATTTTTGCCCCTAGCTGTGAACGTGTGAATGGTAACTGCTGCTCTGTGGGTGTGAGCCTGGAGCAGAACCATTGTCACTTTGTAATATATCATCCTCCCTTATCTCCACTATCCCCCGGTGTTTCCTGCCGCTTTTTCCTGTAGTCTTAAGGAAATGCTCAAAATTGAGGAAACGTGCATATAAAACATTTGCAATAGCTCATCACACATCTAGGGCCATCTTAAGTTAAACTTTGCATTTTGTTATTTTCACCAGAGCACATTATAGATTCATGTCATCTGTTGTGAAGGTAACTTACTTTACAATTAGCTGAAAACAAGATAAACAGTTTATAGGGAGCATTTTACTTTCACATCTTTGGGTCGCAGATTAGTGATTTACTGTGCGAAGTCGGGATATGTTTTCTATTTCTATGTTCGTCAAGGCTGCAGCTTTGAAAACAACTGATACTGATCAGGCTCCAGACTATCTCTCTGTGTGTGTGTGTGTGTGTGTGTGTGTTTGTGTATGTGTGTGTAAGGGAGACTCAGTTTGTCTGTGTCCGTATCAAACAGTGAGATCTCAGTAGGAAAGAGCCGAGAGGTGACAGAAGTGATAGAGACCTGGATAATGTTGGCTGCGCTCACATCTCCCCGCAGACGCCAACCCAAATCCTTATTTACGGCTCAGTTTCTTTGTTGCCGTTTTCTCTTGGAGGAACATGTGAATGCAACTTTTGGTTTTATGAAAGTTTCGGGGATGAGGGGGTACTCTTTTACCGGACAGCTCTTCTGAGCTCATGCAGAATTTCCTTTAGGCAGCCACATAAATATTTTCAGGGAAAATCCCCTGGCATCCTTGATATGACCCCAGCCCCCAGCCCATCCATCTTAGAGAGGATGTTACAGAGCACGGGGCCTGAGACCAACAGCACTTAAGCTCAGCACAAAAAAGCCTTTGGATTTCCAGCCACTAAAACATTTTACTTCTAAATAGGGTTAATAGTAAAAGTCAGATTTGATATATCTCAGTGTGACCGTTTATTTATATCTGTTCCCTGCAGTAAACGTGGTGGAGGCTTTACAGGAGTTCTGGCAGATGAAGCTGACCAGAGGGGCCGACCTGCGCAACGGAGCTCTAGTTGTTTATGAAATGGTCCCGTCCAACAACCCGCCATATGTCTGCTATGTTAGCCTTCCAGGAGGCAGCTGCTTCGGGAGTTTCCAGGTACAGTCACTGCCCTGTTTCTTTACTGTGTGATGGCAAAAACATGGATTCTAACACAACACGAGGAAACATTAAGCTACGTGCACATTGCTGCTAACTTAACATAGACTGTATATAAAGATGGAGGACGTGTCTCCACTTCCTCCCACGAAGAGATGAAGCCAAAACCTCCCGGATACAAATGCCTGATAAGAACTACATAAAAGGACAGAAACCACCTTTGCGAAGAAATGTATGTGTGTCTTGGATTTCTTGTTTGATCCATATCCCATCCACCAACATGGAGGAGTTTGGTTTCATGCCAGCCAACAGGAGGCAATCAAGCAATTTAGCTTCCCTTTTGGGTAACCGACATGTCATCCATCTTTATAAACAGTCAATCCATGATATAAACACCGTTGTTCTCCAGCCTTCTTCACTGTGCAGAACATCTGTATCTCTGCTTGTATCTGACCGCTGATGCTGATGCATGTTTTCTCCACTGCTTGACAGTTCTGTCCCACCAAGGCCGAGGCCAGACGCAGCGCTGCCAAGATCGCCCTCATGAACTCTGTGTTCAATGAACATCCGTCCCGTCGCATCACAGACGACTTCATCGAGAAGAGCGTGAGCGAGGCTCTGGCCTCCTTCAATGTAAGTTACAGGAACAAGCTGAAAGTTGATGTTTAAGTATGAAGCCGCTGGTCAAGTCACATACAGTTTCCAGGACTGCCATTCTGGTACCATAGAGGGGCTCCATATGAGAAAACAGTGTCTGAGCCAGTTGCTGTGAGTGTCTGACCACGACGATCTCCTTCTGCCTTCTTCATGTTTAGTTCATGTCTGAAAAAAGTCTTACGTGACTTGGACGAGCTCCCATTAAGACTCGCGTGTGTCAAGATGGCTCTGATTAAGTCGTATGAAAAACAGATGCAACAAATCTCTGGAGGAAGACAACGGATTTACAGAAATTCAATTTTTGGAAAGCAAAATATTGAGGATGTCACAGAGACGTTAACAAGATACCCCTGCGGCGTAAACACAGTTGCTCACTGCAAACATGGAGTTGATCTTTTAGTCTTAGACAACGTGTGGATCTCATTTTCTTGCTCATAAAACATTTGCCAAACTTTTAAAATTTGAATCTGCATTTCTCACCAACATCCGTAGATCAGAAGAAGAAACGACTGGGAGGACTACAGGGTAAATTATCAATATCAATGTGCATCTGAACTTGTAGTTATCCCCCTCATTGTGTGGCGCTGACGTCAAAGTCCAAGTATACATGTGAGCCATGAAACCCTATAGGAGTCAAGCATCACACCATATGCTCATTAACCGCTTGCTGTGCTTCACAGGGAAACAGAGAGGAGGCCGACAATCCCAATACGGGGATTGGAGCGTTTCGCTTCATGCTCGAGTCCAACAAAGGAAAATCCATGCTGGAGTTTCAGGTGCATATAAATCAGGAATGTCTGAGTCATGCTAGGTCACATTTTATGCTCCTCAGACACGGCTACGCAGCTCGTGGACGTCTGGTCGGCACATACATGTAGTGGTAGCCCACACGTGACCTTAGCTAGAACATGTTGACCTTGTCTCGAACTGGAAAGGAGACGTCTGAATGCGTGGTTTGAATAACTGAATTACTGCATGTTGTGTGCTGTGAAGAGAGTTTGGTCTCACGCCGGCTCTGCTGTGTTTGTGTCTCCAGGAGCTGATGACTGTGTTCCAGCTACTGCACTGGAACGGAAGCCTCAAAGCCATGAGAGAGCGACAGTGTTCCCGACAGGTAATGAATGGGAAACTGCCCACTTCCCAGATGGGTTCAATTATCCAAGAACAGTGGTGGTTTTCAGTGAAGTAATTATTAAGTAATACTGTTCCACATAGATCACCCATTTCTCCCCCTCAGCATGAGAGCAGTGGCAGGCACTGGAAATAATAAGTAAACCAGAGAGGAAGTTCTTACTTTCCTACTAGAATTAAACTCACTCGAGCCCATACTGCTGCCAAGGCCCAACCTCCCCTTTAAGTCAATCAGGCTGCACCAAATTACACACACTCATTCATATCAGTCCTCTAAATATGCATTATTGTTTCATAACTCTACCTTCACTGTACATTGGCTTGCTCCTTGCAAGGACCCATTCACCGAGTTATGACATTTTCCCAATTTCTGATTGTGTGTTACAACATTTTTGCCATCCTTTTGAGTTGTTGTATTGGGATTATCACAATGCTTATTTCCACTGGCAGAAGATGAACTTGACTCTTTAACAAACCCTTAGTTGAATATTTCCTCAGGGAAAAAGGCTTCACTCCCTCAAACTTTGACTCTTTTATATGCCTGAACTTTGCAGGAGGTGCTGGCCCACTATTCCCACCGGGCTCTGGACGACGACATGCGCACCCAGATGGCGGCTGACTGGGTGAACCGGGAGCAGAGCGTGGCGAGCACCATCGGGCAGGAGCTGGCCTCCACAGATCGGGAACTGGAGGACGCCCGACTGGCGGGCAGAGAACTGCGTTTTTACAAAGAGAAGAAAGACATCCTGATGTCAGCCGTGGGTCAGCTCAACGCGTCCAACACCGCCACCCTGCCGTCACGCTAAGCCCGGCTCGTGGAATCATGCCTTCACACTCCGCAGGATTCCTGGTAACAGTATTGAATATTTCATAGAGATAAAGATGAGTCGTCTGATATCTTAAAACCCTTTGTATCATATGTTTCTTCACAAGGACCAGGTAATGAGCACTTGATTTTACAGTATGCACATCCCACCACAAAACAAACACCTGCCACTACAGCTGTTACCTCTTTGTGCCTAGTGATTACAGGAAAACTACTTTTCTATAAACTACCTGTATACTTGGCGAACCAGCTTACGGGGTGACACATGTTTTTATTCTCTATTCCAGACTGTAACAAACAAAACCTGCCTTTCATCTGTGAATGTACAGGTCATGAGGTAAAATGACCAACAAACCAAACACGTATGAGGTGGAGATCATTTGTAAATCAGATCAAAGAGTTTCTTTATTGTTATGGGTGCGTTCACATACACTTCTCGGGGTCACAGTGGTAAAAAAAGCAGCAACAGAGAATGCAAACCAGAATCTTAAACCCCTGACAGCAAGTTACGTGTGACCTCTAAGAAGAAGATCTTTCTAAAACAGCAATCTAATGGAAGCACATCACAATGAGATTTTCTTTACGTTTAAGATCGCAACAGTTACATTATTGAGAAAATACTTCAGCAGCTCAGGTTTTTAAAAACATCCAATAGAGAACCATCCTTTGTTTGAACTACTCTAGCGTTCATTGAGACTAGCTGAATGTTTCTTCTCAGTGCGCTCTCAGCTACTGCAGCTATCCAGGCGATAGAATTGTTCCATGATAGAGTTTGTGTTTGTCATCAGAAGAGCTGGTGAGAGTCTCATCGACTTCAACAAACAGCCAAACACAAAAATGAGTCAAAAGATCCTTTTTTAACAAGACGATTTACAATGTGTGAGTCAAGTGTGAGTCATTGTCCTCAATACTAAACAGAACCAGTGCTTGTGGTTAATGGTTTTCAGGATATTGGGAGCAGAGTTCGGTTCTTAGCTGTGCTGGTGAACATCCACGAGCTAAAATGGAACTTGCACTTAATCACCTTTATACATAGAAGGACCTGATCTCTTTTATACTGTAAATGTGATATCCTTTTATTTCCCTGTATGACATATCTAAAAATGTATTTTTTATTACATTATGAGAATGAAGGCGTTTTAAAGAGTCCCTTTTTAAAGACCCCGTGAAAAAGGATTGAGAGTTTAATTGATAGTGTGCGGCTCTGGTTTGAAAGAAAAATGTGGGCAGTGAGTTCAGCGAGTTAAACAGCAGGAGGGCTCGTGCTTCTGCTCAATGTTGGATCGTCAACAGCAGAAACTGATTTCATGAAATTCAGGCAGCCTGCAAATTAAAAACAAAGGGGGCAGGAATGTTTGTACGATTAAAGCCAGATCTGTTTTAATATTCTATTGCCGTATTTCTCTCTGGGACCACTGTGCCTTTAAGTAAATTGGTAGCCTGTTGTGGTTAGACTCATTAACCTCCATTTAAATGGGTCTTTAAAAGTTAAAGCTACTCTACTTTACGTCTTTTGTCTTACATGTAAAGGAGATGTTATGTTACATGTTGTAGTGTGCAGATTACACACTATATTACTGTTACAATACCTTAATATGTTCTTATGAAGGATTTTTTTTTAAATCTCACTACGTTTGTTATACATTTATAACCATTATATATTGTTGGTTTGGTACTGGGCTCGCCAAATGTGGAGTCAGCTCCACCAAGAGAAAAAAGTTTTGTCCTCTCAATACTGAAATGTTTAAAGATACAGTTGAACTCTATTCTGCAGCTTGAATTCAGCCTCGTTCATCTCACATTCGCTCAAAGACTCCCAGCAAAAGATTCTCTTTAAGTGATTGTATCGTCCAGTGAAGCGATTTCAAGTCTGACTTCATGCTTTAGTGCTGGTGCACTCGTATCGAACGTTTCCAAATGAGCTGGTTACAGGGATGAGGCTGGAGATCTTGAATTATGTGTTTTTGCATTTTCCCTCTAATTAAGACGCTTATTATTATTGTATGTTTGATTTCTGACAACAAGACATTAATCTCAGAGCTCCATTCTTCTTACAAATGCCTTTGACTTTCCTTTGTGATCATTATCAATGAAGACTTTTCAAAAACAGTATATTTTTTGCTATCCACTTTATAAAAAACAAACAAACTTGGGCTTTTCATCTTTTGGCTTTAATGCATGATGTTGTTGATTCATTTCTGTTTTTCTATGTTTCATATTCGTTACAGTATTGTTTTTGAAGTGTTCCTGAAGGCCCTTATTGTATGTATTTTCTATGAACATTTTGTATTTCATGTTTATAATTTTAGTAGATTTATATGATGTAATAAATTGGCTGATACAAATCTTTACTGGTTTGTCGTGTGACTTGTTATGCTGCTTGGTACAAAGATTAGAATAATTTATAACCAGGATTAAGTAATGAGATTGCAAATGGTTTAATGGGATAACGTGTATTTCATACTATTTATAAATAGCTTTTCCAGACATTTTAGAAAAGGTTCTGAGAATTACATATTATTGTTATGACCACACATTAGTTCCAAATCTATTATAAAGAATATCATTGTTTTAAGACTGCAATAAAATAATGTGCCTTTTCCAGATTAGTCTTGATGGGTAGATAAAGCAGAGTCCAAATTACAAAAAGATTAGGTCTTGATTTAATCCGTATTTAATCTCTCTTCATCAATGTTACCAAAAGTTACTCAAGGCAAACTAAATGGTCCCTAGTCTAATCATTATATCACAATCAATCTCTTGCAGTACAGTGTACTGTTGCTCTACTCACTCCACACCACTGTTCAAACATTCTAAGCACTTAAGAATAAAATTCTTATCCATGACAACAACCACAAGCAGCCTGAGTCACATAAGAGAACGATCATCAGCCACACAAAGAACAAAAATTCCTGCAGCAGATGGTGGAGCCCCCGCAGTCTGATCTCAACTTCATAGAATCAGTGTGGGATTACATGAGACTTCCTACATCACACCAGAACTTTGGCTTGAGACCAACTACTGTACCTAACGTGTACCCATAGAAACAATGTGTGCAGTGTCTGCTTCCCCATGGATGATGTGATGAACCGTTCAGTAGTTTTCTAAACCATCCTCACTTTACTTTAACAGGCAAACTCCTTATTGTCTTATATTTCACTTAAAGGCCCATTTTTTTTATAAGTGAGTATTCTCAAGGCTTGAGGAATTCAACTTTCATTTTAATCTAATTTTACGAACTCTTTGCAATGATTTCCTAATGTATCATTATTATCATTTCTTTTTAACTCATCTGTAACATTTTGAAACTTGTATTTGGACCCCAATGTTGTCTATTACTGTGTTATCTTAAAATTACCTTTATTTTTTAAATATTGTTTGCCTTCATTATTTATTTGTAATTTATCTTGGAACTTTTCTATTTGACTTGTATTATTATTATTAGTAGCAGTATTACTTGTATTATTACTAGTAGTAGTATTGTTATCAGTAATAGTATTATTAATTGTGGTATCTTCCTGTATAAGGTAAAATGTGTTTCCTGCACCAAAATAAAAAACCTTTTATTTTATATTCTGTTTAGTTCCGTTTCCGGTAGGCAGCACAGGAAGAGGCGGGACCTCAGTTTAACACGCTCGTCCTCCGTTGTTCATTCAACATGGCAGCGGGACCAATCTCAGAAAGAAACCAAGGTAACTTCTCCGTTTAAATCCGCGTTTCATTCTGCGGTTGAGCTCGTGTGTGACCCTGGTCGTGCGCCGCACTTTAAAACCTCCGCCCCGGGGGGTTTAGCGTCGTTAGCCGCCGGGTTAGCCAACATTTACCAGCGGCTCGATCACATGGAAGTGTTCAGTCGTCGCTAGCTTGGTTTGCCGCTAATTTATCCATTTGAGTCGAATAACTTTAATTTAATTAACCTCATATACTTGCTGCTAAGGAAGTCAGACGTGGCGATGCTCTTTCTAATTGATTTGTTAACTGTGGCGGTTCTTGTTGTTGGCTAATCAGAAGCAGTGCTACGCTGTGTAGGCTAGCAGTTAGCCTATCAAGCTAGCTCCACACAGTTGGAGCTAACGCCTCCTTCTGTTTAACTGACTAAACAAATGATCAAACCTCGAGTATCATTGTGATCAGATGTTGTTTTGTCTCGTGTGCTTCTACGTAGCATGTGTAGAAGCTTGGGCTGGAGATATAAAGTCATCTGTGTTATTATTATGGGTGTTAGGCCAGACTCTCTCCATTGTCATTTTGAGTAGCTAGTGTCAGAAATTGTATAATCTATTTCCTCCTTAATAAATAAAATAAAACATGACATTATGTTTAAGTTATATGAGACTGAAAAAGTCCAATTAGTAGTTAAATAACTTTACTTAAATGTAGTTGTTTACTCTGTAAGAAAGTACAAAGTACACGGTTACCAGATTTCAAAGTTATTCTTTGCACTGTATTAATTTGAGAGAAGAAAGAATAACTAACGTCTCGGATGCATCTCAATTGTTTTGAATTTGGACTTTTCTCAGAAATACTTGCAAGAAGTCTAATTTCAAATTCTAAAATTTTTCAGATGCCACTGTCTATGTTGGCGGCTTGGACGAGAAAGTATCTGAGCCGTTACTATGGGAGCTTTTCCTGCAGGCTGGTCCTGTGGTCAACACACACATGCCTAAAGACAGAGTCACAGGCCAACACCAGGGTGAGTATCAGCCATTAAGAACTATACCTTGTTGTTGTGGAGATGGCAACATGTCTGACCAAAAAAATACTAATTTAGCAAAATATGTAACAAATATGGTGCTGAATGTTTTTCTTTCTCCTCAGGCTATGGCTTTGTGGAGTTCCTCAGCGAAGAGGATGCTGACTATGCCATCAAAATTATGAATATGATAAAGCTCTATGGCAAACCAATAAGAGTTAATAAGGCATCGGCGCACAACAAAAACTTGGATGTGGGAGCAAACATCTTCATTGGTAACCTGGATCCAGAGATTGACGAGAAACTGCTCTACGACACATTCAGTGCCTTCGGCGTGATCCTCCAGACGCCAAAGATCATGCGAGACCCAGACACTGGCAACTCCAAGGGTTATGCTTTCATCAATTTCGCCAGCTTTGACGCGTCAGATGCTGCCATTGAGGCGATGAACGGCCAGTACCTCTGCAACAGGCCCATCACTGTGTCCTACGCCTTCAAGAAGGACTCGAAAGGAGAGCGACACGGCTCGGCTGCAGAGCGACTCCTGGCTGCACAGAACCCTCTCTCCCAGGCAGACAGGCCTCACCAGCTGTTTGCAGACGCTCCCCCGCCACTGACCGCCCCAACACCGGTCCTGACTTCAATGGGAGGTGGGATGTCCATGCAAGGTATGACTGACCGAGAGTTGTTATACAGGGAAGATGTCCCTTGTTTCACATCTACCCTTTATAACAGTTCATTTACTTGCACTGTTCATGTCATGTAAAACAAGTTATCCTCTAAGAATGAGAGCCACTACTTGACAAGATCAGGGCACAGCCTTTAGAAAATATTATATGGTGAGGTGTGTATTAGGAGTATCTGTATACTATAATATATATATATGTCAAATGTAAGGTGTCATACCATCTTTGTTCGCTTTGTATCAAGTCACATTTCCTCCTGTTGACCAGTCCTAATTTCCTCTTAGATACAAAAGTTGTGGCTGGACTCTCAACCAGTTGGATCCAATAAATTTTTATGTATAACATAGGTTAACATTTCTGCTGCAAAACTATTTCCACCTTGGTACAAAGACACAATGTGGTGTCAAAGTCTACATCTAAATCTTGAGCGTGCGTTTATTTTCTTTGGTTAAGTTTCTTAGGGCTGTAACCAGCCATATTTGTATGTTAATATGTTAATGAGTCAAACAACTTGTTGTAATGTGGGATTTATAACTTATATTGTATATACAACTTGTGTCTCTGCAGGCATGCCACCCCCTGGGTCTTTCCCTCCCGTTCCTCCTCCGGGATCGATGCCTCCATCAATGCCGCCGTCTATGTCTATGTCTATGAACGCAGGGGGACCAGGCCAACAGGGTGGCGGTGGACTTCCACCCGGACCACCACCATTCCCTCCAGGCAGCATGCATCCAGGTAATGGCTTGTTAACTTATAAGATGGGTTTCCATTGTGGCTGCCAATGGAAAGTTAACAACCTACATTTTGAAAACGTTTACACTGGGGCTATTGTCCTAAAATTTTACATTATGAATGTACTAAAATCTGGGAATAGGGAAGGAAGGTATGAACTTGTGGTTTAGAGGAGTTAGATGCCATTTAAAGGCCACTACTGTGTAATACTGAATTCAAAGGTAGATATTCCATCAAATGATGTAAACACCACCCACCTCATTGTTTCTGTCACACAGGTATGCCTCAGATGCCGATGCCTCCTCCCGCTCCTCCTGGCATGGTACCTGCTCCTCCAGGATCAAACCAACGGGCACCGCTCCCCCCTGGCATGCCCCCTCCCCCGCCTATGGGCATGCCACCAAGAGCACCATATGGACATCCCATGGGTGAGCGCTGCGTTTCTTTGTTTTTAAATAAAAGTGTCTTAAACTTCACTAGCAGAGAATGGAAATTTGAAGGAAAGATCGATTTGATTAAAAAAACAACCCAGTTCAGTTTCTGTAAAAGAACTGAGGGTCAATAACCTTAACTCCTTGTATCTGTATTATGCAGCAAAATAGCGTTAAAGGATTTGTAGTATTGATGATACTCATGTTACCATGACTACCATGACAAATTTGCTACTGTGGATAAGCCTTCTATTGATGTACCAAATTGTGTTGCTCAGCCATTGAACAGCTGAAAAGACAAATGACAAAAGTGAGGGATAGTCTTGTCCTCGATTTGTATAGGTAACGAGGTAAGATGAGACTCAGATGAGTTATAATAGCTGTTTAAATGTCCTGAATTTCTGTAAAATATAAACAGTCTGGTACAAAATGATTGAAATTCAATGTTGCAAAAAAAAATTCTACCAAAACTCGCTTTGTAAATCCTAATACCCTTTTCTCTCTTCCCTGGTGGCTCCTCCTGGTCTCACCATCTCCTCGTAAGTTTTTACATCACATTTAAATGTCGAGAGTATTGAAAAAGCATGTTTAGAATTTATAATAATCTCTAAAATGTTTAAGTAGCACAGAGGAAAGCTGCTACTTGTTATCATTTCCGTGCTTTCGTCTCATCTTTAGTCTTACATTGTAATCTTAAGATTCAGCAGGTGTTCATTGCACCATCTGACACATCCCACAGTCAATATCAGCCTGACACAGATTCTCACACAGCGAGAAACGGAGGCATATTTGATCTGCAATATCTGTTGAGAGCTTTGTGTAACACTATTGTAAATAAGATGTTTAATATATTATATTGTCAGAGCTGAAGTAAGGAGTCAATATTTGATCATAGTTCCGAATATGATTTTGAGAATGTGCCACCACATAAAACCCTGTTTAAGCAATGAGAAAATGTTTATTTAGTTTACCTGAATTGAATGGGATTTACTTTAATGAATAATTATACAATAACTGGAGGCTTTCTGATGGTTTTCGACATCAAAATGTTCCCTGGATCCCTTAACTGGCCATAGTTTTGACCCCTCTTTGTCTTTCCCAGGTCCTCCTGTTCCTCCAGGTATGAGAGGTCCTCCTCCCATGCCTCCACCCGGCTACGGAGCCGGTCCTCCACGTCCTCCTCCGTTTGGCTTCCAGAGAGGACCTCCGATGCCACCAAGACCCCCTGGTGTCCCACCACGCATTCCAATGAGAGCTCCCATGCCACCCTAGTCCTCAGCCGACGGCAGAAAAAGGAGTCTCTTTTTGCTTTTTTATTTTTAACATCTTCAGATCTACTCAAATTTGTTATCGCCAGAATAATTTAACCACCTGTTTGTATTTCTTTGGTCGTTGTACAGATGAAAGACCTTTTTGGTGAATAAAGTTTTTAGTACAAGTTTTGGATCATTGGACTTTGGGTTTTATTTCTGCAAATTCCTATTCAATAAATGTAAAAAATATTTGTCATCTTTATGCACTTTACAAAGGATGTTGCAGCAGAAATTGTGCAGGTGGGCTCCTTTTATGTGGGTCCATCCTAACCAGTAGTAATATCTTTCTGCTCATTTTCATCTGCGTTTGTTACTTTGTTAGCAGAACTACACAAAAACCACTCAACCGAATTCCAAGATATTGTGTAGGGATGGGGCATGACTGTAGATACATTTTTCTTCAACATTTGTTGATTTCTCAGAATAGTTCATGGATTGTAATAAAACAATCTGGCATGTGTAGAGGACTGCTATTTGGTGGAGATTCTCTGGATCTAGTGAATTTAAATGTGGTTTATTAAGGGGACTGTTTGGCCTTGGTGGAGGTATGAGCTCTCGAGTCTTCTCGTTATAGTTATTTTAATATACTGCATAGTGCTCTAAAAGTACTCACCTGGATTTACTAATAAATTCATTTTGTGGTCCGTCAACAATTCTCAGTTATACGTCAGGCTACTTGATTGTGTTGGTAAAATGTGTAGCATGATTTTTTTGCTGTCAGAACACAACAGATCAGATACAGTGTTTTGTACACGTTAACAATAAGGATATCTCAATATGTAAAGTTCATAACTTACCTTCTTAAGCAACAGTATCAACTCTTACCTTTACGTTCACCACTGGCACATGAAGCAGAATCCGGATCAGTTTGTCGTGCTCCATTATTTATGACATTGCTCCGCCAAGATGACATGAACATATGGTACAAGAGTTTCCTCATCTCACACCATCCAATGAAACCTACAGATTATCAACAACCACAGGAATTAGACTCAGGCTTTTTCTTGCTGTGAGCATTGGGGATTTTTGTTAATACATATTTACAGTTTCCATCATATTCCTCCCAGCTGGAGCCATAACCAAAGATCCCGGTACACATTATATATAAACGATACGTGAGAGGTGCTTATCTCTTTGAGGGGGGGAGCCTCGCGTGTCTTGTTGGCGAGGACTTGATGCAGCGAGAGGGATCAAGAAGATGGCAAGTGGTTGGCATGGTAACCGGAATCAGGTGTGCTCGCACGTGTGCTGCCTGTGCGCACGATTTTAATTCTAACGTGCGTTATAATCGTGAATTGGTAAAAATCAGATGAAGGGGAAATTGAGGTGTTTGGGTGCGCATGCGTGAGAGGATGCACACACACCCACATATATATGTAATTGATGCGAAATGCGTAAACCTTACACGAGCCTTTGGATGCGGAAAAAACGCATAATTAGTTCAAAATGGATTTTGGCTCAGATCTACACACAATCTGCGCAACCCCAGCTTTGAAGGCGTTAATGTGCTCGTGAGATTTTTTTTGCATGGGGGGAGGGGACCCCTGCGCATCACTGAGTGTGTGTGGATGGATGGCGTGGTCTTCTTCTTCATCTCTCTCTCTCTCTCTCTCTCTCTCCTCTCTCTCTCCTCTCTCACTCTCTCCTCTCTCTGTGTGTCTCTCTTCCTCCAGCGCGCACAGCATCATCACCCGCTTCGCAGCAACAGCCTCTTACGGCTTCATCCTCCTCCTCATCCTCCTCATTCTTCATCACCACCATCTCCGCGCGGAGGAGCCACCGAGCGTCGCAGGAACTGAAGGTGAGATCAAAACCCCTCAAATGTGGGGACCGATGGCGGCTTGGATTCTGTTTGTCTCTTTTATTTTCCTTCTCCGGTATTAAGACATCATCACGAGGAAGAGGTGATGGGCGTGTTCTCTATCAGTTTGGCTTCACACAGCTAACGGGATCGATTTTGTGAATCGGGGATATGTGTATGATTGAACCCGAGTCTTGACCAGATGCTGATGTTGGCTGAGATTTCTAAGAACGAGGGACAGACGTGAGGGAGCGGGCACACAAACCGGCTATTTATCATCAGGTCCCTGTCTGTAATGCTGTCGGATATTTGTGGTGCTGTGTAATCGACGAGGCCTCTCTCTCTAATCATCAATGAAGACAATTGTGAGCCGACTGGATCCTCCAATTCATACACCTTCAATCAGGCTCCTTCTTTCACGTTTTCTTTCTATTCCCACATAATTGCCATTTATGAGAAATAATCCATATACAAGAAGCTATAAAACAGGCCTGTTATAGGAGAATAAAAGCCTGTATTAATGTTTTTCTTTTTGGGGTTGGGGGTTGTTTGCCTCTCTTGATGCGATGCTATCTTCAGGTGTCCCTGTTATTCAGCACGACATTTGACTGATAGAAACCTCCCCTTGCTTTAATAAGCCCTGGTGCCTGTGATGTGATGGCTATCTGCTCCGCTCGGCCTTGGAAGCAAGTGATAAACTGACCCTGATTGATTTTTGAACGAGGGTGAAAATGAAAAAAAAAGGTTTTTTTCTTAAGCAGAGACCAGGGAGCTATAATTCTCCATCCGCCATCCTCCTCATCCTCAGGCCTTCCTCTCTCCCCTCCACTGACAGGGCTGTGTGTGTGATGGGCGTGGGGGCCGTGGAGATGCTGTCAACTTGACAGCGAAATGGGAATGGATGGGATGAGAAAGTGTGGAAAGTGGGCTCTAGGCTTTTCTCTTTGAGGCTGACGAGTCTTTATCTCTGTGGGATGCACGGGTGTAAGAAACCAAGCCTCTGCATGCACGACTAATGTTTGCACTCCTCTTTAAGGGTTAAAATGAAAAATCCATTACGAGCGTTGTGTAAGATACATCAAAATGACACATGGGCATTTGTAAAATGTAAAAAACTAGAGTGTTACTCTGCATATATGCATTTAATCTCTACAACCAGATTGTCTATAGGAATATTGAGAATCGAAAGCTTGCTGGTTAACCAGTTATCTAGTTTGACCAATCATGTTTGAGCAGGCTTTGCAGGTAAATAGTCCCTGTGGGGAAGGAAGAGAGGTGGAACATGACGGAAATGCATATGAGCTTTTATATTGATCTGCATTTATATTTAAGATAACTGTTAATAGCAATGATCCCAAATATCATCTGGACCTAAAACATTTTCAAAAAGTATCACTGCTTTTGTTATATTATGAGAAATGTTGGATTTGTGTTATTAAATAAACTAGAAAGAGTCTCAGTCCAGATATCTGCTCTCTACACCAAGAAAACCCAAACATGCCCTCAGGGGCTAATTCATGGTCAGACGATAGGAGAACACTGACATTTTTTCAATCCCTGTCTTATCCTTTTCTTTTGCTATCTTTTTGTGGTTGGTTTTTATGACCTTAATCTAAATCTCTCCATCTAAAGAGATGTGCAGTCTGTCTGTAATATGAATTAAACGGCGTTAAATGTCTATTGATTTACTGTGGTTGGTATTTAAGATTGTTCCTACAGAGACTCATTATATTTCACTTAATAATGAATATGGCTTATGAGCTTTGGTTTCTATGGTGTGCATCTCACAGTGTTAAACAAAATGATCCACATCCTTTCACTGCGTTTCCTGGAAGTCTGTCTAGTTGTCTTTCTGTTGTCCTGCTTATAAACAAACACAACAACAAACAATCAAATGGACAGTAGTGAAAACCTTGGTGGAGGTAATGACAAATTGGGCATTAGTACAATTTTAAACAGTTGTAGTTGCAATAGAATGAAGCTTCATCCGAGTCACTGTTTTACCTTTTTATTGATTGAAACTGATAATTTGACACATTGCAGCAAGTGTTAAATAATATAATTAAAGATTGTCTGACTTCCATTTAGCTGCTTCGTTTTTATGGCCCCTGCATCCTTATACTGAGAGATTTAAATAGAACTCAACCGTGGTTAATAGTGTTAGTTACACCTGTGCTTTCTCCACCATTTTGCCATCAGGCAAAGTGAAAGAACAGGTTGAATATGTATGTGTGTGTGTGTGTGTGTGAGAGTGTGTGTTTTATGGCTTTAAAACCAAACAGCTCTGACGTGTTTTCTTGTCCGCTCACGGCTCCATATGCTGGTATTATCTTACACAGGCCCGTGTGCCTGTGTTTTGGGAGCGATGGTGATTACAGGCCTGTAAGTGGCTCCATCTGAGACATCATTAGTTTAGTCTCCCACAGTTTAGCCCGGACGACCAGACCTGGTGGGGCTCCGCCGGTCTGTGCCAGTAAATCTGCCTCGTCCTGCTGACACTGAAGGATCTGCGGCCTCGTGATGGGACATGATATCCCAGTTAAAATTGAATGGAAACAAATGAACCACGTGTTTGTATTGAGCCGGAGACGGATGGTGGCGTACTTCTAAGTAGATCTAGAGTTGAAGCGAATATATCAGTCCAACATTTACGTCCTGTTTTTGAGGATTGACACCAACAATTTTCTGGTAATGTGAGAACTTTAGGTTTGTAGAATCTTTAGGTTTTAGACAGAATTGGTGATTTTAGTCTATGAAATAGTGGGATGGACCTCTATCACCATTTCCTCACATTTTACAAGATGAAAGGACTGATTGTTGAGGAATAACTGGTTAAATACCCCCAAAAATCAATGATCTTTACTCCCTTAAACATTAGCACTTCTTAAATGAGATCTCTATTTTATAAAAAATGTCTGTCAGTTCAATACTACTTTTGACTCACTCATTTACAGACACTAGTTTTTCCTTTATCTCCACCTTCAAGCAAACAAGGATGCAATTTTACTGGTGTCACCGATTTAATTCATTGTAGAGCTTTAGCCCTGAAGACAAATGTTCCAATTCACTGTGGAGGACAAAAAGGGTTTAGTCTCTTTTACATCTTGTTTAATCTTTCTTTAAGGAGCTGATTAACATAAACATTTTCTCTCCCGGCTCAATATTTAATGCTGAAACTCCCACGGAGGACACTCAGTCGCCTGGTTGTCCTAATTTGGAGATTTTAACAACTTAAAACTTAAGAGCCGTGTTGATCTGTTATTACCCATGGTGTTTTTTTAAATGCTCATATTGTTAAGCCAAACTTACTGTCTAGTCTTAGTCCAAAAAATTCATAAATAAATAAAAAAGATAATCACGGAGTTCAGTAATTCTCCATTGGATTTATATGCTTGGAGTTTAGAGATACATTTTACAGAGAATAAAAGGTTGACATTTGAATGCAGGGAGAAGATGGGTGAACCCTGTGTCTGTGGACTTGTATTAAAGGCTTCATATCAACCTTTAAGCATTTACAGCTCCGTCATCTCTGTTAGAACCTGTCAGACCCGGTTCTGGCCACAGTGAGCTCTGCGGAGATGTTTCTCCTAATCCTCTGTCTGTTGTTTCCCTGCGCCGCAAATTCAAAGTGACATGTTGTTGCATTCCTCACTGACCCGAGGCTCACAGAGTCTTAATACAGGAACATATTGATGTGGCTCTCACCACTGAACTGCACCAGTCAGGGGATTTTAACAAGTGTTCTTCAGGATAAGTGTTTTATTTTCCAAAGGGGAGACGTGACTCTGCAGCAGACTCGTAAAATGGACACACCATTTGTAGCGTCTTCTCAATTTCAAGCTTCAGTCGTTTTACTGCGCATCGCCTCTACATCCGCAGTTGTTCACTATTTCAATTAAGGAAGGTTTTATTTGATTAATCCACGACTTGAACTTTATTCGATAATGTTAGTGCAATATTTTTCCAACCTGACGTTCAACACCTCGGAACAGTCACAGATTTACAGTGTGGAGCAGGATCCTGTGAGCAGCCTTTAAACGACTTAATGAAGAGATGTCAACGTGCTCTATCGGATGAAAACATAAACAGCAAAGAGTTAGTGTCTCATCCTCTGTATCATTATCTCAGTAGCATTAGATCTGAGTCATGGTGATGTGCTGTAGCTCTTTACCGTAAAACAAGGCATTCGGGGCACCTATGCAACAGGAGCATTAAAAGAAAAGTCTCCCTGTGAAAGCCTCGATTGTCCCTTCCTGTTTGTAAGTTACTGCTCCGTCCTTCTGTGACTCAGCAGAGAGCACATGCCGGGGCAGATCTGGAAATGCAACAGGTGTAGTGTGGAAAGGCTTGTTTGGTTAGCGCGACGAATATATAAATATCAGTTCAAAGACCGATTGGATGAGGCCGCAATAATATTAACATATATAGTGCTTTAGCAGTTTTAGGGGGGAGACCATTTTGTCTTGGAGATGCTGGGAGGGACGTTTTTTCCCCCACAATCACTCAGTCAATCAGTAAAATATCCCAGGCTGTGTTAACCCTGTAAATCCCATTCTCATGTAGTGTATGATAATTTAGATAATTGCATTTGATGAGTGGAAGAACAAGAATGATCGGTTCAAACAAGACAATAGGGATGGACGTCAGGCTCCTTGATAGAGACGTGTTAACTCACACCCGATCTCATTGATATGTACAAGAAACCTGGGTTCTTTGGGGAAGTTGTTTCTCTGTGCTGTCATTTCTTAGTTTTGTGTGTTTTCATTGTCGTTTTGCATATCTTCGTAGTCATTTTGTATCTCTCCAGTCACTTTGTGCTTCTTTGTTGTGATTGTCTTGCTTCTCTTTGTGTCCTTCTTTCTGTGTTTTGCAGTAATTTCAAATCAATTTCTTTGTGATTGTTTTGCGTCTCTTTTTGATACTTTGTGTCTTTTTGTGGATGGTTGATCAACTCTCCAACGAGAAGTGTCCACGGCTCACTAGAAATGTGTAGTGTTGCTTTTCCTCCACATGCCTGGATGATTTCAGAAAAAAAAATAACTGACTACTTTCTATTTCCACTTTCTCCCTAGAAAAGAAAAGCCAGTTGTCAGCCGAGCTCTTCAGATCTCTGAGGTCAGGAGGCCTCTTCCCACCACGTTTGACCGCCTTTGCGTCAACTGAACCTTTTTGAAATGGAGGAAGGCTACCAAAACCGGACTGCCTTCATTAAAGGTGCCAAAGACATTGCCAAAGAGGTCAAGCGGCAAGCCTCTAAGAAGGTTGGGCGCTCAGTGGATCGGGTGACCGATGAATACAGCAAGCGCTCCTACAGTCGCTTTGAAGAGGACGATGACGACGACTACCCGAGGGAGGGCAGCCAGGACGGAGGCTACTACCGTGGAGACAGCCAGGCGGCCAACGACGACGAGGGCGGCCACAGTGACTCCACAGAGGGTCACGATGAGGACGATGAGATCTACGAGGGCGAGTACCAAGGAATCCCTAGGGCAGAGTCGGGCAAAGGCAGCCTGGCTGGCGGGCCGGGCTCCGTGGATGCTGGTGCTCAGCAGTTCAAAGATGTCGCGGCGTCCGAGGCCGAGAGGAGGAAGGACCAGGAGGTGCTGGCTCAACAGTACGAGACCATTTTGCAAGAATGCGGTCACGGGAAGTTCCAGTGGACCCTGTACTTCGTGCTGGGGCTGGCTCTCATGGCCGATGGCGTTGAGATCTTCGTGGTCGGCTTCGTCCTCCCCAGCGCTGAGAAGGACATGTGCCTGTCTGAACCTAACAAGAGCATGCTGGGTAAGACGCTTACATGTTAATGTGTGATCATTGGGTTTTATATGAAAGATACAGCTTGGAATTTAATACATTCTCTTATTTTCACCAAATAGATGAGTAACACTCACATGTTCTTTGCTCTTTCTCCTCAGGTCTGATTGTATATTTCGGGATGATGGTGGGGGCTTTCCTCTGGGGGGCTCTGGCTGACCGGATAGGCCGTCGTCAGTCTCTCCTCATCTCGCTCTCCATCAACAGCATCTTCTCCTTCTTCTCCTCCTTCGTCCAGGGCTACAGCACCTTTCTGTTTTGCCGTCTCCTCTCGGGTGTCGGGTAATTGGAAAGATTTATTCTTCTTCCATCTGGACCGTTTTACTCTCGTCTGACCCGTCAGCTGCGTCACGCTTCGCTCTTTATTTATAGTACTCTGTGTTGTATAGTATACTATACAATCTAGTAGGAAAACACAAAAATACAATATGGAAATGTATATAGATTACCAGATTTCTAAAGTAAACAAGTAGTGTAAGACTATGGTATAACAAATGTATCAGTAAGATATCGGTTATATTGGTACTAATTTTATATAATATTTTTTGAACTGATCTGATTCATCAGATTAAACAATTTTAGGGTTAGCACAGGAAGGATGTCACTTTTAAAAGTATTCTTAGTTTTCAATCTTCACTCTCTTCAGTCTTCACATTAGTAAAAACAGCAGCTTCTCTGGTGGAGCCAAGTGGCAAATTGAGATTCTGAAGTTGTTCCCCTCCGCTCTTAAATCAATCCCCTTCTCCCTGAGCCTCTGTGAGTTAGTCTTTCCACCACAGTGATGGAGAATCAAAAGTGAGGAGAAATCGAAAGTAACTTTAAAGCTTCGGTGACCAAACAAAACAAACCAGTGGAGTAGATTAAAGTTTTGAGGTTGGTGACTCAAGCGATGGTGCCTCCACTAAACCCTTGATTTGCTCTGACTCAGAAGGAGTAAGAGGCTCCCAGCTCTGGTGTGTGTCCGTTGTGTCCTTCATACAGTTATTTAAAGTGAACCAGTACCTGATGTCTTCAGCTTTTCTGGAAAACTTAATGTATATGTCTGGGGTTCAGTGCATGTCTGAGGGCAGGTCAATGTGACAACCTGAACTCTGTATGCATGTCTGGATTTTGTTCTGCTCCTGGCTCAGTTGGTGTCTCATCTTTGCAGGATCGGTGGATCGATTCCCATCGTGTTTTCCTACTATTCCGAATTCCTGTCCCAAGAAAAGCGCGGCGAGCACCTCAGTTGGCTCTGCATGTTCTGGATGATGGGAGGAATATACGCATCGGCCATGGCCTGGGCTATTATCCCACATTACGGTGAGTCCCTGAAACGATAAGGTTCATGGTTGACTACCTCTGCACTGATCCAAACTAGCTGATCATCCTTTAACACTTAGATCACAGACATAGACAATCTTAAAGAAAAGGACTAAGAGGAATATTTCCAAGAATGTCAGAGTTTATTCTTTGAAATATATCTTTATTATCTGTTTTGGCAGCAGATGGTAGCAAAATGCAGGTTCGAGTTCATTTGGGCAAACGTCTGTCCACAGACCCGTTGCTACGTGAAGATCGACAGTCTGACCTTCTTCGTTATTGACTGAGGTGTAATAAGTTCTGAGCGTTGCTTTGTTTTTGTCTCCTCAGGATGGAGTTTCCAGATGGGCTCGGCGTACCAGTTCCATAGCTGGCGTGTGTTTGTGTTAGTGTGCGCATTTCCGTCTGTTGCCGCCATCGCCTGCCTCAGCGTCGTGCCAGAGAGCCCTCGCTTCTACTTGGAGGTCAGCGGATGTGTTCGCTCAGAGTCAGCCCCTTGCTGGCAGTTGTCGCTGCCCTGTGCTCATATAACATGGCTCCTAAAAAACAAATCAATGAAATGTGCTGTATGACCTTTTCCTCACACAGAACGGCAAGCACGACGAGGGCTGGATGATTCTGAAGCAAGTTCACGACACAAACATGAGAGCGAAGGGACACCCAGAGAAGGTGTTTTCTGTAAGTATACCACTGCAGACCTGAAACTACGCTCCAGGGACCCACCTAATGTACTTTCCTTAAAATCACCGAACAATAATGGAGCCTCACAGCAGGAAATCCAAACAGAGTTTTCAGGACTGTACATTTATGGGCGAATAAAACAAAATAGGTAAACAGAGTTTTTGATGAAATTGCTCATGTGTAACCTTATTATTAGGTACAAGGAGAAAATGTCTTTTACTTTGATGCCCTAACAAAAAACGCAGCAGGAGAGCAAACCCCCGGAAAGCATAGAAGGTAGAAAACCATGTCCTCTGGTTGATTGACTTTTTCTCCTTCATCCCAGGTCACCACCATCAAGACGGTGAAGCAGATTGACGAGTTGACGGACACTGGCACCGACACTCCGGTTTGGAAACGCTACAGACTGAAGATTATCAGCCTCTCCCAACAGGTGAGTGAGGCTGAGGGAGGAAAACAAATATGATGCTGTAGAAAAGGAAGGGGTATTTATTTAGATGCAATGTGCAGAATCACCACTAGTTGCTTCTAAATCCAACTTTAAACGGAATTAGGTAAAACTAATGAATACGTGTATGTGTGACTAAATCAATGGCATTGATTTTATCTTTGCAGTTGGTTTTCATGCGTTCAAACTTATATTGTATTGTTCATTTCTGCAGCAACTTAGTGCCTGATTTTATTTTGCATAAAGCCTACATTGTGCTACACACACATCTACATCCTCCATCTTCTTCTGAATCTGCTACTGCACCGCCTACCTAACGCCTACTGAGAAAAGCCTTGACAATAAGTACATAGTTTATCGAAGACAGAGACATTTGTTAGTAGGAAATAAAAAAAACCTGCATTGCTATGATGTTGCAACTGTTAATGTATATTCATAAAGATAATTCTAGCTTTGCAAGTTGCATATTTTTGCTCAGGAATAACAAAGAAATATCACATCATATAATTAAATTAAGAGCTAAATTGTTATTCGATGAACCATACATTTATTTATAGTTTGAATCAGGCTGTCCTCACCTTCCTGTTCACATGTTTCAGATCCGGCAAAACATCCTCGCCTGCTTCAGCCCTGAATACAAACGGACTACCTTCATGCTCATGGCGGTTTGGTTCACCATGTCCTTCAGGTAAACTTAAGACTCATAGAATCTTTGCTGCTTCATGGTCACTATTGATTCTCACTTGATTCCGTTTCTCTACAACTCAACTCTGCAGCTACTACGGCCTGACGGTGTGGTTCCCAGACATGATCAAGTACATCCAGAAGCAGGAGTACGATTTAAAGACAAAGACCTTCACCAAGGAGCGAGTGGAGCATGTCACTTTTAATTTCACACTGGAAAACCAAGTGCATAGCCAGGGACACTACTTCAATGACAAGTGAGTGCAGTTTTATTATATTTAATACACTACACATACAAATGTAGAGATATGACACTAAAGCTGAATTTTTTTTTCCTTTTCTCCAGGTTCCTCAACCTGAAAATGAAATCCATGGTGTTTGAAGACTCTGTGTTTGAGGAGTGCTACTTCGAGGACATCACCTCCACACACACCTTATTCAAAAACTGCACCTTCATTGCAAGTTTGTTCTACAACACAGGTAAATATCAATGGATATACAGCATTAATTAGAACTTTAATTCATTGAATGGTTACGTTTTCGATTGATTTTTAATTTATGATTTTTAATTTAATTTGAGCTCAAGTTTTAAATACAGTTGCTAATTGTCACAACTTATATTGATTTGAGCTTGGATAAGAATTCCAAACCATTTCATTTTAGCTTAAGGTAAAAGACAAAAAACAACTCACAGCAGCTCAGCAGGTCTGTCACCATAGAAACACTCTGATGCTAGTATCCCCTGGTTACGGTGCTGCAGAGCTGTTACCGTAGCAACGTAAACAAATTTAGGGCAGATTTTTGGAAGGCAGAGTGATTTGATTGGATGTGAAACAGCGCTTTGAAAAACAGATGTGAAGAATATATCACAGGATTCTCAGATCCTAAGCTCTTTATGATACTGAACAGACAAATGTCCACATGTAGATTTGTTTTCTTATTTTCTTAGTTGTTTTGTCTACATGCGTTTTTGTATATGCTGTAGTTTTTGTCCCTTAGTTAGATCTTCTTTAGTATCTATAGTTAATTTACATGTGATCTGTCCCTGTACACAAACATGCACTAAAAAGATGGATGTATTGACAGAGTGCCTGAACATAGTTTTTCTATGCCCAAGCTGTATTCAAAGAGGTAAATGGACTGCTTTTATTAAGTGCTTCTAGTCTTAACAACCACTCAAAGCACTTGAGGTCACATTCACCCACTCACACACAAACAGCTTCTCTACGCAGCACTTTTCTACCGCACATTATTCACTCTCCGATGGAACCGTTGCAATTTAGGGTTTAATGTCTTGCCCGAGGACACTGGCATTCGGACCGGAGGAGCTGGAGATCAAACCCTCTACCTCCTGATCCACAGCCGTGGTCTCTGGTGTGTTTTTGGTGTGTGGTCTTGATTTCTGCTTATGAGCCATTAAATCAACATGTCAGATTCCAATCCGGGAAAGACATCTGAGGAACTGAAAAACTCTTCCACGTAGCTCTCTCTCTCCAGTTCTAAGCTTTCACAGATTTTGGTTTTGAATTCGAACATCTCCGGTCCAACAATCACAGCAGCACTAACTTCTCATCCCTGAAGCCACACATACATTATTCTGCATCCAAACTTTTGTGATCGTTCAGCACTTTTTTTTTATGCCAGACTCTCTTTCATGAAAACTAGTTTTGGTTATTGGAAGCAGTTTCAGCAGAATATGTAATCAGACTGTTTTCAGCAGCAGCAGACTGTGAAGTATAAACAAAGGAATATGGAGGAGAAGTTGTTTGACCTCTCCTGACATTCTCTGTTGTTGTTTTCCTGATTCACTTTATATTCAAAGAAGTCTGGAGGAACTAAAATGATGAAGTAGTTTAATCTTTTTTTATGTTTAGAACTTTGATGAGAAACAGATGCTGACAGAGGATTGGCTGTGTGGTGGTTGTATGTCCTGGATGCTTTTGCAGGGAGATGATTTGTTTGCCTTCTTTCGCCCTTTAGGAAAAGTTGTCATTGATGCAAGTGTTAGGTTTGGTTTTCAGAAGTTGGGCGGAAAAGCAGTGAAGTCACAAAATAAACCACAAAACCAGCAGATTCCAAGTGAATCGTTAAAAGGAGACTTATTCTTCTCAAATTCATGTTCATAAATTAACTTTGGGTTGTTACTTGTATAGGTTTACATGCTCTAATGTTCAGAAAACAAACATCCCTCATAATGTCAGTTACTGCAGCTCCTCTTTTCATCATCTGTGGGGATGTTTATTTATCAGCTTCCTCAAAGGCTTATACATATTTCTAATCCTTAGATTTAGTTTTACAAAGTATTAACACATGTTTTTATCCCTTTCTTTCATCAGATTTGTTCAAGTACAGGATGGAAAACTGCAAACTGCTCAACAGCACGTTCCTCCACAACAAGGAGGGTTGCATGCTCGACTTCAGCGACGACTTCAACAATGCCTACATGATATACTTTGTCAACTTCCTCGGCACACTGGCAGTGTTGCCTGGCAACATTGTGTCGGCTCTATTAATGGACAAGATTGGTCGTTTGCGGATGTTGGGTGAGTAAATCTAATCCCTGCAGTATCATCACTCTGCGCCCATAGAGGCCATTCAACTTAA
The DNA here is from genome assembly GCA_038501795.1 of Pseudopleuronectes americanus. Lineage (NCBI taxonomy): Eukaryota > Metazoa > Chordata > Actinopteri > Pleuronectiformes > Pleuronectidae > Pseudopleuronectes > Pseudopleuronectes americanus. The sequence goes on along the minus strand of CM076731.1, from coordinate 7,310,761 downwards.
CGTCTCTGTGCTTCCTCTCTCCGAACAGCGGGATCCAGCGTCATTTCCTGTATCAGCTGTTTCTTCCTGATGTTCGGCAACAGTGAGTCGGGGATGATCGCTCTCCTGTGTCTGTTCGGGGGCATCAGCATCGCCTCGTGGAACGCCCTGGATGTGATCACAGTGGAGCTCTACCCCTCGGATAAAAGGTGACGTGACAGCAGCTTTTCCCAAAGAGAAGATCTTATTCTCTGACTTCACAGCCGACTGCTGATTTTGTCCTCACATTATATATACATTTCTTTTGATGTATTTCTATTTCTATATTATAGAGTTATTTAAGGATCTATCACCAGAGAAGTTTAAGTCCATTCAAGTTTGGTTTGTAAACCCACTTTTGGACTAATAACTCACATGTTATGTCACTATGCATATATTTAATATGGCTAACAACATGGAAACTGGCTGATTTAAATGTCAGCCGGAAGAAGACTGAGGCTTTGCTTTTAATTAGATTTGCTTCAGACTGAAGCCAGAGTCCATTTCATGTTTTATTGATAATTTATTTATAGGTTCTGCTTTTGAGTAAAATATCCCTTGATGACTCCTGGTAGGATTTTTAACACTGCAACAACACCATCTAACGAATTACTTTTATCAAATCACTTTATTTGACTACTTGGCTACCCACTACTTATATTATAGCTCTGAATATAAGTTTATGTGATTTAACTTCTTTCCGTCTGTTTATTAATTTTTACAACAACGAGGTTGTAGCAGCAGAAATGTGGTTAAAATCCTTTTCAAACACACACTGATGACAGATCAGATTAAAGTTATTAGTCAGTATTGTTAACATCTTTAAACTGTGTTTTTCCCTCTCCTCTTGTCTTCTTGTCTGCAGGTGCACGGCGTTTGGCTTCCTGAATGCTCTCTGCAAGCTGGCGGCCGTACTGGGAATCAGCATCTTCCAGTCCTTCGTCGGCATCACCAAGGCCGTGCCCATCATCTTTGCTGCCGGCGCGCTCGCTGCAGGTAGTTTCCTCGCAACCAAGTTGCCTGAAACGCGAGGCCAAGTGTTGCAGTAAAGCAGGTGACCAGCAGTGGGCAGGAGAGTACAGCTGGAGTGCGTTTGACCACTAGAGCCCAAACATTCCTGAGAGCTTCAGCTGCTGTCCATCACACACCAACAGACTGCCCCCCCCCCAACCCCACCCAACCCACCCCCCATTGTAAGCCCAGAATCCTCTGAAATATGGATCGCGTCTTTCAAAGTCCCAACAGACCGACAGAGATTAACAGACGTAGAGATAAACGCCGGTGTCATGGTAACATGACTACGTCCCTTTATTTTAGCCACTAGGTAAAAAGAAATCTGATCCTTTATGGACGTGTAATACTCACAGGCTGATGTGGTAGAGGTGGAAACGTGCTGTAATGATAAAGTGCCCATAGAGCTCTCGTGAAAACACAGAGTGGTCAAATGAAACAGAAAAAAAGGCAGATTTGGGGGAACGTGTGCAAAGATTTCCAGATGTATGTGATTATGTTTTTATTTATTATGCGTCCTCAGTCACTCGTTTTCAGTGCTGCTTGTTAATTTTAATTTCCTATTCAGATGCTCATAGACGTGTGTGATGAATAGGTTTTTATTTGGAAAGCCCTCAAAGTTAATTTCCGGTTGATTTAAATTCCTCTAAAAGCGACCACGACCCCCCCTCGCCAACTGCTGAGCACAAAACAGAAGATTCACTCATAAACAAAGAGTTGAACTCTTCCTGTACAAAGTCTGTTCCTCTTTATGTAGCCTCCAAACACTGGTGAAGTTAAATTTCACAGGATTCTCAGTTGCAAATGGAAAAAGTTTGATCCAGTTCCTGAGTGTTCAGTGTTAAACGTCAATTTTGGTCAAGTGCTAAATGTGAGAGCCGATACAAAAGCATAATAATTGATGAATTATTTGCGTCTGTGTGTGTGTTGTATGTGAGTGTGTACGATTGCTTATGCACACGTGTGATTTATTCCTTTAAGCACCAACATTTCCTGCAATTCAGTGCAGCCACACTCTTCAGTCATTTGATCCAACAGCAGAATGTACGGAACAGCGGTTTCATAATTTTAGGCTAATTTCAAAAGATGATATATTTAATATTTCTCATGCAGTAGCTGAGGTATGATGAAACGCTCAATCATGTTTACAGCTAGAAGTATATTTTAGCATCACTGCACTGAATTACTGTACATGCAGGATCATTTTTCCATCCCTCATGCATTGTAGCATTAATCTTAAAATGAAACTAAACATGGATTTAGTTCATTTTGACCTTGGAAATAGTAGTAAGGCAAAATCTAAAATTTGAAAACCAAAATCCTGTCACAAGCCCTTTTTTCAAAGCTTTTCAACTTTACCTTGCATAGTTGTTACGAGAAATGAAATCTCTGAGAAAAGTTAGTGAGTGGAATTTGATATATATATTTTTTATCATTAGTCATTTAACTATTTTGTCTTTTTCTATTTGGCCTAAAAATACAAAATACATTTTTAATGCTCCTTAGACATCATCACATGACGCCATGGGCCTCATAAGCACATATATCAAACGGGACCAAAAGAAGAATAAGTTGTTCACAAGAGTCGCTTGATCAGGAAGAGAAGCAGAGATTACAAAGTCACTCGTCCAATTTATTTTAAGGGCTTAATTGAAGGAGTTCAGTCATTCCTCCACTCAAGTTATCAAGCGTGCTCCTGCATGATACTGTTCAACAGATACTGTTAATAGTATCAGATCTACTTTACAGATTGTCTGTGTTAAATTTGATCTCGATTGGACACGATTACTCCAGAAGGGAAGATAATTGAGTTGTTTATACATATCACTACTGCGGTATTATTTCTCCAAAGGTGTACATCAAGATGTGTGCTGACAATCAGTGATTGAGTACATGAGTGGTGGTGGTGGTGCTGCCGCCTGGTGGAGAGAAATGTTCTGCCCTAAAGACGTCCTCTGGATTGTGTGTGTGTGTGTGTGTGTGTGTGTGTGTGTGTGTGTGTGTGTGTGTGTGTGTGTGTGTGCAAGTGTGTGTGTATGTGTGTGTGTGTGTGTTTGAGGGAGCCTTTGAAGGATGAGTTGGACTTTTTGGGAGTACACTTATTCACTTTGGCTAGCGTAGCTTAGCACAAAGACTGGAAGCGGGGGGAAACAGATAGCCTGGCACATAGTCAAACACATAATCTGCCATAAAGCCACAACTTGTTATTTTACTCTTTTATATTCTTTGTACAGAATAAAGAGACGTGATATAACATCTGTTATCGTTCTTTTATGATGTTTACTTCTGATGGAGCCGGGCTAACAGTGTCCCCCTGATTCCAGTCATTATGCTAAGCTATGCTAACTGACTGCTGGCTGTATCTTCATATTTACCGAGTGGTAGCGAGAGTATTTCCCAAAATGTTGAACTCTTCCTTTAATATTTGAAAATGTGGATCACATTCTGAGGATCACATCTCTTCTTTGCTGTTTGTGAGTCTACGGTGAACAACGTCGTTCCATGTTGTGTGTCGTCTGAGAGGCAGTTTGGATGTTGTTGTTGTTGTTGTTAATGTGTGTGTGCATGAGACTATTAAATCGTCTGTCACGTATTTTTCTACTTTTTCTGTTGCGGTATTTTCATCCCTGTGATGAATACAGCTCAGTTGGGGACCACAGAAATATATTTACACTAAGAGAAGATAAAGAAAAAAACTTAATGCAATATATGCAGTGTCGAATTTATTTGTGTTGTTCTTCATAATAGACTCTGGTGCTCTTTGGCTGAAACAGTTCAGTCTTTAAAAGGAACCCTGTCAAAGGAAACCAGTCTCGGAGAAAATGCGCGTGACCAGTTCCTCTGTTGGGAAACCCGGTGGAAGGATCACATCTCAAATCAAGACAACTTCACCCTCCGCTCCTTCTGTATTCAACCGATTGTGACGCATGTTTGTATCGTATTGTCTGACTTCTTGGACGTCCTGTATGCCAGCCGGTGTTTTGTCTAAAAAGCAAGAACTTGTGTTTTCATTGTTGTATGATGACATAGATTTGTTGCTTGCAGTGATTGTTCTTAATCAAAGTGGGGTTAAAAATTGGTAAAACTTGAGTATGTGTTTCTGAAAGTCAGTTAGTGGTGACTGTGCTCCTTGTTTACCTCGGACCCAGGTAACTCTTTAATATAAATATATATATATAAACTGTATATGCCTGATTTGTGTGGAGGAGGATGCTTTTACTCGTGCAATTCATCTTGTTGCAGAGCTGGAGAAATGGCTTTGCTGCTTCTGAAGTGAAGGGAGCTGAAAAATGTGCACAAATTAAGAGCAAAAAGTACAATTGGACACAAGCTCAATTGTCCGTGTGAGTCTTATTTAAGAGGAGGAAGTGAAGTGGAAACAGGAAGTGAGCGTTAAACACAAAACTCATCAAAAGAGCATCCTCTGTCAAGAGCTCCTGTCCAAAATGTTAAAGTTTACTATTTAATGTTGACTGTGTAAAATTTACATTATGTATATATATAATATAATATATAATATATATATACATACATTAACACATACAAATATATATATAAACTCCGCAAAGTGCGGTCTGATAAATGAACAGGGGACTTTTCATGGAACGGCTCTGGCTCCTCCCATGAGCACACGGATCAGACCTGAATGAATCCAGACAAAAGAAAATAACAGGACCGGCCCGATGCCACAAAACAACTCCTTCCTCTGCAAAGAATTCTTCACCGTCGCTTGGACTGAAGGAGTGTCTGTTTTTTTTATTTTCTTTAGTTTGACTCAGATCTGTTTATTCAATGATAGAAGTTCTACTCTAAATGTGAGTTCAATTCAGAAATCAATGTACTGTGTGTAGAAACTGTAGATGTTTGTACGTGCAAGTATGGAATTTGTGGAAAACAAAAGATTCAATTCAAAGAGAAGAGAAATCTATCATGTGTTGTCTTTGTGTTTTGTAAAATGAAGACTGAACATCTTGGTAAATTCAGTATTTATTTCTTATGGGTATTGAGAATATTTTAGTGATGCTAAAAAGGTGCCGTATTTATTTTATGTGCGAGTTGTTCATCACGCTGGGATTTGCACTTTTGTGCCATTTGCCCGGATCTATGAAGAAAATGATAAAATCATAATGAAAATAAAATCTGAAGAAATAAAGTCAATGTTTGCATTACACGGCATGAAATCAGTTCAATGTTGAGTTCAGATTAATGGTCTCAGACTTTTGCCTCGTTTCAGCAGTGTGGTGGCAATGGAAATGTCCCGTTAGTGTAATTAGTAAAACTAAGAGACTATTCTTTCTATAGTAGTTTTCTTGTCCTGCAATCGGTGCCCTTATTTTACTAACTGCATCGAGGCATGTTTCCATTGCAGTCCATTTGTTTATTTCCAATTGGGCAAAAAAAACAAACAAATCGATGGACATTTTTAGATGTTTAACATTGCGAGAGCATTGATTTCTTAGGTAAAGGTCTAATAAAATGTAACAGCTTTTGCATCTTGAAGCTATGAGCTCGACTGAAAGCCATTCCAGTGCAGGAGGAGGTGTTCACTACTGCAGAGATTCCCAACCCCCTCTTCAAATGAGCTCAATTCATCCATTTTATTCTCACTGCCGACTTGTTAACTCGTTTCCATGAGCTCTTTATTTGCAGTAGCTGGTTCTCAGTTTCTTTTTTGAAAATCGCATGTGACATTATAAGAATGCTGTGTCAAAACAATTCTAAATCATGTACTTTGCTCCTAAACAGTCAGTTTGAGTATACATTTGTGACAAAAAGCAGTAGCCAGTAGTTTCCCCTCAAAAGTATTCTTTAACAAGGAGTCATTGCAGATAGTGACACTTATAGAAATTGTATTTATTCTCAGCTTTTAGGTTATAAAAGGTTTGGCCCTCTGCTGGTCACATGACGGGGTAACAAGCGTAGCGAGCAATGCCACACTGGTTGTGTCTGTTCCGAGCCATCTTGATGTAGCCTTCTTCTCCGTATTTCACGCCCCAACTGAAACATTTCAAAACCAAAGTCAAGAACACATGGAAACTTACAAATGTCCTTAAATTACAGGAGAAAAACCCTTGAGACCTGTTTTTGACCAGCCAGTAGTCATGTCCTCCCTCAGTGCCGTAGCCCACAGCCAGCACTCCGTGGTTCACATTGCGAGAGCATCTGTCGTCAATGTACACGCCTGGTAGTTCACACAAAACAAGCACAGGAAGCAGCTCAGTTTGAAACAAGGGCAATGACCCGCTTCTCCAAATCCAACTTAGATTAAACAAACCGGCATCATAACCTCACCGTGACGGTAGAAGACAAACTTCGCCCTGGAAGCATCAACAGCAATAGAGATGGGGCCGATTTCAGCCACAGCTGCTTGTAGAACAAACTCATTCCCCTCTGGTAGCAGCACAAAGCTGGAGCAGTTAGCAGCGCGACCATTTAGATCATATATGCACCGACCTCGCTGAAAGGAAAGACAAATTACTCCCACAAGTTTAACCACAGTATCTGAGACTTATCTGTCATTGGCTGACCATTGGACTCACTCGGCCGACGTAGGGGTAGGCGGCTTCAGAATCAATGCCCTGGTTCTGAATGACGTACTGGAAGGCATTCGTCATGAAGCCGCCGTTGCACCCTTGGTTGCCGTATTTCACGGAGCAGTCCACCAGATTCTGAGGACTGAGGGACATCAGGACGCCTGTGGACTTCTTGAGTTGCCCTTCCAGAGCTCCGACTGCACTGAAGGCCCAGCAAGAACCACAGGAACCCTGGGAATGGGTCAAGTTGTCAATGAATGAAATGTTGACGCACGATTATTTTTAAATGTCAGAACCTACTAGGATCTTACCTGCATCTTCACCTCAGTCACAAGGCCTTTTTCCCTCCAGTCCAGAGTTTTTGGTATAGAAGCACTAATCGCAAAGAAGTCCCTCTCTAGGTCAGAGGGCACTACGGTGCCGAATAGTGTATCCGTGATCTCCTTACTGGTCTACAACATAAAACCAGTAAGCTATTTCTGCATCTTTGTCGGAGTTCAGACAAACATTTGTGATTTTCCAGGCACTTGCAAAAATGTAAATAAATAAAATCAGCCACGTAAAGCAATCTGCGTTTTGTAAAAACACAACTGTGGTCTAGTTACCAGGTCTCCCATGTGATTCATCGCCAGTTCGTAGGTGTGCAAACCCAGAGATGCCTCCAGGTTATGGATGTTGATCATTTCCAGGTTCTGTTCCCAAACCTGCCTCCGACCCAACTCTTCAATCTGGAACCCAGAGCATAAAAATGTGTTCTATAGAAAATGCAATAGGATTCAATGAATACATTTCTTCTGGTGAAATGAAGAGTTGACCACATGACAAACAGACAAGCCTTGGGATTAGAAATAATAAAAATTGTCAAAACTTTAAACCAAATCTGGATTTGTTGGCTAATCAAGACCTTCATAACAAAAGGTCACTGACCCAACACAAGAATATATACATAGTTGACAGTCACCTGATGGGAATACATTTTCTTATGGATCTGCTTCCATAGCTCCCAGTGTCCATCGAGTTGTGAATTAATGTCGGCCGCTGCGAATCCACACAGGACTGTGAGGAGCAGGCTCCGAAACATTTCTGATCTGGGAAAGGAAGAATGTCAAACATGTTTGTAACAGACTGAAGGCCTGTTTGACTGGGCATCAGCAGCAAGGCTCCAACGCCTCCAGGTGAGAACAACCAGCATTTAGAACTCAAATCAATGCATTAGTTTGGTTATTGCTAAAGATATTGATCCATGCATGGCAGTCGGAGAGGAAGTGTCAAAAGTCTACATAAAGAAATGCATGTAAAAGTTGTAAACCACAAAATATTCCCTGATTTGTGGTTTGCTTTTACAACTCGACAGTCTGACTGATTGACGCCAATTATCTGCAGTTTCTTTACGGTCAATGTTTGGCTCCATTAATCTGACACTCGGCCATAATTCAATTAAAGTGGTTTAAAAACTAAAAGCAGCATTTTCTCACTTCAATGACAGAGATGATAAAACTTACCTGAGCAGGTGAGCTTGGGAAAATCTGAACTGACTCCACCAGAATCTCCATTTATCCTCCTCCCACTCACTGCACCTGCAGCTCATTAACCTGGAAATCACTGAGGGGCTTGTGTGTCTGTGTGTGTCAGTGTGTGTGTTCATCAGTTCATGTGTTCAAGTGGTCATGTGGAGAAAGTTGTGTTCGTGGCCTCCCGCTGAATCTGGTAACTTCTTAGGTGAAATTAAGCTGTTGAAAGCTTCTTTACATTTATCAGTTTACCCGTTATAATTATTATTATCACCTCGAACAAGGCTGCTAGTTTGTCAGTAGAACATTATGCAAGAACTACTGAATTGATTTAATTAAAAGTGTTGGATTCAGGATTTAGTTTTTTACTTTTATTAACATTTGGAGATAGGACGTTATTTGGTTAATTGTAATTTCTCAAAGGACAATGCAGAGATCTGAGATCATCAGAGGTCTGATATCTATGAGTGTGTGGATGTTACACTCTCTAGATCTTCATGGAGGCTTCTACAGCTTTACAGAAATACTACTGTTACATTTAACTGCTACCTCTAATAATAATACTAGTGCCACTGCCGTGTCTGCTGGTGACACTTCTATTTATAGGACAACACAGTTCCTCCTCCTCCTCCTCCTCCTCCTCCTCCTCCTCCTCCAGTAGATGAATTACACCCTTTGGGATTTTCTGTTCTCAATTGATTCAATATGAGTCTGAAGTTTTACAACCATCAAACATGAAAGGGTAAAACTGCTCTTCTGAGGATCTGAACAATAATGTGATAGATGAGACATAGAAAGATGGTGAAGAGTCATTTTATGAACTAATCAGATGAAACTTAAAATAAAAAAAACAATTTCGATCATTTTATGTTTTCTTTAATAGCAAGAGGATTATTTATTAAATTTAGTACATTTGAAATCATGTACATTGTTATTCAAATAAACACATAAAATCTAAAATAAACTTAAAACGTATATGCAAAAGAGTACAAAGCAAGTTGTTCCTTGATTATCATTTAAGAATTAAAATCATCTGTAAGAAAGGCCACCGTGGCAGAAAGCATACTTTTTGTGAAATTTACTTTTTTGTGATTTCTTTTTTACATTCAGGACAGCATCTACAATCTTAAAAAAAACCCACCCTTTTCATCTTTGACATTAAATTTAAGAAAAATATGATGATGATGACGTGACGTTTTCACAGAGTTGGATAAACTGCAAAGCTGGCGATGCCGCAGAGGTTGTTCTTGTTCCTCGCTATTCGGATGAAGCCTTCCTCTCCCCACGCAGTTCCCCAACTGAAACCACAAGAACAGAGAGTCAGATTCAACATTGATCATACACCTGGAGTCACATGTTTCAACTATCCAGTCACAAGAGGCAGCAGTCACCTGTTTTTCACCAGCCAGTAGTCTTGTCCGTTGTCGGTGCCGTAGCCGACAATCAGGACGGCGTGATTTATAAACCTCGGGTTGCAGTTCGGGACGTTGTATAAACCTGAAAGATTCATAAGTTTAGTAACATGATGCAGTTGATGAGAAAATTATTATTATTATATTATATTATATTATTAGAAAAGTTTCACAAACCCTCTTGATGTTTGAGGATTGAGTGAAGTCTCAATATAAGAGATGAGTTCATACTGTTATCTTACTGTTGTTCTGATAACTCCCAGTGAAAATACATTTGATTTGATTTGCCAAACTAAAGTAACCCTAAAACCCTTTTGACATCTGATCTGATTTGACCTAAAAAATAATCAATAATTTATTCAGGAAACATTTTGGAAAACGACGCAGAGCCACAGGCCGTGTTCAGTCATCGCTAGAGACTTGGGAACAGTATAAATGCTGAGATAACAGTTTTGCCCTGGAAAATATCACATTCCATTCATAAAACTGAAATATTTAAAGTATTTGTATTTAACAAGTACAGTCTTACTTGTACTTTAAAATCAATCTTAATCCTTGTTTGACAGATGTCAATATAGTGGATGTACTTCTACAAATCTGAAATCAACAAAGGATAAATGAGACATAAAATGTAAAAAAAAGGCTAAATGTCAATAGGAAATAATTGTACAACGTTTTATTTACACAGAAATGTACAGTGGCCGATTTACTCCACTACAAATAAAGGGTTTGAGTTTCCTCAGATGAGAGCCAGCCTCACCTCCTCTGTACAGGTGGAACGAGGGCAGCACAGCGTTCACAGCCACAGCGACCGGTCCCACTGAGGCCGTCACTTCCTGCAGAGCGCGCTCGTCTCCTTGTGGCAGGACGTGGAAATTAGAGCAGAATCCAGCTTTTCCTTTCTCAGAGTAACGACATTTCCCGTTCTACAAAGAGAAATGACACTTTACACATCAAAACAGGTTTACAGCTCTAAAAAAATGGTTATAAATCTTATTCCCATTGTGAAAAGAATTATCAAATATTTGGAAATCAACAAACAAACAAGTAAAACTACCCAAATCAAAAAAACACAAGCATTTCAGGAGGAAATAAAATGCAGTCCTGGTGTTTTGTGGGGACAACCTGGTGTTCGTAGGGGTAAAACCTCTCGGAGTCGACGCCTCCGTTGCGGATGACGTATGTGAAGGCTTTAGAGATGTATCCTCCTCTGCAGCCATGGTTACCGTCGGTGGTGCTGCAGTCCAGCAGGTTCTGTGGACTCAGGGGGACGAGGACGCCGGTCCGCTTCGCTATCTGCCCCTCGAGGGCTCCCAGGGAGCTGAAGGCCCAGCACGACCCACATAAGCCCTTTTAAAGAGAGGAACAAATAATGACCATGTTTCTCAACACAGCTTCTTCATCAGATTGTGCTCATCTGATTTCTTACCTGGTTCTGCACAGCACTGACCAGGCCCGCCTTCCTCCAGTCAACACTCGGAGGCGTCACTGAGCCGCTCGCTCTCTTGAACGTGTCGTTCCTGAGAAGAAGCAGCTCCTCCGGCCTCAAACCGTTCAGCCTCTCGTTGATCTCCTCGGCTGTCTTAACAGAGAGAGGACTGTAAAACACTAGAAAGGAAATTATTCAGTAATGTAATACACATCTCTACTTAATTCTGGACCCATTTTGTCCTTGGAGTTTGTGTATCAGCAGGTTAAATGTATATACTGTATTTTTCATCTCATGGACGTCTCCAAGGGCTTCACAGCAGAAGTCACATCCACCCATTCAAACACAAATTCATTCAGCGTTATACGCAGCGATTTTTCTATAACACGTCGTTCACACACTGACGTTCACACACTGTCAGCTGCAATCTGCCATTTCTATGCACTTTGGAACGCAGACTGGTGAAACCGGGGATCGAACCACCGACGACCATCTGTGGCATAGGTACAGCGGGTTGTCCTATAACCACAAGTGGGAAGTTTCAATCCCAGTTTCCCTCGTTGTCTCCTGACATAACCATTACAGAGAAAGTGCTGCACATAAGTACAGCGTATGAATGTGAGTATATATTGTTGTATACATGTTTTCTATGTGTCCGCATTATTATTATATTATGATTATTAGTATCCATTATCATTATTATTATTATTATTATTATTATTATTATTATTATGTCCAGCACTTCACTTACTTGTGCTGCACAATCCTGCTGTGTCTCCTGTCAAACTGGACAATAATCCTACTTTAATTGATCCCGACACCTTTATTTGTCTCCAAGGAAACTGTGTCACCTCGTCCTTCAGGATCTTTGACTGGAGGCCAAATGCCTGAATGTCTCAGAATCCTAGTTTCCAGTTTCCTGCAGCGTCAACACGTCACACCTACACACCTCCACTCTCCATCTCCTCAGGCTTCCTGCTGCCTTCAGGCTCCTGATACAGAACAACCTCTTCCCGGTTCCTTCCAGTGCATCTTTATCAACATTTTAATTATAGAATTTGTAATACTGAACAAAATGTCGACCTATAGTAATTATATAAATCAATATTTGACTTTTTAGATGAATTTATGTAACCTTGTTGCCTCCCCTCATGATCTGTAGGTCATATAATGCTACTGATTGTCCAGATTGGCCCAGCAACCTCTTCTGGATTAATTTAATCAGATTGTATAAAGTCAGATTAGAGCTGTTCTATAGGTTGAGCTTTAATTCAAGCCTTTAAATTAAGCCCACGTGGAGCTGGTTTAAATGCAGATTAACAGTGTTGCTCTGCCTTGGACCAATGAAGGTCAATGAATTCACTTTAGCTTATGAGTCAGTGTGGTGACACAGTGTGAGGAGAATTGTGTCTTCTGGCATAAATGTTTGTCATGAAGTTTGTATCCACCAGAGGTCTCACACACACACATGTCTGTCTGTTACTTGCTGGACGACCATCGTTTGGCTGCAAATTCCTTTATATTGAATTTATGAAGTTATGGATTACTAGTTTTCCATAGTTATATAACTGTTTGATCTTTAGCTGTTAAAGCCACAGTACTGCAGCCAGGAAACTCGGATTATTACCTCCACCATGGAAGTTATGCTTCCCCCCGGATGTTTGATTTGTTTGTTTCAACAGGATTACGCAAAAAACTGCAAAGTGGATTTCCATGAAACTTGGTGGATGTTTGGGACGTGGGCCAAGAAACTAACCCGTTCAATTTAGACACAGATCCGGACCAAGGGGCAGATTCAGGATTTAAACAGACTGTTGGGAGTCGGTGGAAGTTTGTGCTCCACTGAGATCCCTTCTAGTATTGGAGCAGTTGTTCAGTTCACTGCTGTTAGGTTAGTAGATAAACCAAGCAAAAATAGACAGTTGACTACACAAGGTTGTTCAAGAATAAAATTGAAAATTGAGAAATAGATAGATCAAAGTAGAATAGAGTTAGATTTTAATCTGTGCAGATATTTAATTTGTAGCTCAAGCCAAAAAAAAATTGGTGTAAAATTTTGTCCAGGTTTTATGTTTAATTTTGCAATTTGATTTGCAATGATCGAAAAAAAAATTATAATTAGATTTTATTGTTTTATTTTCTGTTCTCTTTGTCTTAAGGTCAGTTTTTCTAAGTTCACCACTGAAATTCAACACCTCACACCAACATTAATACAGAGCAAAAGAAAGGTTCTGCACTTCATTTAAAACTAACTTGATTATTATAAATCATCTGTAATACAACACAAGCCTTCTACATAGTTTTGCTAATAATTAGAACTGGATCTATGTGAATCCAGACAATAATAAGCTTATTATCTGTAAGTCTATGTATTATCCACATTAACAAACGTCTCTCTGTCATGATCCAAAACCGAGAAGTCGAAAGTTCCTATTGTCAAAATTCAGTGTTTGTGTTGGAGCAGAATCGTACCATGTCCGCCAGGTGGTTCAGTCCCAAAGTGAAGCTGTGTTTTCCTGCTGACGCCTCCTGGTTGTGTCTCAGCACCAGGTTCAGGTTCTTCTGCCACACCTCTCTCCTGAAACTGATCTCCATCTGAAACACCAGCACTGACTGTGTGAACTACTGGTCTACCAGTGGGAGTTGATATGTGTGTATATCGATAAAGGAAAGTCCCACCTCGTTGTCATAGACCCTGCGATTATTGACTTTCCACTCCTCCCACGTCTTATCTACAGCAGGTGATGAGCGGCCGAGGACCAGAAAGGCCAAGAGCAACACCACATGGGAAATGTGCATCCTGTGAAGGGACAAAGTAAAACTGATCACTTTGTGTGAGCAATTACAATCATGCCCCCGTATGAGTTTTAGTAGAGATGTGATTATTCGACTCATCAATATACTTTTCAATAATTGATAAAATAATTTTTGTTCCCAGTTAAATTACTCTCAAAAACATCTCTTCAAACGTCACTTAACTGGGAATTTGTGAAGGACCATTAACAGATTAGCAGATATCCAGGATCTAGACAAAAAAGTCATGATTTAGACCAAGCTCCAAAAATATATATTTAAATCTCAAGTAATTTGGCATTTTCTATCGAACAGTGAATTGTATTTCCCATCCTGACAGTAAAAACCTAAACTCCCCCAATCTCTAGAGCAGAAACATTCACAACTACACATCAACAGTCATGAAAGCACAATGTCCTAATGCACGGCTCACCTAACCGAGTCTGAAACCTCAACATCGTGCCCAACAATCTCATAAAGTCAAAGCTGCTGTAAATTGCATCTTTACAGTTAAATAAGAACCAGAAACACACATTGATCCTGCACAATAGACGACACACAAACATTTTTCTCCTCAAACAGGAGGAATTCAAACCTGTGATCTCTCAACGTCTTTCTCTGCGACACAAACGAGCCAAACACAATGTGTCATAACATCAAATAAACCGTTTACCTTGTTGCAGAATAATCAGCAGGATATTTGGTCCCAAGAAGAAAGTGCAGTTGTGTTAAAACGGACAAGAGCGGCTTAACACTTTGAAGAGGAAGTTCAATTTTTCTTACACAGTGTTTTTCTTGTTTGTGTTTTTTTCCCCACTGGTTCGTCATGTGAATCTAATTCTCAACCAGCTGCTGCAGTGGCCCGAAATATCTCTCCAGTCCGAGACGTGCAAGTGACAGAGGCTGATTGATAGGAAACGGCCAGTAGATAAATGAAGACATGTTGGAAGACATGCAAGTGAATGTGAAGAGGAATTGTTGTGCAAATGAAACAGTGAAAGTGAATATAATGTTAAATAGTGAGATAACCTGTCTCTTGTTTTTCTCACTCATAGTCAAGCACTTTGGCATTTCAGTTGGTTAAAGTGAGAAATGAGAAAACCACAACACACATTTAGTGCTGATGATGCTGATAATATCATTGTCAGGCTAATGTTGTGATATGAGTTAAGTCAGTTTTGAAGCTGTGTATTTACTTTATTTGCTTTAATCCACTTCATGGATTGATTTCCTGGACTGGATCATTGTTTTTATGTTACTGCCAAGTTGTAAGGCAACGTAAACCACCATAAAACCTCAACATATGATTTTTACACATTGTTTTTTGTGCATATCTAAGAAATATGATGTGAAAATATCATAATTGTGAGTTTGATAGATGCTGGCAGGCTCTTTGTTTATCTTATTTGAAGCCCTGCTCCCGTCCCTGTTTCCCTCTGTTTCAAGTCTGTAAGCCAAGGTACGATAAACCACATATCATGAGAGAGGAATCGAATCTTCCAACTCTCAGCCATAAAGAAAATAAATAATATAAACAATGATAATATGATAAAAAATATGAGTAAATGTTCATTCATTTCTTTTCGTTTCTCGGATTTCCAGTTGAAATATGGGAGAAACTCAGAAAAACACCATCTACAGGAGGGAAATTCCCGGAACCCACAGCCGGCCTCACTACGGGGATGATAGTACGTCAGGAGGATATTATGCAACTTTGATTTGGTGGAGGCCGTATAATTGGCGTTGATCTCTGATCTCTCCTCTTCCTGAATCCGGGGTTGGACGGAGATTCGCTGACGAGCACAGCGTCCCCGAGGTACCAGATGGTGAGTCCCTGACTCAGCAGTGGCCTTTTCTTCTGTGGTGATCCGGCATCTTTCCTGTCGACACACACACTCACACACACACACACACACACACACACACACACACACACACACACACACACACACACACACACACACACACACACACACACACACACACACACACACACTCACACACACACACACACACACACACTCCTCACATAATCCTGCAGCACTGAGACGGGACGTCCCACTCAAACACACCTGATTGTTTCCATTCTTCTATTGCTGTAGACATTTGCTCTTCAAAGTGTTCGGAGAATTGGACTGAACAAAGTGTGGGGCATCAAGATTCATAGTTTAGTTTACATGTTCTGTTCATTAGGCAAATTATTCAATCTTTTACAGACGTGGGATGATTCCAGAAATGTCAGCACATGTTGAATTCATAAGAGATTATTAACACCCACATCCTCCCACTGAAACTCCACATAGATTTACTGTGAGGCAAGTTAAATAAAAAGAAGCAGCTGATAATAGCTGTTAATAAGGTAACTGAAAAAGATTCATACAGGGAAAGAGGACTGTTCCTTCACTGATACAGTTTAAAATGTATGTTCATCAATAATATATATTTGGTAATGCCATGAATATAATGATAGAGATATCATGTGTTGTGTATCCCCCCCGGATCTCAGTGCTTTGTCGGTTTGTGACCCCAAAATTGTATTTAACCTGTTGTTGTATCATTTCATATTGGATCTGCAGAAATCTAATTATTGACTAAAGATAAGATAAGATGAAACTTTATTGATTCCTCACTGGGCTAATCCACTTGTATAGCAGCAGAGTCAGTATGAGATAGACAAGAGAATAAAAGTGAAAAAGGCAATATAATAGAAAATATAATAAAATAATACAGAATATGTACATAATACACACATCTAAGCTTGTAAAGAAACGTGCTTGAGCAGTGTTAATTTACTAATCACTGATCAATGATATAACTGCAGCCTCACAACCTGTGTCGACCACATTTTGGTTTGATTTAAATACTTAACGTTCACCTCACTTATTATCCGCCAAGTGATAATTGATTGTTCAATTACTGTGTTAACCTGCAGCACTAAACCATGAATTTACAAAAAATATACAGTATATAGATCATAATCAAAGTTTCAAATGGCTGCGAAGGAGATGAAGATAAAAGACATTCTTCAAGTGTCAGTTTCTTAAATTCGTGCCCATCTGGTGTTGCCCCCTGAATCTCCGCGTTTGGCTGACCCGTGCTCGCCTCCCGTCATCCAGCGCAGCGCGTTGGATGCTCTCCAGCAGCTCGTGCATATAATCCCCCAGCATGCACTTGAGCGTCCAGAGCCAGATTGTTGTTGTTGCCATGAGGACAGCAGAGCAACAGGGGAACTGAGCTGCAGCATCACGGCGCTTCCAATTGGAAAAATTATCACAATGGGAGGATGAGGCGTTCTTCTCACCGTGCGTGTGTCTCTCTCACGTTGCAGGTTTCATCCGGAGGGTTTTCTGAGGCGGGGAAAAGTGACGTTCTGCAAACAGGCTCTGGTGGTTTTTCTTTTAACTACAAAACTGTGAAACTGGAGCCATCGAAACGAGAGGTCCTCCACGGTGAAGAGACGGTGAGTCACACGACTTGGTTCTCCGCCCTCTTTGCGTACAAATTGCTGCAATTTTGTGTTGTTTTTTTGTGGGACATAATTTGAGTTGTTGAGCTTCAGCTGTAAAAGCCACAGCAAGTGACTGCAATTCTACCATTGTGGTTCCAGAGGAGTTCAGCAGCAGTCAGCCTCCATCACTCCAGTTTCTCTCATCAGCAGCAGTCAGACTGTTATACCCAGGGTCCATTCAAAACCTGAAAACAATCTCCACCTGCCTCTGTCCTGTTGCTCCGACGACATCTTGAATGTCAGACCAAGTTTCCTCGGCCGCCACAAGTTTAAAAATGAGAATTTAAATGAAATCACTAATTGTGGCACCAAAGCAAATGGTTGGCAGGGATGAGAAAAATAAAGAAAGATAACATTCACTCTTTACATGACTGTTAATTAATACTCTTTATTATTTCAACTGATAATGTGTCTGCAGTCGTTCCTCCTGTTGCTCTTCTTGTTCCGTCTCTTGTTCCACACACACTCTATGGGTGTTACATCCTCCTGCACAACAACATGCGAGGGGGAGCTGCCAAAGCTGAGGGTGGCTTCCCACCAGAAGGTGTTATGTCTATTTTTCTTTCTTCTCTCGCTCTCTCGGTGGCTGATATGTGAACAGCACATTTTGTCGAAGGAGCTGCTGCATTAGTCATTTCTTTTCACAGATTTACAGTTTGTCTCCTGCCTCAGATTCTTGTTTCCACATGAGAATAAATCAACTGTTTACGTATTTCGCGTGACGTGACCATCGCAGGAATTCATTGCTTGTGATGGTCATGAAATATGTAACGGTAACGTTTGAACAGTCACAGTCGACTTTGATGCAGTGACAGAAAAATCCTGCAGATGGTCAGCATCACTGCAAACTAGTTCATTTATGTATTTCTGTGTGCTGCCCCCTAGTGTTGGGTTTAGAAAATGTGTTGATTGGATGATATGTGAGTAGTAGTTCCATAAACAGCCTTAAAATCTAACGTAGTGTTTGAGATAAATATAATTTTTTTATGTGGCCACGTTTGGAGCAGAAATATATTAAAAGATTTATGTGAAATATGACACTTTTAAAACACTATTAAATATGAGTCATGAAAATGTTTGTATTGTATTGATCCTCCTCCCCTCCTTAAATGGAAGTTAATATATTTTGCATAATAAGAAAATAATAATTATGATAATAAACAAAAAAATGTATATAATTGGAAACGATAAATCATAGAAAAGCCAGATCACACTCAGCAATGCAATGCAACAACAATAAAACAATAAAAAAAACACAGAGGAATAATCAATTCTAAATGAAACAAAAAAATTGACTAAAGTGCATTTTTTATCCGTTTAAACAACATTAAACAATCTCCTAATACAAGCAAAATCCTACACAGTTGATGTTTGTATGTATAAGCTGTGATTGATATTTAGCCTTAAATGCCACCACACGTCCTCATCAGTATGTTGCTGCTACATTATTATGCATATAAGTAAAATCTATTTGCCCTGAAATATACAGAACATAATGGAAAATGGCCACAGGGCTTTTTTTAATGTAACAAATGCCTGGGAAAGGCTGCCACTTTGATATTGTAATTTGTCCAGGAGACGGATGATGTTTGCAGTAATTGTGGACCCGGCAGATAATTGAGCGTTTAAGTCCGGGTGATGCTTCATTTGGTTGGAAGGTTACAGCGTCTCCCTCTTTCTGTGTTCAGACTGCATAAATCAAACAAGAGAGGACAATCTGTGGTGACAACCTGTTCCTGCTTTTCAAGTGATTCATTCCCCGGCGGAGCTGTCAAGTTGAAATAAAACCCATCCACAGGACGGCGGCCTCTTAGATGAGTCAGTCTAATGTAGCATCTTTAGAGTTGCGTAAAGTTGTGTATAAGGGGATAAGCTCTGCAGATTGATTGGTGTTGCTCTTATAGAGGTCAGACATTCAATTAATGGTGGTTTAGAAGTTTAGAGGTTTATCTTGGTTAAATCACAGACGGAAGACTTGAGTCTCACGGAACAGCCACAAATTAAAATCTCTTCTAAAAAGGTTGAATGTGCTTTTTATAAACTAAACTACAACTTGTTGATATATAGTGAGGTTGTTTGTACGTCTGTGGTGCCAGCAGCAAGAATAGGAATCATACCACATCTTTCTACCAAGTTTTGTGGCTCTCATCATCATCATCATCATCATCATCATCATCATCATCATCATCATCATCATCATCATCATCATCATCATCATCATCATCATCATCATCATCATCATCTTCTATCATTTGACAATGTCCTATCTGTCTTATTTTGTCTGCAGTGTTTGTGAGTCTATGAAGACAGGCCCAACATCAGCAGCTGCCGGGTTATGAAAAGCTACTTCCTGTTCGCTGAGAGGTAATAAAAGATAATTTGTTACATATAAGATATTGTCAGTTTGTTGTATCATTGTGTTGCAGGAAGTTACATTCCCCCGACTTTTCCTGACCTGACATGAATCCCTCTCTCCCTCTCTTCTCAGCTGCCTCTCTCTCTCTCCCTCACATGCGGGCACGTCACCAGATGTCCGAGGCGTTGTGCTGGGGAGTTCTCTACCTGTTGGCAGTCGCAGTGGCGTTGACGTCAGAAACTCGCCGGCCGTGTCCACCGTCCTGCCGCTGCGACGCCGAGCCGCTGGAGGTGAACTGCTCTGGCGGCCGACTCAGCACGGTGCCTGACGATCTGCCTCAAGACGCTAAAACACTCAACTTAACGCACAATAACCTCAAGACTCTGGTGCATCAGCAGTTCCAGAGCTTGACACAACTTTTAGATTTGGATTTAAGCGACAATCTACTGACTGTGGTTGAACTTGAGGCCTTTCTCGGCCTGGGAAGCCTGCAGACGCTGCGTCTCGCCCGCAACCGCCTAAAGATTATTCCCGTCGGAGCTTTGGCCGGTTTGCCAAACCTGCAGCTGCTGGACATCAGCAGCAATGAGATCCTCGTTCTCCTCGACTTCACTTTCCGTGACTTGGCCGCCCTGCAGTGTCTTATAGCAGCGGAGAACGACTTTGTTTTCGTCTCTCATCAGGCTTTCGCCGGACTAACCAGTTTACAGGAGCTGCATATCGACGGCTGCAACCTCACTGCTGTGCCCACGGAGGCGCTCACCCAGCTAGGCGAGCTGAGGAGCCTTCGCTTTAACCGCCTGGGCCTCACCACGCTGCCAAACTATTCTTTCCATCATCTCGTGCGCCTCAAGGTGCTGGCCATTTCTCATTGCCCCTGGTTGGAGACGCTGACGGGGAACAGCCTCTTTGGCCTGAACCTCACATCCCTCACTATCACACACTGCAACCTCAGTGCCGTGCCCTACGTCCCCTTGCATCATCTCGTATATCTTGTGCACCTCGACCTTTCCTTCAATCCGATCACTCACATTCACGGGAACCTGCTTGGAGACCTGCTGCGGCTCCAGGAGCTCCATCTGGTCGGCGGATCCTTGCTACGCATCGGAATCGGAGCATTCCGGGGGCTAGCACATTTCAGGTTGCTGAATGTATCTAGAAACCTTCTCACCACACTCGAGGCTGGTGCTCTTCTATCAGTAGAGGCCCTAAGAACTCTGGGGCTTGATAATAACCCACTGGCATGTGACTGCCGGTTGCTGTGGGTGGTGCGAAGACGCCTGCACCTGGACTTTGGCGGACAGTCCCCCACTTGCACTACCTCTCTCCAGCTGGAGCCCTGGAATTTCCTGGACTTTCCTGACGCCGAGCTCCCGGGCCTGCTCACCTGCCGCCGGCCGCAGATCCTGAACCGCAAACCTCAAGAAGTGAAAGTAGATCAGGGGCACACGGTGGTGTTCTACTGCGATGTGGAAGGTGACCCTCTGCCGTCTGTAAACTGGCTAAACCCACTGCTGAGACCTTTAACGCCTACTGGTAGAATACGGACGCTCTCTAATGGCTCGTTGGAGGTTCGCTATGTGCAGCCTCAAGACAGCGGCACTTATCTCTGCGTGGCGTCCAATGCGGCAGGAAATGTCAGCCTGGCCGTCAGCCTTCGAGTCCGAGCCTTCCCGTCGCCATCTCGTTTTAAAGGTTGGTTCTCCCTCCCGTCCGCCGCTCCAGGGCTAAATGGAAATCAGAAACAACCGTTTGATGTCAAGACTTTGCTGATAGCAGCAGCCATTGGGCTCCTTTCATTTTTCAGTTCTGTGAGTGTATGTTTCATTTTCATGTTCTTCTGGAGTAAGAGCAAAGGTCAACTCAAGCACACGGCCACCATCGCCTACGTGCCACGCAGTGCCGGGTCGAGCAGCAACGGAGGCAAAGGGAATTATATGGAGACAAGCAGGTTCACCATGAAACTGATATGAGTCAATGAAGAAGATGTCAATTCTAAGCAATTCTAATAAATCACAATTGATTTCTAATGGCATGTTAATTTGTGTGCAGTAGCTGAAAATTCATACTTTCATGTATGTGTGAGAAAATTACCTAATATTTCTGTTGCAAAGATTTTTTTTTACTGCTTTCTGCTCTTATAGGAAAAATAACAACCAAAGTCAGTTGAATAAAAAATACACAATGTAGTTGTTGACTGCCTGTTGCAAATATTTCTCCTTGTTATGGTTTATTCATAGAAACTATTTAAAATCTCAATACAGAAATAGTAGAATACAACAGTTCATATGCCTGTCTGGTTTAATTATCTTATGTTCTTTTATTTTTCAGTTTTATAGATATAGATATTAACTTAGTAGATAACAAGAATATAACAGAGAAACCTTATGTTAAGGTTAATGTGTAATACACTTGCATGTCTTTTCTATTCTATTTGATTTGTTTCTTAAATGTTTTTGCTATTAGTCTGATATTGGCATATTTTACTGCACTCATTCTTTATCGGATCTGTGCACTGTATTTTTGTATGTTTTTATTTCCCAAATAATTCACTTCATGTGTCTTCTGTAAAAAAACAACAGCAGACATTAAAATTATTGTGCTTTCAAATATGTTGATTGTGGCGTCGTTATTCATGTGTTCTCAGTCGACACACACACATACACACACATACAAACAAAGAAATGATCAGGCACAGTATATATCTTGTTTGCTGCTGCTGAGAACAATTTCACTGGCAGATTTTCAAGGTAATTTTTCATATGACACCTGAAAGTCGCACAACACCTCAAATACAAATAGCTTAAATTACACAAATGAAAGTAAAATGTGTGACACAGTTTGTCACGTTAATTTTCATTAAGATATGATGATGAGCAAACATCCTAATGTTCATCATCAAAGTGGTTCAGCCAAGTCATGCTGTTGCCATGGTAATACATCAGCTCAGTCTCCAGGCATCAACAGCACTAGTTTCCATGACGATAGAACCAAAGGAAGAACTACGTTGTTGTCGTTAGTTTAATGAAAAGTATGTAAACACATATCAAGGTGAAATATCATGTTAGTTTTAAACAAGCTGTGTTTTCAAGTCAAAATTAATAAATAACCAGATCGGTCAACTGCAGCAGCACACCGCTAAAGTGTAACGCCATAGTTGATGCAGTAAAGTGTTTGTTGTTTAACTTTGTGTTGTGAATGTCCCACACATATGCTATGTTCAACTCCACACGTTGTCTTTTGGTATCTCACGTGCTCTGCATAATAATAATAATAATAAAAGCAGGGATACTACTACTACTAAAAAAAAATGTTTCATATAAGAAAGCACATTTGAAGTAACATAAGAACATGTTAAAATGAAATTAAAAAGAAAAGGAAATAGAAAAGAAAAAACTAATTTTCTGCTAAGAATAATTTATAATATATAATAATAATAATAAATTACAATTTCAACAGGGCCTCACTGTCTGTCAATGCTCGGGCCCAATAAAATAAAATATAATAAAAAAAACCTTACAATTCCAATAGGGTCTCACTGTCTGTCAGTGCCTGTCAGTGCTCGGGCACTAATAAATGAAGAACAATTTTATTATGAACACTGCCAGCCGGAAGTGTATCCCCTTACCCGGAAGTGTTTGAGAAGGCAGCGGCTAGTGGCACCTAGCACTAGCTTTGTATTTGGCTGAGACCACAACAACATTGTCTATCGTATTAACGCGACTTTAAAGAGGATTAAACAGATGTAAAATCAATGCTAACATAAAACCAAGTAGCCACAGGTAGTAGCGACGAAGCGATATCAACTCCCGTAGTTTACACCGGTTAGCAGGACGCTAGCTACCAGATTCATACCCGAAGGTAAGAAGTCTGCAGCCATGACTCTCGTAGTCGATCGCGAACCCAGAACGTCTGCGGGAAACCGTATGTCGAAGTTACTGGACGCAGAAGAAGAGGACGAGTTCTACAAGACCACTTATGGAGGCTTTAACGACGTGAGTGAACAGATTGTATTCACACAGAGGGAGCTAATGTGTTAGCGTTAGCATCCAGTCAGCCTGCTGGAGGCGTTTCACTGCAGCATAAAGGGAGATGTTGTTAAAATGAGTTTTTATGAGGTTGTAATTGACTTTAAATCCAAATTTACTATATTAATCCAATAAGAAATAACCTGATAGATGTTAAATACATGATGAGGGTTAAGGGATGTGTGCATGTGCCTTAGCTAAGATTGTTTTTATTCGATGAATTGGAGAAGACCACAATAGCGTGTTATTAATTATGGAAAGAAGATATTATAGTTTTTCTGCAGATAGAGTATTAATTTATTAAGAGTCACAAATCGAAACACTAAAATAACCTTGTAGAGCAATCAGAATCAGGTTTATTGGCCAAGTAAGTTTGCACAAACAGGGAACTTTACCGAGTCAAATTCCCTGTTTGTGCAAACTTACTTGGCCAATAAACCTGATTCTGAATAGGAAATATTTAATGTTTGGGAAATATTGTGATAAGATTAAGCAATTATTTGGTTTGGGAGAGGCCCAATGAGGTGTTTTTAATATGTACTTTTACGGATATAATTGTAAAACTGTGTTCTTGCAATAATTCTGTGTTCATTTGTACATTTCTTGGTCTGCAGGATTTTGAGAGTGGGACAAATACATCTTAGCTTTGTCAGGTCTGAGAGTTGTCAACTCTCCTTAAACATAAACAACAAAATCTAACAGGAAAAGCACTCTAAAATGAATTGTCTCCAAAATGTCCCTATTAGGTGAGACATGCGTCAGCGCTGCCATGCCAACGTGATTCATTTGAAAACATGACCGCCCCTCCAAAATATCTTGGCACTCCGTCTTTAGATCTGTAAAATCTTTGAAGACTGGATGAAAGTGTCTGTCTCGCTATCAGACCCAGAAAGAGAAGAGAAGCTTCAGTATAACAGCTTCCAGATAAATTAAGTTTCAGAACATCACAAGCTTTACTGTAGCCACATGATCGGAGGCTTATATTTTAATATGCTGATTTGTTTCCTCGTTTCGTTGTGGAGCTAACGTTCCTCTAACGGCTGTTGGATCAGCGGTCACCTTGGGTAGGGGGACTTGACAGTGACGGCTCTGGCTGCTCTGATGTTCTTCTCAGCCGAGGGCGACAGGAGATGATGGATCAAACGAATCCTGAGATGCCTCAGTCACTCCTCCTCACACTTTTAGAAAAACTGTGTGAAAGGCTAGTCTGACTGATAATGTCAATGACTGCACATGTTGTCGTGACTTTAATCTCTCACTCAGGCAACTATTCAGGTTTTCTCCTATCTGTGCACATCCTGACCCTACAGGGGGTCAGGTAGTCTCTATCAATCCTATTTCATCACTTTAACACTAAATTGTTGTAAATTCTTCGGTGTCCTTTTAGGAATCAGGAGATGATGAGTACCATGGAGAACATTCAGACACGGAGGACGAGGTGGACAGTGACTTTGACATCGATGAAGGAGACGAGCCAGACAGCGACCAGGAGGACGACGCGCCCAAGCGGAAAAGCCGAGTCGTCACTAAAGCTTATAAGGTAACGCAGTTTCAGCAGCTGTCAGCCTCTGAATCATGTCTCTGCACTAGGACATGAATTCAGATTATAACTTTTGAATGACTAAGAATTATTCATGACTGTCTTTTGTTCCGAACATAGACATGGAAACTCTAAAACCAAATTTTCAATCAGTTAGTCGGCAGCTATTTTTTTCTGTGCTTTATCTTTTGCGTATTTTTCTTAGCATATTTGTTCTTTTGTATATTTTCACACTATTTGACGTATGAACCACTTATAACTACTTTCTACTGTGACTGCTCTGCAACCAATAGCACGTGCAGCTCCACTGGAGCAATCAGCTGCCAAATGCTTTTCTTTCAAGTGAAGCCATGGGAGCAGAAGGATAATTGATTTAGCTTTGCCACCACACTTCAGAATTAGATCACATTGTGTGCACAAGAATTTCTGTCTTGCTGTTGGGAGAGTTGGGACTTTGCTGATTTGTCATACATGTACAAAAACTATGGCTTTTATTTTGGTTCAATTTAAGGAACCTATAAAGGTTGCGAAGCCCAAACCCAAAAGACCATCTGAGGAACTGAAGAAGACTGAGAAAACTAAAGTGGAGCTGAAAAGGAGAATTCCACCAGAGTTCCAAGATTTTAGTGAACGTAAGCTGACTACACACCTCCCACAGAAAACGCACAATTGCAGATGCGTCCCCATAAACAGAAGTCTTCTCTGGTTTTGTTTGAGCTGTATGCCTTAATCGTTTCATAGCTCGGAAGTCTGTGCGCCAGTCCACCAGTGAACACACCAGAAAGACCAACCTGCGCCTGCAGGAGCGTCAGGACGCCCCCCGGAGGAGGAGAGGTGCTCATCGGGACCGGCCCCTCACCCAGGAGGAGCTGCTGGCTGGGGCCAAGATCACAGCTGAGCTCAACATTCGGTCTCTAGGTAAGAAAAGAGGGTTGGTCACAAATATTTGCGAAGTTTTAATGCTTAAGCTAAAGTATATACATTACATTTTTATAAACCGCCCCTTTTTTAAGCAGTAATTACCTGAGTTGCTGACATCATTAAAAAAAATATATACCATAAATAATTTTCAATAAAACTGTCTGACTTCATCAGGGTCAGTTATGCTCTTTACATCAATTTAATTGGGTTTTATTCCAAAAACAGCAAGAGTCATATCAATATAACTGTGCTTAAAAGTTGGCTCACCAAATCAAAAGTCTAAGTATCCCTAAATAACATTATGTTGAGTAATAGTTCCTCATAAACAGACATTCGACCTGATATGATTAGTGCCGTGTTTATTCTATATCCTGTCCAAGAGCTGAAGACATTTCAGAATATGAATGTAACAAGGAATTTCAATGTGTTGGAACACATGTCAACAACTTTGTTCCGAATATTTAGGAATCCATGTAGCCCATCTGCTTGGCAAGCACATAACTCAGAGTAAAGTAATGTTGTATAAGGATGAATTCAATAGTCATTATTCTTAATAAATTAGTAATAACATGATGGGTCTTTTTCTCAAGTTGTCTCTATTTCTTTCACTTAATTACAATAAGTCTAAAGTATGGATGTGCCTATTTATTTTACTTTCTGTATGTAGAGAATTATGAGCGTCTGGAGGCAGACAAGAAGAAACAAGTCCACAAGAAGCGGCGTTTCGAGGGTCCGACCATCCGCTACCATTCCGTCCTGATGCCCCTCGTCTCGCACTCCGTCCTGAAGGAGGAGAATGTGGATGTTGAAGGGTACGTATGAGCCCACGATAGACGTGGATGACTTGAACGGAACTTGTATGAAAGTGGAATCATTACATATATATATTTGTAGCCCCGTGGAATGTTTCGGCAGCAATGTAACTTTTCATTTTGTCATTTTTCAAAGGTTGGATCAAGATGTTCCTCAGACTGCTCCACAAAACCCCAGCACAGCGGCCCAGCAGGCTGCCGGAGGCCTGTGCTCCCGGACCTACATCACCTTCAGTGACGACGAGGCCTTCGAGGCGGCCTTCCTCCGCAGCGCTCAGTCCAGCCGTCAGCTCCCCGTCCAGGAGGTTTGTCCTGTCACCCACAAGGCGGCGCTGTACCGAGACCCGGTCACCGATATACCCTACGCTAACACACGGGCTTTCCG
The DNA here is from genome assembly GCA_038501795.1 of Pseudopleuronectes americanus. Taxonomy (NCBI): domain Eukaryota; kingdom Metazoa; phylum Chordata; class Actinopteri; order Pleuronectiformes; family Pleuronectidae; genus Pseudopleuronectes; species Pseudopleuronectes americanus. The sequence continues at coordinate 7,283,503 of CM076731.1, read as the reverse complement.
CATCATCCGGGAAGCGTACCGCAAATACGTGGCCGCTCATGGATTTCCAAACACTTCGGGAGGGATGACGGGACTTGACTCCTCCGCGTCTAAGGGCGCGCGTCAGAAAGTGGTGGTCAAGCAGAGTGGGGTTGCATCATAGGTTGGACTTGTGAGGAGTTTAGGAAATGTGTTTGTTCAGGTACAGCCACTGGATCGTGTGACATGAGGGAAACATCGTTAGCATTTGACATTTTTGGACCGAGGAGTCACTGTGATGGTTACGTTACAGTTGCTGGAATAATAAATGGTGATGTTTTGGAAAAGTTTTCCTTGCAGTACAGCAACTCAGTGAAAAACCAGCCAGTTGTTCTATTCCCTTCAAACTGCAGAAACAGTCTTACTTGTGATTCTCTGTGAGTAAGAGATTGTTTTGTAAAATCAACACAGAGCGCATGCAAACTTTCAACTTGTCTTTTGTAATTCAAACAATGTATACATCTGCACTCTGGCAGCTTTGATTCTTTTAAAATAATGATTTGCCTCTTCTTCCTTTTTCCTTTTTTTACTGTTCAGATATTTTGTTTCTACAAATGTACATACGTCTCAACTAAAAAAATAAATATGTGAAACTTTGAATAATTTATATTTACTTTCTATGAACTGGTGTATAACATTTCCTAAACATCAAACACTGACACCTCAGTTAGACTGAAATGACTCCGACAACAATGAACTGCAAAAAACCTGCAATGCAATCACAATACTACAGAGCTTAATATTCCCCAAATCCTTATTTTCTTCCTTCATTCCAAACCCTCACAGGAGACTCAAGGCTTTTTAAAGCTATAAATACTCACATCCATTTCTCATAGCGCAAATTTAAAAGAGGCTTTGAAATACAGTAAACCTTATATGGTTTGTTAATGACAAATAATGACAATGTATTTGTTTAATGTTTCTAAATGTTTAATCAGATTTATATTACATCTAATGGTAACTTCCTGTGAAATATGACACTGAATAACGTCTAAAGAAGACAGCTGATTAATACGAATTTGTTCTGGTTATACATTTGTTAAGGTGAAATGTGATGTTTTCTGTTCACCGTCAAAATTGTCTGAGCTCCAGTCTTGAGTGTTACAGCAAAGAACACTGTTGGACTTCCAGGACCTTCAATTAGTTTAAATGTATTCTCTCCGAGTACATTCACTGAGGAACAAAGTCACCCTGAACTCCACTTAGTGCTCGACTAGCGTTGGACCTTTCGACCCCTTGGAAAGAGAGCGCTCCCTCTCCCACTGAGAGACAAAACGAAATGTAAAGGTTTTGTCCAGAAGCTTTCAGGGTGTGAGGGTAAAATCCACACTTCAAAAATACCTACAGTGCATTTATGAGGATAAAACCCTCAAGGTTGAGCAGCTGCTCGTGCTTCAGCCGGTCACGTGATGGACGAGGATGACCTTGAATTCTTTTCAGGTACCAGTCCTGCTGCGTCTGCCTTCATGTCACTGAAGCCTCCAGCAGATGGTTCAGGCAGACATTTTCTACCTTTTGCAGGAAGGCTCCCAAATTTCTGATTTGTCGTTTCTGCCAAAGGGACCGAGCTGCACTCGAGCATATTGTCTCCTGCTGAGCCTGTAATGTCCTGATGATGTTCAACAGAGCATCTCGCTAAACAGTCGGCCACGTCTTCCTTCGGTTTTAAGTAACCAGGCCTTTTCATGCCTGATGTTCTAAAGCTCTGTTATGTCTGCTGCTCAGGAGAAAATGCATTTTACAAGACATTATTTAGAATCCACATCTCTGATTTAAGACCAACTACTGTGGATGCCCTAATATCTTTAGACTTAGCCCGCCTGTGGATTTAGAAAATGAAAATTTTGTCTTTATATAATTAAAAGTAAAAATCAGTGGTGAGATTATTGTCTTTGACACTATAGGACCATCCTCTATAATAATCTATGTAGGCGTTAAGTATCACTTGTGTTCAAAGTGTCAATGGCAAGAAGAAGGAGAAGATGCTGACACTTTATAAACCAATAAGATGGTATTAAAACTATATTTACATTCTATTAATCTGCTAAGTATTCATTTTTGAGTAAGTGAATAATAGTTTTGTTGATCAAATGGTGAAAAGTGTAAAAGAAAAGCATCTAAGCCTCACAACTGAAAAGCTACAAACACTTTTTATTTTCTAATCAAAATATATGCTTATATATATATTTTCCGTGAAACAACCATTCATTTAACGGCTAATCGCTGAAGCTCTATGAGTATTTCACATAAAAAACATTTTTCTGTCTTCTCGGGAAGTTTGACATTATTTACACAACATTCTAATATCGCAGTTTGATAGACACTCAATGTCAAAATTTCACATTAATGATGTGTATTTCTTTAATTCAAGTTATATATATTTAGGTGTATTTGTGTTTTGTTTTTATGTTAAATTTATAGATTAAACATTAAACCTCTAATATATTTCTTTGACATACGGGTTTGATTACGACGTCTTTGGATCATTGCCAAATGTATATTTACATGTTGGCCGATATATCAGTGTTAGAAACTCTTTACTCCTCAGATATTGTCATCGTTCCCAAAAAGCCATATGGGTTGTGCTCTAGTAAAAAATACTGCAGTAGTTCCTCTTAGTATACAAAGATAACGTATATGTTGTTAGGTCTGTTGCTAATCCAGCATATAGTAAACAATATATACAGTTAGTTTGACGGAACATAGGAGGGTTTCTTTCATGTTCAAAGAGCTCAGGCTGTTGTTGGATGTGTTAATGGACATCTGTCACTTAGCTCAGCTGTAGGTAGACAGTGCATTTATTAAGACGCTGATCCACTGAAAGGAAGAAGTGAATAATACATTACTTCATCCTAATTTGCATAAATATGAATATTCTATCATGTTTTACCAAAATTGAGGAGGGGGGGGGGCGAGCAGATCAAACAAGGGCAGGGCTGAAGATAAGAGCTAGAATCTCTGTCACCGCTCAGTCACATGGTCTCCGTCATGATGCAAACCGGGCTGGTGATGTGCAGAGCAGAGGCGGACCGGCCATCTGGAAGCCGTCCTGGTGGGCCGTCCGACTCCCGACCTCGCCTGCACTGTATGCTGAGTTGACAGCTTTCCGTACAGTCTCTATGCATGACAGACCAGACTGGCTGTACTCTTGTATTAATCATGAGAATCTGCCTGACAGTTTAACCCAGAGCGACAGAATAAAAAATCCCCTCTGATGGGACCTAACACCACAAACCGATGGAGGATGGAGATCTGCAGACAGCTACACACACAGTTTGGAAATCACAAAACTCCAGAGTGTTGGGACCGGCCCCCTGCAGAGACGGTGTGGGTGACACAAAGAGTCAATGTCTCACCTAATTTCCCCCAGACTTTGATGGTTAAGCACAAATTGTAATGTAGCACAGGCTGCACGCACAGTTCGTGCCGTGTCCTCTGCAGGATTGTTGTCACATAATTTCACAGTAACAGCCCCTGTGTGTTCAGCACACTGAGGTCCTACCAGTCTGAAGACACAGATTTTCAAAGAGCGACGCTGCGCAAAATAAAACAACACTTGAAAAAGGGGATTTGAGGAATTGTTACGGTGTCGCTTCACGTTCACAGCAGCAGCAGCAGCAGCAGGCTCCACGTTTGGAGATATGTATTTATTTTTATCGTGCCTTTTCAATTCCGATCAACCTCGATGCATCTTTGAAAACGCTCGCTGCCCACACACTGGGCCGCTGGCTTTGGCGAAGAAGGAGACAAAAAAACACATTAATTAAAAAAAACAAGTGACCCCCTAAAGCGAAGATGATGAATTCAGTGTCGGGGCCAAAGTCTCTGGTGGATACACGGATGAAATAAGTGAAGTTATATCATTAGGCTGGTAAAGTGTTTTAATTTGACGTTTCTCAAACTCTCCGACAGAACACCGAGCGCCTTGTCTCCCACATACGGTACCAAGTGAACAGTTTTTCAGACTAGGAAGAGAGGGAACTGCATTATCACTCGTTCTCGTGTGGTAGTTGCCATGGAGACGAGTGTAGGTGGTGTACTGTGCTGTTCTCCTTCCCTTGTCCTCTCCCCTCTTCTGTTGCCCACCCTCTCTCCGCTCTGCTATCTGCAACATCCAGCGCAACTTTCATTCCTTCATATTTGCTCAAGTCCTTCCTGCCCACATTTGCATTGTTTGCATCGGGCAGTTTCCTCCAGCTCTTTACTCATATTAAATACATAATTGGCTGTAATTTAATTGAAAAGAAAGCAATAAACTGGTAAAAAAAAATTGAGATGCATTGCAAACACTTTAGAAGCTGTTGATTTTAGATTTGGAATATTTAAATGAGCATAATTATTTACTAATTTAAAAAGAGTGTAATTAGTTGAATATTCAATGACGGATGGCATTAAATGTTAAATATTTTCCTTACTCCGTGAATTTGTTCCTTGCTGAGCCTCCAAACTCTGATACTGTATCTTCATCATCAGTCTCTTCTTTTTTTGCAGACCAGCTATTTCTTTTTATCAGTTTCCATGGCGATGTGTGAGTCTGTTTCTGACTATGTGTGTGTGAGAGTGAATGAGTGAGGTTTGAGAGTGAAAGAGTGGAGCTGTGTCATTTCCAGTTGATATTTTTGGTGCATCTATGAGGACTGCATGTGCCACCCAGTGTCCCCAGTTAGGATTTTGACAAACTGTAATAAAACAGGATTTTAGCCTTTTTCCCGTGCGATTTGTCAATCCCGCTCATTTTATACCAGCAAGAGAAATTAAAATGTCTGAAGAAAAATCCCTTAAGTAATTCTATTTTAGCCACTTGAATTACAGCCGCATCACAATCTGTAAACACAAAGAACACAACGATTTTTTGATTCTATTCTTAGATTGGGCCTATAATCTTTTATTCAAATAAGAAATGTCATTATTACTCATCTCTTCCGCCGTTTCATACCCACAGTTTACCATCGTGTTAGTGATCTTATGACAAAAAATAAAACTGGGTTACACCTCCATTATCTGGGATTTATGTAATTCTGCTTTTATATATGTATATATACAAGCCCACGGAATGATCTATGACACATTCGGGATTTAGCAATTAGGGATACACATTTATGCAACATGTTCACAAATAGCAGATATCAAAATAAAAACCCTCTCGACCAGAGACGTTGCTGTTGCCTCCTCACTTCTCCACCTATATGGAGAGTTTTGTTGGACTGGCATTTTCTCAGTGACCAGAATAAAGCTGGGTGCAGACTAATAAAAAATACAAATGAGTCACACAGACAAACAGATCTCTCCTGCGTTTGGGCGATTAGGTTTATTTTCAGCAGAGAAAATGTCACTGAGCGCCATTAAGGAACATGTGCACTGAGAGTGTTTCACTCTTTCTCCATTAAGCGATGTCTTCTCGCAGGACCCCGCTGTAAGAAATCAAAAATGTAACGTCTACCTCTGTGCAAAAAAAGGCAGGAGCTCAAAAGACGTTCAGCAATCTTTGTTAGTCAAGTTTTTATAACAGATGAAGTCTACCACAGGTTCTCTTTCATGTTTGGAAGGGGCATGTGAGGTGAGGGGGGTTCAGCTGCAACATGACACTCCACCTCTAGATGTCACTATATTCTACACACGGAAACTTTAAGTTTAAAGAGTGATTTTTGCTCCATAGGGAAGGTTATAGTTCTAAACTCTTCTTTATGGACAGAAAATGAAACGACAAACACTTCTGATTATGTGTTACCTTCCCTCTGTCCACAATGCATAAGCATTACATCAAGATTTAGACATTTTTTGATATTGACATTGATGGAAATTATATTGCGATAAGTATTGATATTGTCTTATTGCCCAGCCCTGCACAAACCCATCAGAAATGTTTACTCCCAGCTATAGACTAAGCTGTCTAATGACTTGTCACTAATGCACCTTGAAGCTGCTTAAAAACATATCAAAATGTTTGTCCCGATGGAATCCCAGGAATATTAAATCCATTCCCCACCTCTTCAAAATAAGTCCACTCTGCCAACTCAACATCATTATTGATTAAAAGTGCCTCCTCCTCCTCTGGCTGCGTTTTACTCGCTCTCCACAGTCCAGAAGTAACTTGAGTGAACTTTGTTCGGGTGCTGGCTCGGTGCAGTGGGCGGAGGGTCCGGGCCTCGGCTGTCACAGACGCCCGAGCCGGAGCAGCGCAGGGCGGACTCTGCTGCTGCCTTTCGGAGGCGGAGGTTTCTCTCTCTCTCTTTCTGTGTGTCTATCTCGCGCGCTATCTCCGCCCTCCAGGGAGAGACTACTACGTTCACCCATCGCCTTTTATTCTCCTCCTCTTCCTCCACCACCTCCTCCTCCTCCTCCTTCACGCACTGCTGTTAAACGAAGATGAGGTGTGACGGACGGAGCGATCGCTGAAGGACGCGCCCGGCTCCACATTCACCTGCCCGGGATGAATTTGTGGATTATTCTGGGGACGTGGTGGCGCCGCGCAGGCTGAAGCACCGACGCTTTCCAAGATTAAATCAGCCGAGATATACCCAGAGAGAGCCCCCCCACACACACCCAAAAAATGTGTCAGGTATTGTGGAGATGCTGCTGCTGCTGCACATCTTCGTCATTCCGCCTGTAGAAGAACCTCTGGGATGTTTATTTTGGATGCGTTTTTGGTTTAAGTGCGCGTGCCGTGCGGCAGCCTTGCGCAGAGTTGGCTTCATCCTCATTTCAACATCACTCATCGTCGCTAACGTGCAGAGAGGGGGGGCCGTGGGTGCAGCCACTCACAATGCGTGTGCTTTTGTTTTAAATGTAAGATATAAGTGACAGGGGATGAACTAATTGGCTCCGTGGATCATTAGAGCTCCAGCGCCTGACAGGAGCTCCCATCATGGCCAGAGACTGAAGCGAGCCAGGGGCCGTTTGAAGTCACATGTGCCCACGACCGACAAGTAAGATGACAAGAGCCGTCCTCGCGGGAGAGTGTCTTTATTACCGAGGAGGCTGCGTTGGGATCACATCCCAGTTCCTGGATTGCAACAGAGTTGGAGGGACAGGGAGCGGAGGGAGAGGAGAGGGAGGAGAAGCAGAGGAGAGCTGCTGAGCTGCACCACGGAGATGATGGACAAGCTCTGGCTCCAGTGATGGACTGAGCTGAAGGTGATCACACACAAAACTAACACGAAGAAGGGATCCTTTTTCTGACACTTTCATTCACACCTGACGTGCATGGACACACAGCAGCCTATAGGTGAGAGGAGCCGCCCACTTCGAACCCAACCAACTGGCCCAATGGTTGAGCTCCAGCTCCAGGTGGAGGACACCAGCCTTGATCTGGAAAGCGTCTCTCAGGTCTGCATAAACTGATTCTACAAGTAAAACCTGGAACCTCAGCCCCTTTCCCCAAGTGCCCGGGAAACCCCCCCAAGGGATTCAGTCTGCAACATCAGATGTAACAAGTTGTCAAGTTTGTGTCACCAGGGAGTCCTGAGATTTTGGGTAAGTGTGTGAATCTGAGTTTCATGTACCAAAACGTAAAGATATTTCAGAGATAGATATAACCCATGTCCGAGGGAAGCGTTAGAGTCAGCTAGCCTGGAGATGTTCATGAGCCGTTTGAGATGGTTGTCCACCTTAGAGCATCCAGGAGTCTACAGCTCAAGCAGGATGGTGTACAGCAGCTTGTATTAAGTGTCCAATAAAGCTGCACACAGAGGGATGGGTGTCTTTTGGAGACGTTCCACTAAAAACGTGTACATTATAAAACTGAAATGTAGCCACGGGCGGTTTGACCATATATGGAGTGTTCCGGCTCATGAAGCTCTGATTACGCACCACGCTTCTTTGCAGGATACGAGGCCGTCAGCATCACTTGCTGAATTTGCCCAGTTCATGAAATGCATTTTGTCCCCATTTGTAAATTCTATTTTTATGAATGCACTTTTGGGGCATCGAAAATACCTGCAAATTCATGTAGTGCCATTGAGTTAGCAAAAAATAAAAGCTAGCCGAGTGTCATAGTTGATTTTATAAGTTATGCCAAGTTGAATTTTCTACGTACGTTAATGGATAAGAAATTTCAAGTCTATGATGGCACGCTGAGTGAAGTCTAAGGAAAGTGGCAGGTTCGTGGTCGACTGCTCTCCAATCAGCACTGATTTCTCCGCTACCTGCAGTTTGCTAATGAGCTCCCCCATCGGTGCTGTGCATTGAACACCTGCACAGACTGCAGGGGAGTTTCTGGGAGATCAGATATGAGTAATGAGATATTGACAAGTTTGAGATGTTTCTTTCATTTTATTTTAGGTTAGAAGAAAAGTAAAAGAGACCAAACAGGACTTTCAGGTTTTTTTTAGCCTCTCAAATAAGATTACGATAAAGATTAGTGTTTCACTAGACTTGGAGCAACAGATAAAAGGACATCAGCGGGTGTCATGTTTTGTTTTGTGTGTCTGACCGTTTTACTTCCCCAGCTTCCTCCATCTCAACAGGCAAGATCTGATGATGTTTAGATGAGAGCCCGACCGATATATTGTTTGGCCGATAATAATATAATATATGAGCCTTTCACGTACATATGAGTGTCGGTGTTTTCCGATATGCCGGAATAAGAATTATGTGCATTTATCTTTACATTTTACAGTAAAATGTTTAATTTCTTTCAGGTTTGATACATTTGGTAGTATTTGTGTTCTCTTTTTCATTTATAGTTATTTATATTAAATTATATTGATAAACTGCTTCAATAACATTTCTTGATCATGAGGGTTCAATAATGACATCTTAGGAATCATTGCAAAATTACTATATATGTTGGCTCAGAATCTATAATTATAACCTAATTTTGCTCTATTGTGCTTATAGCAACCTGATAATCAAATATAATGACCTCACTTACATAATAGCAAATATCTATGGACAATTCATTACATTTACATGACATAACATGTCATTTGGCTGACCCTTTTGTCCAAAGCAACTAACAGTTAGTACACTCAACATTTATGAGGGGCCATTTAGGGGTTCAGTATCTTGCCAAGGACACTTCGGCATGAATATGGGGAAGAGTGGGGATGGAACTGGCAACCTCTTGTTGGAGAACGACCACTCTACCCCCTAGGCCACAACCCCCCAATTCATGGGCAAATTAAAATACTTTAGCAGAATCGGTATTGGAATTTCTTTACTCCCTAATATCAGTATCGACATCGGCCCCAAGTATCCATATCGGTCGAGCTCTAGTTTAGACACTTGTTAACATAACAAAGATGAAGGTGTCCACCATCTTCATCGTCTATTTGATTGTACAGTTCAGATACTGTGATGTCTTTCGTACAGTTCTCCACCTTAAGTAATAAAAACTATAATGCAGTGCAGAGAGACGAGCGACACTTAATGAAATGTCTGAGGCTGCACCTCTGATGGAACAAGATAAGTCCGGTTCCCTCTGACTCACTGCCCCTCGCAGGATTTCCTCTTCCTCCTCCATATGAAACATCCATCTATGTGGGAGAACGACTATCTCATACATCTCCTCATGGAATGATTGTGCTATTTTAGTCGTGGAGATTTATTAATTTTCTGAACTGGTGAGAATCTGGTGTCTTTGCCGCTCTGCCACAGTTGTCAGGCTGGAGCCTGTCAGCTGGCAAAGAGCTGATTCTCCTCCAGCACCAAGTTCTCCCTCATAATTCTGCTGCTCTTCAGCCATCTTCAATGAAACACTAAGAGGGGCTTTCTGTTGCTGCCAAGGACAGAAAGCCTTTGTCAGTCTGTTTGAATGTTCCCTTAAAAAAAGAGAAAACGAATGGACGCCTGTCAGTGAGCTCCTGGCCCAAAATCTTCTGGTATTGCTTTCTTTTGCCTCAGGCCATGAAGTGCTTACCCAACCTTATTTTTTTTGGAGTAACCCAACAGAGAAAACATCAGGTATTATTATCATTCTGGTAATTGTGCATCCTGAGCCTCTGTTTTCAATTGACATAATCTAACAATGCTTTAAATCACATAGTGGAGTTGAAAAACTTCTCTCTGGAGCTCCACAAGAAGTCAGTCAGCCAATCAGAGGCAGAGGGTGGTGACTGTTAATGACATCACAAAGTTAAGGACATAGTGTCTGAATCTGGTCTCTGTGCATTTCTCCATGGATTGTGTTTTGTGATACATCACCAGTCTTTATATATCACCTACCTTCTTTATAATCAATTAAGACACGGACATCTCACTTTATACAGAATGGGGCCTGAGTCGTAAATGGACGCGGCTGCTTCCTGTTACGAGAGAATAAATATCTTCAATGTTTTGCCAACATCCCTGTTTGGATTGATTAATGTAATGGCTGTTTAATGACCTATTAGTGCCCATTCAGAGAACAAGGAATAGAAGACTTGAGGGTTACACACTGATGTGCCTGTAGGAAAGCTTATCAATTAATCATAGTAACAGCTTGTGGTTAGGCAGCAGCATGACATTTAGTCTCAGTCTATAAAGGCCAGTTCGTTGTGGTTTGCAATACAGTTGGATCATTTACACAGACCTGCATGTTTTCAAATGTCTTATCCATGCTGAATGATATTAAGGTGTGACCATATTTAAAAAAATGTAAGCTACAAGTAACATTTCACCTTGTATCCTTTGTAAAAAGTGTTTTACATTTCAGCATTTATTTCTTATCCTCAAACACTTTTTAATATTTTTCTTGTGTTTGTTTTTTTTTAATCATGTTCATTGTCGTGTCGTGAATATCTAAAAACAACAACCTGTCTTTGCCACATAGCTGCATGGACACATCAAAGCAGTGGCTGCCGCATCAGAGTCAGTTTGGGTTGGTTGGTCAAGCGGAGGTTTGCTGTGGCGGACCTGGAGTTTTAACCCCAAGTGAGTCGGTTCAGCCCCGAATCTGTCAACGTGTCTCCGCCGCCCGCTTTGCCTCTGTGCCATCCCAGCTCCTCCAGTCTGTCGTGGTCCGAGGAGATTTCTTTTTCTGTTGTATATGTTTTTATGTGTTTCCCCTTTAACACGCTGTTTCCTCTCGACAATCCACTGACACCACCGCCGCCAATGGTTAATGAAAATGTTTGACACGTACTTCAGCCTGTGCCACGCTGCTCCCTTTCCTCTGCTGGGGCTTTCCAGTCCTTTTCACTCCTCTACTGCTTTACAAGTACCGTCAATATCATATATTTTTTTTTACTCTCAATCCTCCAGCGGAGCAACACTCGCCCTCTGAGCCCTGCTTTGTCGCTCTCCCAGAGTTTTATTTTGACATCCCCTAGGTCTGATAGCACCATTTGCCTTTCACTCCAGCTTTGATACTCTCCCAGTCGTCCTCCTCTCTGGGCCTTTCACTTCCCCAGATGAAAGCAGCCATTTCTGCTCCCTCCAGGGGCGGCAGGAGGAAATCATTTTTTTCTGTTGGTTTGCGCAGCGTGTAAATCTGTTGTTTGATTTTCGAGCATTTAGTCTTTTTGTTTTGAGCTGCAACAAACAAGGTGGTTTTTATTCTGTTGGGGAAGTCTGGGGTTGAAAGTAACCTCGGTGTGACCTGTGATGTGATGATATGATCCAGGAGCGCCTCAGTTATTGAAAAGAGCCTCAAACTCCTGATTGATCCCCAGATTTCGCCAGATTTCCATCCCTTTAATCTGTGTTTTGCTCATTTACAGGCCTCAGCAATAATGCTTTTAAATACATTGGTAAAAGTGAAGGTAGTTGGATGGAGAGCAGTGCACAAACTACAAACAGGTTCCTATGGTAACTAGGCCACACTCCCGTTGGCTGGCTCACACACAGGCAGAGCGAGAGGCAGGAGAGATGAAGACAGGGATGCTGGACGTGACGGAGAGCAACTTCAGATTGTTTATTCAGGTTGCTGTTCTTGTTCGAATCTTATAGAGTGTTTGCATTTGTTCAATAATCTTGAACCTGAGAAAATGTTACAAGTCCCTTCCCTTTCTTTTCCTCCACAAATATCTGCCAGCTTCTCCGAGCCGATCGCAGGTTCTTTCCCGTGGCTCCCTGGCGCCCACACTGCCCCTGATTCCTCAACCCCTCCACCCACCTCTGCTTTCAAATCCTGCAGCTCTACCAGTTCTGTGCATCTCACATCTACTTGATTACAGGGCTGTGTCTAAACATAGCAGCAGAGTGGGTCTGAAAACAGTCAGAAGCCTCACGTGTACTTATTTTTTGCGCAACTTCTCCCAGCGCAGAGCCAACAGCCTATTTGCTGCATTTAAACGTCTTGTAATTAAATCACTGGTAAATTTTCAGGGCTATTTTCATTTCTAGCGTTTGCATTATGTAGTGTGCATAATTGAGTCTGAATAGATTAACTCCTCGATGTTTGCAGTCAAGAAGCAGTTTCACTGTAACAAACACTAGCCCTGATGTTTATTCACCTTCCGTTTTAAATCACAAGGCAGGAGAGAGGAGTTCATTGCGTTTAGGAGCTGACTCTCTGTGTCGGCCCGGCGTCTCCGGTGTAATCCTGTGTTTTGTAAACCGCTGCTCCAGCTCAAACCGTGTCAAACCTCCCGGGCGATGCCGGCAGCTTGTCAGAGAGCCACGAGGTTGATGGAGCGAGGTTCTGCTCCTGTCAGTCACGCAGGCTGATTGTTTGGACGGCTCACTGTTAATGAACCTTCTGCACTTGTCTGTGGGCTGCACCGAATTTCTGGTTGCAGATAAAACACCGTTGACCAAGTGCGCTCCAGCAATCTGTAGTTATTTTGGTAAAGAATAATCATTACTTAGGTTCAGAGAGTCAACCTGAAATACGAGAAAACATATTTTGCCCCTCGTGCAAATAGATTTGTGCTTTTTGTGCTGCGTAGTTGGAACGTGCTCCTCTGAAACTTCTGTTGCATCTTTCTACAAAACACCTTCCTACTTCAGTAAATGTCCCTGTGAAAATGAGTTTTCTTTGTCTTATCATTTAAAGAGCAACTTAACACCCTGCTTGAGTTCTCCTCCTTTATCATACTCAAAAAACAGTTATTTATCCCACACACAATCTAAACTATTCTCAATATATAATTTTGATGATGTCATAAATTGTGGAACTGTGAAAGAATAAAAATGCTGCTTAAAGTAGCAAATATTATTCCTCTCATAGTACTTTATGAGACAGATACCAACAATTTTTTAGGATAAACAAAATGAAAATGATCTAATGGCTAATATTAATGTTTATTGTAAACATAAAATGTGATATAAGGATCCCTAAAATTGTAACGCTGGATGTTACATATAAACATTATGGCAAGAGATTAAAATGTCACAAACCATGAACCTCATGAAGTAAATGAAGGATGAGCCTTTGCTTCAGCATCAGGTTACAGCTGCAGAACTTGTGCTGTGATATATAGATGTCATTATACTTTCCAAAGGTTCTGAACTTGCATTAATTTGTCCAACCACAGTTCTATGACAGGAAGATTTTGCAGTAGTTAAATTAGGATTTAGTTTGGCCACCGTGACATATGGACTTTATTACGGACATGTTGGTGCTGCTGGAAAAAAATAGCAATTTCCCGGCTTTAATTACCAGGTGGTTGTTGACATGAGCGGTATTTACTAGTCGGAATATGGCAATTACAGAGACTTCCATATGACATGAGCGCGACATCTGCCCCGGCCGGTCTGTCAGTGAGTCAGCAGAGAGTCCTCGTTGTCAGCTGGTCCAGAGTCAGACAGAACAAGATCCTGTATGCGTGGTCTGGGACAGGAAGCCTCGCCGGGCCGGACCGTCACAATAAAATCAAACTCGCTCACTCAAGTCAGAAATGTCAGCTCCCACCTCCAATGCAGTGAGATGGGCATTTTGAGCATTAGAGCTCAACACTGGAGAATACTCATATATATATAATACATTGGACATAAAACTGATTTAATATGACAGATATCAAAGAGCCTCGTTTAGTAGCATAAAAAAGTGACGTTTCTCATCATGAGTAAAAAATTCAACTGACAATTCTTTTATTTCTCCATTTTCTTAGAGATGCAGAGTGACATCAGTGTAATGGATTTTCTGAAATATGTCCTTGGCTGCACAGTTTATCATTTCTGCATCGCTATCGTGATGTGAGCGTGAACAATAGAGATGGAGAGATGTATAATGTCAAGTAGGTCGTGAGGCAAATTAACTCATACATGTCATTGATGTTAACTGGTGGAAATGCATCTATTTCTTCATATTGAAAGTCAAAGGGATGAAAAATAATGTCACTTATCGCCAATATCATGTCTATTGACTCTTTTTTAAAAAGAAAACTTACTGGACAAACTTACTGCCCTGAATCCTCCATCATGTAACACCCACAGAGTATTATAAGAATTTGGCCATGCTACTGTATTTCCTTTGTCCTAGCTGTGTCCTCCACACTACACTTGAGAGGACACAGTGAAACTCTCTAATAACTTTCCAGACCAGTGACACTGAGTGGGGCTGAGAACTTGTTTTATAATATGTGTGAATACTTGTTCACTAGGAATCTTCACTCTTTCTTTCTTCTTTTCTAATGGAAAAAACACCAATTCAAGTTTCATCCTCTGATATTGATCCCGATACCTCAGCTATTACTATTTCCTGATATAAAGCACTGATCCAAAACCAGGTGCAGTCTTTAGATTATGACCATTATAGGTTGACCAGTCCATTTAAATATCTGAACAGCTAATGGATGAATTCCAATTTGGTTCCATGGGGACCAGAGGATGAATCCTACTGGTTGGATGACTTGGCAACTCTCTCAACCAACACCTTTTTTGACATTGGATTCTATTTCATTCAACATTTTAGTTGTTGAAATTGACTATAGGAGGAGAGACACAGCAGCTCAGGGCCTCCTAAAACAGATGTGTGCAGCAATGCATGCATCTACGTATATCTTTTTTTAGGTGCTGCACAACAAAATCCATTTGTGCAGAGACAATACATCCTTCTATTCTATTCTATATGTTTTTGGGGATTAGCCTCGTCATAGGTGATTCCCAGTATTGGAGCTGTAACAAATCCATTATATCAAATCATTTTAAAAGCAATTGCACAGTTTGTGTGTGTGTTTTTTAGGGCTATTTGTGTTGTGATCACTTGCTCTGATCGATGTCACATTGAGTTCTTAATTATACTGCATCAACTTTGTGTCCGATCTGTGAAAAAGGTCATTTTATTCACTTCATTTAAAAAACAAAGTTCCCATACATGTATTAATAGAGAGTGATACTGTAAAGGTTGAGTATGTTTCTCTAACACCCACTCAGTCTTCCTCTTTCTGTCTTTCTCTCCCTCTGTAGCTCAGTTAGCTCGAGGCTGTTGCCGCCCACAGACTCCGTCCTGACAGCAATTTACATTCAGAATTGCCCATGTGAATTCATCTGTGTGTTAAAATATATATATATACGCTTACTTACGGCCCTTCGTGTCGCAGGTATTTAGTGGCAGATTTGTTAAAATTGGAAATATGCTAAATCATCCCTTGCCGGGAGCCTTTAATCAATTGGATGTAGGTCTTCCCTCTGTGAAGTGTCAGATTTCAAACCCACATGAGGCACAAAAGAGGCTGAAAATCTTCCACCAGCTGAGGAAGACTCCCTCCAGTGGGCATCCGACAGGTCCGATCGGTTTCGCGTGTTTGCAGAAACGCGGGGCCGGTGCAGCGTTTTACTTTTTTCATCATCTGTTACCGTGCGGCTGTGTCTGTGTGCCAATATCTTCTACAGTTCGAGTAGAAGCCCTCGGAGTTGTTTCCATGGATACCAAACAATTAGCTGGGATTCAGAATAGAAACTGGAGAGTCGCCTATTTACAGGCTTTGGGAGCAGGGAAATCAGAGGATGACAGAGGGTCTTGATTCTCTGTAGCAAAGGAGTTTTAAATGACCCCCTCAGATGAATCACAGACGGAAATAGCAGCGGCGAGTGAATATCGACATGAAACCTGATCACATGCAGCTTTCAGAGATGAACCTATGGAGTTAATGACTGTGCTCCGTTTCAAAGGATCAAATGTATGACGCGTGGTTTGGATTACACAACCCAGCTTTTTTTGGAAAATTAATGCAATCCTAACAATATATATCAAATGCAATGCACCTCCCTTGTGTAAGCACGGCTGACATATCCTTTAAGGCCTTAAGTACCTAAGAGATGCTTCACCGCTTCCTCGGCTGCTGTCATCACAAACGCAGCTGAGTTAAATTCAGTTTTTTCGATTCAGCCTAACATCATTTTTATATATTATCTGATTTCATTAAGATAGAGGATAATTTGTTATGTTTTGCCCAAGTCATAAATTGGTGGCGAGTGATCTATCCGTCTCAGTGATAAAAAAATGAACTGCCGGAAGTTACTGAATGTTGTTCACATTGATCAAACATAACGATTCACACGTTGTTATTTTTAGAACTCTGCTTAGAACCGCTGTTATTTGGCTTGCCACCATTTTCATCATTTTTATGAACGTAGCTACTTAGCCAGCTAGCCACCTACACTCACACACTGCTATATCTTCCTACATATCTTTCACAGCAAACTATATCTTTGTACATGGCCAGCTTAGGGGTGGATGAAGTCCACAAGGGAATCCACTACCCAGAGCGTATGTGGTTTGATCCCTGACTCATCTACTTTGCATTCCGACGTGTCCTTGTGCAAGATGCTATACCCCAAAGTGCCCCTGACGGCTGAGCCGACAGTGAATGAATGCTGTTCAATGAAAGTATGTGGGTGAAATTGAATTGTAAAGTAAAGGGCTTCGAGTGGTTGATGTGGCAGCGATTCACAAGTTGACCAGGCGAGGAAATGGAACAATTACGTAGGAAATAGGGAGGAATTTCGCAGTGTACTTCAAAATAAACTGCTTCTAGATTTGGTGATTGGAAGGACTCAACCACATTTGCCTTCATTCTTCCGTTGGTAAAGCCCCTCTTGGGTTCTATCGTTCCTTGTATGGCAAGATAAGTATTTTTGAGTCATGTATGGAGTATTCACTATCTTTATGCTCCTTGCTCCTTATTCTTAGTCAGCACACAGTCATATGGAGGCAGCATCAAGTCAGATTCCCTTAAGATTACTGCTCATACTTTTATAGATCCATCACCATGTTCCAGAGTTTGCACAGGCCTCAAGTCAGACTGAGGCTGTAAAGTTGAAGATGAGTCATAGGAGTGTTTCCTCTTCAGATTATATAGGTAGAGTTCTCACTCCAGCATCTGCGTCATTTTTCGACGACCTTCACAGAAGAAGTTTTTCCAATAGAATCGTCATAAATAGCTTCTCTCTCAGACAATACACACGTCTCCTCCAGGCACAGCGTTGTTTCTTCTTGTTGTTTTGAGCTGTGGCTGTTTGTCCTTGTTGCCGACTCTTCTTCTCTTCTGCATTGTTGCTGTGTCGGTAGCTTGCTTGTGATCAGTGTTTGTTCTGTCATGATTTCTGATGCTGTTTCCCTTTGTTTGTGTCCGAAGCGGCTGCAAGGTAATGATTTTAGCAATTTGGAATTTCTTTTGAAAAACTAATTTTTGACCATTTACTTTCAAAAGCGTAGTCAAGTTTGCTCCGAAAGTGTCATGGTGGATGTTAGCATTTTCTTTTCATCATTATCTTCCATCTTGTGCCTGAAGCTCAATATTTCTTGAGCTGGAATAAGCTAAAGATAAGAGACTTGATTCCATTGCTGGCAATAATGTGCTAACTTTGCACAGTTCATATGAAAACTGAACATTTTGTCAGTTTTGATCACGTTTTTTTTTACTATATTGATTTGTACTGTTTGTAGTTTAAAGAGAATCTGGAACCAGATACAGCTACAAATTCAGACTTAAAACTGTTTATTTTATCTAGAATAGAATGCACATTTTCTATGGATTTCACTTTCATTAATACCCTTTTTTCTTGGCACTCTTTCCTCATAGACCAATCTCGCAGGGCAAGTTTTGCCTCTGTAAGACAGTCAAGCATGGAAACTCCTCCAAATGCCACCCCACAGCCCTTCAGACAGCCGGTGAGTGTTTTGTCTTATTTTGCCATTTCACAGAGAAAAATGTATAGATTTGATCTTTTTTAGTCTGATATTGTAAAATACCAATTCTTACTTGGCAAGCAAAGCAATATTTGTAATGCTAAAGTCAGAGGTTACTCACTCAATGATAATAGGAGCCTTTCCATGTACATTGTTTTGTATTTTAGTATTTTCATTGAATTACGCAGGGTTTTATAATAGTTTTAAAGTGAGGCAAGCAATAGAAATTATTTGAAAGCAGTTTAAAAATTGGAAAAGCAATAGGGCAGAACTGTAAAAGTAAAAATGCTACAAAAGAGGAATATAGTACAATACATTGAAATATTCTAAAATGATTAAAAATGTCAGTTAGAGCAGAGCTAGGATAAAAAACTTTTATTCAATACAAGTTGTTCTGAATAACATTGTGTATTTACTCTGCTCTTATATATCTTATCTGTAGTTTGGTTTGTTTTTGAATTTTCAGAGTTTTCTCAATCGAAGGTTGAAGGGTTCCATCAAAAGGGCCAAAAGCCAGCCCAAACTGGACCGGACCAGCAGCTTCCGACAGATGATCTTGCCCCGGTTTCGAAGTGCCGACCAGGAGAGGTAATTAAACCTCACGGTTCAAAGCCTTCCAATAATTTCGGGCAATAACATTCATCGGGTCTAGTTTCATATTCTAACTTGGACTCATGTGGGTTCTGGAGCTTGTCCCAGCATGTTTTGAGCAGAAGCCAAGCCAAAAGGCTGTGGACAGGGTGCCAGTTTATTACAAGTGTAATAAATATATTCTTACCCATTGAGTGATTAAGTGCTCGCAGTTCAGCCAAATCACATTATGAAACGGCCATGAGTGCAATTAATCACGCGTCTCCTTGTGGTCTGTATTGTGGATTTGTCCTCTTTACGAAATAATATATAATAATAACAGCAAATTTTCCGATGTTACAAACATGTACAATTCAAAAGTCAGTCTAGGTACCTGTTCTGTTACAGCTCGTGTTGTGTTGAGCTCACACAGATCAAAAACAACACCCTTGATCAAACCCACACAATCCCTGAGAGAATATGGCAGCTCCATGCAGAAAAAGACAGATGATGGAAATGGTGTCATGTTGTTGTGCTTATAATTGTGCATGATGCAGGAAATGCTAATGTGGGTGCAGTATTACAGCAAGGCAAAAGGCATTATAGTAACATTATAATTTTTTCATGCTAACATTTTATTTTTAAGTTCAAAATCTAGCAGATTCTAGTTTCAAAGTTTAATTATGCATACATTCATCTCCTCAGTGTGATTTCTGTCATCGTGTCAGGATGAAATATATTGCATCTTTAAATCCTCTCATGGGCTTTCTCTTGTTTTGTATTCTGACGTGAGGTCACATCCCCCAGGACTCTCGCTTGCGTCGTGTTCAAGATTTTATGCTGTCCTGACACAATCCAGTCATGACGCACACATGGGAAAAGTAGAGAGGGAGAGGCAGAAAGTCAAAAAATACATCCTGCTGACAGTTCACTTTCTTCCCACCAGGATGCAGAACAGACATTTTAAGGGCAGGTGTGGATGTCCGCTGCTCAGGGATGTGGAATGTTTCATTTAGCAAAGGATGTGGAAATCTTTTAGTTCTAAAAATACAGAGTGAGAAGCCCAGTTTAAGTAAAAACCAGAGGGATTTTGTGGAGGCTGCACTGAAGGACGATGGGGAAGAAGCTCACTGTCGTCGGGGTGAAAGTGACTCTGTCTTTCAGTCACCGTGCCGTCCACCACTGCCTCAGACAGCTGCCTTCACAGCCTGCCTCCAGTGCTGCCCACACACGCCTAATTCACTCAGTAGTGTTAAGTTGACTTAGCTATAAACCCTCGCCGTCCAACTTCACACTCGAGCTTTCCAGCACAGCCGCTCCACCTCTGCTGCCAAGTCGGTTTCCCAAAGCCTTTTTCCACGTACTGCATTCTGCCGTGGCTCTTAAACTGGACGATTTGCTGTATCTCCGAGCAGCATTAAATCTGGCCTCCAATTAGTGCTCGTCATTTGCAATTAACTGGTGTCTCTTAAAAGCTGCCCTGTTCTTCTTCTTCCCCCTGTTGTTTTCTCTCCTATGAACAAAGCAA
Organism: Pseudopleuronectes americanus; assembly: GCA_038501795.1. Lineage (NCBI taxonomy): Eukaryota > Metazoa > Chordata > Actinopteri > Pleuronectiformes > Pleuronectidae > Pseudopleuronectes > Pseudopleuronectes americanus. Next base: position 7,263,392 of record CM076731.1, on the reverse strand, counting down.
ATGTTAATAATAATGATTGAACCTCCAGCTCTTCAGTGCCGATGAACGCCAGAGCTTCAGTTCAACGTGTTTCAATTGTAGGTTTAGAAAATGTTGAGGGATTAATAAACCTTGACCATGTCACCTAATGGATAAAGCATCTGACCTGATCCCAGTGAGATACTGAAGCCTGAGCATGAACACTGTAACCATGGGCACTGTGAGGAGTAATCCAGAACATTACCTCAGTAAAGTAGTGGTTAGTTTCCCCCGGCATGTCATTTTACTGAGAGCTGAACAGCAGCCGGCTCTTTAGCTTCACATTTAAAGCACGGACATTAGAAATTGCATTCACCTTCTTATCTAACTTTAGCCGGGGAAAGCAAAATGTTTCCAAAAATGTTGCACTCTCCCTTTGAATCAAAGTGAGAAGTTGAAGTGAGAATATCTGTATTTTTTTTGGGGAACCTCACCTGTGTATCTTACTGATCCATCAGCAACCAAATCAATTCACTGACTCCCCTTCAGGCGATTCACTGCACCTCAGCCTGACATGCTTCAGCTGAACTCAAAGGGCAGGCACACACTGGGGCGGCTGTGGCTGAGGGGTAGAGTGGTCGTCCTCCAACCTGAAGGTCGGCGGTTCGATTCCCAGTCTGAACCATCTGCATGCCGAAGTGTCCTTGGGCAAGATGCTGAACCCCGAATGGCCCCCCCTTAAAATAACAAAGTGCTGGGATAGATGCACTGTATGAATGTGTGTGTGAATGGGTGAATGTGAAACTGTAATGTAAAGCGCTTTGAGTGGTCATCAAGACTAGAAAAGCGCTATATAAATGCAAATCCATTTACCATCCACACTCAGCTGTCTGAGATAGTGACACATACACACTCTCACACACAAACACACACACACACACTGAAGCGATCCCAATAGTGGGTTTAATTTGTTTTGGCCTCTTTTGCCACAACTGGTCAGAAAAAAAAGTGTTTCCCTCACAGCATTTTCTTTTTCAATTGACCCGCTGACCTCGCTTCGCCTGAGAGAACGACTTGACTCACCTCCATTCTTCCACTTCCATCAACACTTTCCTTGCCTTGATAGAGCTGCTCTGTTTAAAGGTCACCAGGTCACCAGGTTTAATCCTCTGGGCCTTTTTATACCTGCACTACAATGTTGCTTCAGACTGAAACTACAGAAGAGTTTATTACATATTTACAGTTTCACACCATTTACACAGCAGATACGTCCTAGGAAAAACCCATAAAATGTTGGGGCTGATCAGAATAAGGGGGCGGACTTTCAAACTTTTTACTTTATAGAACTTTGAAAGATAGGGTGTATTAGAACACATTATTGATCTCTCAGAGAATAATTCATGAATCTTGATTGAAGAAATCTATCTGCAGTGTTTAGGGGACTGATATTTATGAGTCTGTACAATTTGGTGCAGATCCGAAGAAAAATATGGATCTAGTAATTTTAAATTTCATGAGGAGCCACATGAGCTGAGTCAACAGAGCAAACTGTGAACTGAAAGTCTGGCTGTCTTAACGTCTCCATAAACTCATTATAAAAGGATCTGGTCTGAGGAACCATGCTGAAATTGCAGGAGGGACTCACGAGGATTCCTGAGCCCCACTGAATCATTTTGTATTGTATGAAGCACTGACATAATCACATCTGACTTTGAATTGTCAATAAATCTCCCCCTCGTTCTTTTTCTTCTTCTTCTTTCCCTCTCGCCAGGACTCGCTTGATGCAGAGCTTCAAAGAATCCCACTCCCATGAATCCCTGCTCTCGCCGAGCAGCGCTGCGGAGGCTTTGGACCTAGTTTTGGATGAAGAGGCCATAATCAAACCTGTCCACTCCAGTATTTTAGGACAGGAGTACTGCTTTGAGGTGTGTTAAGCTGTTTAACCCTTATACAATTCTCCCACTTTTTCCCCGATTCTCATCCTTCTCTCGCAACTAAAGTAGTAATTTTATGCTGTGAATTAAAGTAATAAATAGGTTAACCTTTAAATGTTATGTTTATATTCAGTTTTTTAACAGGATTACATTTTTCAGGGTTTTTAACAGATTAATTTATACAAAATTTGTTAAATTTATCAAAATGAAAGTAATTGTTATTTGCAGCCATAAAATGCTGATTCCCTGATTATCATAAATATATGTTTCTTGTTTTTTTCCTAAAGGTGACGACCAATTCAGGGACAAAATGTTTTGCCTGCCGCTCGGCTTCAGAGAGAGACAAGTGGATTGAGAACCTCCAACGAGCCGTCAAACCCAACAAGGTAGATACAATAGATTTTTCTTTGTGGTCCACTTGTTACTTCCTCAGCAGACCCAGGGTGCAACATCAATGTCAGCTGTGAAAAAGGACTGTTATAATACAGTAACAGACCTCGTTTCGTTTCCAGGACAACAGCAGACGGGTGGACAATGTGCTCAAGTTGTGGATCATCGAGGCCCGGGACCTCCCCACCAAGAAGCGCTACTACTGCGAGCTGTGCCTGGATGACATGCTGTACGCGCGCACCACCAGCAAACCCCGCACGGACACCGTCTTCTGGGGCGAGCATTTTGAGTTCAACAATCTGCCTACCATTCGTAGCCTTCGCTTGCACCTCTACAAGGAAACGGACAAGAAAAGACGCAAGGTAAAGGAAGGGTGCCAGTAAAACCATAGAATAGAACTGGGGTGGCACAAAATTGCAGTGGTGCCTGACTTTTTTGAATTCAAGCTTGGCAGGGGTCTTAATGTTGGGAGGTTGCATGTTTTCCCGCCTAAATTTTCTTGGGATACTCGGGCTTCCTGCCACAGTCCAAGAACAAGAAGATTGGGATTAGGAGATGCTAAATTGTTCATAGGTGTAAATGTGAGTGTGAATACGTGTGAATACGCCAGTCGGTAATGGATTTATGTATCTAATAAAACATGTTTTTCTGTTTTCGTGATCCAGGAGAAAAGCACATACCTTGGCCTTGTCAGCATCCCCATCTCCAGCATCACAGGCCGGCAGTTCGTGGAGCAGTGGTACCCGGTGATACAGTCCAGCGTCCTGGCCAAGAGCGGCGGCGTCGGAAGTGGCAAAGTCATCAATGCCTCGCTGCGCGTCAAGTCCCGCTACCAGACGATGAACATCCTGCCGATGGAGCTGTACAAGGAGTTCGCCGAGTACATCACCAACAACTACCGAACACTGTGTGCCGTTCTGGAGCCGCTGCTGAGTGTGAAGAGCAAAGAGGAGGTGGCGTTTGCTCTGGTGCACATCCTTCAGAGCACAGGGAAGACAAAGGTGAAGATACAACATATCTGAGTGCATGCATTTTTGTCTTTGAGTTTTACAGTCAATTTTATTTTCTTGCTGCTGACAAGTGAGCCCTTGTTTGTTAAAATCCCTGTCAAGCCAGTTGGCGCTTAAAATGTGATGCTTGTCTTTTGGAGGTATTACAGTCCAGGTGCTTGAAGCTTCCAAAAAGGAAAAGCACACCTGTACCGTAAACTCACAAATAGACAAGCATTCAATCTTAAGAGAAAATCGGCTTGTTCAGGGTTTCACAAATGACGACTTCACCACAGACGCTCTCTTGAGTTGTGGTTGTGTTTCCGTTGTGTGGCTTTTTACATTCTCGACCACCGTACATGTTCTCTATGACCAGTTCATTTTAAATGTCTCTACGGAAAAGTGTTGTTTCCTTTGCCTGTGCTCCACTGACCTGCAAACGGGATCTCTTCTCAGGAGTTCCTGTCCGACATGGCGATGTGCGAGGTGGATCGCTTCATGGACCGCGAGCACTTGATCTTCCGGGAGAACACGCTGGCCACCAAGGCTGTGGAAGAGTACCTCAAGCTGATAGGTCACAGATACCTCAAGGACGCTATAGGTAAACCTGAGCACCACCGTGTTTCCTATTTCCTGCTGAGAGAGTGAAGGGAATATGTGTACCGTAAGTTTAAACGTAAATCTGATATTTTGATAAGTCGATGTCTTAGACCTAACAACACATTGTCCAAACGTCTGCCTCTTAGCAAAGGTAATGTCCCAGTTTAAAGTCGACATAGTGACATTTTCCCGAGGTCCCCTTATTTGTTGTGGAGGCAGCATTTAATACATAAGTGAGCTGAAGAACAAACGTTTAAATGTCACATCAGCATATATGAATCTCGCCATAATAACTCTTATGCAAAAACATCAAATACAACATTCTTTCTTTTACGTTATTCAAGCGTTAATCTGCTGATTATAGTTATTATGATTTTAATGCACAGACGATAAAAAAATGACAGTATTATTTTTTTTAAGCCGCCTTTATGTGTTAATATGCTTTACAGTTATATTTATATATCAGAATTAGACAACAACAAACTAACATCTAATAATTATATTATAAAGGAATGAAGGTAATTACATATTTCCTCTTGCCACTGGTAGATTAAACGAGAAAGATCTGATATAGAAAATATGTATTAGTAACATTTGCTTGTAATTATTTCACTGTAATTAATTATTAACACAGATGGTTGCAAGTGACTTAAATGCTTCCTCCTGAATATTGATCTGGCCGTGGTTGCACAGTTGGACAGGGACTTAAGATTAAAGCAGCTCATCTCCACAAAGGCAGACAAACAGAATCTGATATATGACATTAGAATGAATTATAACTTGGACGAAAGGGCTGAAAAGTCAGAGACATAAACATCACATAAAAGTATCTGATGATGTATTTTTCAGAAACATAACGAAAGTCTGTTCTTCAACTTCCAGGTGACTTCATTCGAGCCTTATACGAGTCGGAGGAGAACTGTGAGGTGGACCCCATGCGCGTCCCGCCCTCGGTGCTCGCCGACCACCAGGCCAACCTGCGCATGTGCTGCGAGCTGCTGCTCTGCAAGATCATCAACTCTCTCTGGTCAGTTTGTACGCTCCAAGAAACTATATACCAAGAAATGGGTTTCATTATAGAATAGGGTTAGGCACAACACAATCCCATATTGTTAGATTTTTTTGAATAAGCACCACAACGTTCGATTTAACATTTTACCCCTTCTTTCTCAAATGTGTCTAGTAAATGATCAAAACATAGTAAAATCAATGTAAACGCTTTCTTCTTGCAAACTCTCTTATTGAAACAGAAATTACAACATTATCATTCAGTGTTATACAACATCACCACTATGGGAGTCTCTTTAGAAAAAGCTTTTATAAGTATGTTCTTTATTCTGAGCAGGGTACAGTCCAGTAATTATCTGTACGTATCTGGAACTGGATGAAACGCCAGATTTTCACATCTCCCTCCTCCTCGACAGCTGGTACTAAGGTCATGTTCCCGTTTCAGCATATTTCCCCGCGAGCTGAAGGAAGTCTTCGCCTCGTGGAGAGCCAGATGTGCTGAGCGCGGGAGAGAGGACCTCGCCGACAGCCTCATCAGCTCCTCCCTGTTCCTGCGCTTCATGTGCCCGGCCATCATGTCCCCCTCCCTGTTCAGCCTGATGCAGGAGTACCCCGCCGAGCGCACCTCCCGCACGCTCACACTCATCGCCAAGGTGATGCAGAACCTGGCCAGCTTCAACAAGTGAGTTTTCCTCATCACTCGGATCTCTACACCCTCTGATTGTGTTCTAGAGGTGTGGACGTTGATGCTTGTGCACAGTGAAACGTCTCAGTGGAGCATGGTGGAGATGGACACCTGCAGTTTGGACTGTCACTCATGGTCATTGAGCTCTGAACCTTTCAGCTGCAACAGATTCGTTCCTGACTTTAACTGGAACCTGTAATGAAAACTATAAAAAAATTAAATGTTTTAATGTAATTTAATAAACTCCACATTTCAGAAACCTTGGAGAAAATATTCTGATGATCACAGTTGTCATATTTTTTCTGCCCTGAAATATATCGTACCATTGGCGCTCCAAACCTGAAATGTGATGTTCCCATACGATGGCTAACTATGTTTCGTTGTTATTCACTCTCTTCTATGTCTGTCACACAGATTTGGACCCAAGGAGGAGTACATGTATTTCATGAACGAGTTCCTGGAGATGGAGTGGGGCTCCATGCAGCAGTTTCTGTACGAGATCTCCAACATGGAGACGGGAGGAAACGCCGGCGGGTTCGAGGGCTACATTGACCTCGGCAGAGAACTGTCCATGCTCCACAGCTTACTGTGGGAAGTCATGGGCCAGCTGAGCAAGGTGGGTGGGATAATGATCACATTAGTTAATACGATACATTTGGAGACCAATTTAAATATTTGATCATTTGAATATTTAATAGGATTTGATTTGGATAATGAGGTTCTGCAGTTTTTCCATTTAACTCACATAATGAATCTTATTTGAGATATTAAAAACAGAGGTGGAATTAGCACTTAAATATTTAACTCTAGCTCTTGCACTGTTAATGTAACCAAGTTTCTACTGTAGTTTCAAGGTTATTAAAGATATAAATACTTTTATGGTCAGCCCCGAATATCCTCCTGGATCATTTGAATTTAGAAAAACGATGAAGTGAGATTTACAGACGAGGTTCTCAGCCTCTGGGCCGTGGTTCGGTAACACTTGCCTCCAGGCAGGAAACGATACGATTCTGCAAAAACAATCACTGAATAATGATTTTTAGGAAAAAACTGATCCAACTTCAGTTCTTCTAATAAACATTCCACCACCTAACTTCTAATTATTTTTAAACATAGAAAGCTTGATTTCATTGGATTCCTTGACTGTATCTGGTTTGCAGGATGCCATTCTCAAACTGGGACCTCTACCACGGTTGCTGAACGACATCAGTGTCGCCCTGAGGAACCCGCAGCTGCACATGCCGGCGAATCACCAGCCCGACCGGCCGAAGGACCGACTCTTCTCACGGCCGTCTTTCAATCGTCTCATGTCCTCAGACTTCCAAAGCCTGATGATGCGGGACTTAAACAGGTATCCTGGTTTTTCTTCTGATCGATATCACACAGCGAGTGAGAATTCAAAGCTCATAACAAAACTAGGGTGTATTTTCTAAAGAGCCCATAATACTCCTCTGGCTTTTTTTTAAGTATTCTATCAATCCGTAACTGGAACCATCTGTTCCCACACGCTCTTACCTAAACCCGGTTTCCTCTGTGTTTCAATTCACGTCAGCACTCGGCTACTGTCGGGGGACGGCTGTTCTAATTACAGCCTAACTGTTTAAATTAGAAGTCTTTAAATGAGAATAAGAACAGAAGAAATATCAGAGGACGCCACCGCAGCTATTTTGTGTTTTCTATTAGAAGTTCCTCCTACCGAGCGGCTGTCTGCTGGGAGCGAAATCTGCCGGACGTAAACACGGAGAGCGCTCAGAGTGAGTGACAGGAGGGAGTCAGGCCTCGTTCATCATTCTTAATAAAACATGAAGGTCTGACAAACATTTTAATCCCATAGACATGTGCGAAGGTTCAAAACATCCTGACTAGAATCATGTGTGCTCACTTTATTTAGGCCTGTAACTAACAAGTATTTCCATCAACCTATGAGGTGTCCGCAGATGAATGCAGTGGTAATCTGATAAATCGAGATGATTACCCAGATAAGAAAAAAAAACATATTCCTATAAAGAGCAGATTTTTCACATGTGTGCAGAAGCAGTGTGAGAGGAGCTGAGGCCTGAGCACAGGGAATCTGAGGAGTCTTTCCTCATATTAGTTCCTTTATGTTCCTCCTCTTTCTTGCTCTCCTTTCCTGTCAGATCAGCTCTCCAGTGTCCCCGGTCTAATTAAGGTATAACACATCCCCAAATACTCTAAAAACACAGGACAGAAAGCCAAACATACCACTTGGGACTCCTCATTGTGTGCTTACACTTTTGCTTCCCTCCCCATGCATAATAATTATTAGATGCTTAAATGCAAAACAGTATTCAGTTGTTTTTGTCTCTCTTTCTTGCTTCTGCAGCTCAATAGACATCTCTCGCCTGCCGTCCCCTACGACGGGAGTGTCAGCCGTCGAGTCCCTCTCCTCCAATCTGAACATGAGGCGCCACGCTGAACGAGACCTCCGCTCGTCCAGGGAGGTTTTTTACGTGACCCGGCCACCGCTGGCTCGATCCAGCCCTGCGTACTGCACGAGCAGCTCGGACATTACTGAGCCTGATCCGAAGGTGTGGTGAGAAATGGACTTGCAGTCGTTTATTTTCAGTCTGGTGTCACAATTAAGAAGCTTTGAAAGCTCTTTTGATAACTTTGTGAGTGTGTTTGAGACCTCAGGGAGTAAAGGCATTCATCTTAAGTGGTCAGAGGCTGTCAGTCTATGCATTTCATTACAACTGCTACAAACAATCAGTCAGACTCAAGAATCGCCTGATTAGAAATGGGTGGTCAAAAGTTAAGGTCACTGTGACTTCACAAAATCAGTTTCTTGGCTATAACATACAATAATTGAAACAAATATTACACATCATTGTCCAAATATGAGGTGAAGGAATCTTATGTCTAAAAGGTCAAAGGTTAACTTCCCCTGTGACATCATTATGTTCTGCAAAAATACTTTTCTGCTCATTATTGTGTGAAAAACAAATCCCGTACAATCTATCACTAGCAATCATTTGGAATCAGATGATGTCAATAGTCCAAAACATATACTTTTTATTAAATTGCTTCACAATCCTCACTACAACAGTATAGTTTGAGTTTAGACAGATTTGGATGTTACTGTGACTGGTTTGTGGATCCACACATCAGCAAGGAGGTAATTTAATGATTTAAAAGAGGAGATAAAAGATGGAAAGTGTTTATCTCTGCCGTGATAATATCTACAAAGGGAGCTGAGAGAATTTTTTTTCGTTTTTGTTAATAGTCTGTGTTTTGAAAACTCATTAATCTACAATCACAGTGTGTCTTTTGTGTCTCAGGTCCACAGTGTGAATAAAAGTGTCTCTATGATGGACCTTCAGGACTCCCGCATGAACAGCATCTCCAACCTGAACTCGGTGGGAGACATGCTCACCTCCTCTCAAGCCTCCATCGCCGGGCTCGGCCACAGCTTCGGGAACCTCGGCGGTCCTCTTCGTATGGGGGGGCATATGCCGCCGGGCTCGTCGGGCTCCGGTTTGAGGCTGAGCCAGATGGGCCACATCGGGGGGCCCACGGAATCCATCTCTCAACAGCAACAGCAGGCAGCAGCGGCCATGCACTTCCCACTATCCTTCCAGAACCCGCTATTCCATCTGGCCGCCCAGAACTCTCCAGCTCAGTCTCAGCAACATCCCCCTCCTCTCCTGCTCGCCCCAGAGCCGGAGAATGGCCACCATGATTACACACCCGCCTTTGGCAACAGCGCTTTCTCCCGCAGCGAGGACTTGTCCGGCCTGCGGTCACAGAGCAGCCTGGTGCAGCCCAGCATCGTCCACTCCCACAGCTACAGTGATGATTTCACCCGACAGAATCAGAATAATGACTACGCCTGGCACCAGCTGTCACTGCAGGTGCAGGTAGGAAACTCTCAAACTGTATTTGTCTTTTGCAGAACCCTTCGTTAAAAGCTTTGTGTTTTCATTAAGAAACACAAAAAAACGTTAATATGATGATGACAACCCAAATATTACAAACCAATAACCTGTGTAATAAAGTGCATTTATTGATGCACCATCACGACTAACTTGACCTATGAGGCACCAACATCTTTTGAAATCTTAACATCTTAATTCTACTTATATTTGTTGGAAAAATCTGTGGAAATGCTGGTTTGAATTCCAAATTTTCCCACAGTTTCCTTACTTTTTGCGATGAGGACAGTCTAGAATTGTTAGAAAAAACCCGAGACTAATTTTTGAATTCCAGGCCAAACTGCCTGACAGACATATTCACCTTTACCATCTCATCGCCCCACCCGTATCAGCCCTTCTTTTTCCCGCACAATACAAAGACCCAAACAAAATGGCAAATGTCTACAAAAAGAAGTTTTCCTGAGTAGTGTGGAATATGTAAATCTAAGGGCACCTCTGAGAGACACTCGTTATGCAACAGCTAACACGCTGAGGCCAGATGATTCCCTCACCTCCTCTGCCGAGCTGTGGAGGATGCTTGACATCTATCACACTGTGAGTCCTTGTGTCAACAGGGCTGGAAGCTAGCTTAAGGTCAATGGAGCAGCGAGAAGTGTCTTAACTGCGGACGGTACAAATATCATCATGTTATATGAACTCAAAACCTCGGCCTGCTGCAGATCAGACTTAGATCTGCTTGTGAGAGATGTTAAAATCTACACTGATAAATGCAGTTTGAGCATTTTTAGTCAAATCATAGAAATTAAACTCGGGAGATTATTGTATTTTGTTGGAACGAGTGACTGGTGGACACGATCACACTCATTAGTTTACTACAGCGAGTCCATGCAGAATTACAGTGTTTAATGACACTGTCATGTCGTCTTCAGCTATTCCTGTCCTGCTGCGTGGGCCTTAATGGAACAAACATCACAAGAGCGTCCTGTTTTATTAATACAGATGGTGCGATCAGGATTGTGCTTTAAGCATCAATCGACCATCCATGCCTCCACACTTAGACAGGTACACATGTTTTATTTTTAGGTTCTGCGCTTTTTTACATTAAATAAAATAATTGATGCAACAATTAAGTACGAAAATGCTCACGGTTCTTATGTTGAGGTGAATCTACTTCAATTAATGCTCAGGCTAATGTAACATCCATTATTTTATGTCAAATTTTATAAGCTGAAGCTCAGAGCCGGAACAACTAAAAATTGTGTAACTACCCAAACACAAAAGGTCTTGGCTGTACACTCATCCGAGTCCAGAGTCCCACCAAGACATCAGCATTTGGCTTTTCATGCCCCAGAAAACCTGAGCTCAAACTGTCAGAACATGTTAGAAAAAGCCTTTTGTTAAAATTGTATTTGGAGCAGCACCACTTAGTTGAAGTAATGATTTAACATTTATTCTTATTTCATAAATGTTTGCTCATTTTTTTGGATGTATTTCTATTTAGTTTTATATTAACTTGTACAATTTTGTATTTCTTGACTTAATATAATTGTATGTCTTGTATAAATCCATCTGCAGGTCCATCCATTTAATCATTTTGCAGCATCTCGTATCGATTCAGATGTCATATGGTTTTTCTTTGGAAACAAATGATTGAATCTGTTTAGGAAACAATTATAGAATTTCTTTTACATCCTTGGGTCAAACACTTGACTTTGTCATGTGCACAACTGCCATTGTGTCCTACTGGATTTTACCACTGGGTGGCATTAGAGCATTATCCTTTTAAATTTTCTATATACAGATTTTCAGGAAACTAATAGTGAATAATTAATTCAGTAAATGAGTTTAAGCTTAAGTTTTTTTGTGTGTGTATGTGTCTGTCGTTTTTTTCCCTCCTCTCAGGAATCTCTCCAGCAGCAGCACCTAATGGGAGTCGCATCACAAACTCCCACTGGGACGGGCACCCCAGCCTCTCTGGCTACGCCTCCCACCACAGTCCATCCTGTCCGCCAGTCATCCATCGCCCCGCAACACCTCAAGTCCCAGCGGTCCATTAACACTCCGGCCACCGCCACGCCTCCCAAGGTTCGCCCGCAGAGCAGGAACCTCCTCCTCAACTCTGCTGAAGCAAGCTTCAGCGGCAGTCAACCCAAACAACGGTTATCACAGCAGCAGCAGCAGCAGCAGCAGCTGCAGCAGCAGCTGCAACAGCAACTGCAACTGCAGCAGCAGCAGCATCATCAGCAGCAGCAGCATCAGCAGCAGCAGCAGCTTCAGCAGCAGCAGCTTCAGCAACAGCTTCAGCAGCAGCAGCTTCAGCAGCAGCAACAACAACAGCAGCAGCAGCAGCAGCTTCAGCAGCAGCAGCAGCAGCAACACACTCAGCAGCAACAACAGGACACACAGCTGTCGGTGACTGACAGTCCGGCTCCCGGGCTTCCGTACCAGACGAGCGCTGCCAAAGAGAACCAGGGCCCGTCAGCAGCTGCGGAGGAGTCAACTGACACTCCCACGAAAAGCACCAAGAAGCCTCAACAGCTGCAGCCTCCACAGCAGCATCTGCTCAAACCAGTCAATAAATCGGTGAGTCCAACCTCAAACCTTCAATAATAAACTGTGTTTTCATTCTCAGCTCACACAACATCATGAGAAGTTGTAGAAGTGAGTAGATTTAAAGGTTCAATATGTAGAATTTAGTGACATCTAGTGGTGAAGTTGAATATTGCAGTTGAACGCCCTACACCTCATCCTCCCCTTCCAAACATGAAGGAGAACCTGTGGTAGACTTCAGTTGTTAAAAATACTCAAAACATTTTTAGTTTGTCCAGTCTGGGCAACTGTAGAGAGGACAAGCTAGAGAGGACTCGCTCCCAATGTAAATATAAATGATTTAAATCTAAAGGGCCCATTCTAGGGTAAAGAAAACAACAATTCATACAATTACGATGAAACACGCTAGTGAAAGCATCACTAGGATAATTTTATATTTAGTTTCTGCCAATAGATCCTTTCCCCTAAATCTTACCCACAGGACCTTTAAAACTTGATTTGAAAAACTTCCACTTCGGTCAAACACACTTTTATTTTTAGGACATGATTCAGGCATCAGTTGGGAAATGTGTGTTCCTGTTCCAGGGTTCTCAGTCGAACTTGAACGAGCGGACTGTGGCCTGGGTGTCCAACATGCCGCATCTGTCTGCTGACATCGAGAGCCTGCGGCCGGACCGAGAGGGTCAGCTGAAGGAGTACTCCAAGAGCATGGATGAGTCACGATTAGAGAGGGTGAGTGTGCGCTCACCTGCTTCCCTTGATAGTGGGCTAAAAATACAACAGTTTCAAGTGTGGGAATGTGTGTGTGTGTGTGTGTGTGTCTGTCGTAAAAATGGCACTATTTAAAGTGAGAGCTGAGATGGAAATGAAGATTTAATCTCATAAAACAACTGCTCGCCGTAAAAAATATGTTTTCCTAATATGTGATGCCCACACTCTGAGTGTAAAACTCTAGTACAGGATGCTGTCAACTAAGAAAACCTGCAAGAATCAATTGTTTAAAGGGAATCATGCATTTCTGAAGAATGTTGGTCTGTTTAGTTGTGAGTTTTGCTCTTATATATTTAGACACAAAACATACATGAGGTTCCAGCTCTGCCAGCTGAGCCATCCGGAACCCAAACAGTATCATCAATAAAGATAAATTATTGACCCAAATCCAAGAACAAACTTTAATTTGTTATATTAAAGACTATGTGACTAACATATAAAGGAACTAACATAAAAGTCATCCTGAAGTATTACTTTTATATTTTGTTAACAAAGTGGTAGAGTTTATTTTATTGTACATGAACAGTGTTTAAATCACCACGAGTAGAAATGGCGTCATTAAGTACCATGGATTTGTTTGGAGAATGACTGATTTCTATCTACTAATATTAAATGACTGTGGTATTTTAATAATAATGATAAACTTGATTTACAAAGCATTTTTCACTTTTCAGCTGCAAAGTGCTGCACAATATGAAACACAAAAAATCATTAAAAAGAAAATAAATAAAACAAACCAACTACTAAAGGTTCAACAACAGCAAAAGAACGTTGTAATCTGTGGTTTATAGATAATTAAAAAAGCACTCATCATTGAGGAATATTACCACAAAAAAATGTATTTCCATATTTCCTTCCTCTTTCAGGTCAGAGAGTACGAAGAAGAGATCCACTCCCTGAAAGAACGGCTGAAGATGTCCCATCGCAAGCTGGAGGAGTACGAGCACCGGCTCCAGTCGCAGGAGCAGACGACCAGCAAGATCCTGATGCAGTATCAGAACCGGCTGGACGACAGCGAGCGCCGCCTCAAGCAGCAGCAAGTGGAGAAGGACTCTCAGATCACAGGCATCATCCACAGGTGACTTGTGTTCAGGTTGAAGTAGGTTCCCGGCTAACCCGGCATATCTCAGAATTATTTCCAACTGTACATCTATAAGTGACGGGGCATTGACCACAGAGATACTTTCCAGTCTGTCAAGGCCCCTCATGTGTTCATGTGACCTGGACAGGCACTGACAGGGAACTATACAACAGTATTTTCTGTTGCTGGAAAGTGTAACAGGTTGCAAATGTTTTCAGGGACACACAGAGGGAAACATGCAACGTAAAGGTTTGAAGTGGTGAGTCTTTTCCAATTCAACAACATGTTTTCCAGCTCAGACAGAAATTTAATATGAATCTGATTGATACGTTTTTACAGTCCAGGATAATAGTTTTATTTGCTGTCTTGCTGAGAGCTAAATGGAAAATAGATATTACTCATTACTTTGCACTGGAGCCAGTTAGCGTAGCCTAGCATTAAGCTTGAAAGCAGGAGGTAGAATAGCTTTGTCAGATCATTTAAAAAATACTTTTTCCATGCAAATGCTGAAATTGGAAATTTGATTTATCAATAATAGCATAATGCAACATATTTATATAACTCAAGTATTTGTGAGCTACACCTTACTCAGGTTTCCCCTCCGCTGAAGCCCATTGTAATATTTGCTAAAGCACAGGCTCAAGTTTCATTTTTCGAATGTTAGATTTTCTGGAAGTGCAATATTTGGAAACATGGCTATTGTAACCATGCTAGTGGAATTTGACACAGAAATACATGAATAGATAGATAGATAGATAGATACTTTATTCATCCCCGAAGATACATTCCCATAGCGCTGCTAGGGTTATACTTTTTTACCATTTTTCTCATTCAGTTCCCAGAAAGCAAATACATTTATTATTTCCCAAAATATTCATTTAAAAGTATCTCATTTAAATATCATGACTAATACAGAAATAAATATCCATACTTCATATGAATTAATTATAAACATAGAGTCAACTAAGCCAGCATTATTTTAATACTATCACAGAGGTCTCATCTCATTTGGCAGAAAGCCTACTTTAGAGTTAACTTATTCTTAAATACTCTGAATGCAGATATGGCAGATGGGTGCACACTTCACTATCCTGCACACACTCGTACGTTTCCACAAGCTGACAGCTGAGTTTGAACTGTCTGAGCGTTCTGCAGGCAGCTCAGCTTGAGCTGCAGGAGGATAGCTGAACGTGCCCGGAAACGTGTCAGGACCTTAATATCATCATATGGCCACATAATCCTAGAGTAAATCTGAAGAACGCCGGGTTCGTCATTCTATTTTTATCAACCGGTTTGTTTGTCTCTATTTTCCCTGTTGTCAGACTCATGGCTGTGGAAGATGAGCTGAGAGGGGGTGCCATTCCTGATATTAAGCCTCGAATCCTCACAGACCAGGTTTGTGCCTGTGTCTACATCTGTTATCATCTCTATTCGCCAAACCAAGTCTTGTCCTGAGAAAAAAACTGAAAAAAAATACCAGTTTGCATCATTCTTACATCATTATCCAGAGCATTCGCTTAAGCCAGAGCAGGAGAGAAGCTTGCAGCTGCCATGCACGTCACTCACTTCCCATCTTTTCAAGAAGTCCGTTCATGTCACGTCTGAGCTTTCACCATTTTACTGCACATGTGCGAGGGGGGGGTCGATTGACAGCTGGATTGAGTTTACAGAGGTTGTTATGTTTGTGTGAAGGAATAAGATGTATTCAGCACTTAACTTAAAGGTTATTGTTTTATCACATAATGCATTAATCATTAGAGGAACCTTGTCTGTGAGTCACCGGCAGCATCGCAGTAATTCCTCAGGGCTCAGCCTTATAAATGCACCATGTGGGCTGGAGTGTGACGCAGGTGGAAGAGGCTCTTTGTGTGTGCATGTGTGCGTGTGTGTGTGCACTTGTGTTTACTCCAAGATGAAACATTTGCCGTCCTTGAAATTTGCTGTCACCTTCCTCGCAGCCATCAATATGGAGGGCAAAAGAACATAATTGCCTGTTGGAAAATCAGACCCTTTATAGAAGCCTTCCAGTGGGGCTGTTGTGAGAGAGTAATTGTTTATACACCAGACTTCTCAAACAAATACGATGAGGACGGATCCAAACTCTGCAAATAAAATTAGAGTCTATAGTTTGGGAGCCGTCCTCTGTGGCTCAAAGTCATGCTCAAATATTAAATAAGTATTAAAATGCTTATCGGGGCTTGAGCTTCAACGACAATGTGTGAGAAAGAACAGTTTTCACATCCATAACAATAGTTTTGGGAAATACGTTTATTTTTTCCCTTTACCAAGGACTCGTACCAATTTATAACACTCAGGTGACTATAAAGCTACAGACAGCAGCTGGTTGGCATTGCTTTGCTTAGCACAATGACTGGGAATGGAGAATTGAGGCAGGGGCTCATTTGCTGGACTATAATTAGCCAGGAGCAGTGACTTCCTGGAGTCACTGCTGGTTGCCTGGCAATAGATCCCAGCCAAGAAATATCAGAACCCCCTCCCCTCTCTCCTCTTTTTAAAATCACCTTCAGACAGAGCCAGGCTAGCAGTTTCCTACTGTTTCCAGTCTTTGTGCTATGCTAATTGAAGGAAGTATCAATACTTCCTGAACATATGGTCATCCTACGTTTATCGCTGTATCGTGATATTATCGTAGTCGCGTGTCGTATCATATCGTGAGTTACCCTTCGATTCCTGCCCCTAGTATCCAATCTCCATGAAGAAAGGGAATAAACATTTAACTCAAAAAAGGTTTGAACTGTTCTTTTAAAGCTGCACCTTCATGAGGTTTGAACTGCAACTAGTAATTTCACCTGTCGTCTCTCCCCTCCAGTCTATCAACCACGGCTATGGCGGACATCCAGGATCCTGACTGCCAATTCCAGAGTGACCAGAGTTCTTGATGGTCATTTGAGCGAGAGAAAACTCAGATCCTCTACAAAGAAATAGAAAACAAACACGAATAAGAAGAAGAAGAAGAAGAAGAAGAAGAAGAAGAAGAAGCTCTGCAGTGGATCCAGCAGGACGACTGGAGGCTTCCTCTCCATTAAAAACAAAACGAAACAAAAAACTTTGCACATATTCAAACTTTGCCTGTACCAGAACTTGACAATCAGTTTAGCGTGAGGACCGACGCGTGCGGTGAATCTTCCGCACACGTCGACTGAAATATAAGCCAACGCCACAATTACGGCAATACTGAACCCATTGAATTTATTGATTTGATCGGGATAGGTGAGACTAGACATGGAGTTATGATTTGTTTTTCCCTGTTACAAGTGCCACACTCGCTTTTCACCTCAGTGGCTGCTGACAAAATGTAGAAATGGCTTTAACAAGCACAAAATCTCCTCCTGGTGACGAGGAACGAGCCTGAGCACAGACCTGCTGTACATTATTACTATTTGACACTGATAAAAAATCTTTCGTGACATATTCTCACTGCAAAGAAGTTTGCACTAAGAGAGGTGGTTATCATGAACGATTTTTGCATTTTTTTGCATTATTTATATTCCAGCTAACCTGCGTAAATAGACAGCAAACAATCAACGTATATTATAACTGCTTAAAATACAATCTCAATCCCCTTGTTTTCCTGTTTTGGACAGTATAAAACCACAATACAATCTATTAGAGTCTGTTCATTAAAGTATTTCTTAAAGCTACACATTTTTTAATATAGAAAAGTACTATTTTACAAAAAAAATTGGAAGTTAAAATGCATTGTTCACTTTGTAATAATAATAATAGTGATGAAAACAATATTAATCAATATATACCACATTTCAAACAGTGGAATCGACAGTGAATGTCATTCATTTCTAAATCCTTTTTCGAGGGAACAAAGCAGCTGAATATCTTTGGGTTTGAGTTTGGGGACTCTGAATTGGTGTTTGCAATTTTCTGATATTTAATTGGCTAGACACGCAAATGAGTAAATTACTTGAGAGACAAAAATGGACGGAGTCGGTTTGTTTCTGGTTGAATCTGAGAGACGGTGGTGATCAGGGTTGGGCTTCACTTTCTGGGACCATCTTGAACTAAACCCTCAAACAACTCGCCTTCAGCTTTCTAAACCTGTCAACCTGTTCAAAGTGATCAAATCCTCTCAGCCGTCCACCTCTGCTTTTTTTTTATCATGTTAACGTCGATTTCTTTCACAGCACTTTGCAACATTGCTTGTAAAGTGCGATATATAAATACATTCAAATATCTATGATTGTAAAAACAACGTGCAACTGGAAACAAATTATATTATAGGAAGGTATAGAATTAATCATCTGTTGTGTTCATTTCTGAAGCATCGATGTGCAACACTTCTGCATGAGCTTTTTTTTTGTTTTTTTTTAAACATGAGGACGAGTAAATAAGTTTGCAGTCAGATATTCGAATGTACAAAAAAACGGGGCTTTCTTCTCGGAAGGCATCTGTTTTTTGTTTTTTTCTATTCCGACCTGCGGACTCTTCTGTTATTTTTCCAAAGAGGGCAGCATTCAATCTTTTGCATTATACAACAAGAAAGTTCTGGGGAGGATCGGACGTGTAGTATATGTGCATAGGATCGACTGCCTTACAGTCCGTGGCACAGGGTCCAAAATAACAATGCAGACACAAAGCAACATGTAAACTTTGTATATTAAATGTCCTTTTTTTTGTAGTCAGGTGATGAATTAATAAGCAGTGTGTTGGTTTACTCCGTATGTTAGTCCGAATCATTTATATTACAGATTTCATGGTTGATATCATTTATCTTAACCTCTTGCCTTTAAAAAGACATTTTCTTTCAAGATAAATAAAAACGACACGAGATTATATGTTTATGTTACCAGAAATGTATAAAATAGCTTAATGTATATTTATTCTTATATGTAAAATGTATTCAAATCAAGGGTAGGCCTTCAGGCATGTTGGACGTGTGGTAAACACTGACTCTTATATATTATAACTCTTAATGCTGCAATCCAGAAGCTCCAGTGCCCTGATGGGACTGCGTTCAGGGGACAAGGGTCGGACGAATTCCCAGAACTTCTGTTTCACATGAACTAACGGGGACACATTCTCAAAATATCTTTGCCAATGTTGTGAGAACCCAAACAGCTGTGGTGCTTTCTACAATACTGGATTGCAGTTTTAAGTCATCTTCTTTTCAAATACGTGTTTATTTCTTTATCCTGCATTGCAATACAGTATTTTGAAACGTTATAATGCACTTCTGTTTTCATTTTACAAGAAGCTGCAATCCATAAACTGAGGAAAATGATTTTAAAGACATAAAAAACATGTTATATATATAAATATATCTATACGTTAGACCCATATATTATTGAAACTTCTCTGTATTAGCTGCAGTGGTACAGGGTTGCTACCTCTGAACTCTTCATACCACAACCTGAGAGGATACTTTATTCCATTTGCCCCTTCCCCCCACAAAAAAAGCTTATTTATTTATGAGACAATTCTGAGAAAAAGTGTTAATTTTGTTCATAACTAGATACAAAAGTTTTAGGTTTAATTTTGGTTGCTTGTTGTTAAGAGTTTCTATATAAAACCTTTGCCATCACAGGGCCATTTCTAAAGTTCTGTCCTGTTTACTACTGCATTTAAGTGCCGTTACCGTAACATTCACATGAATCTCCTTTTTATTAATGGGATGGGATTGATCGTGTTCCAGGAATCTGTCAGACTCTCAGGTTTTAGGAGGAACACAGACACATCTTTTCATACCCTTGATGCCAAAATGCACAAATTATTGACACACAATCTTTGGCGAAGAAGCTGAACAGATATGAAATGAGGGTTTTGTGCTCTAATGGTAACTGCTCTGCTTTTCTTTTGGTTGGTTCCTGACCCTTATCTCATCATTTGTTGCATTTAAAAGGAACCAAGAGTTTTGTCTGTTGCTCCCAATGAAAAAATGTGATAAAGACTCCACTGTAATACAACTTGGTGGGAATTATTATTGAAATTACGATGGAGGAAGCGCTTAATGTTTACAGAGTCGTGACATTTTACAGGATGTATGAACCTTTGTTGACCCGAGGGTAACAGAAGAACTGCCGCTTTGCTGGAGCTAAAGCAGGACCTAATAAATCATATGAGATAACTTGTATATTTTAAGAAAAAGAGGTAATTAACAACAATCAACATATTTATGTTTATAAAATGGATGTATAGCGTTTTGGAATCTAGCAGAGTATTTTTCTTGGCAGCTATTATTCTGCACAATTGATCTACTGTGTTACAAATATATAGTTGGTGGGGTTTCTGACTTGAATTCGGCCTACTGGATGTAATACCTTCATTTACTTGACATTTCTTTTGAAATAAGCCATGCCCCATGGATAAGCCATACCCTCCAGACCCCTGATATTATATGGTGGATGTTTAATGTTGGTAGTTTTATTTACAATGGTAGTTATTGTAGGTATGATTGCGCTTGTGATGATTATTATTAGTGTAACTATACTTGATTGATATGATTTGTTTTGTTTGAACAAAGGGAATGTATTCATTTTTCAGGTGATTTCTGAGTGATTTCAATAAATTAATAAACCCCTAAATAGAGATCTTTTATTATTTAGCCATGGTAAGAGTGTGAGTGGGATCAGTTTAGGACTCAATTGGTTTTAAACCTGAAGAACACCACCATCTTGTGGTGTGAAGGGACAACAGACCCAAAATATAGCAATTTCGGGAATTTTGCGGAATATTTCCATGAACATTTCCAGGACAAATTCCTAAAGATTTCAGGAAAAGAATGATAAAAAAAACCCCAGAATCTTCCAAAAAAAGCATGGCATTTTTTTTCCTTAACCCTAACCTTTTTTTTTATCAAAAATTATCAAAGTTTCTTAAGAATTTCAGGGGTTTTCAATAATAATTCCCCAAAATACAGGTAAAATTGAGTTATTTCTGCCAAAAAATTGCGTCAAACACAGATCCACTGAAAGTTCCTACACTTTTGATAACACAATAAAGTTGAAGAAAATATAGATTAAAAATATCTTTATTTATTTCTCAAACAAACAACAATGTTTATTCACTCTTGACGATCTAAAACTACGACAATAACAACCCAGAAGTACAGTGTAGTTACGGTTGTTGTTCCAAACTGCAGCAGTAAATATGTGCACACTAGTTTTATACAATAATAAACCATCTTACACTTATTCTTTATCATAAGAAAGAGAAGAAGAAAAAGCAATAGTGAGGTATCATGCAGATGTTACATTTGCAGTGAATTGAAGGGTAAGGGGTTAGGGGTTAGCCATTACTCAGGGTCAAATCTTCATGCAACTGATACAGAGATACAGAGAGCTAGAACTGTAAATCACAGGACCGCACAGAAGCTTGGCTGCATCCTCTTAAAAGGTCTAGGGGTAAAGAATTTGATAGCCATGTTCCGGCTTTACATAGCGGACACTGCAGTCGGGAGCATTGACACTGGTGCGTATCCCTCTGTGTGAGATGGAGTTGTCTGGCTGTATGTTTTGAGAGGAAGAGCCAGGTGCCCAACTTGTGCCGATCTCTCCTTGGAGTAAATGCAATAGGGCACCTTGGACACAACGGCCAGGCCCAACTTGAGGAGCACGTTGTGGAGCGCCAAGCGGTATTCCTTTCTAACCAGGCAGTAGATGACAGGGTTGAAGCAGCTGCTGGTGAAGGCCAAGCAGTTAGCCAGAGGGAAAAAGTACGTTTGAGCCGTGTAGAACGAGAGGCTGATATCGAGGATGTCGAGTTGGATCAGGACACCCCACAGCGTGAGGACATTGTACGGGAACCAGCAGATGCAGAAGGAAAGCACCACCACCGCCACAGACTTTGAAATATCAGCCTTTCGCCGAGAGCGGTTGCCTTTCAGCTTGTGGAGACAGAGGAAGCGCAGCAGAAGCAGGTATGAGAGGAGTATGATGGCGTAGGGCAGAAGAAAACCAAGCACCATGCGCAGCAGCTGGTTTATTCCGAGCCAGGCGGTGCCAGCTGGGAAACGGAGAAGGCATGCTGTGTCGTTGCCCACGAGTTTCAGGTCGGCAAACACAGCTCGGGGCAACGCGGCTATCAGCGCTCCGGCCCAGATGAAGGCTGCGGCCACTGGAGAGGTGCAGGAACGATTGCACAGGGAGGTCCTGGGTCTGAGGGCAGTCGCCACCAAGCAGTAACGGGTCAAACTCATAGCCGTCAGGAAGAAGCAGCTAGCGAAGACGTTCAGTCCGGTGAGTAAGGACACGGCCTTGCACGTGGCCAGGCTAAAAGGCCAGCTGTAGTCCAGAGCAATGTCCACGGCCCAAAACGGCAAGGCCAGGGAGAAGAGCAGGTGGGCCAGAGCTAGGTTGAACACAAAGAAATTGATGGTGCCAGTGTGGATGGTGTGTGTGGAATACAGCAGGAACATCACCAGCAAGTTGCCCAACACTCCGGCAGTAGCCACGATGAAGTACACGACGGAGATGACGATTCGTAACCAGGGGGGGTACATCCTCAAGAATCACCAGCTCGTGGTCATCAGTTGTGTTTTGGAAACTTAGGGGGGGAGTTATTACAGAACGGGCCGAGGCTGCAGCCGCTCAGGAGGCTGCGGAAGAACTCAAGTCTCTGGAAGTCGCTGTTTGACATTTTGACAAACTGTTGATGGTCGGTGTCGTGGACTTATTACTCAAGATGTGGATCTCTCGTCCTCCTCCTGTAAGGAACAAATTAAAAATGTGAACTTCTGGTTGTCGGGTTATTGGCAGACAGTCATCTATCCCTGAAAGGAAAGCGGAAATCATTATTACATAATGGCAGCCACAGTTTATGAGCAAATAAGTAGATTAGTCTTGTCAGATAAACAGATTAGGCTAAAGTGTTAGCCACAGAGTTAGCTAATCTAATTCACATATCAAAGAAACAAATATCTCTGGGAGGACACAAAAATAAACATAATTCACCTTATGAATTGGAAAAGCTTGCGAACAATCTTCACAAATCATATATTTACATAGTTTCTATTAATCTGTAAATGTCTATCGTCAACCATTAACAAGTTAGAAAATTTGGAGTTTTACACTCAACATGAAATAATGAATATATCTGAAGTTTAAATCAATAGAATCTGGATTAACTTTAATGTAATTTTGTAAATCACAAACTTTGCAGGAGCTTTTGAAAAATAAATCACTGCATCTATTTAATTTTCTCATTTGTGAGAGTAGTGTCATCTTTTCATGGTTTAAATCAAACAAAAAGCCAAAGCTTACATCTTCTTGTGTAGTTAAATGTATCAAGTAAAATTTGCAAGAACCTGACAAGTGACTAGATACGTTATATTAACTTTTCTGATTTAAAACAGTCATGAATGAATTACTTGATTAATCCTCATATGCCACCACACTTCATCATGAACAACTACAATGCACAAATCACCTGGAAAACAAAGATAGCAATGACTCTTGAAGCAAAATGTACCAGATCAATAAATAAAGAATGTCGCCTTGTTTTACAATCTAAGCTGCCATTTATTTCTAAACTAGAGAAACAGTGGAATAAGTAGCTAACTATTTAATCTACATTTTAAATAAACAGAGATGAATCAGACTGTGGTTTGTTTTGAAACAGGAGCTCACAGACATAAAATAGTTAAATCTACTGAAGCTGTTTGGCCTAAAAGATGTGATTGTCCGTTAAATACACAAATTCTCAGCTACATCTAGAAAAAGAGTAACTTACCTTGATATTTACCAAAGGAGGCAGATCTTCAGTCTTCAGACAGTCCACCCACCAGCTCAGCTGCATAACACAGAACGACAGTGACAACAATGTGTTTGTCACCCACCCCTATTTTCATGCTCCTCCCAGCATCATCATTTCCTATCACCCACACCAGCTCCACCTTAAACACTAAAAACCAAAACAAACAGAATAACAGAATAATAAACAATTAAAGGAAAGAATAATGTAGAAATACCAGCGCATGTGTTCGGACTCTTGATAATTGGCCAAGTTAAGAGTTACATTTTTTTAGTTTTGAGGGAGAAACTAAAGAACGGATTTTTTTTCTTGAATCTCCTTGATTTATTTATTTTTGTCAAACTACTCTCTCTGCACGTTTTATACAATTACACCCAAATCCGGTATAATTGCAGCATCAGAGAACAACCAAATGATATGTATAATCTCTAATGTATTATATCAATTAAACATATCTAAAAACTCATGAACACATCATGCAATTAAAGTTTGACTTACACACGTATACCCAAAGCTATTATGTGGCATTTTATCGAATTTTTAACAGCAGAAATTCAAACGAATGTGAGTCACCAGTGATCTTATACAAACCACTGAATTTAACAATATGTGCTTCACCTTCCTTTCTCTAACTGCAACCTGCTGTTTTACGGAGCTGACTTTAGCTACTTTTGCTGTTGAGTATAATGGTTTGACTTTTGGTAAAGCACTTCAAAAAGATATGCACCAGTTTGAGGCTTGCCTACTTTATTGTTGTTCAGATATTTAACAGGGTTTTCCTCATCCGTATTCAATCAACCCCATTTGTAAAGTTGAATGAAATCCTGCTAATTGTTATCCATGTGGGATATGCTGTTAATATGAATCAATATCACAGGTTTAGCATTCACCATTTATTGCTTCGTTTTCTTCACCCAAACATGAATTAGATGGAACGTGTACTGACATTTTAAAGCCTTTAATTTCAGAGTAAAAATGACATTAAAATAAAATAGACACCGTGGGTCTTTGCATTGACGAAAACCCCAGAGGCATTAAAGGGAATCTGACCTCAGGTACAGGTAAAACAAATGACACGGCTTTGACGGGTAAGGGGTTAGACAATTAGCTTTTTCTTCTTCTATTTATATCTGTTGTGTTGCTTCGAGATTAGATTGAGCAGCAGGGATGACTCCTCATTAAGAAATGTTGATAGTGGAAAGGACATCAGCACTGAATGACTAAATGAGATTAGCCTGGAAGAGGCGGAAGCGTGGGGAAGTTGATTAATGCTGCTCTGTGGAGCCGTCTCCATAAACTCGCTGGACAAAACATACAGCTCCCACACTCGCAGTGTTTTCATTGGAACAAAAACTGTTTTTCTTGTTTTGCCAGTTTTTCTCATTGACATTTCTTTTCCTTATTTTAACTGGCTGCATCAACTGAAGATTTGAACTTGAATCATCTTTAAACAGTTTTTAAATCAGTGTTTGGATCAGACAAGGATCTTCTGTAAAGGGACTGTAAAACTGCAGATTGATTATTCCCTGTACATTCAAAGCAGCGTATCTGTCTTCTATCTTATTCAGACTCCCTAGTTAAAAATATGTTATCAACTCTAAAACTCACTAATTTATACATTATATCTCAGCTATTGTAATCTGCATGCAACTTAAAGTGTTATAAATTAGGATTTAAGTGCTAGACAAATAATTAGAGCTGTAAAGGATTTAGTTACAGAGTCAGGGGTAGTTGTTTCCTGTCTTTATGCTAAACTTAAGTTTTGGTATACATATCTTCCCAAATAAGTCTTGGTAAGAAGGTAAGTCTTTTACAATCATGTCAAACTAATTATCATTATTTTGGGGATATATTTCTATGCAATAAATGGAGAGGGAGACCGGCGACGACACGGAGCAAAGGCCAGGTGGGATGAATCTCCAGCTGACATTTTCACAAAAGACCTGTCACATTTTCACTGTGGAGTAGATCATTTCAGGATATTTCAAAGTAAAGCAAAAACACTTTGCTCAATAAGTTCAGCGAGAGACTGATATAACTGTGTTCAGGGCCTGAAATGTGCTTAGTTGAACTTGATTTATTTATGTAAAACATAGTTTAGCTGTTCAGATGTATATTTTAGTTTCCACTTTTATAAATGGATAACATACTGGGGTCCATGCCCTCGCTAATATCCTGCTGCGTGCACTTCTGAGAACGCCAGCTGAGTTGTTCCATTGGGAATAGATCTGTGAGGACAGCGCTTTGTCGCCACCCATTGTAAGACTGAGAATACAACAGAGGGTCAAAGAGAGGAGGAGGAGGAGGAAGAGGAGGAGGAGGAGGAGGAGGAGGAGGAGGAGGAGGAGGAGGAGGAGGAGGAGGAGGAGGAGGTGGGCCCTCCCCGCAGCACTCACTCTCAGTTAAAGTGAGCCCTCAAATGTTAGATCCAACAACCAAAAAACCATTTGCTCTGTGGTCGAGGGTTCAGTGAAGGAATATGTGAGAACATGTGGACAGAAAATATTTCTGTTGTGTATTCCCCATTAATAGATTGTATATTACTGCGATACTACCTTGCTGAGCTGTAAAGTGACGTCTTTCAGCAGTTATTCTGATCTTCGAGCTTCATCTGTACCCGAGCCATAACAGACCACAGGCTCCTTCTCGTACTGATTGACAGCTGTGAGTTCCAACCACTGACTTTAGCCTCCTCTGATTGGTTGGAAGTAGGAGGCTCGCTCAGAAACCTTAGGAGAGAATATCTCTGCACTACTGAATGGGCCGACAAAACAAAGACACAAAAACTCTTCTGCATTCTTTGATAGTAAAGTGTTGGGTTCATCATCCTGCTCTTGCTATTTTACATCTTTAAAGAAACACAGTGTAACGTTGAGTGAATACCAAGAGCACCCTCTGCTGCACCAAATGGGTATTGTTTTTTATTAACAAGTTTTCAACACAAAGTTTATTATTAGGGCCCGAGTTGATCTTTAAGTAGCACTTGTCCGCACTCTGGCACTTTGACAATTTTGTATCACTTTCTTTCTTTTCTGTTTTTGTGCGTTATTTTTTTATTTAATTTGATAATTTTTTTAAAGCTAATTCAACATGTTTCTGTTTTGTTTTTTTAATCTAAATTGCATGTAAAGGACTATCAGCTGCATTTCCTGAATAAAAGTTGCTCTCTAGATAAAGTGTATTATTCTTGATCTTTCAGCCTGTGGGTTGTGGTCTGCATCAGGAGAGCTGGGGGCCTCCTGTCTCTCTGTCCCCCAGGGGCCCATCTTCTCTGGGACCCCACTGGTGCTCCACCATCATCACCACTAGAAACCATCAGAGCCTCGCTCAAAGCCAAAGTGGTGGCAACATCCCGCGCGCGCCCACGTGTCACCTCTCGGTGGCTGCAGGTTGCGGTGAACGAGGCAGAGGGACGCGCGCGCACGCCGGCTCTCCATTACCGTTAATAACGTTATCTGTGGCGTCACTCATCCCCCCCCGACGACGACCGCTGCTGCTGCTGCTGCCTGTCCCGGGAGGAGGAGGAGGAGGAGGAGGAAGAGACGGGACTGCGGTGCAGGTGCTCCGCTGCAACTGAAACAAGGGGACGGTGAAGTTTGAGGAGGAGGAGGAGGAGCAGGAGGAAGGTGAAGCGCAGCGCCCCGGAGTGTGTGTTCTTTTTTTGTATCACTTCACCCGCCATTGTTTTGTTTCTTTAACGGTGATGGGATTCCTCCAGGAGCGACCCGCCGCCTAAACCCCCCGCAAGCCCGCGAGTCCGAGGTAAGAGGCAAAGTGCCGCCGAACTAACGAGCAGAGAGCGCGGGGCTCATTGTTGTCGCGGGGCGGTGGGCGCTCGTGTGGCGGCTTTGTGTGGGAGTTTGTTCGGGGGGAGGAAAGTTAGCTGTCGACCATCCCGTCCGGGGGAGGCTGTAACGCGGATGTCAGTTTTAGTGAAACGTCGCCAAGTCAAGTGTCCTCCGCGGCCGCCGGAGCCTGACCCCCGCGTTGTAGTCCGTCCCCCCCCCACCACCCCACCCTACCCGTCGTTATCAGGCGGGTTGTAATTGTCTTCGCCGCGGAGCGAACACTGTCAACGCACCGCAAACTTGTGGTTAAAGTGAAGCGCAAACGGGACAGACAACAAGGCTGCCATTGTACCGGATCAGCGGCGGATTAACGGAATTCCTCTTTCTCTGCACCGTCTGAATGGCCTCCAGTCTCCCTCTCTCCCTCTCCCTCCCTCGCTCCCTGCCTCCCTGGCCCTCGGGTTTATATCTGATCCAAACATTTAGCACTTGGGAGAAACTGACCCACCACCAGCAGCAGCAGCAGCAGCAGCTAGACCCGGGATGAGCTGCGGGGGAACATGTGGATGGGACGGTGCTGCCCTGCACCCTGGGTGGAGGTGTTGTTGTCAGGGCATGTGGCAGGAAAGCTTTGGATCAGTGCACAACCAGGCTGCGTCTAATACTCATCGTGCAATTTATTAACGTGTCAGAAAGCAGGGAAACAAACAAAAGACCTGTCACAAGTACATAAAGGTGATTAAGTTGCTTTGCTTTGTGTACGAATCAACAGGAAGTAGAGCTGTAAAGTCACATCTGATGAGCAAAGGCCAATGATGTTTCACTTTATATTTGACTCAATTAATCAATTATCCAAATAGTTCTCAGTTGGTGTTCTTGGTTCACTGCAGGGACATGGGGCTGTGCTTTGAACTGAACACATTAAAGGCGCATGTGTGTCATATGTGTCAGATTGTGTGTTGTCGCACATCTGATCATCGCCTGCGAAGGATAAAGATGGAGATGTGGGCTGCGATAATGTCTAATTAAATCCCCCAAGCACACAACCCTGAAGTCTGCCCATTTCAACTCTTGCGTTTGATCACTCGCGCAGACGACAAATAAACAAACCTGTCTCTATCTCTTCCTCCCTCCTCCACCCCTCCTTCCTCCGGTACACTTGCACATCATGCACAACATGCACCATCCCTGCCCCCCCCTTCCACCCCCAGTATGTGGTCAGCCAACATGTGGGGAGGTAATCCCAGCTATTAGGGTAATCTCCTCAGCATGACGATCAATAGGGGAGGGTGTGCAATGCAGGACGACTACCAGACATAGTAGCAGGGGGACACACAAAAAAAAATCGTGCTAAAGAAAAATGATTTAATCGTGTAGACTGGGTCAGGAGACTGGGGTCTGGACAGGGGCTTGATGCTGGGATGGGGGGAAGGGTGCAGACAGAGCAGACAGGAAGATGTGTGGGGTTAGGCCCATCTCCACTTTGGGCAGCTCCCCTCGTGTGACAATGGGCTGGGGCAGTCTCAATCTGAGTCAAATCAAAAGAAAGATATGGCCGCACATCTGGAAGCAAAAGTATCAAATGGACGGTGACACAGCCGGTGTTGTGAGAAAGCAAAAAATGGAGGCAAATACAATCAATAACGTGGAATTTATTGTTTATTAAAGATTAAGCAACAAAAGCATCTCTTGTAAAAGATTAATCTAATTTGGAGAGAATGCTTTAATCAAACAATTATATATTGACATTCTGTTGTGGAAATAAATGACACAGATCACATGAAAACCAAGCTTTCAAGTGTTGAGATGAAGTCACTGATTCTGCAGGGAGGAAAAAACACAGAGAGACTATTCAACATGTCTCACATGACACTTGTGCAAGTAGGATCATCACTTGATGAAGGCTCATGCAAAACCAGTAAGTCAATTAGTTATCACGACAACATCTCTATCTTATCAAACCCTTTTCCCACTTGCTGTCAATACCCACAACCCCCAAAATATAAAAAAAATCCATTCATCTCATTTGACATTATGAAACTCTTAATTGTTAAGTACCTTGTTGTTACTGACATCTGCATCTACAGGTAAAACGCGGCACAACAATCTCACAGATATGTTTTACACGGCTCTAGAATTTAACAAAACAAATCTACTGAGCAGGTTGTTTTTTTTTGTCACCTGCACTATATTTAAGTAGAAAATATGGATATAAACTTCTGAATGAGTGTGCAGGTATACAGGTGAACATTCTGCTGAGGGTTATGATGTTATATTACCTCAGAGCAGAGCATGCAGATGGACCATAATGGATTCGGCCTCGTGTTAACATATGCTAGCTGTCGCTCCCATGTCGTCTCTCTCTGTGTGGGTCGTGGTACCTGCACCTTCAGGCCCTGAATGTGGATCTATTTACAGAGGAACTACATGTGTGAACAGATGGGAATACATGTGCTTATGACATGTATCCTTTAAAACAGCAACTAAAAGACAAAGACAGTTGCTGAACCATGTTATAGAAAGAAAAGTTATTTAAATAGAATACAAAAAATGTGTTAATTTGCTAGTAAGCGGATCAATGGAAAATACAAACATTTGGAACAACCCAAACCTGAAATGTTTATAACTGGATATTAACTTGAGCTTTGTATTTCATAGGCGGATTAATCAGGAAATTGGTTTGCTTCTTTCATGAAAAAGAAGAATTAATCAGTGCACATCTCAAAAAAGTATTTGGGAAAAAGGGGGATATCACAGTAGTAATTACATCAATGTACCTGTTACTGCAAATAGTACTTATTCTTATAAAAGGAATTGTCATCTAATATCAGTTATATTGCTTTAACGAAGTGCAACATTTCTCACTGTTCAGGGTTCAACCTTTCTTCTGTAAGACAAAAATATAAGGGTGTGAGTCAGTATTGAATGGACTGAAAAGATTCCCCAGTTTGTGATGAATGAGGAAGAAATAGACAGAACTTGCCCTTTAAGTCTCCAGTGGAGGAACTGGAGTGCAAACACCGACAAAATGTCCAGATGGAAGATGGGAGGGATGAGTAAGGCGTTCACAGATCCCTTCTGTTTGGCCCCATTGAGGCAGAGGGAGACGAGATTGGATGGGTCTGAGGGAGTCGGGTTACTATCGGCCCATTCTACTCCAAAGAAGCGCTGGTGTAAAAGATGCAATACCCCTAAGGAAACCTAATCCAGACCCTGCTGCCAGCTGTCATTCTTTTGCTCCAGGGCAAAATCGCTAAGCAGGTATCGCCTTACCCCTCCTCAATCCTTACCTTAATCATAGCACAGTATGGGAAGGAGAAGGGCAATTTGGACTTTATACACTGATAATATCCTCATTATATACCATGAAAACAACAAACCTATAGGCAAGGTCAGGTTAGAAACTTCTTATAAATAGTTATGAGTTACTGCTGTAGGTTTATTGAAATTGTATTTTGAAAAAGAAGTGGCATTCATATCAGTCTTATCTGTTTGAGGTAATCAAGATAAAAGGGGAATGAGATTTATCTACTGTCAATAGTGAAGTGTTCAAGGTTCAACTACAACTGAAGGTTACATCAGAGTTTAAATCTTAAAATTGTTTCATTGAAGATGAATCAAGTATAACTGTAAGACCCCGGCATGTTTCATTCTCCAAGTCAGACCAACACCATAACAGAGATTTAGAGCTGTAACGACTTGTCTATTAACAGAATTGCAGATTAGATGAAAAATAGTTCCCTTCACTAAGGAGGTTATGTTTTCACCC
Source organism: Pseudopleuronectes americanus (assembly GCA_038501795.1). Lineage (NCBI taxonomy): Eukaryota > Metazoa > Chordata > Actinopteri > Pleuronectiformes > Pleuronectidae > Pseudopleuronectes > Pseudopleuronectes americanus. Next base: position 7,232,253 of record CM076731.1, on the reverse strand, counting down.
CTGTTTGTTTGGTTTGACTATAAGCAGGATTACACAAAATCAACATAACGGATTCTCATGAAACTGGTTGGAACGATGCATTGTGGGTAAGAAGAGAGTCCGTTAAACAATGACAGTGATCCAGTGTTTTACTTCAGAATCAGAAACATACACACACCTGAGTAGTCGCAGTAGTTTGGATCTTCTTTGTGGATCAGGCCGAGGATGCTAAATTATTTTTCACCCCCATAAACATTGTGGCGTTTTTCAACATTAAGCATTTTCCTAAGGAATAATTCATGGATCTTGATGAAAACAAATCAGGCATATTAAGGGAACTAATATATATGTGTGTGTAAAGGTTGATGCAGGTTGATTGAATTAAGAGAAGTGGCCTTGGAGGAGGTATAAGCTCTACTGACTGAGTAACATTCAAGCTACTATAAAACATTTACACTTTACAGCTTCTCAGTTGTAAGAATTTCCTGCTTTTCTCTTTGTTGCAGTTAACTGTGTATTTTTTTTCTCTAGTATTAATTTAACATTTCTTACATACGATATTCCAAATTATTTAATGATGAGCGATAATCAAAAGTGCCATCTGAGTTCATAATGAAAATCCTAAATTGCAGCCCTAGTGAGATTGTTTACTTCTCTAATAGAACAATCACTATACATTTTTTGGACACAAAATACAATTTCCTTTTAAATGTTTTTTTAAGTGTTTCCTGTTAAATAAAAATACTCTTATATAATAGAAATACCTTTAAAACACCATTTCCCAAAAATGGTAAAGTAGCTGGAGTAACATGAATATTGCTTATTGCTAAGTGTACTATGACATGTGGTATATTTAATCTGTGTTAATCTGTCGATGGTTTCTGTTGATTGCATCGGCAGTTTGATCTTTTTAAAATTTTTTGGGTGTTTAAACGTTCACCTGCCAAAAGACAGTCGAGAGGAAAGACGGCGTCAGGAAGACTGATAAAGAGAAAGACAGAAAGCAGAGTGATCCAGAGACGTAAAGAGAGACATAAAGAGAGACTGTCAGCGCGAGTCTGAGCTGACCTTGCCATGATAATCTAATCCCTGTCGAGAGTGCTTTTTTTAGAGAGCAAGTTAATGCCAGCAGATTATACTCCAGTGTCTCCAACACTAGCCAATCCACACTCAAAAGAGAGTTGGGTTCATTGTGGATCCTCACACTCTACATAGTGGATACATTACAGTTTCCAGAGTCATTTGAAAAGGTCTTAAGAGATCGCATCTCCTCACGTTTGCCTTCCTGCTTTCATTTGCAATGTTACTGATGTCTGTGTTTGGGTTTGCATCACACATTCAGTGTCTTTTACCCACAGAGTAATTGTTAATGTTTCAAATACAGGTACCTTTGTCGACATCTCTTTCCTATGTGCGCTTCACTGCACTGAGGGGGCATGCACGGAAAAAGACCACTCATTGAGCAGCTCATCTCATGCTACGAAGAGTAATCCGTGTACATGTTGTGTAACTGAGTGGAGAGTTGGACAAGGAGGGGGATGGGCTCCGATGTGCGCAAGTTTGTTCGTGCTTGTGACTGTTGAGCCCGTGGCTGTCTAATCTCTTAGGTACATTAGGCTGTTTGCCCACAGTCCTGTGCAGCTTCACGCTTTTTCGTGCAATTAGGTAACTCGAGGAAACGATGCTGAAAACCATCTTTGGGTTGTGGTGTCAGTTTTGCATCGGAAACATTTTGTACTGAGGTATATTGGTATATGTCAGTGACCCACAAGTCATTGAGTGCTTATTATATCGGCTACACCGAACAGTGTGTTTCATACAAGGGAGAGTAGAGGATTGTTTGGGAGTGATGTGAGTAACACCTTTTTATGTAACTCACTTTATATTCCTTTTGTCAAGCACTTAGTTGCTCAGTGTTCACAGATTATTGTTCAGACGATAAGGCACTTTCTATTGCACTCACTATTCCAGGAATGCTCAATGCAAGGTGACGTGAGCCACCTGGGCTGAGGTCTGACTCCAGTTCATCTGGAATGAGTCATTTCCATCTGTTCCAGCAGTGAATCAGTAATTATTTCATTTTCCTGCATACACTCAGCTGTATTGGAACAAGGGAGGCGATAAGAAACCAATTCCTATCTTTGGTCGCGCGTAATGCTTTACAGGTGCTCAATATGACCGACTGTGGGGTCTGTGACTTCTATTTATAAGTATAGCAGTCCTCTTGCTGTGCCAATCTAAGCTTGCACTTTATGCTGATGCCGAAAGGGTTAATTTTAGTGCAGCAACCTTGAGCGGGATATGTTTCTGCTTCAGTTCGAAGGGTTGTAGCACAACCCTAAGGCTTCAGATATTGGTGATATGAAATACTTCATTGAAAATCACATTCTGAGAGGCCATCTGTCAATTAATAATCTTAGAGATATGATTCTTCAAAAAAAATTACAAGATTTGTTGTGCTTCATTTTGTTCTTTAAAATATCATATAAGTGTTGATTAAATTAAATTTGCAGAAGCAGAAGGTTCAACATTTTAAAGATTTTAATATATGTCGACCGTATGTAAAAACAAAATATGTGGACACTCTTCTTAATGTACCTCACAGTCATCGCAGGATAATAAGGTCCGAAAGTAAATACAGCTTGAAAGATACTTGAACTAATATTGCCTCATATCTCTAACCAGCAATGTGTTCCACTATATGAGAAATCAGTAATTATCTCATCACTTTATATATGCTGTTAAATTTGTTATCTGGTACATATAGAATCCAATATTTTGACATGCGTGTGTACTGTATCAAAAATTGTGTAATAGCAATTTCAATGTTCTTTAAGAAAACATTGATTTGATTTTGTGCATGGATGCATTGACAGGGGCCACATCAGACACAGAGCTGGAGGGATGACTTGAAGATTAAGACTAAAGACATATGTCTTAAAATCTTTAAAAAAAACAGCCCCTTGTATCTGGACTGCATTTACAACAAAGACAACTTCTCAATCTGTGAATCGGTTTTGTTTTATGCTTTGGTCGTGTTTTTCAGCTGATAGAGACCGACAGGATTATTGGATACAAAACAGTAGATGTGAGGCTTAGCGACCGACTATGGCTTTGTACACTAGCATAAGGACAGTCACATGCTATCTCCAGTCAGGGGTATGTTGGCACAGGTTTGTTGCTGGTTGTTGAGAATATTTGGATGACTTCAGCACATACACACACACACACACACACACACTTCACACAGGCACATATGCATGATGGGAAACACGCCTGTGGTCACAGCATTTTGCAGACACTAGCTATAAGTCTACATTTCATTTCTGCATTTCAACAAATAGAAAATAGGGGTTTGAGATATTCTGGCTTGTTGGATGCTACTTGAATTATTAATTGCAGTCCTACATGACAAATTCTACTGACAGTGCCTGGCAGGAAATTACACCCTCAGTTGGGTGCAGCGACCAGGCACACGAGGAGTGCACGCACATACAACAGTGGATATTTTCATTCAAGTAGACGCACACACACACACACACACACACACAATCACACACACACATCACAGCACACAGGCTCTCAGCATCAGTGCCCTGACCATAGGGAGTTTGTGCTGAGCTGGTTGGGACGTCAGGATGAATCAATGCGAGGACAGCTGACTGGACATGCCTATTCATCTGCCAAAGAAAAGAGAGAGAAAAAAGCGAGGGATTCTAAAAGAAATGCGCTAAACCCCCGGAGCAACATGTTTGGCTATCTGCATTACTTTACAGATCCTCCAAAGGGCTTTCAGTGTTTGTGGGATGAGAGCAGGAGAGGTGAAAAAACACCGGATAAGAAAGACAGAAGGTTCAAAATGTGACATAAAGATTGATTTTGGTCTTGAAAACCATAAACATACAAACATTCCCTCATATATACAACATATGTATAATTTATGACTTAGCAACAGTAGGATACTGCAGATGCAAATATATAGAGCACACTAAGCATGTAGGCTGCTTTGACAAAGACCTAAGCTCATACTGTAGAGGCGGCTAACTCCACACTGATGGCCCGTTTATTCCCATCTGTTGCCCTCAGCTCTCTGACTTTATCCCCATTGTGTTAACTCATTACATTCGCCTTAACCTTAACCCCTTAATTGCCACCCTCCAGTTTCTCTCGCACATCCTCCCCCTCTTGAAGACAGTGTGCCACATTGCCCATGCACTAATCTGATGGCGTCTGCCTACCAAACACCTGCCATGTCCGGAAAAACCTACCAAACTCCTCCCATATTCCAGATACTGCGCCCCTTCCAGCGTGAGCGGATCAGCACACATGACCGCGAGCAGGAAGGCAGGCATGCATGCGGACAGATGCGACTGGATGCAAATACAGATAATTAGACAGGCGATCGCATCCCCTGAAAATCATACTAGAGTCGGCCTGGTTCTTTTCTAGCCTCTAAGTGCTCGTGCACCTAGTTTTTCCCTCACGTTTTGAGCCTGTGAGGACAAACAAGAGTTGTCCTTTGTCCTGCCTCTCTGCTCAGACTTGTATTCGAAGACAGTGACATGTAGGCCCAGGCCTCTTTGCTTTAACAATAACTCTCTTGACCCCCCAATGAGGGGTGGAGGGCCAGACATGAGGCGATGTGACAGTTCTAGTGCGGCCAACACAATAGCAGGTTTTTCTTTTGACTGCATGGCTGGCTGGCTGGCTATATACCACCATTACTTTCTTTTGCTATTAACAATCTAACAGATAGTCACGTTTGCCCGAGGAACATGTTCAACCGCATCAGAGTGTGCAATGATACTATTTTTTTTAAATAGAGTACAACCAAGGCTTGTTTTGGTTCAGGGTGGATTTGTTCTGGGTCAGATGTCTCAGAAATATCAGAGCCTCTTATGTCAATGCTATCTTCCAGGTCGCTGGCAGAGTTAAGCCCACATCTATGATTGTAAATTATAAAAAGGATTAAAACATAATGGTTAACACACAAGGTCATGAGGGACAGCGAGATGACAATAGAAATGCAGATGTCCCTTGTTACCGTGAACCACAATCTTTTCTCCATCGTAAAATCAGGGCTGTGTCTGTTCTGTGTGCGAGTTTGTGAAATGAAGTTTGTTGATAATGTGTTATTGATCGCGAATTAGAGTGGACTGCCCCTCGGGGTCCATCCTGGTCGGCCAGGAATGAATACATCTCTTCATGCTTCACCTCATGCACTCAATTTCGACACAGGAAACCAAAGGACACACACGCATTTTGAGACACTGACCCGAGCTCTAATACGTACAGACAGGCGTCGCTCTTCCACTAAGGGACAAAAGGTTATTCTAAAATCTGTGTGATGCAAATTGCCTCAGTGGGCCATCTCTCCCACAACAGAGCTTGTGGTTTTGACACATGCTGAGGGAAACTGCCTTAAATGTCACTGTTACAAGAAAACCAGCCTCTGAATTCAAGTTGTCTGTAGCTTGAATTAAAGAGGAAGTTTAACCCATCCCCTGACTGATGATTAAACAAACTAATCACGTATTTGTGAAAATACGTTATGTACGATCAATTGTTATTTACTATATTCTGTGGCATTTAGGGTTTTAGAAAAGGAAACACGCGAAGATGTATCAATAAAAATGTTCATATCAGTTTGAGTTCTTACATGTCTGTCTGTCCGTCCGTCCATCCTTGTGTCCGTTTGAATTTGATTACCAAGTAGATAATGCATGTCTAATAAATGTATTCTCTATTTTCAGATATTCATCCCAAAGATGACAAAGACCAGGAGATGGACACTGAAGCTGTAATGTTTTGCCACTGAGAGCTCACTAACTTCTGGAACATAAACTTTGCATAGTTTGAGGATTTATTACACGGCTGTGGTTATTGTGCTCAAGGAAAAGTAATGGAGACAGAAGAGATGGAAGACGTTTCACAAAAACGCACAGCTAGTATCAAGGCTGAGGCGGAGGAAGATGCGACCTCTGGACACACGTGTGGGGTGTGTGGTCGCAGCTTTCCACTTCTCAGCTCTCTGTCCCAGCACATGAGAAGACACACAAGAGAGAAGCCCTACAAGTGTCCATACTGTGAGCACAGGACGGCTCAGAAGGGCAGTTTGAAAGCCCACATCCGAAGCCATAAACTGGGCCTGCTGGGCCACAATCCCAGTGACAAGGAGGGGGACGTAAACAAGGAGGAGAAAGATAACACTGAGACCCCTGATCCTCCTGAAACTGTCCCCAAACCGGACAAAGCTCACAATGTCAACGGGAAGGTGAAAAAGAAAGAAACCAAGAAAAAAGTGAAGAAAAAAGAGAGCGTCCAGGCTGATGATGACGAGTCTTTTACCTGCGCCATTTGCGGCCAGGTTTTCCCTCAGATACTGCTCCTCAAATCCCACATGAAAAGACACCGCAACGGCCAGGATCACGGGTGTCGGATATGTGGACGCCGCTTTCGCCAGGCGTGGTTCCTCCAAAGTCACATGCGCATTCATCGGGTCAAAGACCAGTTGCAGGGCGGCAGAAGCAACGAGCCGCCGGCTACAATCAATGGAGTTCCCCAGGACCAAGCATCCCTGATTAATGAAGAGTGCCTCTATGAGCTCTGCGCTGGCTGCGGTAATTTCTTTTTTGACCGCAAAACATTGCGAACACACGAGAAGCTACATAAACTGAACCACAATCAAACACAAAATCCACCACATGAGGACGCTGAAGCCTCTGAGCTGCAGAATTCTAAAAGCCATTTTTTGGAAAGTTTGAACCTCATGCGTGTCGGGGAGAGTAAAGCATCTGAGGCAGAAACCGTGGGCAGGAGAATTGCAGAGCTGGATCCAGTTTGTAGTTACCAGGCGTGGCAGCTGGCAACGAAGGGACGACTAGTAGAGGCCACGGAGAAATGTCTGGGATGGGAGGAAAGACTTGCTGATGCTGAGGTGGCGTACGACATGGACAAGGGCGAGTATGTTCCCCTGAAGCCGGAGAAGAAGAGGAAGCAGATCGACTCCTCCGGCTCCAACGCCAAGAAGAAGAAGGGGGACACAGGCCTCGACCACACGGCAAACAGCCTGGCTCATCCTAAAGGAGGTGACAAGAGGATATCCCAGAAGGATCGGATACTGTTGAATGGACTTGGTCATGCATTCTATGAAGCGCTGCATAATAAGAAGGTCAAAGATGTTCATTACTCACCTAAACAGACCAACAGCATCAGGAGCCAGGACCAGGAGGGTAAGTCCAGAACACTGCACCTCATTAGAGCGTTTGACAAACTAGTTGATCGAATTCCTTTAAATTGGGAAACAATAATCAAAGGTCATGTTTCGTGGACGTTTCATGGAACCACATTCTTGGAAAGATCAAAAATTTTGCTTTAAAGTAAGATAAAACAACCAGGCCAGCAATTCAACAGCAATTCAAAACAAATGTAACTGCTTTGTATTAGGTGGGAGATGAATTTACTACCATTATATTGTGAGGAAGGGAGACCTCTAGTGGATGTATAATGAATTACAACTGTACTCAGAGTTTGAAAATGATCATCCTAGGTTATCGTTAGTTAAATTAATGCACAACACAGTGACTTATTTTTTGTGTGTAGTTTTCTCTTCAAATTTTGCATTTGCGGTAACATACATTACTTGTAAGTCCTTACTAGATCGTAGTTCCTAACAAGAAAAATATCTTGCTTAGTTAAAGTTGATTTATAGTTTCTAAGGGGAAGGATTGTTACTGGGCTGCTTTATAAACCCATTCACACATTTGTGTTTAACCAGCACAGGATATTAGAATGATCAGGATAACAATCACTTAAGGTTTTTCAGAAAACTTATATTCAATATAATTATTTTTTTTATATTTTATATCTGATAAACTGACACTAACACACCATTTTATTATATGTCTGTTCCTTACACTGCTTCTGTTTCTCTTACTGCAGATAAAAAGCCCTACTTCTGCGAGCACTGTGATTTCCACACTGTTGACGCCTCACTACTCAGGTCGCACCTGCACAAGCACAACCAGGACGTCCTGGGGTCCCAGAGCAAACACGGCACCACCTCGGACAACTTGAGCCAGGGTGGTTCCAAAACCTCAAGATACATGGACTACCTCAGAAACAGGAGTGTACTACTCAGTCAGCCATACTGGAATCCTTACCCGTGTTTGCCCAACCAGAGCTTAATTGAGTCAAATGTTAAAATGGAGAAGTCAAGTGTTACAGAGGTCAAAGGGCAAAGACTTACCACTGATGATGCTGGTGGTCTTCTCAATTTATCTGCGTTGCCTGTAAGTGAAGGAGACGACACTGTTAATTACCCATTAAAAACAGAGGGCCTGTCGAGACATCAGTGCCCGTACTGCTCCCACACGTCCGGCTACCCAGAAGTACTGTGGATCCATCAGCGGGTGAACCACAGGGTGGATGGCGGCAGCTCCATGGCGCCCAAGTGGGCACCGTGCGTTAACAATCTCAAGAGTCCAAAGGCTGGTGTCTCCCAGTGGAGACGCACTGGGGCTCCTCCGTTCCTCGAAGGCAAGGACTGTCCAACTTTACCAGCCCCAAGAACTCAGCGCACACAGCCCCCAGGCCCCCCAACCCCCAGCAAGAAGCACACAGCAAGCACCAATTCTCAGTCCAAAACCCAGTCAGGTGTCCCCAAGTCCAAGCAGCAGTCAAAGGAGTCACGCTCTGTAGAAGGGACACATTCTAGTGCAAGGGCGGGACCCAAACCTCAGAAGAAGTCTGGTGGACATAACCGGGCAGCAGAGGGGGGAAGTAAAGGCTCCAGCCTACAAGCTACTTCATCGAGCAGTTTAGTGCACAACAAGAGCGTCTCTAGTTTCCAGCCAGCCAGCAGCCCCAAGCACAGAGGCCACAGGGCTGCAGTGGAGGGGAACTTCCCTCAAGAGGGTTTGGGTTTTATGCTGGCCAGGAGCCACAGTGGGACTTCTAACATGGCTGCAGACAGACTCAATCCCCGCAGGCAGTCATGTGACTCCTCCTCAGGGCTCAAGGGTCCTGATCTGTGGGCTGCCATGAACATGTGGGGGCTACACGGGAGCAAAGGTTATTTAGATCCACTCCTTTTTGCTCAGGGAAAGAGTGAGTCAGCAGTAGAAATGCCAATGGACGTTGATGTTCTGAGTGTCCTGAAGAACTACAGTCCTCACGACCTGGCTGCTATCTATCAGCACTGGGGGTTCATCGACCCCCGGATTGATCCACAAGGTGAGCAGGACCTTTATGTGTCTGTAGGCAGAGAAAACAAACTGTTTAACTAAAGTTCATAAAGCCTCATCTAGATTGATTGTTAATGTTGTGATGTTTAAATGGTAGTGTCACATTTTGTATTTTTTCATTACTGTTAATCAAACCTGCTGAGTGGAATAATTAAAATGTTGTAACACTTATTTTTACAGCAATGTTGACGTTAAATGGAAATTTTGGAAACGAAGTCCATTCCGCTCCTGAAGCTTCTAAACAAGTAAGTTTCCTCTGCAGCATTCACCGACACTACGTAGGTTTGGATTGACAGCAAATGAGTGGCTACTTTAATCCTTTAAATGTATCTTAATCAATTAAATTACATTTTATCAAGATATTCCTTTTAATATTGAAGTTTCCCTACAAATTAAAAAAATAAAAGCATCTCTTACTCTAAACAGTCAAAATATATAGGCCCGTTTTACAGCTGACAAACAAACACACATCAACCATTAACAGAATCAGGAAACATTCATATTTTAGAAAAGATAAAGTGTCAGCTCTAAAATCACACTTTTGCTTAAATTAAAGTTTAAACTAAAATGTGCAACTTAAGTCAGTCAACATCAAACATGGTCCATCACTAGAGCAACATGAAGGTCCCGTCCATCTCCACTAACTGTCCCTGTCCTCCTGTCTGTGCCTTGTCTGTGTCTGAAGAGTCTGTCATACGTGTGTCTGTGTGTTTTCATGTGTTAGCGTGTCCGCCTGTCAACTTCCACAACCTGGCTGTCTCCTCCTTCGCTTTTTTGTTTTAAGAGGCTCTGACAAGGAAGAGGCAAACAAATAAGAAAAAAAAAGACACAGTTGTGCCCCTCAGGGTAAAACTCACCCTGCATCTCCATATTGTGTGTCATCAGCAGCCTGTCAGTCAGGCCTACCCTGATGCTACCTACAACTGCTCTGTCTTTTCCCCCTAGAGGAATGTGTGGGTAACTTCTTAAACACAGGAGATTGGCAGCATCTCCGTCTGTAGGGGTGAAGGATTATTAATCAGATGAAATGAATATGGATGACACTGTGGGTGATATTAAACAGTGTCGTGGGAATATGTATTTTCTGGAGGAGCTGACAAATTATGAAAGATGTTTATTTTTCCTCATCATACATGTTTATTTTTTTTATGTCTCCCTGTCTTAAAATGTTTGTTTCTGTTTTCTTTGTGTGTGTCGTACCTTGGCTGGAACATCATCATATCACCAGAAGATAGATTATCTAGCATCCTCCATTAAAGACAACAATTAAAAATGATATAGTGTGTTGCTTTAATAATGGTTGACATATTATGATATTAGAACATTCCTAATTGTGATTTGCACGTCTAGATAATGTGAATGTATATTGTGTGTGCACACCTTCCCTGACTGCTGGATCTAACGGCTGCACCTCTCACTCTGTGTCCTGCAGACAACCAGCCGCTCCACTTCATCCTCAGGGTCTCTTCATAAAGGAACGTGAAGACACATCGTGTTCCTGTCGGCTTCCAGTGTGCACGATACTAACTGCTGAACAAAGACGCCCCTTGTTCTTTCCAGGAACCAGCCATAACTCCTAAAGGACAGGGGCACGGGTCAATCCACAGTATACTGTATGCAAAGCAATGAGGTGGACTCACCTTCCTTTTGTCATAATATATGGTTGTTTTATTTGAAGTGCTAGGTAAGAATGTTGATATATTAATTTCTGCAACACACATGGATAAACGTTCCCTGGAAAGGAGGCAGAACCATTTGAGCTTATTGTAAAAGTGATGGATCCACTGTGTGGGAACAGCAGCACAGGTGGAAATGAACAGAGACACAAGGACATCTGCTGGTCTGGGGCAAGAACAACTTTAACTGGAGGAGGGCCCCGGAAAAAATCTGAAATACCAAATATTACAAATAACGATTTGTACTAAAACTTTCAGAATTATCAATAGGATACCCCAGATTTTTTATTTCACTTTTTTTAATGTATGTTAACATTTTCAGTTTAATGTTCTTTATGGAGCTTATAAGCTTATTTTTTGGTTCTGGATGATTCTTATTACAACAGGGCAATCAAATGATAAAGAGAAATCTGTCCATATTTACAGATTATTCAAACTTGACCTGAGCCTGGAGCTGTCAGTGATTAATGGCCAATTGTTGTTATCTCTGCTCTGTATCATGACAGTGAATACCGAGGGGTTCTCAGTCAGTTAGTTCCTCTTCAGTTACAGTGAAGCAGCAGAGGTTCTCTTCCACAGTCACTAACAAAGCACATCACCATCCTCCCTCTGCCAAGCACCAGCTTAATTAGAGCTAAACTAAGCTGTGGCACTATTAAGTTCCCCATCCCACACAGGTTATTAAAGGACAGGATGCACTGGTTGTGTCATCTTCACTTAAAACTCAATGGTTTTGATCAAATGGTTCTGCAGCACAAAATCTGATGCGGTGAACTGGTTCAACTCAAAAAACCTGACAAATGTATTCACCTTATTTTGGCCACATCTCTCGATACACATTTGTATTTGTCTTTCAAATGAAATATTTTATAACACAAACACTCTTAAACAAAATATGCCCCTCATCCAAAATGTTGATGGGCATCATCCATGTACCAGGGACAAGGTTCACACTCTTTATTTTACATCCTCAAATAAAACCTGACTGTAAACTGGCATCAACTTTGGTAGAATTTAATCCTATTTTGGTCAAACAGCAGAATCTGTGGCACCATGGCCTTCACCATCAAATATCATTTTCTTTGTTTCCAAACCATGACTGTCCAGAATAGATGATTAATTACTCTGAGAGAACTGGAAGAATTACATTCACCAGTTTGTTGAAACAGGTTTGTGGTGAAAGATGCTTGAATTTGTCCTTTGTGTCTCAGATCAGGAAAATGGTGTAAAGCTCTTTTCACATTGTTCTTGTTATGTAGCAATTTAATGCTGTAATTTCTTTTTAGAAGTAGAACATGTAGCGAGACTTTCTACTGATGTGGTCCAGACTCACATCTGCCTGAAAAAAAAACTACGGTTTTAAAAAAAACTGTGGAAATATTTGTTTTTGACTTTTTGGAATTCACCTCATTCTCACTTTGTTTTCCTGTCTTTTCTGTTTGCAGATTTGTTTAGTATGTTTATATTTTAGTTCCACTGATTCAGTGTATTCATCTCCCATAGAGAAATAGTCTATGCATTTGACCGAAAGCCATCGAGTTATGGATTCTTGGGAGATCTTGAGAATACATAAATTATTGCTGGAGTATTTACTCTATGACTTGTGTGGAAAATTGTTGTTTTGATAAATATTGTAAATGATAGTTTTATTTAATGGTATTTTTGTTTGATAAGAGTGGTATTAAACACTCCTCAGTACTTGATATTTGTAGCAACAGCAGAAAATGTTAAAAAAAATTCAGTTTTTGTTTTTCCAGTGACACTTGAGGTCAGAGTGCAGGGTCCGCAGGGAGTGAAGAACCTGTAGCGGGTATTATTATTATTATTATTATTGTTTTAATTATTTTCATCAGTAGTCTGAGGAGGCTGCTGCAGACAGTTTGGCAGGAAACCATGAGACAGTGACGTTTTTCTGTATGTGAGCCTGAACTTAAATGTGAAACTAAAGGTTGAGCTCTTAATGGGTTCATTGTTGTGACTGTGGCGGTACCAGAATTTCTATTTTCACCACTTCTACGTCTGTCTGTAAAATTATTCAAATAAAGTTGGTTAATTCTTGATTTATAAGAGTGTCGAGGTTTGTCAATACACCACCATACATCTTCTGTCTTCTATCTTTGTGAGTATATAACCTCCAACCCTAATCCTAACCTAATCCTTTCCCTGAACCTTCATAGTCTTAACCCTCTTTTCGATGGTGTTAAAGTGACGACTGACCAAACGTCCTAAACTACAGAAACTCCAGCTTTCAAATAAATATATGAATACATCAGTAAATGCACATGACTTGTTAATTTTGATATATTCATCTCTGGAGTTTTTAGGGGAATATTGAGAATATTTCCTACAAATGATATAAAGCATCTCTTCCCCACACTTCTCCAGAGGATTAATTTGAGGGGTCATGTGTGAATATAATAAAAAAAATTCAGCTTGGACCCAAATTTTTGTTGTTGTTTCTAAACAATAATCTTTACTGGTTGAATATTTAAAAGGTCAAACAAAACTCTGCTTGATGTAAGAGGCCATAGAGGTATCACAAGTTCAACTAGCTTCATTTTAAAAGGTCGCAAACAGTTCGGGAACAACAATTTAAAAAAAGTTATTTTATATTTTGTTTTCACTCTTCAAATGATCCTTATACCAAAATGGAGACTGTTGTTAGTCTTTATTTGCAGATCATTTCCCAATTTTGCTGTAAAATCTGATGACATTAGGAATTATGTCAGTCATAATCACATTATAAATATTATTATTGTCGTTTGTCCACAAATAAATTGTTTTCTGACAAGTAAACCATCAGAGCTGAATTGGGCCTTATGCTTGCTGCAGTTCACCACTTCTACCAGCAGGTGGAAGTCAATAACAACAAATGTATGAGATCTGCTTCGTTACATATTCTGCCCCTCTTGGTTAAATTGCTCACCGTCTATAGAACTGCTGCATGTGACATTATATTTCTTGTGCCATTTCGTTCTTTACCACTAACTCGTATACATATTTGCCCTAAAACTCCCACTATAGACTTGTCATGGCACAAAGACAAAGCCTCGAATTATAGATGAGGCCTTATTTCCCTCCATCAGCAGACAGTTCTGTGCCTGCAGGCCTGATTGAGACGTCACATCTGCTACATCTCAAACTCGGGCCTACCTGAATCCACGGGAAACTTTTTTTGCATTTGAGCTTTTATAAACGTGTCAAGTGTGTAACGTTAACCTTATGAAAAAAACACAATAAGTCACAGAGTCACAGAAAACGTTTGTATTCTAATATATTTCGTGACGGTCAACATATGCACAGCTGACCTTATCTGGTTGGTGGAAGCCGGAGGAGAAAATAAATACTGAATAAAGGTTGTACTCTCAGCTGCTGTCGTCTGGCACATCCACGACACGTGAGCACTTGAGCCACCGTGCATGTGTGTGTGTGTCTGTGTGTCCACGCTGGTGTGCCTGTATGTCCTTGTCACAATGTGTTTGTCAGCAGGGTTGTGTTATATCTTGGTGCAGTGACAGCATCAGTTAGCTGCCGGAGAGACATCAGAGATCATGTTGCAGTGCCAGCAGCAAGAGGGCTGAGGGTTGGTGCCGGCCACGGGGCCTGAGAGTAGATAATGTCAGGCCGCTCGGAGCTGCACATACGCAGCGGCATATGTTGTCTGACAGGGAGACGCCGGGATGTTGTCGAGCGGAGGGGAGAGACGGACTGGTGGCCGATTGGAGTGACAGCTGTCAGGAGTGTGTTGCACTGCTGTCCTTATAAGAACCAGTCTGAAGTTAGAACTGGAAAGAAACTATCCTGGGTGGTTTAAGGTTAAAAATCTAAATGAGAAGACATATTTTAACTGGGTCAACCTAAAGACAGGGAAGAAATGAGAAAGCATAAATAAATAAAATGTATAAAAGGCCAGAAAAATGAACAGAGTCTCGTGGATCTACAGCTCTGAACCTGTTAGTTAGAAAAAAAAGTTAGATTTGTTGATGATGTATGAAAATAATGAAACAATATCTGAGTAGGTGGAGATCCTCAGGCATAACACCGATTTGTATTAAAATGTCACAAGGAAACAACAATGGTCACCACAAACCTACGGCCTTTGACCTCTTCATTATATGACAGTCATACCATTTTTTTTGACATGTCTTAATTTAGGCGTACACCTTTTTTTTAGCGTGCAGTCACATTTCCATATAAAAGCACATTTCAATTCCTTTCAAGTCTCTGTGAATTGCAGCGGCTCAGTTTCAGATGCAGACTGTGACAGTAACGACTCGACACTGGGCTGGAATAGTGACAGTCGGACACTGGTGATAAGGAGATTTCCCTGCAGCCACAGTCTGGGATGGAGATGTCCATTACATCCCAAAAATGTTAGAGCATAGCATTAAATTAGGAGGGTCAGAGATGCATTATTATACTGTAAGATACTCAGAATACAAGGTGTTATTTTTTAAATCGTATTCTCATCTTTTATTTATTTGAAGGAATTTTATTCAAATTTTAATCTGGGCTGCATCGTTTACTCTCTTCTTTATATGTTGAAATTCATTTTTGGTCTTCACTCAAAAACCTAAATGCAATGAAAACATGGTCTAATGACGTTGGACTAAAGACAGAAGGGGACAGTCCAGGTGGAGGGAGACGTGCAGGAAGAAGAAGACATATCCATCAGATTAACACACAGTAATATCTTCCTGCTCCTGCTCCCGGCATCAGTGATTTATCAATGCAAAGCTAATAGCATCAATATGAATCTAACTAAAAATCAATATTTCATTACCTAATTGTTAGCGGGGATGAAGAGGGATGATGGCACCAGACAGCATTCGAGAGCATTTGGAGTTCACAGAGACATCTGGAGGACAAAGTCAAACAGGAAGTGCACTCTCACTTAGGACACACTTTTAAAGAAGAGGAGGAAGTGGAAAAAAAAATCAATGTGACGTCTTTATTCGGAAGAAACAGCGACAATAAACAGAAAGAAAACAACAAATTATTTGTTTGCAAGGTTAAAACTGTGTTGGAACCTTAGGTTTTATCAAAGGGATGGACATCCATGTGACACACACACACACACACACACACACACACACACACACACACACACACACACACACACACACACACACACACACACACACAGGAGTTGCAGTGTGAAGAATTCATTCAAAATATTAATCATCCAAAAAGCAGAATACACATCAAACCAAGACAGTCAACTCAGACCCACAATATTTATGACTTGCATGTTGTTGAATAAGGCAGAAGTCAATATAATATAAGTCGCTGACAAAGATACACAATATTAATCCTTAACTGCTTCTTATCGGAGCCATCAGATGTTAAAATAAGTCATATTTGATAATCCCTCTTCAAAATAAAGTGTCTTAAAGCGATATACGTTTTAATTTGTACCTTTTATCGTGAAGAACCTAATCTAACTTTAGTTGAAGAATTTACCGTTTCTTATTTCTTGTATTATCGAACTCACACTGCATCGTCTCCACACACGTTATTCTGTTCCCTGCTGATTTACGCTGAGCGATGATTTCGACCGCTACAAGGTGAACATGTGTTGTTGCAGTGATCTACAGCTTGGACCAAAACCAACGGCTTTCTCTTTAAAAAATGATAAAGCTCTACGATTATTAGACCTGGTTCTGAATTCTTATTATTTCTTACATATCTCAATTCAAAAGACTAAAGCCGTTACTATTTGATTTGATTATTTTTAAAACTCAGTCGATGGGTTCTTCATGTTCAAGCTACTCAGACAAGAATAAACACAGCTTCTGTCTTAGAGAGTGTTTACAGCCCCACCACAAATACACCACAGTGGCTTTGTTCATAAGATTCAAAGACACATGTTAGCCTATGGTTGTGGCCTCCAGCACAGAGGAAAGCTACATATAGATATACTGTTGACTGCATGTTTGTCTATACTATCAATTTATCATAGGTTTTATTGCTGGTTTTTCCCTGCGTGGGGAAATAAAATGAAATATCATCTGACCTCAGGTCCTTTTGGGGATTTTACTGAGAGCTATTTGTCCTTTCCTCTCAGCTGCAGAGAACACTGTGTGTTATTATAACAGATGATATACACTGAAAATAAAAACTTCCACATGATACAGATTCAATTCCCTTTTTCACTGTCAGTCATCTTCAATGCTCTCAATGCCACATACGCAAAAATATCTGAATGCCAACTTTAACATTAAAATAATGAGATCAAACATTTTAAAACATTGTGAATGTTTACAGTAAATGACGTCTTATAATTTAACCAGTCGTCGCCATATCTACAGATACATGTCTTTTTTAATATAACTCTGCTTTATCTGTAAGTATTTAGACTTAAACATGGTGTAATTAGCCTGTGTGCTTACACTTGTGTCGTGCTGCCTGTCTGTGATCGGAGATGAGAACAAACTGGTCGAAGAAATAAGTTTCTTCTTCTGTGCTGTTGTGTTATTTACTATCTTTTTAAATGTGTTACTTCTTGTGCTTTGTTCAGCAGCAGTTTACATGGAGCTCCTAAAGTCAGGGACAAAAGGAAATTCAGTGGGAAAAAGGACATTTTGAGGGGTGCAGGCCAGTATGTCTAAAATGTGTATAAAGCAATACTGATAAAATCATGTGTATACTCTGCATACAGAGGTTGTTTTAACATCACAGATCTTAATCTTCCTTTCCTCTACTAAACATGCAAGTTAACAGGGTGCAACCACTTAGAATCTCTTTATCACAGGTAATCCTGGTACTAGGTTCGCTCAATGCTCTGGATTCTTTTGTTAAATGACGAGGACCCGCTGAGAGTCATTCTCCTGATCCCACTTTCCAACAGGAATCCTAGAAATCTTAAACAGCTGCTCATCGCAATTTGCATCACTCACATGGAGCAAAAGAGAAAAAATAGATTGCAATCTTTCAACTCTGCTTTAAAAGCATCAGCCGAACGGGGCAGGGGAGCGTGCAGCCATCGTGCATAATACGGCCATCAAGCGAACAGTAGGAGGAGCAAAAGCATACGTTTGCAAAAACAGGTATGAAAAAAATGAGAGAATCTATCTGCATCATCCAGGACCTTGAAGGTTTCACCCACTTCCACTACAGTTGTTAAATAGACTGAGAGGAGGATATCTCAACGCTGGCAAAATAAATCTCTCAGATAAACACATTATTCCTTATGTCAAAGATCTGCATGCACGCCGACACCTGTTAATGCTTCTGTAATTTATGAAACGCTTATTTATAGACTTTGAATCTGTAGCGCGGAGCAGATAGAGAGAGAGAGAGAGAGAGAGAGAGAAAGAGAGAGGAGAGAGAGAGGGAGAGAGAGAGGGGCTCTGGTTTAATTGCTGTGGAGCAAAGTACATGACAAGGCCCAGGAGCTGGAGAGAAGCCAGATCCCTCCACTGTCGGGCACTAATAACACATCACAGTGACAGAGATGCGCCTCCTCTCTACCTCGCCGTATCGATCTCCTATCTCGCTGTTAATAGTCCTGTTAAACACCAGCTCCTGGATCTTTACTGTGTCCGAGCCCACTTAACAATAAAACTCTCCCCCCGCCCCGCTCACCTTTTAAAATTCCCTGAGAGAGAGGACAAAAAGTGTGGAAGGGGTTTCACCCGCCTGCAGGACCAAATGTTGAAGAACATGGGAATTTATTTGTTTAATTTGTGTGTGAGATGACACGTGGAGGGAAAAACTCTGATGCGGCGATGCACTTTAGTCACATGAGTCGATATTTAGTTGTTCTTCATCCATTCAGCCTCGACTGGGCTTTGTGTTTAGGGATAATGGAAACATTTACTAGTTGTAAATGTTTCCATATAAACATGGCCAGCGAAGCTTCACTTACCACGATCCAGAAATGAAGGTAGAAGATTCCGGATACGATTGCTGCCATCTCGCCCTGATGATGTCATTTGGAGGTGGAGTCACACCACGGCGATCAGGGTTTGGAGCTGCATCATCAAGGTTCCAGGGGGTGATAAAGACGCTTTGGCTTCACTTTTGTGGAGCGGTCATGTCGTCCATCTTTAATCTATGATTGGAAGTAGCTCCAAACAAATCTGAGCCTGACTTTTAGCACTGCTGTTGATATCCACAATTCACCTTCAAACATTTTTAATGTCTCATTTCCGCCTCAGAAATTTGGCAGGAAAACGGCAAATAGATGTTAATCATGTAATTTTATGACATTGTGTCTCCAGTCTGATCTTATACATCCCTATTATTACACATATGAGTCAGATATTGGCTTTAAAGACAAACTGGCTAAGCTCACCTGTGTCCAGATTTAAAAGGAGCCTTCAGATGAGCATTAATATTCCTAACGTTTGGTAAGTGAGCAGCTTTTGGGCAGTAAAACAGTGCATTAGGTAATTGGCGACGCGGGGAGAGACGGAGGAGTGCGTCTGAGGCAAAACAAGTTCTGCCCATGTAGAGCAGACGTCCGGGGGGAGAGCAAGTCTTTAGTCAAGGACTTGTGTTTTATTGGTTGAACGATATAAAACATGACAAAATGTCTACTCAGAGAGAATCAAAGATTCCCAACCCCTCCCATGGGGACGTCTATATAGGGCAAGAACTCCGAGCATCTCCCTCCGTCGCTCTCTCTCTCCTGAGTGGTGTGAAGTCTCCTCCATCCACAAACAACCAAAAACTACTGAACCTCCATTGGTGAAACAAACTACTGTACGTCCAACAACTAGCTGACCAGCTGTTGTCCTACATTTGGTTGTGATATATTCTGGTAGTTCTAAATTAACTTTTGCTTGATATCGTGAAGATGAGTTTTTTCTAATCCAACACAGGATTCGGTGTTAATTAAATATAATTAACACAAGTCCTGTGATCAATCCGTTCTTTCTGGTGCAGCCCACCGAAGATGAGGTATATTTAGGAAAAGTAATTTGTCAGAATTTGCAAACCTTTTGTAACAAATCAACACTGCAGAAGTAAAAAACAAAAAACAAGCTCTGCGGGTGTCTGCCTCCAACGCGCCGAGATTAGAAGATAAAAACGGATAAATTCAAACAAGGTAGTGTAGCTTGTTTGTGCCTTTAAACTTTTTTTGATAGTGGGTTCTCTCTCCTGCTGGAGTACAGCTACTTTTTAGCACCACAAAAAAAAACAACGAAATATGAGAAACTAAACAGGAGCATAAGTGCGATGTTTGTTGTTTTTGATTCGACTGATGCCTCAGGAAGGAATTTCTAGCTTCAGTGCCGAGGCTTTGAAGAGAGTTTTCTTAAAGGTGTGCAATGTTTTTTCCCGTCTCGAAACAGCATTTGATTTTTATTTATCCTGCTAATGTCAGGTATCAGGCGCTCATGCAAAACACACAACAAACACACACTCACACACATTCTTAGATCAGAGAAGGGTAAAGACAGAATACATTACTGAGCTCTAAGATTATACGTTTTCACACATTCTTATGAACCAGGAGGGTTTAACAATATTTTGTATTCCTCTTTGGTCCTTTTTATTATTTTTCCTATTCATCCAGGCCACTCCATCTTAACAGTTAGTCTCAATGTGTTCTGTAGAGATTCTCTTAAAAACTGTTGTACTGAGGCACATTGGTAACATAGAGGCTGATTCCCCAACAGTAACAGCAACTGCCCAGTTTAGAATCCAACTGAGGAACTTTATTGGAAAGTCCGATCGATATAGAAGGGCCCAACGGGAAATCCAATATTGAGAACAATGACTTAATCCCTCAGTTTCCACTTGAAATTGAAGATTATGTTTTTAGATGCCAGGACTGATTGTTACAGGAAGAAAGTACCGTTAGGATGACTGAAATTCCACTTACTGTGTTTTTTATAGCCCTTTCAACTGAATTCTAGGGTTTTCTTCATCAAATAATGTGTTAACTGCGTCCACAGAGCAAAACTATGAGATTTTAAAGAGATGAGATTGATGATAAGCCCATAGTGAGATAAGCTAGATGAAGAAAACTGTGGGTTTGTGTGTGTGAGAGGCAGAGAGCTCAGCTGCTTTTCCATTTAGCTGTAAAAATCAACTTATCATAACATCTACATTATTTCTTTCACCTCTTTAGGAAAAACAAAAATACACCAAACTGTATTTACAGTGCACTTCCTCCTGACCTGGTCATAAACCGCCACAGGAACACACCATTCCTCAGCATCGCACAATAAAGTGACACTTTCCCACTGATGTGTGTTATTCCCGGGCCGTAAAGCTCAGGTGCTGTGACTGTGCTCGTGTAGTGTTACCGAATGATTCATAAACTCTGCTGACTCCGCATGTTGCGGGGATGTGGGCATTTTTCTTCTGCCGCGTTCACCATAATAGCTCCGTTCTGAATTATAGCGTCGCTGAAGGTGGCAATCATGTTGCCAAATTACTCATCTTACTCGACAATAAAAAGGAGGAAGGACGGAGAGCGACGACGCGAGCTTCTCTTTCACGGGGCAGAGCTTCATACGCACATTTATTGGCAAGTCTAGCTTTAAAAAAGAAAAAGAAAAAAGGAAAAGCGTAGACACAAACACATGCTCTCAGTGCAGCAACAAATCAATATAACTGGTTTTAAACTGTATTTCTATCAATACCGAAGCCGCGGCGGCCGTGGCTTATCTTTGTTTCTCTCAGACTTATTACGAAAATGACTCAACGGGGAGATGAAAGATAAAGTGAGAGAAAGTGTTTCTCACGGTGAGGGCCCCCCCGAGGCTGGGCTCTCGGATCCCTCACCACTACACAGGGCTCGTCATGCTTGTCATTTCAATGTTCCTGAAGGTCGCTTCATCTGAAAGGCCCAGGAGGGAGAGAGGTGAAGAAACACACACTGACGTCAGAGCGGAAAAATAAGTAGGTTTTCAGTGAGGAGATGAAAGCCGCTCACATACGATCGGGGGGTGTGCGTCCTCGTCAACAGACACACAACTTTGACGAGATCGTAACAATGATTCACTTGTAACATCCTCAAGGGAGAGACTGCTGAACAAAGGGCCCACGAGCGTTTGTTGGTCAGTTGTGTAGCTGCTCAGAGAGGGAGAGTTTAACAACACAAGATTGACACGAACTGATGAATTCAGATTAATATTGATCTATTGGCTCACATTCAATACATTCATAATTATGTCAGTAAATCATTAAGTAATAATAAATCTCCTCTGCATGTAAACCAGATTTATAACTACAGCCCAGCTTGTTCACACTAATTTCTACTCCGACTTGTTCCCGAGGTAGAAAAGTCATGAGAAAGAAAACGATGAGAACAAAACAAACTTTGTTCATTTGCAACCGATAAACATCTTTTGCAGTAAATTACCAAAAATGGCTACAGAGTCACGCAGCTGTTACTAATGGTGACAAGTCAAGGATTGATGCTGAAGTATTTAAAGACTCTTATTGTTGTCTGCTGCTGCTGCTGCTGTGTGGCTCAGTGTTTTCTATCAAGCTCAGTTTTTCTCTCATGACCCATATTTACTGACATTTCAAGCTCAGTATAAAGAATCAACAATTTACTGTTTGGGGATCATCTAGTCGAATTTGAGGTCACTTCAAGTCTCCATTTTTACATGTTTCCCACTTTTCTGTATCTGGATTCATGATTTACACAAATTTTTACATATGAACAAGGCAGGTAAAGATTGTCTGGATCGGACACGTTCCTAACAGCGTGATAGTCTGCGGTGCGTTCAGGCAGAAAACGACGTTCGAATTCTGCTGCCGAAATCACGTGTTTCTTTTTAAAACAGCACATCAACAACAGCGGCTTTGTCCCTTATCGCCAACAGCTCTCGAATCCTGTTGTGTTTTCAAGTTGACATGTTGGTCTATGTCTTCTAGCTCTAAGGCTCCTTGTGTCAGCCTGAGATTTTTGTTATCCTTTAGTCTCCAGAGAATTTTCGGAGCAACCGAATCGGACGCTTTCTTTCTCACGTTCAGCCTCTCCTTGTGATTTCAGGAGAATACCCAGAGTTCATTGCAGGTCTGAATTAAAGCAGCTCCACAGTCATTTCTCTGCCGTCCAATTTTTGGGGGATCTTAAAAATTAAATCTACTTTCTCTCCTTTGTAATTGCTATGGGCCTATGATGGGAAATCACTGCAATAATGGATGGTACGATGGCTCATTACATCAGTCTATAATAAAATTATGTATCCCTATTATTTTATGGACTCACTACGTTAATGTTTAATGTTTTTATGTCATTCGCTCGACGTATTATCAATTTCTGTGCAGCCCATTACTACGTTAACGCCCCTGTTCACACGAGGAGGGGAGCAGGGAGGGAGGGAGCTCCTGATAAACTTCAGTCTGGCAGGTTTACTCCAACTCAGTTGTGTCACTTGCATTAAAATTAATTGAATATTTTTTCACTTAGTTGTGAGGAGCAAGTGAGTGAAGGAGCACATGAAAATAACTCCACTGGTTTCTTTATGACTCACAAAGTCATCCGTCTGTTGTGGTCGTCAGTGAGTAAACACAGAGTCCCACTGGGAACACTGGACGTATCTTACAGTGCTGGATTAGACTGCTCTTTGTGGATTGGATTTGATTTTTGGAGAAATTACCGGTACCAGACACACGTTCACAACATTGGGTGGATGTTGTTGCAGTTGCTGCTGGTCACCAACAGAGGCTGATAAAGGTCACGGATGACTTCATGTCCTCTGGAGCACATAGTGATACAGTGCTGAGCGTATTAAGGTAATGTGATATTTACAGTCTGTTGTGTGTCCTGCACTGGTTCCAATCTCTCTGCAGCTTTCCTGCAATTGTCTCCACTTTAATTGCTTTACTGCCCCCTGAATACCCTCTGCTTTTTCTCTCTCTCTCTCTCACACATACACACAGACACACACACAAACACACACACTCTTCCTCTGGCCCCGAGTCAGGCAGGGCAGCTGCAAAAGGCCTCAGCAATGCAGGCTGACGAGAAGTGACAGCTCTCTGTATCACTCCCTGGCACTGACAACTGACAGATGGATACCACTCACAGAGACTGCAGGGGAAACGAGGGCGTGGGGGCGGGGGTGAGGGTGAGGACGGAGTGGGGGTGGGTGAGGGTGAGGACAGGGGCGGGGGGTGGAGGGAGGAGAGGGAAAACACCAAGGAGGACGATTTCACCGACATTACTCAATTCTCTTTTTCCAGGGAGCTGCCGTGTGATTGAGTGCTTATAGCAGAATTATAAGCGTGTGTCGTGAAAAGCTTAAGCCCTTTTGCACACAAACATAAAACATTTAAACACACACACACACAGACAGACACACTTAAAGCATACCCACACTGGAGCTATAAGTACCAGATGTTTAAACAATGAAGCAGTACTTATATAGATACATATCATACTCAGTAAAATGGGCCTACAACATATAGTACTGCTCTAAATTCTAACATGCACTACATTATGAATATACCGTATAATAAAACATATTTAATGTGTTCAGATTTTTTTAGCTTGGAGATCTAAGAGAACCGGAGTGATGAGCATGTGTTAATGAAGTTGTATAAATGGAGTGAATAAAGAACTTATTCATTGTTCTGTGAAAAAGTACGAAAATTTAAATCCCTGCTCTCCTTTACACACTTTGTTTTCTCGATCACTCACACGCCAGATGTTTTTAACATGTTGTCACTCATGCTGCTTGAAATGATACGAACACGTTTGACTTGTGAATGTGAACAAATGTTCTGTGAACAGAGCTATCAAAGCATAGTGTCTATTTCCCTTTTAACAACAATATCACACTGAACGTGAAATACGATGACAACTCGAATAGGGAAGATTTTCCTCCTCTGCCTGCATGACAAATGCTGATTGGCTTGTTGGCTTGTACCTGACTGCCTGACATTGCCAAAGTCAAACAGTCAATAATTAAAAGTTGAAATGGACTGAGGAAAATTAAATGCATTTTGCACTGTCCCCATATCATCATGCATCAAAATCTACAGTGTGAGTTTGCAGTGTCATAATTTAGCTGGATAATATTACATTTTTTTCAGTGAATGAATCTGAACTGTCCAGAAAATCAGTTACTTGATTAATTCAATAATAATGTATTCACACATATGCTTTGAAACCGATTACTCATTTAAAAAGAACAATTCCATAGTTATAGCTTTTGACTAGAGAATATTTTGCAATGGTTAAAAACTGAATCTCGTTGCGTTTTTGTCTTTTGTTTGGACGAGACAAACCATTTTAAAGACACCAGTGTAGACCCACTAGTAACTGGGATTGAACATTTCTAGTTTGTTGTGTTGTAAATCACACCTAAAGAAGGAGAACAATTCTCTGGGACACGCAGCGACACAAACATGCAGAAGTACAATCACACTTTTTATTGAAAAAACTGCTGAAAACTTCTTTCTGCTGCATTTCTATCATATCCATCCTGAGGTGAGAAATCAGGCTGTTGAACAAAAGGCATAAAGTGTTTCATTGAAATAAGGGATTCTGAAACCTAATCCACTGCTCCTGGTTTATATTCTGGTTGTTTTATATATTTATAGATATGTTGGTACATTCACTCTGTATATTTAATAGCTGGAAACAAAAAATGAAGCTGTTTTCTACAGTTTATAGAAAAATAATAGATCATATGCCTATCCATTCTCACCTCAGTTGCCTGGCTTGCTCGTTCTCAATTCAGAATCGACAGCCTGGTTGTGATTGTCGTGCTTTGTGACTCGACTGTGCAGAGAAGTGAAGAACGGAAAAAATTAAAAGAACATATCACAGCAGTAAAAACTGATCTCAGGGGAAAAGACGCTAAGCAGATGAAATAAAAAATCAAAATGGACAATAAACCTGCACCTGACAGCCGCAGACACTTGTACCTCAGTCATGTTATTTACTCAACAGCGACTGTATTTTAACTACTTTTCTGCAAATAAAGATTAAATGAAAGTCTCCTCTCAGATCCGTCACTGTGACGGCTACAAGCCATCATCCGCTCCAGGAAATCAAATATTACTCTTAACTGTAAAAAGCCACATGGGGAGAGATTTGGTGAAGTCGGGATTCAACATGCTCCGGTTTGATTTTAAGTCGGCGCACGCTAAGCACCGCGCTGAGGCTGATTGAACTAATAAGCTCATGCCTGAAACCTTAAGTGACACGGTAAAACAGCAACAGTGTCAAGTCCCAAATGGGCGACGCCACACCGAGGCGATGATGACACGAGCATTGTGTATCGGAGGTGAAGAGTGTGGTAATGTTGTCAGCGCACCCCGAGGCCTCGGAGCCATCATCCAAAACAAGAGCCGCGCCGATACGCCGTCTCGTTACCGGCTGGCGCACATCCTGTCAGTCTTCCTAACGCCAGGCTGCTGCTCTGATTACTTCCTCTCCACTTGCTACATCCCTCGCAGACTGCTTGACCTTTTGTAATTACGTAAAATGATATTTATTCCGCTCTTTCTGGAGGGTGAAATCCTCCCGAACATGGGAACTTGTGATGGTGATAGCTCGAGTCTCCCGTGGACGTCCACAGTGTCTCAGGAGCGTGATCGCTCGTGCGTTGATAGCTGAGGGCAGCTTTTTTTCTTGGAACGTATGGAGTCTGATGATTCTGAGCCAGGAGGAGTGCCCTGAAGAGACCGGGTGCTCTGCTGCTATCTGAGAACCCCGGGAACATATCATATGTTCTTCTGTATCAATGAGAGTATCTTGTTCCATCGGAGGCTATTTGTTGTGACATTCCCGCCGCGATGGAAAGTGGAGAGTGGCAGGAGGGACGGCCGAGAGACGAGCACAACAAAACAACATCCGCTGGAATTGAAATAATAACTTTAACACACAGCTGCAGCTACGATGTGGAGAAACAAGCTGAGGAGCAAAACGATTGTGAGACTCAAACGTAGGGACACATAAATCCAAATTTTCACCTCAGCTCAGGGTATCTGGGGGCGTATTTGTGTATAAGTGTATTTTCCAATTTCACAGTGTTTTAAATGACCAAAAACCTATTTGCATAAACCATGTTTTCCCTCCTTACTGTTTACTGTCATCAGTTTGTCAAGACTAAGATGGAGCCTAACGTTAGCACATAACCTTATATCTGTGGCCGTTGAACTATGTGTTGGTGTGATGTGTTGTGGTTTCACAACTTTATCAGTCACTGAATGTAATGTTATTACAGCCGACACCTGGCCAAGGAAAGAATCTGCAGCAACAATGATCCTGCTGATCAGATCAGTGTATTACTCATGTATAAGCAGTCACAGAGACAATAGTCAGAGTAGAGAAAGTCATGCTTCCTCCAACTTCATCTCCTACACAAAGTTTTTTTCCAAACTCTATCTGCTGTAAAACAGTCTAATTTTCAGCCACTAAAATAAATCCCTCCCACACACGGGAACACAGACGAAATCTGCCGTGAAACTTAATCACAAAAGGTTGTGTTGGCGAACGAGCAACAGATTGAATTAGCATAGAATTAGATATGGAAAATGACTTCTGTCAAATCAAACTGTAGCACAATTATAATATGTTAATTACTTATTCCATTAAGGAAGTTGATTGCAGATCACAGGCGAAATCATGCAGGCTGAAACACCTGGAAAAGAGGTGACGGAGCTCTAAACCTCCTCTCTCCCTCTTCCTGTCCCCTCATCTCCTTCTCTTCCTGTCCCCTCCTCTCCTTCTCCTCCTGCGCTCCTTGTCACAGTTTCTCATCTACTCTCGCTTCCGCTTTTCATTAATTGCCTGAACGTGCCACGCTAAGAATGCTTCAAAGGGCGCAGGACTTTCTCATTTGTTCATCAAAGGGAAGATGATGAGTAGTGCGAGATCATATGACCTACCCACAATGCTCAGGGGGGAACCGCGGAGCAGATCGGCGAGTGTGAGGCGGCCAATGAAAACATGGGAGGGGGGGGGAGTTCCTAGGGACCTAGATTTGGACGAAGTGGCATATCCCAAAAATAGTTTTCACTTTCTTAACCACTGCGAAATTTGGCATCTTCCAAATGATATTTTTGCCAATATCCCAGGAATTAATCTCGATGAAGGAAGTGAGTGTAGATATATTAAAAGACATGAATAAATAACGGAAGCCACACATCGGTAGAAATGTAAGAACAAAGAAAACGGGAGCGCTTTAGTTTGACATTTCCAGACTCTTTGATATCATGTGGAAAAGATCAGTCATGTGAAAACCGAGCACAAAGTTCAATTTGTACATATCGTACTTCCTTCATTACTCACAGCTACAGCGAGCTCGGACCAGCGGAGACGGATGAGTGACCATAATAAAGCTTTAGATACCACATTAAACACAGAGCCCAACACCGGCAGCTGTACTACCTGT
Organism: Pseudopleuronectes americanus; assembly: GCA_038501795.1. Classification (NCBI taxonomy): domain Eukaryota; kingdom Metazoa; phylum Chordata; class Actinopteri; order Pleuronectiformes; family Pleuronectidae; genus Pseudopleuronectes; species Pseudopleuronectes americanus. The sequence continues at coordinate 7,204,032 of CM076731.1, read as the reverse complement.
AAATCTACCGCCCATCCGTCCAACATGTGGCCCGACGCTGCAGCACCAGCCAGAAACCCACCTGATGCAGGGCTGGTAGAAGCAGCCTGAAGACACAGCAGCTACACAGCAGATGATAACTATAAATAAGAAGCAGATGACCAGAACAATAGTAGTTCAAGATTGAAAACAGCTGATTTTGCAGCAACATGATGGTAAAACAGAAGCACAAGTGTTACATGGACAGAAAATATTAAGAGCATGCTTCTATCTGAAATGTTAAGACCTCAGTGAACAGGAGGAGGAGAAATATGTAGAATCTAAGATGGTAAACATGACAAATATTTCAGGAAAAAGCTGCAAGACAAACTTGATACTCGCGTATGGATAGAAAAAAATATAATTTTCTCTAGTAACAAACAAAAAATGGCAAACAACGTGGAAACTTATCACAAACACTCAAGTATAAATACTCAGAATTGAGTTTTCATATTTCATCACAACAATAAACTCCATGAAAGGGAAATAAGTGTGAACAACCAAAACTGAGGAAAACTCCAAAAAGGAAATAAGCCAACATTGATACCAATTCACATGTTGCACACACGGTTACATGTAGACAACAGCAACACAATCGGATCTGCAGCATTTTTGTGTTTCTGAATTATTGTGAATGTGAAATAGTTAGATATTTGCTCCCACTGCAGTGTGACAACTTGTGGTAATGCACATTGAACAGGTCAATTAGGACAGAGGACGCTCATCACGTGTCCGTCAATGCTGCGTTGAATCTACATCCCCGACTCAAGAGCAATAAATCACTCCACAAAGCCGTGGTATTTCTCCAAATTGGACGCATTTCTGGCGTAATTTATTATCTTGAAAAGTTTAAGCTGATGTGAAAGTCTCTCGCCGGCTGATTGAGAGACTGACACGTCCTGTGCGAGTCGCTGAGGGGCTGAAAGACGGCGAGATGATGGCAACGCTAAATGACACTTGCCTCTGACAAGTGGCAAATGGGAAGGATTAACATAAGCCAATGAGCTACAGAATGAATATATGTTCAAACCTCATTTGAAGTGGCATCTGTGACATTGCCATGCCAATTTGGAGGGAATTCAATCTGCCCGCATCAACTCTCTGAAACTGGGATTGGACTCGTGAAGAGACCAATTTGTTTCTAAATGTGTGCAGTCAGGCCTCTTTGTGATTATGATACGATATCTGTATCTATGGTCCCGAGCTTCAGCCGTATTCTCAACTCCATCAGCGCTCAAATTAGCCTTTCTTATCAAGTATTTGAGGGAAGATTAGAACATAATACAGTCTATCATTTTGAGAGGCAGGGCTAATGTTTGCTGGGATGTTTGAGGGGTTATCAGCTGTCAGTAGAAATTGCTGGAAAGTTGATGAAGTCTGTGTTTCATTTACGACCAGCGGTTAATCCAATGCACCAGAGTTGTATTCTGGGAAGAATCATTTTTGATGAGCCTGCCATCGTCCTTTTCATCAATCTTCACGCGTGTTGACACAGTCCATAAATGTAATGGTCACAGTCAGAGCTCAGTGAATGTGGAGGCTGGTGCCTGGAGACAGTTAGCTTAGCACAAAGACTGGAGACTGAGGAACGCTTCACTTCTTGCTAAGCTAAGCTAACCGGCGGTAGCTTCATATTTAACGTAAAATCACGAGAGCGGTGTCAAAGTGAGAGTCTAACTCTGGGAAAGAAAGCTAATAAGCATATTTCCCCAAATGCATACTTTTCCTTTCACAATTGAGCCGTTATGATGAAACAATAACTTACTATTAGTAATAACTATTTATAACGACATCCAAATAAATGTTGGCTAGCTTCATGCTGTATATTTACTGTATACGGAGCCCAAAAGGATCTTAGTAACGAAACTGCAGCTTTACACTAAAATCGGAACCGTGTCGGGTTCTCTCCTGTACGTAGCTAAGAAGGAATAGAAGAAGACAAGAATTAGGAGGTAACGCAAAAGTATTGTGGAGTAACACAGCATGTATCATGAGGTAACATGGGAATATTTTCAAATAATTATCAATGTAAAAACTTTGAGGGACATATGCAAATATAAAACTTTGAACTATTGAAAATGGGGAAAATATATAAGTGATCACACTCTTAACTGTAACCACATCAAAGCATTCGAACAGTTCACATTTACAATACAGTGTTTTTTTTTAAGGTAACACTAAAGACCTACATGATTTCTTGGGCATTTGAGTCTCTTTAAGTTGTTTTTTATTCACGTTTTAGCCTTTTTTTAAATCATTTTCCTTCTTTTTGATTTCACTTTTGTACTTCTAGTTATATTTTTGTCGTTCAACTCTGGTTCTTTTAAATGTGCATTACACATAAACTTGACTTGACTAGAATTAATACCCACTACAGCATTTAAATGAATAGTCGTCCTCTTGCCATCTGCAGTTTGTGTTTTTCTCGCGTCCTATTATTTAAAAGGACCAATTTTGGAAGTCGGACACTGCAGGAAGCGACGTGAAATCCTGTGTGTGTGTCTCACGCTTTGATCATTGTGATGAATGATTATCATCTCTCCTGCTCTCCCAGGGCAGCAGACTATAGGAGTGACCAGTTCCTTCGACTATTATCTCTCATCTGTTTGTGCAAACGGCACTTTACTGCTTCAGAGGAGATGTGTCTGAATAAAATTAGAATAACTGGATGTGAACGAGGAGGTTCACTCTGGTGGGGCCTGGTGTTAAAACAAATTGTGTGTGCATGAAACTGTGTGTGTGTGTGTGTGTGTGTGTGTGTAGCGGAAGACAGGAGTCCCGCTTGTGTCTGTGTGTGTGAGCGTAGTGTGTGTGTTATGTGTGCAGGGGAGCTTGCGTTTGCCCTGTCACATGATAAATGTTCTCTCTCTTATAATCTATGTGCTTCAAAATATGATGTATGTGAGGATGAACTTTGAATTATAACCTAAAGAGTGAATCATTAATCTTCTGACTTTGCTGGGGAGTGGACCAGAGGAATCCATTTTGTGTGTTTATGTTTTATGAATAATGCAATATTGCAAGTGGCCAGCTGGATGTGGACAGTGACGGGCGGATGTGTGGAAGTCGACGGACGAGCAAAGGGCTCAGTTAGCTGCAAAGAAAAGGAGGCGAATACGGGTTAGTGTTTACATGAAAGGTCAACAGATCCTATTAGGGTTTCACCATGTGACCTCAGCGCTGTGCAGATACAGATGTGACACTGGTTTAACTTGTTCGATAACTGGTCTATTTACTGGCCCAAAATATATCTCATTGAAGTAAATATTCAGAATTTAATCAACATGTACTTTCGATCACAAAACTCAATCTTCCCTAAATAAATGTGATGAGGATGTGACATTTTGCAAAGGGTCAACTGAGGGTCCTTATCTCCACGAAACAGCTATAGCCAAAAATGTTAGAAAGTAAACTAAACACGATTTATTTTAAACCTAACATGTTTTATTGTAAGGCTGTACTATTTATTCACTATTGGATAAATTGCCGTGAAATTTTTGTGCACACGTTCATGGTCCCCAGATGATACTTCCTACTGGCTTTGGTTACCTCCTGACTTCTCCTCTTCATCGCCACCATGTGGTTGATATTTCAGATTTGAAATACAAAACCTTTATAATTCCCAAAGGCCTCAGTTGTAATTTGTGTTCAGTGCTAATTAACTTGCTAAAACACTAAAGTAACCATCTTAGCTGAGTTTTTAAAGCTGCACTGACACAAAGTAGATCCTCCTGGTGAAGTAAAGTAAACTGAATAGTGTTGACTGAACTGAAATTGAAAATTGCATAAATAATAAATACATAAAGCGATCCGGCTTTAAATAGTTGCTTCTTCATTTTGTCGCAGTCACTGATTTGTCATTTACCAGGAAGTATGGGATTGTTGTTCACCAGCCTCGTCAATAATCTGTTTTCTGTCATCACCTTCAACCACACAATCAACGGTAAGAAATAAATACATGAATAAACAAACAACCAAATGAATGAATGAGTAAACAAACTAAATGAATAAAGATAGGTTAGAGAACTCATTCTCTTAATTTCCTAACCATTTGAAAATAGCCAATCCTATTTCATTATAATCATGATTCTTAATTAATCTCATAATCTGAATAAATTGATTTTCTAAGTGTTTTCTAAGTAAAAGTAAAAAACATAATTTCTTACTAGCTAAAGAGGCGTCCAATACAAAAATATTCAGATTCAGGCTATTTAACATATACAAGCTGCAAATCTTTACAACTGAAAGGCTGAATAAGGTAAACTATCCTTTTGATTTAAAATCTATTTGTAAGAACATTTGATTATCTTCAAATGTTCTTATAATATCCTAAATGATCAACCGACTTGTGTTTTCACTGCAGCTTCCTGCAGACGAGCTGTTCCTCTAGCTTGGTTTATTTTGCTCAGTTTGCAGTGAGACTATCTGTTCAGATCATTTTCAACAAAAACACGTCCGGTTACAATTCTACGAGTCCTTTATGCATCTTCCGAGTCAATTATTGTTTTCCACCGGGAGAGCGAAAATGATGCACAATTGGCCACGCTGCAATTTCAAATTGTCATTTAGGTCCAGAGGCCCCAGTGGTGTCCTCAAGCCGAGTGGCAAAAAGCCTTCTCACCGGGAAATGTGGAAAAAAAAACGACCAACTTATCAGGTGCAGCGCAGACACAATGTGAGAGGTGATTTCGTCTGAGCAGGATACGTGTCACCAGGGTTTTCTTTGTTTCCCTCTGGTCTGATTTCAGCTTAAATTGCTTCTGTGAGGGCTCAGCCTGGCTTCTCATTATGTCGCCCCACCCACTGCTCACACACTGCAGCGTGATGCACTGTACCCTCACACAGTAATGGCCCCCATCAGTTCAGTCTCACTGTATAACCATGTGTTTAACTGCAGAGGAGGGGTTTCAGAGGGAGAGTTTCCAGGTCGTCACAGAACAAAAGGAGGAAAAGCAGAGAGGCCACAGAAACGTAAAAATTAATATATTTAACACAAACCCAGATTAATAACACTATTGCATTGTTATTATTATTATTTTGTTGCTTATGAACTGATCCTCCACATGTAGGTGACACTGTGCAGTAAGTTGCTCGTATAAAATGTGCACAGTTTCATTAAATGGATTAAATCCTTTAGGTTAACATGCAGTTTGACTCCCGTAGTCCAAGTTAAATGGAGAAAAACAATAAACAAAACTGTAAAAAGGAAGAAATAATTATAATAATAATTATTATATTGGACATTTTAAATGCAGGACTTTTGTCACTTCTTAACAAGAACAGGTTGGGGTCATTCACAATAATAAGAGTGGATACAAATTCTGTTTTTTTTCATCCATATTTTAATTCAGTTTATTCATTTAACATCCATCTTCCTTAAATCTTGAAAGAATGACAACACTGCTCATTATACCAATGGAAGGATCTTTATTTGACTTTATTCCTAATATTCAGCAACAGGAGACGACACATCTACACAAACACACACACACACACACACACACACACACAAACTATCATGACTGCTGGCCCACTCACCACAGTCGTCTGAAACAAGATGGAGAAGGATATAGCGCTCAGGAAACTGTACATTAACTAACTTGTAACTGCTGGCGGAGAGAGCCCCTCGCCCTCTCTGTGTGCAGCCAGGCAGCCATAACCAGATGCATCAAGCACACATTACATCCCTATACCCTGAGTATTTACTCTGTCACCCCGCCAGAAAGATTAGTTTAGCTGGAGAGTTGATTTATGGACGACAGAAAGTAATCCCTTCTTGTCCCGCGCGCTGTAGTCGTGCCTCCTCCTCTGCCACCGCGCCGAGCTTACACAGTCTGAAAGCCCTTGATACCGTGTTCGCCCTAAGGTGTAATGTTTGATAATATAACTACTGCTTCTGTCACCCCAGACCCCCCACCTCATCTGCGCCCACAGCCCGGGCCTCCACCACTCCCCCCCCCCACCCCACACAAATACATTAAAGCCCCACAATGCATTGGGATTTATGAGGGTGTAGCAGGGGCGGCGGGGAGGGGAGGGAGCGAGAGAGAATGTGCATTGATTGAAAGCCCCAGATAGTCCCATCCAATCCCGCCCCAAAGAACATCAGTTATTTTGCATCCTGACACGGCGATTGATAACTTGTAAATGCGCGCGGGGGGATGACAAATGCAGATGGAAACTGACTCTGACAAAAATGATAACGGCATCGGTCTTGAGGGGATGACGGAGGTGAAGGCGGGATGCTGCTTAAAATATTTAATAATTGATACGGAGGCAGTGAGATGTTGTTTGACCCTGGAGGAGTGTGAATGTCATCAGAAAATTGCCAAGACTTTGAAGTGAAATACATTAATGATGCGTGTGTGTGTGTGTGTGTGTGTGTGTGTGTGTGTGTGTGTGTGTGTGTGTGTGTGTGTGTGTGTGTACTTGCCGGGGAAGGAGGGAGGTTGAGGTCTGTTTTGGCCACAAAACTGTTTTCGCATTTACGATCAATGTTTGTCTTCAGGAAATAGAATTTAACATTTTATACGTCTCCAGGCAGTTTCCTGTTATTCCAATAATTAAAAACCCTGGTGCTGCACAAATCAGAGCTGCTGAAGCCCAAATCCCAGCAGCTGATTGGCTGCAGATGAGAAACACTACAATTATCAGCGATTTGACGCATTAAAGTAAAAATATTCTTCTAACAATTATATTTTGTTGTGTACAACTGAGGATTGAAATGAGTGTTGATCAGACTATGTTGTATCTTATTGATCAGAGGCAACAAAACATTGTGGTAGTAAACAGTGTTGTACTTTAATACACTATATATACAACTAATTTGTGTTTTCCCACCAAAACTATGATCTTGCAGTTCAATACCTGCCACGTTAATAAACTTCATCTTTATCTTCAGGCACTTAAAGCATTTAAAGATAGGGATAGTGAAAAAAAGAGTATTGTCTTGGTTTAATACAGGAACACCAACATGTCAAATGCAACAATTCTGTGTAGCAGCACCACAAAAGCAATCTAGTGATATATATATATTATTTTGAGGAAACAGGCGCAATTTATCACTTATTGTGGAGAAAGCAGCAATGCACTTCAATGTTAAGCTCCACTTAAAGGTTATATCCAAGATTTCAAACAATAAAGGTGAATTCAGCTCCATCAGGGACTCCAATCCCAGGATATTTACTGAAACACTTTTCTAAATTTCCTTCACCTCTTTTAAATCAGTAAACAAGTTTCCTGCTGGCGGCTCTGCACAGTGTAAACACACTTCATGTACAACACTAGTAGGGATGTGCTCTGGATTACAGCACGTGAAACACCGGACTGCGTCTCCATATGGTGAAGTGTGGACACCTGCAGTGGACCCAGTGGGACGCTGGACAGTTTTCAGCCTCATCAGCCCTCAAACCTTCAACTAAACAATCCTCAAAAGTCTCCCTCCTGTCTGGTTCTGGTGTTTAGACAAATCAGTCTGAAAAGTACAGAATGTGAAGCATTTCAATCCTCTTACCCGAGTCTGATGTCTGAGAGGAAACAGACAATTAAGAGGCTGTGATTAACAAAGTGCCTGAGATTAAGGACCAACTGGGGTTAAATCCATTATGTAGCGACGAGGAGGAAACGGAGACAGTTAAATGATGTAAAAGTTCACTTTGCAGATGTATTTAGTAGTGAAAAAATGATACCCTGACATTTTTCTTTTGATTTGAGCTTCACGATAGAAGGATTTATTTCTCCTGCTCTTATTGTTCTGAGTGTAAACTAAAGAATAACTGGAAACAGTTTCACAAGGCCCGAACCTTACTGAAGTCAAACCCAGAACCCTTTTACTAAAAGCCTGAATCCCAAAATTAGGTGTGACTCAAGCATTTCATTGCCAGCGACTGCTTAATGCTATTGTTGTGTATTTGACAATAAAAAATCTTGAATCTTGAATCTTGAAGAACAAAAACCTCCAGTTTCCTGACCCCCAGTCCCTGACACCATTATTGAAATGGACTACAATATTCAAAGGGTGATATTTCATGAATGATAAAATGAGACGCATAATAACTACAACAAAAATATGCAAAAATGGTCACAAACTGGAGTAAAAGCAAACCTGATGCGATATAAAGCTGCAACAAATAAAGGCAAAATAAGAAATGCAAACTATCAACTGAGGGACACAAAATGTACAATATGATGCCCACAATGACAAGAAAGATGCAAAAAACGAGAGATGTAAAATTAATACAGAGAAAAAAACAACTACAAGTAGATAAAACATCAAAAAAGTCTAAACGAACACAAAGAAAATGACAACAGATCATTTTCCATCTCAGTCTAAGCATTTTGCCCCTTTATAAATCATATTGGCTAGTAGTCCTTCCTCATCCTCAGCCACTTGACTGACTGAATGGAGGTTAGCTGTGTTACAGCTTCTAATGTCTGAGAACTGGAAACGTTTGGTTTTGTTCTCTCCTGGGAAAATACGAGAGCAGGCACAGATCAGGACGCCACGAACATACCGTCACTTTACTAAATGAACTTCTGTGAAAAAGCTGCAGTGAAATTCTGATTAAAGTTGGACTGATGTTCTTCAGAAGTTGGTTCGAGCTCCTCTCTCTCTCTCTCTCTCTCTCTCTCTCTCTCTCTCTCTCTCTCTCATCTCTCTCTCTCTCTCTCTCTCTCTCTCTCTCTCTCTCTCTCTCTCTCTCTCTCTCCCTCCCTCTCTCTCCCCCTCTCTCTCTCTTTTCTTTAAATACGCTTGACACCGCCTACCTCCAGATAGAGGAGTGGGGAGACTGAGGGGAGCAAAGGAGAGCGAGCTGACAGGAGCAGAATGTGAAGAGACATTAAAACATTTCAAATGAAAGGTGCGTCAGAGGAGCTTGTCAGTGCATTACCTCCGAGATTAAAGGGGTCTCGGTGTCTTCTGTCGGGTTCAAGGGAGACTGCACGAGGATTTGGCTCAGGCTCTTAAATACCTCTGTCGACTAAGATTCAAACAAACACTTCCACAATAATTACATGTTGACTTTTCTTCCTTGCCGGAGCAGAAGGTAAAACATTTCCAAATGAAACTCCGCACATTGTCAGCGTAAGTACTCTGTGCTGTTTATTTAAGTCGGTGGAGGGGGTAAATGCTTGAGGCCATTATTCACTGATTAGGACGAGTGGCACGGAAAACATAATGCCGGTAGGTTTACAAGCCTTTGGAGTTGGAACAGGAGGAAGGTATTTAGTTCAGGTATTAGTTGGGAAATGAATGTGCTGTCATGGAGGAGTAGGCAGCCGTGCCCGAGTGGTTCCTGGAGGGTAGCCTGCTTAGAGCCCTGACACCCTGGGCTCATATTGAAGGTTTTTTTGGGGCTTAACACACACACACACACAGATACACCTCAAGTTACTAACACCGCACAGTACGTGAAGTAACTGTCATCGCTGCTCTTCATTATGAGACAGAGTATTAGGGCTACATCGTATGGAAAGAAATTGTCTTAATACAACGAGAGTGAAGTTGTAACATATAGCGAGAAAAAGTTTTAATAGAGTCACAGTGCAATGAGAATAAAGTTGTGATTTAATGAGGTCATAATATTACAAGAGTTAAGTTGTCATTTAACCAATACATATTATTAAAGTACGTGGTAATTGAGAAGGAAATCGAATTTAAGTAGTATAACGTGTTAATTTTAATGAAAAAAAGGTCAGTATAATAAAAAGAAAGAAGTTTTAATTCAATGACAATAACGTTGTAATATCGCAAGGGTATGCATAATACTCTGAGAATAAAGTTGCAATTATACAATAGTAAAATTCACAATATTATGAGAATGCCTTTAAAAACGACAAAATATTGCGAGAACAATCAACAACCAAATGTTACCATCTCTACACAAGAGGCAACTTCAATCCGTTTCATTCTTCCTGTAGAATAAAAAGTTATATTACAATTTAGGACTTTTGACATTTATCCTGAAAATATAGGAACTCTTATCTCATAATATAACAATTTTATTCTCATAATCAGACTCTTCTTCTCTGGAAGTGACTCTAATACTCTGTTGTCCTTCATTGTCTCCTTCAACAAACCCACTGACACAAAATCCTTCATCCAGCCTCATGACCTCTGACCTCCCCGCTGAAGGAAAATGACCGTACGCATCACAAAACGAACACACTCGAGTTCATGTCTTTTCAAACTGGAGAGTTTAGAAGGAAAACACACTCACTGTGTTCTGGAAACCAGTCAGCAGCTCAGTGGGAAGCCGTGGACTGCTGGTGTCCTTAATAGCAGAAGCTGTCAACACAGACAGGGTTGCTGAACTCTAGACGGGCCTGTCAGACGTCCAAGCAGCTGTGACCGGTGCTGCTGAATGCAAACATGAGTGGCCATTTGTATGAACTTGGCAGGCTGAGAGGTGACTGTCAGAACCTGGGTGGAGGAGCGAGAGAGAGAGAGAGAGACAGAGAGACGCAAATCCGCTACCTGTCTCACCCTGGACATCTTCAGGGAATAATAGACAAACAGTGATGTTATTTCATGTAGTTCTGACAGTAGATTAACCTTTGAAAGGGCAGCGTCTCACAACAATCTCAACTCCAGCTCCTTTTATAGGCTTGATCCAGAGATTTAAGCTTCATGAAACGGTCTGAATAAACTCCCTCTGCCGATGAGGCCACTGGGATGTGGTGGAAATGTCCAGAACAAGCTAGTGAGTGAACCTTGAGATTGTTCTGTCACAAGTCTTTTGTTTCTGTGTTGTATTTTATAAACAACATCAAAACCATTACAAAGTTTTGAACATTTTCATTTCCAAATATAGCATCCCCTAGTGGTCCAGTGCAGAAGACGTAAATCTTCAAAGGTTTATTTTTCTACAAAGCATCTGAATATTATTAAAGTAATTTCTTATAGGCAATTATCATATAACATTGTATTTTACAGGTCCATATATTCCAATGATTTCCACAGATATTTCTTAGTAAATGTAGTATTTATGATTGGGAATAATAAAGACAGTGTGCAATTAGTACACAATCAGTAATTTGATCCAAATGAACTGCTATAGTGAGTCTTAGAATTTACAGAAAGTCTGCTAAAGAGACAATTGTGATGTATAATACAGGTAAAGGTACAATTCAACATATATAAAGAGAAAACAAGAATTCCTTTATATTTGAGGGTATTTGTCAAGGTAATTCCTCAGATTATTAACATGATGTTATCAAAATATTAAATATTCTTTCACGTACTAAGTTTAATACTTAGCTCAAATATAGTATTAAGATTTGCAGGTTTTTTTAATGCACATTTAGATACAGCTATCCAGAAATATAAGTCAAAAGTTCAGCAATGTAAATTATTACTTGACCGCTGTTCTGTTTCTGATTTGCATAAAGCACCGGGAAGCAGATGAATTATATTGGGTTTGACTTTCAGACAAAAGTATAAACAAATCGCTTTTAAGTTTGAGCTGAATAAAAGAGAGTCTCATGTGAAAACAGAACAACACACATTTCACCGAAGAGACATTAATTCAAATTCAACGGAATATTCCAAACGTCAAGGGTTTGGGAAAAACCTTCTAAAACAAATGAACCTATCTTCCCTGCAGAAATGAAAAAATGGCAGCATGTGCACATAACCTGGAGTGATGCTAAGCTACTTAATGTAAATTCTGCCTCGGAGAAGAAACGTGCGCTCTCTTCAGTTGACCGCTGCACAAACACACACATCACAACAATGGAGACAAACAGAAGAAACAGGAATTAGCTGAACATCTGAGCCGACTGAAACAGAAGTGGCTGAAAATTGATTTCAAGTTCTGTCAGTGACGGTGAGGAAAACAGCACGCACACACACACACACACACACACACAAACTGCCTCTCCCACCAACTGCCTTGAGAAAACAAAACCGTGCCATTAAAAATATAATAGGATTATCGTTTCTGTTTGTTTGTCACGGTGGATAAAGAAAATTACAGTTAAGAGAAGAGCTTAGAGCCACATTGTTATCGGCACTTCAGAAAACGAGGGCGCAGACACAGACGATTTGCATATTCATTTCCTTCTTTTGAAATTCACCTTTTTAATTAGGGGCCGCGTGTAACAATCACTTAATATCTGTAAAACACCTTGACACAGAGATGTCCTCACGACGCCGGGCGCACTTAAAAACGCGGGATCATCAAGAAACGGCGAGCGAGGCTACACAATGGTGTCGGAGTGACGCCTGAGTGGGAGGAACAGAGCTGAAGAGGAACTGAGGAGTGAGATGAAGGCTAACAGTCACGCACTGGGTTGGGGGAGCCGTGTTTGTTTTGTTGTTTGTGTGAGGAAAAAAAACAATCACATGGAACAAGACGAAAGCTTCAAGACAGGAATGTGTAGCTGATTATGATCACCCGAGTGTGTTGTCGCGTTTGTTGTTTCTGTGTTTGTGCGCCACCAGACTGTGTCTCCCCGAGGACGACAGGGAGGACTTCCTTGTGTGTCCTCGCCTGCCACAGCATCGGACCGTCCCCCTCCTGCTTTCTCTCTTGTCATAATTATCCTGCAAAAACACAACAGTGCACAGTAAACTTTGTGCGATCGGGGGGGGGGCATGTGTGGGTCAGGAAATGGGATTCAGGACGGTGCTGGGTGCGAGCCGGAGCTGCAGGCGGAGACAGGCTCGCGGCTCCCAGCGAGAGATGTTTCTAATTAAGAGGAGTTTGGCAGCAGGAAATTCCCCCGTCCTCCCTCCACCACCTTGATTTCACGTGAAAGGTAAAATTTGTTCCCGAGTGAATTCCAAGCAGCTACAAGGAGACAACAAGAAGTACAACAAATCTATGTGTGTGTGAGAGAAAACACAATCCTGGGGCCGACAATTTCAATAATCCCATTCCTAATGTAAAATCAGTGTAATGGTTAATGGTTTAAATAGCAGGTTTGATTTTAAACAAAACAAGAATCCTTTTTCATCAGGCATAGTTTTATTGGCCAAATCCTACGCCTGGAAAAAAGACGGATGCAGGAGTCATTCACTTTGCATTGTTCCTGCAGAGAACTGATTGTCCTTCTACTTGGTAAATTCTCCATCATGAATGCATCCTGCCATATAGTGAGCACAAGTGACTTTGAGTTAGTTTTGTTAATTTGACAGTAAAGAGCCCGGTTAGCAGCTAGCGTGTTCTTTCTGCTGAATCGAGCCCTGTTGGACCTCACTGAACCGAACCTGCTTCCTGATCACAACATGTTAGAGTGGCAGTTGAGTGGTCGAGTGATGTCATGTGCCATTAAGGCTGTTATGTGGGTAATGGCTTTAGAATTGAATTCAGAGAGGTTGGGTGTGGAAAGCTCTATTATCGGTGTTTAACCTTGTATGGGTTACATGTGTTCGTATTCTCTGGTTTGTAAAGAAACAGGCGGTGCAGTAAAGTAGAGAAGAACAAACCACTTCTAAACCTTGTGCATTTGTCGTTAAAGTAGAAAAAGTAGATTTGCAGCAGGCACTTTAGACCATGTGCTTAGATAGTTAAAAAACATATAGTGTTGATTAGATTAGATTTAATAAAAAAGAATAATCTTGAACCTGCAACTGAGTTCGTTTCACCGATTCAAAAACAATTAACCACAAGACAAAAGTTGAATGCAATAGTAATAGTAACAATAAAAGATGCAGAGCTGAGATGAAAGATTAAGGAAAACATGGAAATAAGAAGAAAACAGTTTCTTGGAGTGTTTCATTCACTGACTGAACATTGATATGAGCAGCGTGTTGTTTCACTCCACTCGTCATTATGAGGGAGATGACAGCTGCCACTCACGGCCTCTGGTGTGTCTCAGAGCTGTGGAGTAATTGCTCGGCTCCAGTGGCCGTTAGTGTGATAATGATCATCGGCAGTGACAGATGAACAGATAATGACCAGAGCAGATCGCACGGAAACAGCAGCGGCTCACAGATAAACATGAAGTACGTGTCTGACTTCATTTCATCACCGGGTTGAATCAACCTCGGTGTTGTTGTGGTGCTGATACCACAACAACACAAGAGACAATTCATCGCGCTAAGTCTTTTCAAGGCTTCACGTTGTAATTAGAGCTTCAAACTTTTGTCTAAAACTCATAAGATTCAACAAGACTTTTGATAATTTGAAATATAAGTATATTGTCCACAATCGGATGATGCATTCAATGTTGTAGGAAATATGAGAACATGTTTGACGCAGCATTTCTGGGTGTTTTAACCTTGGTATCAGTTGTGGCTGAGTTAGCAACAACTTAAAAATAAATAATTATGTTGTAATTTTCTAAAAATCTATTAAAACTCTCATCCTGCATCACATAACCCAGGTTACAGTACAGACTAAGTTACTCCCCTGAAGTCTGATTAAGCTTAAAAGCTGATCAAAAACAGACAATACAATATAAAATTCAAGAACTGTGGAAACAAGTAATACAACGTCCTCCCACCACTTTATGTCGTTTAATAATTTAAATCGAAGAACTTCTCCCGAGCTTCCCTTCCATTTCAAGCATTCACGCAGATGGCAGCTGGGCTCATCTGACTGGCAGTTAGACTCAGATGACATGACAGATGTTATTTCATTTCTCTGTCTCTTGTTTCTCTCTGTTTGGACAGAGGATATTAATTGGATCTATTGAATGTGTTGTTTTTTTCTTCCGCTCACGGTGCGTTCCAGCTCCACGATGTTTTCAAACCGCTGCAGATATTGATTTTTAGCATTAAACCCTGCGCTACCGACAGAGTGCAAACTATGAAAACAAGTAAAATTAATTGTTTTTCAAATTCAATATAAAGGGTAAAAAAAAACTGCCCTTAAAGGATTGATGGGATTTGACTTCCAGCCACAATTCAACATGCATCGAGCTCCGTGTTGAAATCGTTTAACTAGTTTCCTCCTTGAATACTTTTCTCCTCCGTCAGCTGTCGGTGTGAAATGCCACTGCGTGCTGCCTTTTTGTTTTTAGGGATCTTCCTGCAGCACTCGCAGGAAGTGCACTCAATTCACTGTTGCCTATACTCTGTAACCAAACCTGTTTTATTCCTAGGGTCGGTACGTAGCACTTTCTGACATTTTTGATGTGTTTGCACGTCTCGGTGTGATGTGAGTGTACATAAATAACACAACTCTGAATATCTCAGTGTGTGTGTGTGTGTGTGTGCGTGTGCAGTAAGACGGGGATAGGGGGTTATGCGGATGTTCCGTCTGCAGCACTGTCTTGTTGCCGCATTTCTTGCTGACAGGTCTGATCAGAAAGTGATGACAGCCTATGATTGTCAAAACGCCTGTCGCTGAGTGGCAGCTCGGCTTTGGCTCTGCCTTATTTTCCACTTCCCTTCCCCCTGGTTTTGTCACATCTCTTTCCCAGCAGTGGGGTTGGCTTAACTCAGAGTGAAGGTAAGAAGAGGCGCACGCAGGCCGCATGAGGAACTCAATCTCGGTGTGTTGTGTTAAGGCCATTGGAGGTGTCATGCGTTAATACTCCCACGGCGGTGGAGCAGCGAGCCCGGTAGTGACAGTGTGGGAGTCGAACCAGGAGTTGCAGAGCCGAGTTTGGTGAGTGTCTTGACAAACAAAGCAGAGCTGCTTCTTGCATCGTCTGCTGGACAGGTACGACAAGAGTGGAGCTTCCCCCCCAAGAAGAACGCTGGAACCATGAGCTTCCACTGGTGCACCAGTACATAAACTGCATAATAAGGTTCCTCTGTTATTTGGTGGTTAAGTCTAGTTGATCCTCTTTGATTCAATAGAGTCTGTAATAACACAAATAACAGGTTCATTTTTAGATATATGAGATGTTGTTTCCCATTTTTCCACCTTATAGCCTCACCTCCGGCATACTGGTTTGGACGATGTAGGCTATGGTAGCACCAAATGTGCAGTGACATGAGTTCAGTCTCAGATAACATCGAATAAAGTTGTTTGAAAAGCTGCAAATAAAAGCTTCTATGGTCGATCTAAAAAGAAAACTAAAAAAAGCTCAAAGGAGGACATAGGGTCGGGCAGCAGTCTTGATTTGAGAAACTGGACGTATATAACACCAGTTAAACCACTTGAAACCAGTTCTGAAAAACAATATGACTTTAATGACAGGGATTATAAATGAGAAAAGGATAAGATACTATAAAACAATTCATTTAATATAATTTCTAGGACACAAGGTTGAGCGAGTTGATCAAATGTGAAACCAGGGAGTTGGTCTGTAAAGTGTGATGACTACACTTGACACTTTAAGTAAAAACTGGCAAATACATTGACTTTGATTCTCCGACACAAAACTTCAGCTAATTTGATGGTTTGTTTAGAACCAGTTCACTTGATGTCTGATGTTGTCTGTTTCCTGACTGCTTCCTTATAGTGTCACTGTCATGTACCTGTCAAATAAACAAAGAGGCTTCTTATTTGTTTCCTGAGCGCCTCATTAAACGTCAGCGTGTTTAACGGGAAACAACAGAATAAAAGCTGTATAAGAACAGACAGCGACAGGAACCACATTATATCCGTATCAAGATCACAGCACTTAATCACAAGCGTAAATTAATAAATAACATCCGAGCAGTCATTTACCATGTGATGAAATAAACATCTCAGATTTCCTCTTCTAGCTGAGAAGCATCGGCCTCGGTTTAGATTCAACCAGATGCAGGTGAAACAGCTGTTTGGGTGTTTTTGCCTCATCAAACAAACTCATCATGTCAATACAGTTTTCTAGCAAAGTTCACACTTGTCATCGCTCCTCCGCCGCCCTCCTGTCACTCCTCCGTCACTCTGCTCCGTCTGCCACCGTGAGTGTTGGAGAACTGTTAATTAAAGAGACGCTAAACTCACGCTGATGATGGTGATTTCATTTGGGGCTGCAGAGAATAAAAGAGTTAAACGCAGTGAGAGGGGGAGAACGAGGGAGAACGAGGGAGGGGAGCGTGCCTCAGACTTTGTGGGAAGTTGCTGCAGATCCGGGACACGAGTTATCCTCGGTGGAGATGTTCGGCAAGGCTGAAGTGACAGGCCAACATCCATCCGCCTCCTCAACTTGTCTATTTATATGTATATTCATATTCATGAGCTATTGGACCATGCGCCGCTGCCGATGCATTTAGCGTTATTGAACGAATCTCCGTCCTCCCCCCCCCTTGGCAACTGACAGAGAAAGATTGCAGTGCCCAAGTGACAAAGGACTGGCAGGGCTCGGTGCTAAATCATTATCCTGACGTGGGCCAATGAAAGCAGGAGCTCATCGCCGGACTTGTAAATATGACTCCACCCTTCACTTTGGGCATTAGGTGGATTGTTTTCTTTCTTCTATTAACACATCGCTTAAAAGATGCCGGCTGTTTGAATCGAGAAACGAGAGGAACTCGGGTGATGATTTACAACTTCCTCGCCTCCAACTTTTACCTCAACGTCTCCACAGACCAGAGGATATCGGGTGGAGAGCAGCGTGCGTACACATCGGATGGGCTGACAGTTAACCTTTAAGTCAGCCAGCAGTTTTAAAACACAGCAAAAAGTGACTTTAATCAGTGTCTGCTGCTCGGGAACACAGCTTCACTATTGCAGCACCTTTTTTAGAAATGCATATTTTAGGTTAGATGATATTTCAATAAGCAATGTTCTCTTTGAACAAAGTAACAGAACAACAGTACATAACAATATACATAAGCTGTGTGTACAGTATAGAATGGAGTTTTAAAGAGGGAGACTTTGCATTATGTGCAGTGACATTTGCAAACTACAAAACCTAATTCTGACGAAGAAAATGAATTCTTTACGAGGTGAATTCGTCGGCAAAGGTGAACGAGGCACATTGAGTTATGTGAGGGCAGGATGAAAAGGGAACAGCACAGCACTTTAAATTAAAGCATTAAATGCATTTTTCTGGTGATTGGAAAATGTTTTGCATGATAGATTAAATCATTTTGCAAGGGCAGCCTCATATGTGTAAGTTTGAATACACACATTTATCTGCTAAAGGGGTAAATATTCCACAGTAAACAAAAAGTGTCTGGAAGAATCTGTATCTGAACACAACGAAACACAACACTGTGCCCTTTTTAGTGTTCTAGCTGTTGTCGTGCAGTCAGTCCACGACACTAACACTGCAGAAGTGCTGCTGATCATTACTGACACGTGTCCTACTGTGCCTCGGACTTGAACACCGTCCAATTCAGAGTGAGTCATCAGAATGCCAGAGGGCACAGGTGGAAACACACACACACACAAACACACACACCGAAAACAAAATGCCACTTCAGCGGCACAATGCCTTTTCACAGCTTTTACTCTGAAATGGAGAACAGTAACGATGCGTTCTTATAAAAACAATGAGAACAGATAATATGTGCTTTTACTTTGAGGAAGTTTGTTAAACTCCTTTGATTCAAAGCCAAACAGAATCTCGAGAAACTCTTTTGTTTATTCTGAAAAATACGACTTTCAGATTCCTCCACTTCTCTCATTGATTTGAAGCTTATCTCTCCACATCTGCTCCTCCCTCTCTCTCTCTCTCTCTCTCTCTCTCTCTCTCTCTCTCATCTCTCTCTCTCTCTCTCTCTCTCTCTCTCTCTCTCTCTCTCTCTCTCTCTCTCTCTCTCACTCTCTCTCTCTCTCTCTCTCTCTCTCTCTCTCTCCCCCGGGCCCCTGCACTTCCCTCCTCAGTTCTTCCTTCAAGCCTCTGACAGTAGTGCTGCACATAAAGACACTGCTACCTTTGCATAATGCGGATGCGCCTTCTGTAGGTCGAATGAAGCTCCTTCGACATGTGTCAGAAGCTTGCCGTGTAGGCCTGGACTAATGATGGCACGACGGCCAGCCCACTGCCCCTCAGCATATGCCCACTCTCACATATGTGTGTCTGTGTGTGTGTGTGAGCGTGTGTGTGTGTGCGCGCACCGGCAGGGATCGTCATGCTGATTAAAAGCAACCCCACCCCCCCACAAAGCCCCTCAGAAAAAGACAGCAGGGAACATGAACCACTGTCAGGTTGGCCCAGATGAGGACACAGGATCCGTGTCACCTGAATTTACCGGCCTAATATGACAGCCAAGTTGTGATCCCCTGTCTGGGACGTGTGACGTTTGCAGGAGTTTGGGCTTATTCTCATGCAAATGATGTCAGGTTTGGACAGAATGTGATCACTGTCACTGTCCAAGGGTCTAAACCCGAACCGCATGACAGTGGTTCCTCGCACAGCTGAAGATGAAATGAATGCGACATTTGACATTCAAACCTGGCAACCACAACCAGGAATAGTTCCAAATAATGAGGAATTTGCGAGAGGAACCACAGCAGCACCGGTGTAACCTATTTACCTTTTCTCAGGTCCTAAGAAGCACACATCCAGACTCCAATAGAAACATACAGAGTCCGGTATTAAACACAGACACACACACCATTGCCCCAGTTTAGACAAATCTTCCATATACTCAGATACAGATCTAGAACAAGAAATATACATAAAATAGAAAGAACATTATATATGTAGGTATAGCCTGTGTGAAAGGATACATGGTATATGCAGCATAGATAGTAGAAAGGGCACTAAAGGAATGTCCAGTGTGTCTTTTCTCAGGTGCGTTGTTGTTGTTGTGTTTACTCTCTAAAGTGGATTTTCATATAATTAAATTAAACTGAATATTAGTCAAACCACAGAATCCACCAACAATGAGCTGTTCACATATAAATATCTTTCAGTCGTTCAGATACTTTGACACGACAGTGACGGCGAGGCGCCTCACACCTGTGGGCTTTGCAGCCCCGTGTAAAAAGGCTTTGATAGATCCTGAAAGACACTCCATCCATTCAGCACGATGGCAGCCGTCATTATTCTCAAAAGAATCGACTTTGTCACTTCTCCATTCTTCAAGAGCCTCTCCCTCGGCCTGATGAATTATGTCGTCTCTATCTTCCAAAACAAGGCTCGTTCCTGACAGGTACACAACACTTTACACGACGGTTGTGACGGCCTGCTGATCTCAGCGGGGACACACACCAACAAAAAAAAGAAAAGACGTGTCAACAAGCGATGGGATTGAACTCTCTGTCCATGACGAGACGTCTCGGGTGATTTCAAACCTTCGGCTTCCCTTCAAATCCGCCGCCGAGGCTTAATGTTTCGACAGGAATTTAAGGTGCTATATTGTTTTATCCGCTGTCAGGAGTGGCTGCAGTGGAAATGAATGAGTCTGCCACCTCAGGAGTATTTATCTTCCGTGTGAGACACTTGTGAAGTCAGGTCCGATTGACGTCGCACAACTTCAGGCCCCGGAAAGGAGACATCGTGTTGTATGAAGTGAATATTTGTATTAATTAAGGCATAGAACATTCAGAATATTAGTTTGATCATGAGAACAATAAATACTAATGTAACCCTAACTAATCAAGGGATCGGCAACTATTCATTGTTTTAGGATCACGAGGATCAGCAGCATTTTGAGAGTAAAACCTGCAGAGAATCACATACAATACTATACACAATAAAGTGTTATTGGCACAACAAACACAATTGTATTTCTATTTGTTGTTTGCTGCAACCCCATTACACTCCTCCTGATTGTGAAGTCAAACACATATTCTTGTTTATAACTTGAATTTGTGGAAATGAAACGTCACCCCTAATTAGAGGGCCACCGAATTAACCAAGCACTAAAACATGGATCCAGTGTCTCCAGTCCTCTCTGCGTTAAAGCACAGTGCACATTCGCAGAGGGATTTCTCTCGGTGCGCCTCTTCCCTCAGGTGTGCACGTGTGTGTTTTTGAAAGCGAGGTCTTGTCACACAGAGCTGCGATCAACAGAAGGTTGCCCGGGAAGCGGCGAGGGGTGACAGGAGAGGACGAGGTTAATTCACCGAGTCCTTGCTGTCGGCCTGAGTACACATGATACGCATGTCACAAGGATTCAAACAGTGCCCGCACCATCACGTGCACGCTGCTGACACTTAGTACTTCATGGATGTACAGATGTTACTGCTCAGCAGCAGAACAGCTTACTGCGACTCCGGGCTTTCCATTCTGATTATTATAAATGGATAACAGGCTGCATCACGATGCCTCTTGTCATAAACACCCTTTTGTTTAGCATCAGATTTGTGCTGCTGTCTTGTGAGCCTCTGTTCGCCGGGTAATGGTGATGACATGGAGCCAATTTATTTTGTGTTTGCTTTAAAGCAAACAAGAGTCATGAGAGAACAAACAAAACATTGACTGCCTGACAAAGTCATATGGAGCTTTTGTATCTGTTGTGACAAGACCAAGATGGTTTGTTGTGGAGACCGTGCACGAAAACAGCAACATGGTAGACCTCCATGTTCTCCATGTCTATATATATGTGTGTGTTTTTATTACTTCTATATACTAGTATACACACAAACACACGTACACATCCACTTAAAGTGCATGGAGTGTATTTCTGTTCAATCAACCTTCCATGTTTGACACATTTGCGCAATATATTATACGACAATACTGCACATTGTCATATAATATAAATTCTATACACCTTTAAAAACAAGTTAACATTGCTCCGTAGATATAAAAACACATCATACACTCTATAACATTTTAAAATAGGTTCAATTCAGTCAAGAAATAGAAACAATGAAAATTAATCTTAAGAATATATGAAGTAAAAGTCTAAACCTGAAAGAAAACTCCACTTTTAAAGTTATTCTATAAAAATGAGTGTATGTGTTAATGTGACTTTTATTCCAGGTGACTCTTCTCTGTATTTCTCACAAGTACTTGTCACATTTCCCTGCCACACAAAGCTTGCTGCGAGGCACTGGAACTCTATTGTTTCTTGGGAGAAGTGCCTGAGGCTAGTGTTCAGAGCTGCGTGGGGTGGGTGCATGTCGACTTAAATACCTTCAGTGGAGACGTGCCACGGCCTCTTTTATCAGGTGTCTCTGGCTGAACTATAAAGCTTAGCTCCGCGCTAAACCATAAAGTCAAATCCCGATTTCTTTTACCGACAATGACAATATTTTTCTTAAAGGGATTACGACTCTATTTGAAATTGCTCGTGCACCTTCACTGACGTGGCGCTCGTCACGGGCTCCGAATCGAAGAGCCCCACATTAACTCAACAATGTATTTAAATGTGTCAAACCGAGTGCCAGGTAGTAAAGAGAATATGCTAAAGTTATACTCACCTGCTACAAGGTTACACTACAAATGTTCTGCAAGTTTTTATGCGGGGGGATATTTTCACTTCTGTCTTTATTGTCTTAACAGCTGCTTCAGTACTTCAACTTGAATGATGAGTGTTGTCATATTTATTTTATTCTGTTATATTTTGTCTCATTTTATGGTACTTTTGCTGTTGGTATTTTGATGTATTGCGTGTTGCTGTCTTCTTGTTGTACCTTTTACTTTGTGAAGCACTTTGGTCAACCAAGTTATTTTTAATGTGCTGTATAAATAAAATTGGCAATGAACTTGAAACTTGGACCCTTTCTTAAACCCGTGGCAAAACAGTGCCAGTATCTTTGCTAGTTTCAGAACAACAGGTGTCATTTTCATGTATTTTAAATACCAAATGTGCGTTTGTTGTGGTGCATTGCTTTCTTGAGGCGGTGGAAAGAGATTGTGCGACTGATCAACAGTAACTGAAGTCAGTGGCTCAGTATTTCACTGTTATTTTAAGGGTGTGTTATCATACAACAAGCACACACATACATAGGCTGGTGCAGAATTCACATATTCTGTGTTTGTTACACACAGATGGTCTGCTGTCAGACTCCACACCCGGGCACAGACAGGATCTGTTTCCTCTGCAGAGAAGCTTTCACTCCTGTTACCTGGCAAATAGCAAGCACACCTGGCCTTTAAACGGGACGAGGAGACGGCACTCGGACTGGTTTATTGCATATTGTACATAAAGTACATGCATGATTAATTAAGAGAAAGAGTACAACCGTTAGGAACCATGACACTAGTACATTGACTGTTTTTTCTGCTGCTAATCTGAAAAAAATAGATTTGGATTCCCCCTTAGTGCTCTTGCACCGTTTGCTTTTTAGAACCAAGAGCTTAGATTGTTGAAATTGAGTCCTGGAAGTTTTAAAAATATAAAGTTTTAAAAATTACAAACCTGATGGGTATCAAAGAAGCAGGCATTTAGTATAGTGGGAACAGTCTGGTCAAAGATGCAGGATAGTGTTTTGGAAAATCACCATATCTGAACCGCTGCTGCTTGACAATACTTAATAGCTGGTGCATGACCAACTAACTAATGCAGAGGAACAATGTGTATTTTGTGCAAGTTTGGTCACATTCATTTTATCAGCTCTTATTAAATGACACAGCAGTGGAAACCCATGTGGTCGAGCTCTGCCTCGCACCAGAGACCTTGACCATGAACAGTGATGGACATGGAGGATCTTTAAAACCTGTTTCAAGCACTGTTATAGTTCAGAGTTACAGGAGCTGTGACTCACAGTGGGGAAGCTGCTGCTCACCCAGACGTACCCAGGAATGATCCAGAGTCTGAGAAAGAGCAGATCCCCTTTGACTTGCTGCCACCCTTTTTGTCCTAGTAACACCAGCCAGGATCACGCCTCTGTTGATGCACATGAATCCTGGCTGTAAAATGGCTGAGAAAGGGTGAGAGTGCTCCGAGTGGTTCCAGCCCGGCCCCTCGGAGCGCCCAGTGGCCCTGAGAGGATGAACCGGAGTTCATTTATTCGACACAAATTCAGAAGACAGACCAGCTGTTTGTCTGCTTTAAGCTGGAGCACCATGTTGGCTGTCAGAGCGCTGTCAAGTGGAGTGCTGTCAAAATCCGGCCTGTCACACTGGATTGTATTTATGATGCTGACAGATGACGGCTGGATGGACATTTCAGTGTATCCTGGAATATAAGAGCGCTTACCTGCAGTGTAGTTACCACTTGAATGGGATACTTACACTTGGACTCTCTTTCTGTCTGCGCTACAGCAAGTAAGAGCTTTGGAAGCTCCCAACAAATCTATAAAACCTGTTCTTCAAATATCCCTATATTTTTGCCTGTTATCTGTAGCCCACATTTAACCTCAATGTGCAGGAGGTTTTCTGCATTTGTCTCCATGCAGAAAATATAAAAACTTAATTATTATGGTGTGAAGCATCGGCAGTTTTTACAGCAAAAATGTGTTTTGTGTGTATTTAGGGTTTGTATAATGTATACAAGTGGTGTAAAGATTCGGTTGATGATATTCTAAATTTTGCAAAATGTTTGTTAATTGTCAAACTAAACACTTATAAGATAGAAAGAAGAGAAATATATTGTGTTTCAAGATCATGTCTGCTTTCGTCGACTTTCTCATCCTCCCAAAATCACTCAAACGACACGTCAGTTTAATCCAGGACATGGAGTTTATTTCACAACTGAGGATAAAAGAATGGCATTCTGAATAACTGGGGTCGAGGACAAAAACCTGGAATTCTATCAATGAGCAATATTTTTTTTTCAATGTTATGTACAGTACCATGCATCAGAGCAGATGCCAGTAAATTTCTGTCATTTGATGTAAACCACATTGAAGGACCTACTTTTCACTGAAAAAAATGGCATTACGGTCCAACAATATTCTGTAGCTTTACACCCCTCCCCATAATTGTTTTAGAAAATAACATTATAAAAATGCACACAGTACAAATAATGTTGAACTGTAAAGAGCAAGATATGTTGACATACATGTACACACACTTGCTGATTATTCATACGATAACTTTTAAACTTCATTTATTTATAGCTTCACAATAATAAAACTGGTAGCCTACCAATGCAAATACTGTACATGTTGAAACAACCAGGAAATTATAGTTTACTGGAGAAACAATGATTCTTGACATTTTGTGAGACATTCTGTGATTTAATGGCAAAACACAAAGCAACATCAGAGTCAGTCCCCACGATGTTAGTTGATCGAGGGAATTGAAACTCAAAACGGTGATGTGCGGTTATTTATACCCACAAGTCTTCATCAGTTTACACTTCCCTAAAGTGCTGAAATCACCGTAATGTTTTAGAAGACCATCTTTCACATGGCCTCGTTTCTAAACCATGTACCTTCATATAAACGGCGGTATGCAAAATTTGACAACCAGGGATATTAGCTTTGTCATCGTGGTTAAAAGTTCATTAGACATTATATGCTCACTGCTTTACATAAGAAACATGCAGAAACCGTCTCATAAATAATATGCAAGTTGTGTTGAAATATATTTATCTTAAAAACCATTCAGAAACAGTGATCAAAATAAGAGCATGGCCCAGTTTAAAAACATGAAGTACTTTTTCCCAAAGGCTCAGAAAAGATGCAGTGCATTACAAAAGCGACAATCAGTCAGTCACCACATAGTGCCATGGCTGCTGCACCCATTTGGTACATTTATGTCACCAAAACCTTCTCTAACACATCTTCGAGCCTCGGTAGTGCAAGCTCCTGCCATTTACTCCGATGAATAATTACAATAAGTGGTATTAAAGCTACCATGTCAGCATTATAATATACATCCCAGCAATGCTTAATACAGTTGTGGCACTATTCGTTATGACAGATTGAAGCTTAGAGTCATAGTGCAACAGTGATCCGTAAAACTGTCAACTTTGTCTGACTTCATTATTTGTCAAACTTTTCCAGCTCTTTCACAAAGATGAGGTGGTCCTCCGGCGACTTCCCATGTGATTTGCAAAGGTGCAATTTGATTGCATGTTTACTCACAAATGTCCGATTGCACAGTTTGCACTGATAAATGGAGCCAGTGTCTTCTTCTGTGAGTCCAGAGGGACTCAGACTGAAAGTCTTGTCCTCTATTCTGCTGACTGCTTGCTGCTCTAGTAAGTCTATGGATAGCTTGGAGAGGTCCTTCAGGGTGAACCCAAGATGGGACTCTAAATGGTGAATATAGGAGGAAGGAGTCCTGAACTGGGATGCACAGTCACTGCACAAAAACAGAGGCTGGCCAGAGTCAATATTTTTTAGGAACTTTGTGCTTCCTGTCCGCTTTAACTGGTATTTTACATTGGCCAGCCAATGAGAGATAGTAGTCATGGAGAGACCAGTGAATTTACAGATGTGGACCCGTTCCTGGGGCCCCAAGTCAGTTATCACTAACTTTCCATCAGGGGTCTCTCTGAGACTGGAAGCAAACTGGGCCTGGAGAATCAGGATGTGTTGAGGATTCCAGTTTGACTGTCTACCTTTCCGTCTCTGGATGGGAGACAGCTCCTCCAGGCCGTCCTCAAAAGTACAGCTGTCTCCGTCAGATTTCTCAGAGATGGAAGAGGGGGTTGTAGACTTCGGTGTCAAACGGCCAGTCAGATTTTTCACCATGTCTGAAATATCCATCAAAGCATTCTCCCGCAGAGGGGGCGATGAAGACTGAGAGAAAGCTCGGAAAGCTGGTTTGCTGTTGCTGCTGCTGTTGTTGTTTGGTGGTGAAGTAGAAGTAACCTTAGTGGTACTGCCATTGGTGTTTTTTGATTTTGTCAAGTCCATGGGCTGATCATCCTCCTCCTCATGATACTGACTCACCGGCTCTGCTGACTTATTCGGAGCCGAGTTGCTGTTGATCTTGTGAAGCATTGCAAACGGGTCACTGAAGGGTGTTGCCACTTTTGAAGCTTTTCCCAAATGGTTGTTCATGATAGACTGCAAAGCACTGAGAGGGTTCACAAGGGGTTGTTCAGGAGAGTGATCTGTGATGATGCTCAGGTTATTGCAGCCATTGCTTACAGGCTTTTTTGGTGAATCAACTTCACTCTTAATATGTCTGTCTACTTCTCTCTCGGTCTGCTCTCCATCTTTGCCTCTTGACTCAGTCTGGTCCTCTGCAGCAGAGGTTTTCTTTGCCTTTGAGACATGGTCAGGATTTGGTGAAGCTCGTTTATCCTTTAGATTTGTCAATGGTGACTTTGCTGACCTACTCTTATTCTCTAGGTGCTTCTCCTCTTTTTCATTCTTTACTGGTCTTTTCCCTGTCACTTTTTCTACTAGCTCTTCCATGGCCAGCACGTTGCTCTTGTGACTTGGAGGTGGAGAGGGGCTATTTGGTGAATGGATCAGAGTACTTAAATCAGCGGAAAATGCCTTCAAGCTGTTGCTGCTGAACAAAGGTTGAACCTGTGCTGATGAGGGAAAGTTAGACCTTATAGATCCGTGGAGCTGATAGGCGGCATGAATGCTTGTGTATCCACCCCAGGTTGGTGTGCCTGTTTGGGCCTTGGTGATGGCACTTGAAACTGTGTTCTCTAAAGACTTGATAATGTCAAAGCCACCTTTAGGTGTCTCTTCCAAGTCTTCCTCTCGCAAATACTGATAAGATATAGCCTTTTTAGGTTTATCAGCTTTTTCTGGGGGGTCCTCCTTCTCCTCTTTGATTTTTCTCTCTGGTTCCCTAAATTCTATTTTCTCTTCCTCAATCAACTCATCTTTTTTTTCTTCATTTAGGTCCTCAGGGCTAGAGGGCGGCAATGGGGAGTCATTCTGTGACTTCCCATTGGGGGCCGGGAGTCGTGTGGTAGTTGGTGGCAGAGGAATGGACTGAATTTTCTCCTCGATGACAGGATCAAAAACTAACTGCTTACCCTTCTTAGAGGCTGAATTTGTGACTTTCAGAAAGTGTCCCGTGACCATCATGTGGGCTGTCAATTGTTGCAAGGTGTCATGTGAACTGCCACATTCCATGCATTTAAGAATTTGTGCCTTCCGTGCCTCAAACTGCCAAGTGTAGCTGGCACCATTTTGATAACCGTATCGATTGTTAGGGGTGACGTAGGGGTTAGCCATTTTTTGGTCTTTGGGTGACTCTCCCATGAGTATGCCAGATGAGACAGAGTCAGGTGAGCTTGGGGACATCAAGTCTTGAAATGCTCTTTTTTTGGTTGGGGGTACCAGCTTGGTGAGGGCTGGCATTGGTTCTTTTAGAGGCACTTTCTGATAGTGTTTTGTTTTGATCATGTGAACACTAAGGTCTTGCAAGGATTCAAAAGAGTGGCCACAGTACATGCATTTAAGAACTTTCTGGGCATCTTCCTTGCCTTCCATCTCTAACAGGGAACGCTTGCGTGGCTTGGACCACTTCTTGCTTCGATCATCCTCTTTATCCTTATTGTCATCACGGTAATGGCCTGTCTCATTCATATGCACTGTCAGGCCAACCAAAGTATCGTAGGCCCCACTACAATCCTTGCACCTGAACTTGCTGGCACCTGTAAACACCGGGCCATAGAGCTTATTATTTTGTCTGTAAAGCTGCACGGTGCTGAAAAGACTAGGCTCAGGAAGGAGTTGGTATGGAGTATGCTGGAGAGTTTTGGCCAATGCCGCCTGGTGCCAGTCATAGGCTAATCCTCCTGCGCTGCCAGAACTTACACTAGTGCCACTGTGGCTGCTGCTCGACATTGTTCTCGTGGTGGTACTGCTGGTGGTATTATTAGTAGTGGCCGAGGCATTGCTACTGCTACATCTGCCTTTCGTCTGGATGCTCCCTGGGCTGTGACTGTTCTGGAACCCATTGCTCCCTTTTTGATTGCTCACATTGCCGTTGCTAGTGGCAAAATTGTTACCTTGTTTAAGCATGTCCATAGCAATGCTGGACCAGGAGGCATCCGAGATCAGGTTTGCATAGACGGCTTTCATTTTCGTCAGACTGTCCTGTAGTGAGAGGCCATTGATGGACTCTGCGCTTTCCTCCAGCTTCTCCTCTAACTTTTCTTGACCATCATTAGAGGGAGACAAGGTCTTAAGGTCCACCAATTGATCACTGGTGGTACTGAGTGGGGAGGCATACCCTGCGTCTGGGTTGGTGCCATTGCTGAGTGGAGAGTTTTGGCAGCTGAAATGATCTCTTCCCTCCACGTCTTCATTGAACAGATAGTCTGCGTCTTGGCCATCCAGAGAGAGGCCATCGTCCTGCAGATGTTCCTCTTCATCAATTTTGTCCAATCCAGGTTCGTCATCGGGTCCATAAGCTGGAAAACAAAACAGAGGAGACACGTGACGTTAGATGTTTGTATATGCAAATAAATATATAGTTGATGAATGAGACACAAATTATGCTTTGGCCACATGCTACGCATACACTATATGTAGGTGGTATATGTAATAAAAGATTTTTGTCAATAGTCCCAGAAGAGGACACGGGTTTGCAATAATAAAGTGGCAAACATCCATATCTTGACAATGACAGATTGTCCTCTTCACTGCACTGCCTAATGAAGCTATTGAACACTACAGCTCAGCAAGGGTAGAGAGGAGAGAGGCACCAGTGAAACGCTTCTGCTTTACTTAAAAACTAAAAACAAGCACAATTTCAAATTATGATGTTGATGACACTTATTAATCATGTGGTGAGATCAGTAGCTTCATAATGGAAATAAAGACATTGTTGTCTCTTCTAAATTAAAAAAAATAACAGTAAAAGGGAAACTGCCTCATTGATCGTTCTATTAAAGACTCCCTTTGATGTTTCCCTTCTTGACATGTACTCGAGTTGAAACACTGAATTAATAAGACAAATTTACTGCAAATGAGCACGCATTTCAGCCTACTCATCAAATACACAACGTTTTCCCTTATCAGCAAATTAAAATGCTACAACAGCCTACAACCATTTAAAGTATTTTTACTATTTTATTTTTTATTCTGCTGCTGAAGTGGGACTAAAGATATGTTCTCCACTTAGAATTGCTTTATTCTTCCAAAATGCTGCATGTACTATGGATTTACAAGTAAGAGATTGTAGAGGAAAATGCCAGCTGCATCTCCCTTGCCAAGCCATGGTTGGCTGGAGTCAACTTGGCATCGGCTGCAGAAGTCCTCACAGCGTGATGCTAGGAAATGGCCAGTGGACATGACAAGCCTTGTTGTTACTGCCTGTGCTCACTGAGTACTCACAGCGTCAAGTGTGCCATTTTAAAAGAATAGGGGGAGGTTTACAATATCAATGGAAAATGGCTGCCATGTGTCTCTTTGCAGTTGTCTACAAAATGTGGCCGAAATCTGGATTCAGTTGTTGTTTAAGACCTAGATGTCAGAGATTTCAAAACGACAGCAGTTACAATTCACTGGAGCTCCACTATTGTAAAAAAAAAGAGGCTTAAATAGGACCTTGAAAAGCAGATTAAGAGGGAGATATTACAGGAGAGCAGGACGAGGGAAGAGTAGAGGGTTAAATATGCTAAGGCAGCTCCCCCCAATCCATCCCTCGTAAGATGCTTGTCTGAGGTGCCAGAATCGGTCTCCAGTGAGGAGGCAGATGTGCTGTCGGCTTCAAACAGCGTGTAGCTCTCTATCCCATAATAGGAGTGGACATAATACCTGATGTTTGTGAGGTGCCAGTTACTGCTGCCTCGAAAGAGCTGAAGGTCCAACAGCTGCAACTCTCTGCCTTGTGTGTGTGAGTGACGCTCGGAGTACAGCTTTCGTCTTTTTAATTAAACCACTCCTGTGCCGGGTCTCGCTCTAACATGTAAGCTCTTAATTATTCACTGACATCATTCACTTGAGCTCCTCACTAGATTAGGAGATTTCAAACTTTTGCCAAAGCCCCTGTAAAGCTGTTTTTTTTATTTTGAGATGCAGCCAATCAAGATGGAGCCCACTGTATTGAAACAAATGCACAAGTGAACCTTTTCAAAGTCAATGTGGTGAGAGCGGTTAAGGATAAAGCAGCAGCTGACAAAGTGAGAGGAACCTGACAGCGCTGCAAACACACACTCACACACAGAAAGTACACCGACACTAAATCCCAGCTTTTTCCCTGCCACCCTCCGTGTGTTGCCTTGACAGGCCTCATTGTCAGGAGTGTGTCAGTGTCAGCTCGAGGTGTCGGTGTCCACGCAAACAAGCCCGAGAGGAGGCGGGAGGGGAAAGTAACAACAACAAACACAAGTCAGCCATTTTCTTTAGCCACCCCCCCCCCACACCCCCTGCTCAAGCCTCCTCCCGTCACCATCTGTGTCAGGAAAGCTGCGGGTGCCACCGCCGGCTAATAAGGCAATCAGAGATGGAAAAGATGCTGACACGGCGGCTTTCCCGCGTCACTCAGAACAAAAGAGGGAGAGGGAGGGAGGGAGAGAGAGGGAGGGAGAGAGGGATAGGGAGGGGATTAAAACGGTTGTGAGGCTGGGAGGGGGGGGGGTGAGGTTGTCTGTTGTGGTTGTCAGTCAAAAACGTAAGCCCACTTTGTGCTGTCAGGGAGGATGGGGAAAAGAGGGGAAGTTTTGAAAAGAGAGGAGAAAAGATATGTTTAGGCCAGTGAAAACGAGATGTGTGTATGTGTGTGTTTGTGTGTGTGTACGTGTGTGTGTGAGTGTTTGGGTGTGTCTGGCAGAACAATACATGACAGGGAAACAAGTTTAACAGCACCAACAAACTAAGCATGATATAAGAGGAAAGAGAAATCATTAGAATTTCTGCCATGTGTGTGCAAGTGAGCTAGGTGTGGCAAATGATTTGTGCGTGTGTGTGCATTTGTGTGTCAAGTGTCACAGTGTGTCAGGTGCAGGCAGGGATGCACTGTGGTGGATCGCCATCTGCGTCTGGAGAGGAGCCTGTCACTATTGTTGTGCCCAGAGTCCAGGATTTCCTGCTGTAGACAGGTGACACCACAGTGGGACATCCCCCAGTCTCTCTCTCACATGCACACACACAAACGCACATGCACAGACACACACAAGCTAGATCCCTCCCCCCAAAGCATGAAGCAGTGTGAGGAACAGTGTGATGCGAACACTCCCACAAGGTTTTTATACAGAGTTGAATTATCAAAGTGAGAAAAGTGTGGAGAAGACAAATTCCTTGCCAATAAAAATTATGA
Organism: Pseudopleuronectes americanus; assembly: GCA_038501795.1. Taxonomy (NCBI): domain Eukaryota; kingdom Metazoa; phylum Chordata; class Actinopteri; order Pleuronectiformes; family Pleuronectidae; genus Pseudopleuronectes; species Pseudopleuronectes americanus. Next base: position 7,172,208 of record CM076731.1, on the reverse strand, counting down.
AACACATATGCACTGATAATATAAACATGCCTGCAGTGAGCGTTCTTCTCTAACCTCAATGTTATTAAGGTTCCAGCAGAAATATGTCTGTGGCACAAAGTACCAACAACTGAAAGTCACAGGCTAAATGGTGGCATTGAAAGCTAATCAGATTCCTGGTCTTGTTACCTCCACCAAAGAGTTTCTGTCTGCGTTTGTTTGTCTATTTGTCGGCAGGATGATGCAAAAGCTACCACATGGATTTCCTCGAAACTTGTTGGAAAGATGCAGTATGGGTAAGAGGAGAAACCATTACATTTGAGTGAAGATCCAGATCAGGCACTCGATGCAAGAATGTATTTTCAATTCTTAAACACTGCAAGTTTTATTTGATTTCTTTTTAATCTCGATTGATCTCTCAGGAAATAATTCTTGGATCTTGAAAAAAAAACATCAGATATGTTAAGGGGGGTGATAGTTATAAGTCTGCACACTTTGGGGAAGATCCAAATAAACATTTTGTAAAAAAATGTGGTTTCATAAGGACTGTTGATGGAGGTATGCGCTTTACTGGAAGCCAATTATATTTAACTTATTCGCCGCTTTAAGTATTATTATTATCAGATTAACATTGATCTTTATTTAAACAGGGCTTGCATGTGGCTGCTTTTTACATTTGAGAAGTTTGGCTTCTTTTGCGATGTGAAAAACATCCTTAAAGTAAGGCTTGAAAAACTTTTGTTTTGGTGTTTTAACACAACTCTGTCATCTCTTAGTCAGGATTCACACATATGTATTACAACTGTACCTCACACCGCAAAACTGAAGCAAAAGAAAAAAGAGAACTGTAAATTCATTTCACAATTAATCCCCTCTCCCTCTGTCGTTCACACACATCCACGACACACATTCCCCTCTCAACCTTCTCCATTTATTCATGTTGTCTCCGAGAAGAGGGCAATCCCGACTCTCATTTGCAGTGCTAATGTCCAATTCCGCCAGCTTTCACCCGGCTGATTTGCCCTGCGTGGCCGAGCGCTGCCTTCGGAGCGGGCCGGCCGGGGAAGCTCCCTCACACCGTTTAGCAGCCCTTCAAAATGGGAGCTCTGGCGTGGCAGTCTTATTTCTCTCTCCCGTTTCGCTTTGTCACTGGTCCCTCCATTCGCTGCCACTCACCTCTGATGGCTTTGGACAGGCCTGATCAGTGTGTGTCATTGACCTGCGCGGCGTGCATGAGTGTGTGCGTGTTTCGGCGGAGAGAGGGCTGTAAATAAAATGACATTATTATTTCCTCTGTCCTATCATGTAGAAAAGCCAATTATGGTAATGCTGAGTACGTCAGGCAATCTCTGTCTCTCCCCGCTCTCTGCTGTCGTCTTCATTCTTGCTCTTTTTTCCACTCTGGGATAGTTGTTGCTTTGGTTTCATAGGACCTGACACTCTCTTTGAACAAAGCACACTGAGAAAAGCTGGCACACACCAACAGCCTCCTCTCAGCCTCGAGACAACTGAGCACTAACAGAGCTTTTCATGCAATTCTGCACCAAGACTCACCGTCACGTTTACCAAATAAAGTAACTTAGTTAAATAGAAAACTCTTACGATAGATGTAGATTTATTTTGTGACAAAGATTTCTCCCACATGCTTTGTCCCCTCTTTTTTCATTTTGTATCACAAATCCTGTGTTTTACACCGTAACCACGACCCAACACAAAGATTTACAGATCAGCGTTACCACAGACACCGTGTATTCGCCATAATTTAACCCCCAGCCTTCCTGACCAGACATGTAAAAGCCTACCCGCATGGAACGGCCCACCATATGGCGCAATATCTCCGGGGCTACTCATGTGTCATACGAATCCACCTTCTTATCTTCCTTGACTCTTCCAGCAGAGGAAAACAAAACCACCAGTGCCGTCTACCCATCATGCTGGTGGATAAACGTGCATGCAACATTTTACAATTTACTTTTTCTAAACTTGCGGCAACTGCTCTGGATTCTGTCTGAAATCTTATGATCCTTATCAAACGCAGTAGTCTCCTAAATGTATATGAAATAAAAGATGAATTAGTATTTCCCAAAACTTGGGACAGTCCCCCGGGGGCTTTCACATACGTTCCAATTAATCTGCAGTAACTTGAACTCATATTATGCTAATAGGCTTTTTAAATGGGTCAAACAGAGAGCGTACTTCACCTTCATTAGATCACAGACGTGTTTGTGTGAATGAACGAGGGAAAGAGAGAAACCAGAGACAGAAAAAGACAAAGCCACAACCCAAAAAAACAGGACAACTGCAGCATTTTCTTAATAAAAATCATTTCCGGTTCTCTCTTGCACTGCTCTGCATGTTGCTCTTGTTATTCCTCTCTGCAGTTGCTCTCTTTTGTCTCTGTCCGTTTTGTTCAGATCTCATGTGAACCGGTTTTGACACGCCATGACATTGACTGTGGTCCATAAATCACCTTTTCCCTGAAGTGTCAGTGCCTGCTTGTTCTGAGATGAAACAACAGCCATTAGATCATCGGCACCGTGGATTCCAGCCGTTTCTGCTCCACGTTTATGCCAAACAGATACACACATGCACACAAACACACACATGCACACACACACACATAACCACAACAATCTAATGTTGCTGCATGGACATTTCAAACCATCTGGTTTGTTTTCAGGCAAATTGCAGATAAAGCATACTAATGCTAATTAAAGGTGATATGAGTGAGATTTATTCAAGAAATGCTAAGAACTGATTCAATGTAGGCTTCATCAGACAGATGTCATTTGGTTAACACATTTACTTTAGAGCAAATATATCAGATTTCAGTAATGCACGAGCTACAGAGTTCAGGTGAAACTTATATCTCTCTAATTTAAAACATCTGTATTTGTTCAATCTTCGGGTATCACTTCAGAAGTCGCAAGAGCACAGCTTTAATTATTTAACATGCAAGTTATTTAATTTGTTCTTTTTGTAACTTGACACAAAGATGCTCCGTTTGGATCTAAAAAGGAATTTATAACAAGCTCAACAAAGCAACACGGTTTAATTCTTTCTTCATAGATGCCGTCTTTTGAATTCACCTGCATTGCCCCTGACAGTGGAGCTTCCCCCGACTAAACAACAGCTGCTCCCATCGCCTAGCAACAACCAGTTGATGGATGACCCCAAAGATGGATAATTACCATAAATCACTATGGTTGTGTGGAGAATAGAAGCAGAAAATCATTGCAGAGGGGAAAAAAAACCTGTCTGAACCACGGTTTAAACTGGTGTCTGTTGTTCAGGCGAACTTAGCCTCTAATTTTGAATTGCTTGATGACCGGGAAGTTACGGGAAAAAGACAAAAGTGGCAGAATCAGAATCCTGTTTGGTGCATTTCCTGAGAGTGGCGAGCGTCTCGGACTCAAGTGATTAGTGGCTGTAAAGTGAAACCTGATGGAATGACTCACGGGACAAAACCTGTCCTGAAGGAGCACTGACAAAGAAAACAAAGTGGGCAGAGGAAGGAAGAAAGGAAACGGCCGAGAATGAATGATGGCAGCAATGATGAGTTTAGTGCGGCAAAGACGACAAGGGGGGGGGGTTGGTGGAGTAGAAGAAGCACGAAGAGGAAGTGTGTGTGTGTGAGTGTAGTCTGCACGTACATGTATATTTATGCACTGTGCATGTCTGAATGTGTGCGAGGTAGATGGTGAGATACGGGCAGAGCGGTGGGGGGGGAAGAAAAAGACTGCCAGAATAAAAAAAGACGAAAATTAGAGGGCGCGGGGCCAAAACAGGGTCACAACCTAACCAGTTCGGTCTAGCCGAGTCCGGTTGCACAATAAGCCATCAATCAACCTTCTGCGCGCTGTCAGCCCTCCCCTCAATTCACAGAGGCCATTCACTTTGTACACCGCTGAGGAACAAAACATAGAGACGGGGAAAGAGCGACACGGGGAGAGGAAAAAAAATACATGTAGGGCCACACGCACGCCCTAGAATCTGATCCTCCACTGCTGGAAGGAAGCGCCCTGCACGCCACACGAGAGGCACCACCAAACTCATGGCATCATCGGCTAAATATTTGGCTCTAGAGGATTACATGAAGATGATGAAGTGACTTGTATTTAGAATCTAATTTTTTTCCGAAAAGAGTTTAATGCTATCTGAACTATAAGGGTTAGCTATGTGACAGGCATGTAGCAAGCTTGTTAGCATGATCGCTACACGGTACACTAAAGTCAGCTACAACTGCTGCCTCCATTTTGATCTCTACCTTTTTGTTCCGTCAAAGATTAGCACTTTCAAGACGACTTGGACAATTAATCAGATTAGAACTGATGACAGGCATTCCATTCGGGATTGATTGATTTTGATGATAAATATATAACATACAGCTAAAGCACTGATATAAATGTGCAATATGCAACTTCGACCATTAGGGGCCTCTCAATCCCAAAATAAAACTAGGAGACATAGTTTGATGATGTTATGAAGCATCATGCGAGTTGTTGTCTTCACCACCATTGACAATTTAAATGTATCTGACGTGACTCAGGCACAAATAATGTTCATGGACGAGGTCACGTATTTTAGTTTTATTCTTGTGTCACATTGTACGTTGTGGAAGATTGTTTTCTCTGGGTTTGAACCTTGGATATATTTTGGATAACGTTACTAAGCAAGACAGCAAAATATATAACATAGGTGTATAGTCGTTTTTAGAAAATGTGGAATTGTTATGTATTCTATCTTAAAGAGACTGGGACTTTTGGACATTTTGTTTTCTGGATCAAAACAGTGCATCACCTCCTCTCTACTCCGTCTACTTCTCAGTGAGGAATTCAAAAACAAACCCAAACAACTAAATATGCGATACAAGGCCACACACCAGAACGCAGAGGACTTTGTGAGAACAGGACCCCAGAGACCCTGACTCACATCACTTTCCCAGAATGCACAGAGACACACAAAGAAACCATATCGTAAAAAAAAACTAAAGTCACTTTAGGGAAATTAATTAACCGCAAACCCTCAGGGCAGGAGGCTGCTTAGGACAACCCGAACGTCCCCAAACATTTTAGTGCTTTTAACTGCATACGACACCGGGGTAAATTCAAGCAGTTGTGCACCATCGAAACCGTTATCCTTTATGCATCGCCAAATTTTCTTTTTCATGCTGCCCACTCAAGTGACGAGCTAGCGCTGAAGTCTGGCGCTCCATTAAACAAAGTTCTGCTGCTCCGTTTCAACACTGGTTTAGGATTTAAAGCGTGACGAGGAGCACAGGGGCGTAACCAAATATCTAACAAAAGCATAAGCTGAATCACTCGGCAGCCGAGAGTTTGTATATGTGCTTGTTTTCATCCACTTCCTGACGACCACGGCGGTAAAGTGACAATAGAAGAAATTATAGGAGGGAGCAGGGATTAGAAAATGGGTCTCTGGAGAAAGTCAGTAAATTATGTATAGAGCTCTTAAAGTGGACTTGTATCAGTAGCCATCTCACCCTAATTGTGTCTGTGTCCAACTATGCATGCCTGTGTGTGTGTGTGTGTGTGTGTGTGTGTGTGCGAGTATACAATGGCTAAGAACAGCTTCGCAGTCACAGAGAGAGAGAGAGGCAGGAAGCGAGGAAGCAATCCTTCAACAGAGCACAATATCAGACTGTGGACAGACAACGAACGGCTGGAAGGTTCTGGAAACGAGAGAAAAGCCTGCCTCCCTCACATTTCAGCTCCCAACGCCGCCTCCCAAAGTGCCCTCCATCTCACACCAACACACACACACGCACACGCACACACACACACACACATAAATGGCACCATAACTCTATATCCGCAATCAATCCCCGCTATGAAGACACATCCATCTTCTGTAATGCTAATAGGAGGGTTTTGGGGGTTGGAGTGGGTGGAGGACAGGGGTAAAACAGAGGGTACGTGACTGTAAAGCTGACCTCAGAGCTGTGAGTGAGGTAATATGGGCCGTGCACGAGTGTAATAGAGACAGCGCTAAAAGAATAAGAAGCCATAAGAAGGAGGTATGTGCGTTTGTGCGTTCGTGTGTGCATGTTAGCGTATTTATCTGCGTGTCAGGAGGTCAGGTGTGTGTGTGTGTGTGTGTGGGGGAGAGGGAGACTGATGGCTGTCAGCTTGCATCTGGCAGAGAAAATAAATTAGGCTTATGAAGACAAATGAAGGGGCTTTGGAAAGAGTAAACGTGGGGGTGGATGAAGGCGGGGGGGGGGACGAGACGAAGGAGAGCGGAAAGAGGGAAGGGAAGGAGTGAAGAGAGAGAGGGGGAGACATAATGGAGGAGGAAAGAGGGATAGTGTGAGTGTGCGGTGGCGTGGATATGAAAGGACGGGGACGGAGCACGGTTGGCAGCAAAGAGAGAGTTCCTCTCGGCAGCCAGTGACCGTTCATGAAGAAGGACAGGCACACAGGCAGGCCTGCTGCTGGCAACAGGACTGGCCTTGGCTGAGGCTCCTTTGGCTGCAGGGGAAACATATATGTGGGTGCATGTGTGGGTATGTGCGCACGTAGATCCACTGCCAGCATGTTCAAATCCAGGAAAAGATACTTTACCCATTGTGTTTCAGTCGTGTTCTCTGTCTTTAAACTGCTGCATTCAGAGCCCGGCTGCAGCTTGAATAGAATGCGTGATACTTGTTTGCATAAGCGCTGGAAGAGGCTCTCGCTGTGTCTTTCCTGTGCTTGTGTGTGTTGGTGTCAGCGTGTATCCGTGTGTGTTCCATCTCTGTAGATTTGTCAGTGTCGATCCCATGACACACTCCCATCGCTGTGAGTGGAGGAGAGCTCTCGGGGGGCTTTGTCACGCGGCGGTCTGCTCGTTTCCTGAGGCCCGGCGCCCCTCGTTTGATAAATGACACATGTCATTCTGTCAGCCCCTGCCATCCGGGCTGGGAGGCCCCGAGCTGATGTATGGCTGCCCAGGCTAAAGGAAATCAGAGTGTTTTGGCAGCGCCCTGAGAACACGGCCTCTTAAAAAGGGGAATGTGTCTGTGCGAGTGTGTGTGTGTGTCTGTGACACTGAGTGCATGTTTAATTGTGTGTATATGTGCCTATTAGTGAGTGTCTGTGTCTCCCTCAGTGTGTGTGTGTGTGTGTGTGTGTGTGTGTGTGTGTGTGTGTGTGCATGGTCTCAACCTGTCAGGCAGACGGGCAGAGGGAGACAAATCATCGTCATGGCCGCCCCAGCTGTTCCCCAAATTTGGTGCGAGGAGGAGAGCGAGGAAAAAAATCCTGCCGTTTGAGTTTTAAACGGCTGATGCTTCCCAGAAACAGGAATGAGTGAGAGGACACACGGAGCTAAGCACACACACACACACAGACACACAAACACAAACCGAATCACAAATCCAACGCCGAAATAGGAACCAGGCCAATCCCAGAAGGAAACAACAGACAGTTGGTTTTCGACCGGGCAGTTTTCTTGCGAGGGAGCATAAGTATCCACACGCGTAAACACACATGCTTCAAACGTACACACGCGTAAACACCGGAGCGCAAACTGGGGGACGAGGCATGTGCACCTTGACCACAGGGAAAGGCTGACAGGCAGGGAAAACAAGTCCGGCGGCCGTGTTTACAGAGCTGTCACATGAGAATGATGGATCATTGGTCGTGCTCTTCTCTTTGTATATGGACACGACGGTTTTAACCTTCATCTACGACTTAGTTACCCTTCATTTTTTGTTTTCAGATTAACCCAAAAAGCTGTGGTTCAAACAGCTTCGTGCTGCAGACACACTCGCAGCTTCACACCACACACAGCCACAGACATTGGACTGTCCCACCTGGAGGTTGTGAACTCTGAATGACCCCGTTTGATCGGGTGCAGGCCGAACTCCCCCCCCCCGCTCCCACAGAGAAGAAGCGGGAGAGGGGGGAAAGAAAAAAACAGTGTCATTAAGCTGTGAGTGATGAGTGGCAGCCATGGGTGACATCCTCCCCTAGCCAACTGCTTTCATTGCCTCTCTCTCTCTCCCCCCCCCCTCTCTCTCTCTCTCCCTCTCTCTTTTTTTCTTCTCCACCGCCTTGATACTTCTCCCTCTCGCTCCTTCCACCTCTCCCTCCATCCCTCAACCCCTCAAGTCATTTCTCTTTCACTCCTCTGTTGCTCAGCCTCCTCTTTTTCCACTCCCTCACCCCCGCCTCCCCCTTTTCCTCCCTGGTTCTTTTTTGTTCACTGTCACTCTCTTTTTCTCCTCTTTTTCACCCCTTTATGCCCCTCCTTCAATTGCTGCTTCTCTGCACCTACTCTCTCTCTCTCTCTCTTTCTTTCTCGCTCGCTCTCACATACACAGACACACACACACATACAGACATACACACAACACACACAATAGCGCCTCACTCAATCCTGTCTAGCTCTGTGGCCCTGCTCATGTGGACACTCAAGCTCCTCAAATCCCACGTATCCAGAGGAGGGGTGCACGTTTTCACCCGCTCAGGATTGCACCGCTTTAACAGCAGCTCCAGTCTGGCACCGCAACGCTAACAATGTCCAACAGTAGTTTTAAAAATAGTTCTGAGGATTAGGAGCCCGACTGATACGGATCTTTGGGGGCCGATGCTGATATCAGAAGGAGAAATAATCTGGTCCCATTCTGCTGCTATCCAGACTCCACAGATCTGCATCCTCACATCCTACGTTTTTTGACCTAAACAGATTCCAGAACAGTGTAAACAGCAGCTGAAAAAAAGTAACTTGTTGGTATTGATACCAGAGAAGCCTCAAGCAACTTCAGACCTGCACTTTTTCTTCTTGCTGAAAACTATAAATGATTGATACTGTATTGACTTGCTCACTCATGTGGCATTAAGCTCAACAGACGGCGATAGAGGGAGTAAAGTCCTCTGACCTTTTCTTACGGATGGATATGAATGATCATGTTTGTTAATGTGTTCCTACAGAACGAAAAAATGATGGATGTTAAAGTATCTCTTAAAATTAATGAAGGTATGTTTAAGGTATTGATTAATTCTGATGATTAATTGAATTATTAAGAAAAAAGGTAGATTAATCAATGATGACAATAATAAAAAATTGCAGCCCGATCCTAAATTCAAAGTTTATGCTTCACAAACAGAGAGTAGGCCTATCGTTTATATGTATTTCTTTATAAGTATATTTTTAGCTTACATGTTAGCCCTCTAGTTTAATGCAGAAGCTGCAGAGTCATCACTTCCGACCTTCAGGTCATTGAACTCTCTCTAGGTTCAGTTTAGGAACAAGGCTGCGACTATGAGGCGAGGCAGGAAAAATAATAGTTCAGTAACAAGACTAATGACATCACGCTTATCTTAAAGTGACTCACACACACGAACACAACTGGGAATGTGGCCATTCTTGGACTAGGCCAGATAAATTCCAAATATAAAGTATGTGTTCAGCAAGATGACGAGTGTATTACACAGACCTAAACTAAGGTTGATGAGCAATCTGTACCCAAATTAAAAAAGTAAGGTAGAAAATTATACTATGAAATAGATCTTAATGGACTAGTTAGACAAAGGAAAGGTTATAGGAAGAGCTCTACATTTACATTAAATGATCGTTGAATCTCTTATGTTTGTTCACTCAGTAAAACAGCCAACAGCCAGTTAGCTTAGCATAGCCAAATGGAGAGAAGGGAACAAGCTCTGTCTAAAAGAGACAAAATCCATCTTCCAGTGCCTCTTGAGCTCACTAAGTAGATCGCTGTATCTTGCTTTATGTACAAATACCTACTTCCTGGAGTCTCACAGTATCCAGCTGTTAGATAAATTCAGTAGAGATTATAATACCATCCCAACAATACTAGACGGTGGCATTACAGTGCAACTGCTGTTTGGAGTAGCAAAGAAGAAAAGATGTATCTGTGTGAAACTAATCAACTTTAAAAGACGTAGTATCGGATCATCACATAGATTTGTGTATTCCTGGTTATCATAAAATTTCAAAAAAACAATATTTAAAAACCTAAAAACAAGACATTTTAAAAGTAACACTCCAAAATTAGTGTTATATTTACATTAAATATAAATTAGGCAAAATCCAAATCAATATGTTTAGAGGGAGAGAAGAGGCAGATGGACTACAGAGTGACACGTCAAGAGGCCAACCGTCTGGTCACCTGACAACCAGAGACAGGTAGTCAGAAACAGATGCTCAGGTGGACGTCCAGTCAGCGAGTCCTACACAGAGACAGCTGGCTCAGTGTGTCAGGCCCTGAGTGAGGACAGACCCGCTGACAGGAGACATTTGGGCGTACGAGGGGCCTCCTGCTGCTTTCTTTGAGACAGACGACTTACAGGGACAGAGCCCAGCTTATACCCCCCCTGTGACCGTCACTGTCTGAGACAAGACGCCGGCTCAGGAAAGATTTGGGAGGAATTTTTGTTTGGTGTGGGGAGCAGCATGTGGTGCAGTTGAATCGACTGCGATCACGAGACTTTATATCTCCTTTCAACTGCCTGTCAAGTGACAAACAGGGGCCGGCGGCCGTTAAGTGATTACTGTGTGTAACCCCGAGCAAATCGTGGTCAATGGGTTTCTTTCTTAATGAAAGTGTCAAACTACACTGAATAGCACCACATCAACAAAATGCGCTTTGATTCTCTTCCTGTGCAACATGCTTTATGGAGAGCTCCGCTTAATGGGAACAGTTCTTGGAAAATGTGACAGTCATGTGTTCGGGCTTCAAAGAAGATGACACAAGACTTTATGGCCCTGTGACCTTTTGGATTTTTACAAGTCAGATGTCTGACTGCAGGATGTCGCTGAAATCAAACTGTCGGGGCGGGGGGGAGAAACCGGGAACTTGATATATGAGAACAAGGCCAGTGAGCCTGAAAGAGGAGAGTATTAAGCTCTCCTTTTCAGATGTTGAGTTCATGTTCTTGTAACCAGTTCACTGACTCTCGAGCATCCGGTGAGAGAGCTCGAGATGAGAGCTCGAGACAGGGAGGAAGATGAAAGAAAATATGAGCAGGGCAGAGGAGAAGTGAGTCAGTAAGATCGAGATTGATGACTGATAGGGAGATGAGAAAAGGCTTACAGGGGGAGGGAGAAAGAGAGGGCCAGTAATCCCCCCCCCCACCAAAAAAAAACAGAGGGAAGAGAATGAGAGAAAAAGGGAGTAGGCTGAGATAAAGATGAAGAGGTATAAGGGGAGGAGAGAGAGAGAGAGAGAGAGAGAGAGATGGCAGTGGCATTACACCGGGCTGCGGAGTGACCTTCCCCATGTGTCCGCTCTCAAGGACAAAGTGTCATCTGTTAACGGTGTCCATTCCCCGATGGCTTATCTGCAGTAAACTAGTGTCCAAAAAATGATATTCATTGCTTCTCAACCCACCTTATCAGTTGAATAAACACTCCCAGGGGGGGATAAAGATTTCCGCCCCCTGACTCTCGACCACTGGCGGCGGCTGGCCTGATGTGCTGAGGCCGGCGTTTCTCAGTGGCCATGTACTGGGGGGGGGTGGGGGGGGGGTCATGATATACAGCGGTGGCTTTAGACAGCTTTAACACCACATGCTACATGCAGCAGCTCTCTGTACAACTCCAAAGGGGTTGAAAGAAAGTTTTCCCAAAAGCTGCTGCTTAGTTTGCATGTGTTAAATTAATATAAATGTTCCCCCCCGATGTTGGCAGACGGATTATAATTCAAAACAACAGTGTACAGTTATCGTGAGGATACACATTAGGTCAAAAATCCAACCAGGCAACCGCAGAGCAAAACATAAAGAAAATACACTAATTCTGTTTGTAAGCCTGCAGCCCTTTCGGGTTACTTTATAGTTCGGCGTGAAGAATTGATGCCACTTTCCATTAGGAAGTTTTCATTTTCATGTTCTGAACCTAAATTACATTTTCTGCTGAGGCACAAAAGTCCGACAAACAGCAGACTGCAGTCGGTAGCATCTAGAAATTACTCGTATTTCTTTTCACCACACAGTCCCTGCAACTGTTTAAAGTCTCGGGCTAAATGGTGGCTACTGTTAGCATGTTAGCATTTCCCTGTGACATCAATAGACTAAAGAGATTAAGCCTGAGATAATGGCTATTAATGGCATTTTCTAATAATGATTAATCAGTCTATTCGATAATTTCATCTATAAACAATTCAAAATTTGGTTATACAATTATTCACATTGATAACAGATTAGCAATACGATCAATTGAATAATGCATTTATTCGAAGGGCCAACATAGAAATCCTTAACCTAAAACATTGGATTTTTTTTTCAAAATTCTAGATGCATTTGCCAAATTCTGCTCCTCGTGGAAATATGAGAAGTCTGGCCTAAAAATGTGTTTGGGTAACTTTTACCTAAAAATCTAATCCACACACTTTCAGTCACTGATCTCTATTTTAGAGAATTCTGAGAAACGTCTCCGAATACAAATGTTACTTTCCCAAATCCCCTTGAACGTTTAGCAGCAATAAAACCTGACTTTGCGAGCTAGAAACATATTATTGAAAGTCGTAAATATAGAATAAAATACGGGATACATTGCACTGTTGTCGCTGGTCTTTCTCTCCCTACATGTGCACTTGACTCTAAAGATAAATTACACCCAAGTGGCAACAGTAGAGCCGGCGTATGTGTGTTGGCCTGCGTGTCTGCACTGGAGCACAGTCTCATATAATCAGTGGCTAATAACAACACGGTGGGAGTCGCTGCCTCGCCGTAAATCAATGGGCAAAATAATTGCTAATACACTGGTTATCGATTAGCGTGCCCGCCATGGACTCGTTTTCTGGGGCGACTGTAGCTTAGCGCTAACGCAGTGACAAGGGTAAAGTGTTATTTCTCAAAAAGGCACACGGGCCGACAGCTGGGCAGCGGAAAGAAATGACTAGAGGGGCCTCGGCAGTAATTCTTAATTGACACCTGTCAGAGCGATGGCGGCAGTCACAGCTGCTGCAGGAGAACGTCGTCCCGAGTCCTGTTCATCTGTCACTTTTCATATCTTTTATTCACAGCCACTCTTTTTTTCCTCCCAGTGTCGTCGTCTCACCCACTCCGCCTCGTACCCACCCCTGCTCCAACACAGATGTTCGAGGCTGGTTAACAGGAGCAAGTTGACTCTGAGGCCTCCAGCGACAACTCACGGCTGTTTTCAACGTGTAGTTCGCAGATCAGAGGCAGTTTTTCAGTCTTCGCTTAATTGACTTAGCACTTGACTCAAGTATCGGCCAAGAGAGAGAGAGGGAGATCCAATAAGAAGCGAGCAGCGAAGGTAATAAACGTCTCCGTGCCTGCTCTGGTGGTCATGTATCTCCAGTTCTTATCTCTTGGCTTGAGCACCGTGATTACCCCAACAGGCGCCGCCTCAGTGGCAATTTCTAATACATCAAGTGCAGGACTTGAGGGTACAAGCTCGGTAATATCTTAGATCACTGGAGCAAAATGCAGAAACCAATATCTGAGAGAGTCCTTCTGGCTGTGGACAAACTCGATCAACAGCAGCCAACGCTGGCTTATGTGGTCGCTCCAATAACAGCATCTGTCTGGTGCGCGGAGCATCAATCATAGAAGGACACACTCGAGATGCACTGGAGGAACATCACACTGGACTGATTTTTTCCACGTGCACGAGCGTTTACACTCACACACACGGGATGATAAAAACATGCAGGTCTGCTGTTCAGCAAATGAAAAAAAGTAGGGGAGAAGATCAACACACACACACACACACTCAACACAGTGTGAATAACAGTGGAAGCAGTCGAGACAGGGGCTCCCCCGAGTGCACACTGACCTCCCGCTGTGCCCCGGACCTCCCATCTTCTCGCTTTAAATCACGACTTGGCCATTTTTCTCTTTTCCTGCGTCCTCCTTTCCTTCCTCCACACTGAGCCTCACTCCCTTTGTCTGCGTCTTCAACTGCTTGCGATTATTAGACAAGCTCGGTCCAGTGTTTGTGTGAAGAAGCAGAACGCAGCTGGACCGCTTTAGGCGCCCCGATCACCCACAATGCTTTGCCACAGTCAACAGAGACAGTGGGAATATTGCAAATGTGCAGCATCTAGTTTAGTTTCCTAATAATTCGGTCATGATTAATCCCCGGATACTAATTGCCGCATACCACAAACCAGACGAAATTCATATTTGTGTTGGATTCAGTGCAAAACACCATTAGACTTGAATTTATGATCTGTGCCTTTGCTCTCAGTCTTTTCTCCTGCACCCAAATGGCCACTTTACTCAATCAGCAGGAAAAAACTGGGGCTCAGCCTGTATCCTTCACAGTAATTAGCAACCGCTGCCCTAAGCCCCTTAAGGACGGCCATGTGGATGATGTCATGCTTGTTATTATTCCTGGTATTATCTGACATCCCTACTGTACATTGTGGCTTTTGTTTTGCAGCTGCTTTGAATTGCAGCCAGGATATCTTCTTATATCTGTGAATGGAAAACAGGCGCGCTGAAAAATCAGGGACAATAAATACGTGCAGGATGTATTTAAGGCCGGGGATGCTGGTCCTGTGAAAAAAAAACGACCTTGTTCTCCTCATTTCTTTGTCAGAGCTCCTCGTGTCGTGCTTGAGTGAGAATCCAGGTTTTCCGGCTTCCTCTGAACCTCATTAAGCCCGGGGATAGTTTTACCTCGCGGGCTGCCGCTCGGAATGCCTTCACATCGTCACCCTGCTGGCGAGGCCTAATTCCCACATATTTTCAATTCGACCCTCTCTTTTCCATAAGAGCAGTCATCGATCTTCATTTGTCACTTAACCTCCACGAAGATGAGGACGGGGAGCGCGGTGCGTGCAGAGCGCCGGGTGTGTGTGTGTGTATTAGCGTGTGTCTTTGATTTCCTGCAGGCCCCTACCGGCTTCTGACAACACATGCAAATGAAAGCGCGGGTGTAGTGGAGTGTGGGATAGCAAATGTATCCACTGACTCCTTCAGTCAATGTCACCTGTTAATGACACTTTACATACACTTCCTTATCACCCCCGATCAGAATATTTCACTTGCACATTCCCATTCACACCCCCACACACACAGTTCTCCTGAAAAGAATGTCATTAAATACTTTATCAGCGTCCCGATAAAACCATCACGAGGCTCTAATAGTCGTCTCTCGCTGCCGACTTCCTAGTCGACAGGCGCCGTGAGCTCAATTCCTGCCGAGGAAAAAACACAACGCAAAGTAACAACAAGGAAATGTGTTAATGCTGCTCGTCTTTGAACTTGTTCTGTCAAACAAACCAGAAAGATGGAGCCGGAGAGATCAGAGGGCTGAAAGGAAAGTTTGAAGAAAATCTCTCAAAAATTTACAAGAAGCTACGAGCAACATTCTTTATCTATTAGAAATCATTTCCATAGAATATGATGCATTTATAAGCTATTTCACGAGCTAATCATGCAACCTTGAAACTACAACCAATCACAACCTTATTACAGGACCTGTCGGTGTCCAGCCCCATGTAGTTTGCAAGTCCAACAATCCGCTGTTGCCTCGTCTCGCCGCGAGCAACCTCTGCTGTTGAGTTTACACGGCAACAACCGGGGGTGGGCGCCCGAGAAGTGGCTAACACCGAGTTGATTACATCAAGGCGGCTCGCAGCCCTGACACCTTGCTGAATTTGTCAGCATTAATCGGTGGGGCCCTGTCACTGAACCGTCAGCTACCTGGATAATTAGGGGCCGTGGCTAACGATGCCGTCGCAGGGAAGAAGGAAAAAAGCTCAACTCCCCTCCCCCTCCCCCCCCTCCCCCTTCCACCCCAACAACCAACCCTTGAGTCGTAATTAAGAGACTGGCTTTTGCATGGAGGTAGTGATAGTGGCAGTAGAGCAGAATTTGTTTAGAGGAAAAAGAGAAAGCAGCGAGTGATGTCAAGAAGTGGAGACGCTCACGAAGGCACCGCTGTCTGTGTGTTGTGTTGGAATCGAGTGTGTGCGGCTCGCTGCTGACTGCAGTGTGGACAAACGTTGACGAGGGCTCTAATTAAAACACGCGTCGTGCTAAGCTATAGACGGATCATTAAAAAACGCAGCGTTTGTTTAAAGCAGAGACAACGCAACGTATATCAAAGAAATGAGCAGCACCCGGTCTCTTGATTAGTGGCTCCACTGCGGCTAGGATTTCCATCAAGAGAGCAGACAAAGGAAAAACGTATTATTGAGTTTAGGTTTGACGGGAACACATGTCCACATGGTCAGTATCACGGCATGTCATCAAACCAGCGTTCAGCATAGAAACTGCTCCTGGATCTGCGTCCTGCTCCATCACACAGTTTGCTCCACCTCTTCCTCCGGTGCCGTCTCACTCGGTAAAACTGGACGTTGTGCAGGAGAGGTAGTAAAAATCTGTGTATTTTTGTGCAGCTAGAACTTTGTAATTCGCGTGCAACACATTCAACTAAAGGCGTCCCGCTGTAATCACGGCGACATGTTGAATGATAAGTGGACAGATTCATTACTTAGAGTGACAGTGTTTGATTTAAGATAGGTCGTCTGGGGAGGTAAAAGCACGAGTAGACGTGCTGCAACGCCATTCATTTTCCTGCTGCAATCAAAACCCTGACCTCAGTATCAAGGCAAAAGTAGAATTATGGCCTCTTTGTGCATTTCACATACAGTATTTCACGTCCACTTATTAAACTAATTAAATGTAATGTGTACGACAAGCTGCCAAATTTAAAGAGGTAAACGCTGCTGATGCAAACAGCTCGACATCATGAACAGATTTAGCTTTAAACAGGGATAAAAATAGATGCTTGAGGGTCAAAGGTCACTTTTGTAACAACTTGATTAGAGCGGATATTATCAAACTTTCCTCTGGACTTAAAGTTGATGTTGTGCTGAAACCACCGCACTTCAATGAGGGTTGCAACAAATGATTATTACTGATAAATGTGGAAAATCTTTTTTTTTATTAGAAATAAAATATTACAAAACCAATGCCCAAAAGTTTTCAGTAAGAAAGTTGAGGTCTTCAAACTGCACATTTTTGTACGTCTGTTAATTAAAAACCAAAAAATAAAAACAAATTTACAATAATAAACAGAGAAAAGTCCTCATGTGTCAACACCTAAAAACAAACAATCTTTTATTCGCGTAATGCCTTCAGTCAGGATCATTCATTTCCTTTAGCACGTCAAATAAAACAGATAGTTTCAGTTTCAAATAATCCAAACCGTGGCCTACGACTAAATGTAAAAACAAACTGGGTAAAAGTAAAAACTCTAGTCTCCGTGCCTGCACTGCTTTATATCTAAGCCCTGTTATTTATTCTCGTCCTGATTATTCTCACTCGCCATCACCGCGCTGTGTTCAGCCTCCATTAATTACCCCAGGCTCCTGTGAGGAACACCTCAGAAAACAACTGCACTTCAGCGAGAAGAGACAGCGAGAAAAAAAAATGACGACAAATGACTGCAGCAAAAGTCTCCGCTGCTCAAATGGCACCGCGCTGAACTCAACTGCCAAAACTAACAGATGCAGTAATGTGGTTCCAAATGAAAGAACACTGATGTATTGTCACTGGTCATAATCTAGATAGGGTACAGCGCCATTACAGGGTCTCGAATCATCACTGTGACTGATGAAGCTGAGCCCATTTGAAATGGCATACAAAGAGCCATTGAATCCTCCCTCTCTCTTTCTTTCTCTCTTTCTTTCTCTCTCTCTGAGGAGCGTATGCAACGTTTCGTTTTAGTGCAACTCCAAAGTGACAAATCTAGGTTGTGGAAATATCTGGTAATGCATTGTAAAAATAGCCTGCGTTCCTAGGTGTGTACACGGAGGAAGCAGCCACACACACACACATACACACACACACACACATTGACATCAGTGGAGGTGTTGACGTTTTTTTTTCTTCTTTTTGATTGACCATACGTCAAGCAGTGGAAATAATGCACAGACAATGGCTTCCAAGTTGGGGAATGACAGTTACTGCGTGTGATGTATGTGTCCCTCACAAAAGCAGACAATTAAATCAATATTCTAAAGCGGAGCCGGAATGGGGCCACGCCAGAGCTTGGCTTGGATGACCAGTATGGAGGCTGGAAAACAGAGGAAACAACACTTTTTCTTCCTCTCTCCCTCTCTGTCTCTCTCTCTCTCCCCAGCGTTTGTGGCAGAGGTGGAAACAGACACTGCTCCTTTCCAGCGTGCAGACTCGCTCTTCAAACACATTTCTCTCTATCCATCACTAAAGCCTCGCGTCAATTAGAAATTACAGCCCCACAGAGTTCAAAGTCTTTCTGTCACAACCTTGATTAAGTCTGCTTAACCTCACATTTCCACCGCCTGCTTAACATTCTACAGCTGTTTTATTCGGCTTTGGTCATTACTGCACGAACTTCAAAGGTTCCTCTATCCCCCCCCCCTCGTCATTTGGAAATGCATGTCAATCACACACATCTCCCAGGGACATCAAATGGAATCAGGCAAACATGCGATTCTCTCACGCAGCAGTTCACGTCCGGTCGGCTCAACGACAACGAGTCGACGTGCAAAATGTTGGGATGCAGAAATTCTCTCAGAATATGAAATCACATGTTACTTTATTTTCTATGAAGAAAATGTGATTCCGGATGTGAGACACCTAAATATTTTCATACTAAAAAGGTCCTAAAAATTCCATTACATATTTGAAAACATGATTAATAGGTTTCTCATACCAGGAAGCTATAACATAAACATAACCTGGAACAAATAACATACCTGTACAGTTTGAAACATGACAGTGACTTTACATTTGTTGCTAAATGCTTTCAAATGATGGTAATACATATTCAAATAAATATGTAGAATCATCATTAATCTGTGTTTCATCCCAGAAGATTATGGTTTTAATTAAGTTAGTTATACTAAACGTGACTTTGACACAACCTGGTGTCAATACTATGCCTGTTTAGTGACTCTTGTGGTCCCCAACAGGGATTTTACATATTTTGCTAAATATTCTTAAATATTTTGAAGCATAATTAATAGCTTTTTTAATAGCAGGAAGAAATATTAAAGCAATATTGTTGTACTAAACTTGACTTCTACATCACCTGGTACCAATAATGCACCTGTATAGTGAATTCTGTTGAATCAAATGGTACAAATTGTTCTATATGTTGCTAAATAGTTTAATATTATGGTTTTACAAGTTACAATACATATTTGGAAATGTAATCAAAAGGGTTTATGATACCAGGAAGTTGTGTTATTAAGAAATCATTACTAAACTTGACTTTTACATCACCTGGTCCCAACAGCATACCTGTGTAATGACTTTTTGGTTACGTCATAAAGCGATTTACATACGCTGCTAAACAGCTGCAGCATTTCTACATATTTGCAAACATAATTAATAGGTTTTTAATAACAGGAAGTTATATTATCAGCAAGATTATAAACCTAACTTGTCTTTTACTACACTTGTTGCTAATAATGTACCTATAGGTTGTTTTTTATGGTGCCCAGCAGGGATTTTACATTCGTTGTCTCCTAGTTTATCACTGCATATAACTTGTGTGTGTCTCTAACATGTATGACAGCTCCGCACAGCTTGGTGCTTCTCAGACCTGAACACAGAGGTCAGGTCAGGAGTTTTTTGAAGTGACCATTAAGAGGCAGCCCTCCTCGCTTCACCCTGCAGTGTTTTAGGGCCATTCCTGTGTGGGACGCTTCCCTGTGATCTCGCTACGCCCCAGCACCCCAGCACTCTCTCTCTCTTCCCCTCCCTCCCGTGTTCCCTCCCCCCCCCTCGGGTATTAATCGCTAAGTATTTATCCCGCTTGAGAACTTTTCTTTCAATTTGTCTTTTCTCTGCTCCTCGGCGGGGGCAAGAAGTTACCCTTTGAGGGAGTCCGGCGGCCGGGGCGCATGCGTGTCTCTGTGGCGAATGATTTACTGATGTTTATCAGGAATGAATAGATCAAAAGAAGTCGCATGACAGGCGATCAATCAAGCATCAAATCAAGGGTGGCAATCCCGGAGCGGAACACGAGCTGAGAATGTGCCTCTGCTCTCTTGTGTTTTCTCTTCTTTTTTTTCCACTGGCACCAAACACATCAGACACATCGCCTGTAAGAGCGAGATAAGATGAGCTTTGTTGGGAGAACTTGGATGCTGGCAACCTATAAGTGGAGGATCGGCTTAGAAGCGTTGAAACTCCAGAGTGCAGCTGAGCGCTTTCATTTCACACCGTGGCACATTTGGCACCGAGGCGCATGCCTGCGTAAATGAAACAATACTGTTGCCAATCAAACATGCCTCACTTGATTAGTGGGAATAAACTCGCCCCAGTATGACCCGTGGTGAAATGGAGCAGAAGTCAGTGAACTCAACACACACTCTACAGGGATGTGTTGCCCTGCTGTAATGTGTCCCGCATCTGGCCTCTCTCTGTGTGCACTGCTGCGTAAACTTGTGTGCACATTCCTGGTTGTTTATTCTACGTGTGTGGGTGCGTGTTTGTGTGTGGGGGAGATAAATAAAGTGCGTGTGTTTCCAAAAGCAGGGGTGTGTTTGTTTGCAGAGCCGGGGCTTACCGTCTGACCGCCGCGGCGCTTGCTGCTTTATCCTCGGCATGCTGCTGCAAGACTTTCCGCTTGACTTTTCATGCAGAGATCAGAATAGCGGGGACGAGACGGGAGGAAATCAAAGCCAGAGCCGTTTTGTCTCTTCGCTCCTCCGGTTCTTTGGGCTGGACGAGAGGAGGATAGCTGGGCGGACGACCGAGTAGATCCCTCGCAGGGTGAAGGGGTCTCTGCTCGGCTCTTTCAGGGCGAGGGGTTTTAAATCTCTCTGCGTCTCTGGTCGTTTGGGGAATCGGTGCGTCCCGGTGAGAAAAAAATTAAAAAATGAAGATTGCAGTGGATTCAGCTGGAAACGGGCTCGTCCTTTAACTTCTGCCGATCACACAAACTCATCGCGGGCTGCAACAAAAATAAAATAAGAAAAAGCTCCGTGCGGATCTCAGTCTGTACCGAGGAGGGATATGGACAGCTGCCGGAGCTCCCTTCACCGCGATCCCATCAAAACCGCGTGTGCCAGCCCCTTCACCGGACTATTTCTCATACCTCTCTATTCGCAGCGATCGTGGAGGCACGCGGAGCTTCCTGTCTCTCCTTCAACTCGCCCGGTGGCGGAGTCCAAACTGCGGCGCGGTGCGTTCTCTCTCTCTCCGGCTGCGCGTCCGACACGGTGCCCGCTCCGGGTATCCGACCGCTTCGGAGAGGAAAGAGAGGAAAGAGTGACACGTTAGTGGAGCTGGGTGTGTGTCAATCAGTCAAGTGTGTGTCTCTGTGTGTGTGTGTGTGGGTGTGTGTGTGTGCGCGGAGAATCCCACCCCCCCTACATTATCCGCGTCTCCGTGAAAACACCCCTGGATCATGAAATACTCACATTTTCGCTGTTCGCCCGATTTGTCAACACGGACACTTGACGAATTTCTCAGAAAGTCATGAGGAGACACGGGGAGCAGACGCGCCCTCCGACCACCACACTCTTCCTCCTCCTTCTTCTTCTTCTTCTTCCTCTTCTGTTGTTCTTATTATTTCCTTGTTTTTCTTAAATGTCTAACTGTTTATTCTCTTCTTTTTTTCCCCGAGAATAAAAAGAAAAAAGAAACAGCGTGCCCCGGATATTCTCCCGCAGTGGAAAACGTGCGCACGTTCGGTGATGCGCGGCGCATCCAGACAGCTCCCACTGATAGACAGACACATCCAGCTGCCTTTCCGGCCTCTCCTTTACTCCACCCCTCCACGAGCGTCACCCTGACAGTCAGAGCCCACCTGTCAATCCGCTGCTCTAATTGTTCACTGGGATGGCTTTCATTTCAACGCCTTCCTGCTCCCTCCATCACCCACCCCACCCTACCCACCCCTCCTTGGCGCACGGAGCCAACAGTGTGGGGGCTACAGACGCGCGTCCCGATCGTGGACACAGGAGTGGACGATTGGTAAAGAAGATGATAATAATAATAACATGGAATGAGAGGTGACTCTTAAAAAGTTGATGTGTGTGTGTGAGGGAGAGATTTGATATAATAGTCACTGCTGCTGGAATTTGTGCGTACCATAAGTTAACGGTGTATTCTTTCACGCAGGATTTGTCCTCATCTAATTCCCCCCCCCACCACACACACACACACGTATTACAAAAACAAAGAAGATAGATCCACCATATAAAAATCACCTATAAACCTATTAGACTTTGTTGATCCCACACAAGCAGGATAATCTTTGCCTCACGCACAGACAGATCAGGGCCTGGCTGATTATTTGGATTAGAACCCCGGAACATCAATCACCAGTAATTCGAGCGCAGAGAGAGACTCTGGAGGGGAATCGTGTATTTTAAAAAAAGGCTGCTGCCAAGAAGTCTAAACATCTTCTCCCTTTGCTCCCCCCAAGGTAAATAATGTTTAAGAATAAAACACGGATGAGATTGGAGTTTGCAGCTCTGTCTTAAAGTTTTTAGATATTTCCAGTGGCCTCTGTTATAGTGGGGCAATGGAGGCTGCGGATCGATTTGCTACACCTTTTTACTGAGTTTTGTGGTGAAGGGGAGGGGCTCTGAATATACAAGAGGCTCCATTAATAGCCTACACTGCGTCCTATAACTATTATCCTCCGTAAAGTGTTTATAAAGGGCACGTAACTGGGCCAGTGTTATCTTAAATGAGGGGCAGGGGGCTGCTCTGCAGGACAGAGGAGAGAAAGAGAAACTCCCAGGCTTGTTTTTAAATACCGGGGAACAGAGGGTGTGGTGATAATCACAACACAGAAGTTGGATGGCACGAGAAGTGGCTCAGTTCAGACTGGATGCGCCTTCCCCCCCACCCCCCACCCCCACCTACGCCTGCAGCCGGACACGGGACTCATCCAGCCCCATGGAGGCTCCAGTCCGGGCTGGAGCTTTGGAGCGGATCATTTACAAGGAACTGGATTACTATGCACAACTTCGGTGCGAACAGCCAGACGGGCCCACTTCAACCAGAGCTGGTGAGTTTCTTAACATTTCCTTTTCCTCACGTTTTCAGTCACAAAACAGAAGCAGCAGCCGCGTTGTCGCCGTGTCTTTACGCACACGAATAAGCCTCTCGAGAGGAATCGTGCGTCTTTACGCGCGGTGCCAAAGTGTTGATCTACGAACGCAGCATGTCTGAGGACGCTTATTATGTGGTAAAAGAAAAACAAGGTACCGCCCCAACATCTGTCTGTCCCTGTCTGTCAAGAGCGACCTGGCCGCTGATTGATGGAGCAGACCTACGTCACCACAATTTCCAGACAGACACACAAACAGGAGGGCTGCGCCTTTGTACAAGCTCTATCCAGATTTACAAAACGTCTTCACATATATAATCTGAGTTACTTCTTTAAAATAGTTCCTATAATTACAATGCATTTATTATAGTGTACACTAAATGTTAATGGTATTTCAGAGTCATTTTACCAGTCTAAAGTACATAAGCAAAATATGAATCTGAATTTATTGAAATAAATTATTAGCCCTGTGGTTTGAAACTATTTTCAACATTCAGCCCTCATGAAAATATGATCTTTATTCTGTAAAATGTCAAAGTCCGTGAAAAAATCTGAAGATTAAAATAAACCCACCCTCCTCTATCAAAATAAAGCTACACAAACATGACCATAGGCTATAGGATTTGTTATTTGTCAGTGTTAAGTGACACATACTGTTGTTGTAAAGGTTTTTAAGCAGCAGAGAGAATGTAGTGGAATCACAGCAGCTTGTGCAGGGTCTGATCCCAGGCCAGCAGGGGGGGGACATGTGGTTCAAGAGGCAGGGGTAATAACCACCTCTGCACCAACATGTCTGTGTATGAGCAGGACTCACGCTCCAGTTTCTGTTATTACAAGGAAGTTTCTATTATATTTAATCTTTTTCTTTATTTCTACTGACATTTATACAAGAAAAACAAAACCACTGTTGTTTAAGTTCTTTTCGTTGAGGTGTTTTTGTATCTTTACAGCTGAATTATTAGAGAGACATATTATAAAATGTTGGGATTTTGTTACAGAAACATTTTAATCACATTACAAATCACCTGAGGACTGAAAATAAAATACTTGCTGGTGAGACAAACAATAAACTGTTTGTGAATTTACTACTTAATGTACCCACTGTGTGTACAATGGATTCAAATATGATTGTATTTCCACACACACACACACACACACACACACATACACAGGCGTTTATGATCAGAACGTCATGATCTAAATTGCTTTGTACAGTTGTTACACTTCCTGTGATGCGACCGCCCGTGTCCATGTGCACGTATGACAAAAGCCGAACACACAAACAGTTGTTTCCCACCACCACCAACACCACCTCCCCCCAGAAACTTGTACACATGAAGCCCCTCTTCCACGTTAACTGTGGCGCGGTGACAGCATCACGACATGTCAGCGTGTTTCCTCCTCTTCTCCCTCAGAGCCTGTGAGAACGTGCATGTATATTTACATACATTATTCTCTACTTTCTGCTGTCTCCCTCTCTTTTTTCTAGGTCTGACGTGCGAGCAGCCATCTGAAGATCATGAAGCGAAGGAGTCCTGCAGGTTCTCAGATCAGGTGAGGGACCCAAACTCACGTGAGCTGATAATAACATGTGAATACTGAACATATTCAATAAAATTGTATGTTTCTCATAAAAATAAATATATTAGGAATACTATGCCAGACTAACACTAACTTCACTCTTTTAGTTTTTGTCCTTAATAATATGAACATGAAAAAAATGCCCCATGATTTATAGTCCAATTTTTTTTGTCAACTGTTTTGTACATTTTACGTGAAGATTGCAATTACTACCGAACTGTATTTGTATATTATTTTTATAATTTAACCTCATTTACTATATTTACTTTTAGAACTTTTGCTGAAAGTCACCAAACAATTTTGGACATTATTTGCCAATTCAAAAAAGAGGTTTGTAGATAAAAGAAAATATTAAAGAACTAAAAAAAAACTCAAACAACAACCCGAGTAATTGTTTCTTTTTCATTTTCTTTTTTGTCTTTTCAATCCTTCTGCACTTCATAAATTTCCTTCTCCTCCTCATCCTCACTAACACAGAGACAATCACATGATCCACCATCATGAGCTTTTCTTCATTTACATCGATGCTAGACAAACAACTTTCAGTGTATTTGAAAAGGAAGTTTTGAGACCATAACGGATAAGTACAATATATAAATATATTGCTTTGGTCAGATTTACAGAATTAATACTTTGCCCTCAGGAGTAAATTATTTTTAACACGTCTTCTCTTCATTTCAGTCCGGTTAAGGGATTTATTTTAGGGATATATATATATTATATTGACAAAGATCATACTGACCCAAGCCAAGAATTTAATGCCTAACTCTTCACACTCATAAATAATTAATGCTGTGATGCATATGTTTTGGCCTGTGGCGAAGCAGCCGAGCCATTTTGCAACCATAAACCTCTGATGTCAAAACATTTAGGGCTCCTCTGGCGTGAAAGTGCACGAGCAGGGCACCGCACAAATCCAGCTGCAGGAGTTTGTGGTGTTTAGAACAAGTTTCATGAAATATAACTTTTCTTTTTCTTTTACCTATTTCATGTTATTTGTATAAAGATCTTCCACAGCAGCACCGGACGCCTTTACTTATCCTCCGCAGACTGAAATAAAGAGGAATTCTCTCCCCACAGTGTCATTCAAATAAGTGAACATTTGGAATGACGAAGGCTCACAGTTTATGATAATTCCTCTGCTCATAATCTGGACTAATCTTCAATCAATGATGGGTCCCTATCAGATTCCACACACTCATTGACAGGCTGAATATAAGAATATATAATAAAAAATTAATAAAGAGGAGGCTCTAACTTTGACATGAGCTATATCTCCACATCTATCAGATAAGACTGCATAATTAAAATGCCAAAGTGTGAGTATGGAGGAAGAGACAGAGAGGGAGACGGCAAGGTTTTGATATTTTATAGAGATTTACTTTTCCACGACTTGTTTAATGTGTAGACTTAAAAAAAAAGATGTGTTGCTGTACTTTTGACAATGCAATTAAAGGTTTGTAATCCCCACCACGCATGAGCCTTTTTTCTTTTTGTGTGATTTTGTCAGTTTTGGACAAAGGATGTGGTGAAAAAGCTGCTCAGCGGTCACAGACGCAAGTTTATGAAAGGACGGGCGTCTCGGAGGGATTGGAGGTGTTGTTTTATAGAGGCTCCGAGCTGAAGGGTAGAGGGGGCCACTTCAGCTTGTTTACACAAACTATGAAACCGCTGTTCAGCAGGATATATTTACCGTGTGTCTTTTTAAACACGAGCTCCGTTCACGCACCAGAACGGGAGGGAAACTTTATCTTGCACTTTGAGACAAACCGTGTGACACAGAGGTTTCCCTGCCTCCTGGGGCAACCTTGAGAATAGGGGAAAAAAATTCTGCCTAATAAAGTGACATATTTCACATTTTAAACAAATACCTGCCTACCTGACACGCACGCTCGTTCGCTCTCCTCCTCCCGGGCTTTTTTGTTTTCTGTGACACGTGCACTCCAATTAGCATTTTTCAGCCATTAAGGAGGAAAGAGAAACGGCTAAATGTTTGTCTCAGCCGGCCCCTTTCCTCCCCGACAAGACTTTTCTTTCTGAGGCCTGATGGAGAAAAAAAAACGAACGGGAGAAAGAATCAACATTTTTTTTACATTCAGACAGACTCAATATTATCCTCGGTGTTAACATTATCTTCTTCACACAACAATTACCAGCAGCTTTGTGCGAGAAAGTGATGTGACAATGCAGCCACTAGGGTTTGTGAGGGCTGTTGTCAGTCTGCATTTTGGAGCAATTAAAAACGATTAAAATGATTTTTTTGTAAGAGAACATAGGGGAGAAGGATTATATTTCTTCCTGGGTGACATCCTGTGATCTGTTAACTGAATGTTTCACTGTCTCAGACGGAGGAACACCAGGCAAAATGCAACTAACCTTTTTCTACGATAAAACACAACAGTCTCTGGAGGATAACACGCAGAAAGAACGTTCAGATCAACAGCGGGAGCACACTGAGAAGTCGAGTTTCCTTTTTTTTTGTCATCTGTCCTCTTGTGTGTCAAATTAGAGCGTCCTAATCTTCAGCTTTACTCCTAAATTTAAATCAGCGAATTTTCAAATTGCTCAGATCCCTCGCTGCGGGCTTTGGCTGCGAAAATCTGTCAGCGCCACTGGTGCGCTGTACGTTAAGGGAGGAAAATGCTCTTAAAAAGGTGCTTTTCTGACATTAAAATGACTTGTGTGCACAGCGCCGCTCGATCCGCGTAGTTTGAGGCATATATTTATGAATAGGAACCTTTAATTAGGGCTTGTGTTTCCTCCCTAGTCACATTGAGGGATGGTCCTCGCCGACATTCATTAATGATAATCACCAAGAGCGATGGCATAGCTACAGGCCAAGTCTCCGGGGACCCGACACTTGAAAAGAAGCATTAAATTACACAGAGGGACTCTTTAATTGCAAAAAGGAAAATATATAGCCATCATTGTTAAATATGATCTTTTGTAAGCCTTTACTGGTTCAAGGATTTGTCTGAGGGTTTCTTATCCTCACAGTCTCTCAAACGGATCTAGAGCTATTTCTGCGATAATGCACAGAGCCCCTTGGATTTATTTATCAAGCAAAAACTGAGAATGTGGGATCATTTTTCACGTTAGCATTTTGTTGTATAATCACATTCCATATGAAAATATAAAGCAAGACATAGAGTGACTGCGCATTCACAGAAAAGTTGTGTTTGACCTAAAAACACAACTTTATCAAGCTCAATCTGTAGGAAACATGAAAATTGCACAACAGCTTCGTCGGGGAAAAGCAAGATTGTGCACATGCGACTGGCGGATTCCACTTATCTTAAGTCCATCTTTAAGATAAGAACGATTACCGTTTATGTACATGTGCGTCTCAGGACAATAAGATATGTTCAAAACTGTGTTTAGACACTAATATCAAGATGTGATATTCCCTGAATAGATCCATTTTGAAAGTATTGATTATTTTATAATGCTAATTTACTCTATTTATCAACTTGTAAATTTTGCGATAATGAGCGATATAATTATTTACAGCCTCTTATCTTGTTGTCCTCTGGTCTGGATGAGCTGTTCTTGATCTGTGTCCTTGTGGTGAAGACCGGCGATGCAGCTGATACAAACAAATTCTTCTTTGTTAATGAAAAGATCTCGATCGGGGGGGGAAAAAAAGTTGTGCATGAAGACACACACAGACATGACGCACACGTTCGTACTCACACACACAACCTCGTGACCTAATTGCTCAGCCTCACTCAACTAATTAATCACAGCTGACTTAACATGGTGACAAGGTTAGG
This sequence comes from Pseudopleuronectes americanus, assembly GCA_038501795.1. Classification (NCBI taxonomy): domain Eukaryota; kingdom Metazoa; phylum Chordata; class Actinopteri; order Pleuronectiformes; family Pleuronectidae; genus Pseudopleuronectes; species Pseudopleuronectes americanus. Next base: position 7,143,865 of record CM076731.1, on the reverse strand, counting down.
TAGGTGACATTCTCCAAAAATCTGCCTCCTCTTTTCCTCCTTCCTGCTCCCTTCTAACCCTCCTCGTGTTTCTCCACTTGGCTTCTTCTTCCTTTATCCCTTTTATTTAGCCATCGCTAGTTTCCCCCTAAACTACATTTCTCTTTTTATTTCTCATTTCTTTCATTATTTTGTGGAATCCTTTCTTCCACGTCATCTGACTTTCTACCTTCCTTTCTAGTTTAATTTGTTCTTACTTTCTATTTTCCCTTCCTTTCTTTCTTTACTTTCTCTCTATATATCTTTATTTTCTCTTCTACTCTTCCTGTTTTCCCTTCCTTCTTTTTCAAGCTCTCTTACTTTTCCACATCTTCCTTTCCTGTTTTTTCTTCCTTCCTTCCCTTCCCTTTCTTTATTCCCTTCTTTCTGTCCATATCCTTCTTTCCTTCCTTCCACTATTCCTTCCTTTCCCATCTATTCCTCCAATCAGATCTTGCCTATAGCTTGACTCGTAGAGCATAACTTCTATTTTTACCTGCTATTTGGGTGGGGTGGGGTGGGGGGGGGGTGGTGGGGTTTGCTTCGCAGAGGTAAGAGTGGGCATGCTGGGAAAGAAGGAGGGTTAGGGGCGGGGTCACCATGCTCCATTAATCAAAAAGAATGACACTCATGTCGTCCCTGACAACCATCCTGCCACCCGTACGTCTGTCCCCCCCCCCTCCCTCCATCCCACTCAAACGGGACAACTTTAGTGATGGGGAGGGTGAAGGGAGAGGAAGAGAGGGGGCGGGGGAAGGGGGGGAGGGACGGGGAGGTGAGCGAACTTTATTAATCAAGCGTCTCAGATTAATTGTTATGAAGTGTCACCCGATAAATTCTCCATTTGGATTTAATAATCTTGGGGGTAGACTTAACAATCTCTGTCGTGATTTGAGTTTTATTGAAGAGGCTGAGTAGACGGAGAGAGTGAGGGGGAGAGAGAGAGACAGAGAGAGAGAGAGAAAGAGAGAGAGAGAGAGAGAGAGAGAGGGATAGAGGGAGGGAGAGAGAGATGCAGTGACACAAATAGCTTCTCGGCGGACAGTCCCTCTCCACATGACAGTTATGAAATACAATTATCAGCGAGATCTGCTTAAGAATTCATCAACTGCACCTCTGCTTTCCAAGGAGAGGAGGAGGAGGAAAGAAAAAAAAACCCTACATACAAAGCAAGTCTTAACTGATAAGACTTCTCTCTTTCCTCCCGCAGCCCTTAAACTATCATCTCAATTCTCCCCCCCGTCTCAGACGTGTTAAGTCACTGTAAAGGTGCGGCGCTGCTTTGAAACACACCGCGTGGTATATTAAAGTGTATATCATTAGGTAATCAGGGAATATGGTAAATGACACACCACATGCAAATCACCCGACGCCGTGAGTAGTTTGTTTGAAATGTATTACCCGTTGGTTTGCGTCGGGGTCAATAATAGCCGTTAATCTCCCCGTGCTGAGGAAATATACTGTCACCGGATTGCTCGACGCCCTGTCAGCTCCAGGAAAGTAACGGAATCATAAAACGCAAATGATTTCAATCAACTGTCGTCTAATTGCAGTCGTATCTTTTGAAACGAACGAAGAATGGCCAACGCGCAGGTTGACAGTGTGCATAAAATTAGCATAGCTTTGCATATTGCACTGCCATTAATGTTAGTTTTATTGGAGACTCGGGTGATCCTGTTTTGTTATTTTTGGTGCGTTTCTCTGGCATTGTCTTACAGGAGCAAGGACAAAAAAAATACATCCAGCAGATAGTTGTGATAGAAAATGGTTCAGCCCAACTAGCGTTTTGACGTTTTAGCAAAGTGGAGCTAATTTCTGCATCAGAGAGCGGAATGTGGCCTTGTCTCTGTCTCGCAGCGTCTGATCCAGGGAGGCTGTTTCCTAATCTGCCCAGTGAGGCTGCGTTGACAAAAGAGATCTGAGGGATAGAAAGCGGCTCTGTCTTTGTTCAGAGTAATAATGGAAAAGTCTTTATGGGACTTTTTTTGGGGGGGAGAAGCTTGTTAAACATGTGCCTTTAACTACACGTTCCCTCCTGCACCAGATATCATCCTGATCAATGACGCCTGTGCTCTGTGAGAAATTACGACGGTCGGATCCGCGGTAAATGTTTTAGCTATCAACACTGCTTCATCGGCTGTCGACCAATCCCTCAGTGACACCCACACCGCCGCCTCAGCCTGGTTAAATCCGAGTCCTTCTCCTCCCGTCGGTGAACCGCCGTTGTCTGCCTGTGATGTGTGACTCCTGAACGATTCCTCGACTTCAGGCTCATCTGTTTTCGGCCGGGACTGGAGCGCCTGGGTTGAAATGAGATGGTGGAGAAATGTTTAAATAATGTTGTGACAGTCGAGCACGGCAGGAGGCCGGACGCCGGAGAAAACCCTCAGTGCCGCTTGAGTTGAACTGTATAGTGACAAAGTGATTAAGAGCAGACGAAAAGCCATTGTGTTTACACTTCAACCGAGTTATTTCAGACGAGTTAAGAGGATTTAAAACCTGATCAACTGAGCTTTAGTGCTCATCAGCCTCTCTTGGCATCCTCTGTATCTACGGAGTCTCTTCGGAGAGGTTGGTCTGACTTGATGTGTTCAAGTACAGGCTTCAAGCATAAAACATAACAGCTTTTGTGCTTCAATTAACTCGGCAATGAAAAGAGCTTGCATTAATGTGCTGGAGTAATTCAACAACAAAGTTTCTGCAGTTTTCTGTACGTTATCTTTTCTAATAGCCGGCAGGGCAAAGATCAACCTTCTGAATTCATACTACGTTATGAGAGAAGAGAAATCGACCTGAACCAAGGCTCAGTCTGGTTAGCTGTGGTATAAAGTTACATGTGCAAACAGATTTAAAGCAATGGATCAGAATTCATTCAAAATAAGTTTGAACGTATCATGAAAATGTTTAAATCCAAATATCCACTTGTAGTCACAACAGGATTGTGAGACTCATGGTCTGGTTCAAAACAGGAAAAGTCCAGATGAAATGTGACCAAGCCCCCATCCACCTCCGGGATGTGCCGCTACCAGGAATGAATCTAGTTCTTCTTCTGAAAAAGTTGTTATTTTGTAACTGATACTGAAATAAACATCTTATATCACATCCTTGTACTTGTGTTCTTGCTGTTTTGTTTTTCTCTGCCTGTCGAGTTGCTTTCATACATGCAGTGAAGTCTGGACGTACAAGATTCACACCAAGCCAGTAGGCGAGTTGTTTCCATTTCTAAAGACATCCCATCACTGGTGTTGGCTAACTGGAGAATCTCCTCCAAAGAAAAACGACCTAATCAGGCGTCCAGAGACAACAACATGCTGTTTGTGACACAGCCCTCTAGTGGTCACAGTAATTAGGACTATTGTCTATCAGGGGCCAGGTAGGAATTAAGGTTTTATGTTCCTAAGCAACAAACTCAAAAGACCAAACTGTCACACGTGGGGGGGGGGCAGCTGTTGGTTTCCTACTTCCTGCCGCCTGTCAACACGCGTTTCTTTTAAGCACGGCCGTGATTGTTACCTGACATAATTAGCTTGGTTACCACGACAACAGACATCTCCTTAACCCAAACAAAGATCAAAGTCATTTGTGTGCCTAAAACAACCCAGCATTTACCATATGACTGACACATTGTGAAACATGGATTTTTTAACATCTGAAATAAATAATCTTGTCTAGTTCTATGCTGCTACATTTAAGAAATTGACTTAAAACCCGCTTGGGCATTTTAGAATTTATTTTTTTGTTGCCATAATCGACAAAGATACATCTTCTCTGTGGCTGTAAAGAAATAAATAAAAGATACAGCTCTCCGCCCAACTGATCCCCGCTCCCTGCGTCTGCCCCAGTGGTCAAGGACACCCGTATCAGTGCACGTCAGGCTAGGCCCCATCCATCAGACGGCTATGGGTAATGGAATCAACCAGTGACAATGATCATCAGCACTGCAAACAATGGCCCATAAACATCCCCTGACAAGTGGTCAAATGCGAGAGAGGACGAGGTGGGGGCTGGGTGAGGGTTTGAGGGATTGTGTGTGTGTGTGTGTGTCTGTGTGTGTGTTTGTCCAGATGTGTGAGTCAGTCAGACAGGGGCTGTAACACGAGGTGAAGCGGTGCTGCGGTGTAGCAGAGAAATGGAGAGGAAGACATCTCCCTGGGGACGATGCGGTGGAACCAACATGCTACCATCCGCAAACAAATGTCCCCCGCGGGTCGGAGTTCAAACATGCCTCAGCTTATTTCAAGAGTTTGCATCTCGCACTTTATCTTCAAGATCAGGTTTTTATCTGAGTTGTGTTTTATTGAATCACCTGCAGCAGCGAGGGCCACAAAAAATAACAGGAGATAAGATTCATATGCACACACACACACACACACACACACACACACACACACAACACACACACACTCCCACTCCCACACCCACTCCCACACCCACACATACACATACACACACCTCTCTTTGTCTGGGCTTTTTAATGAAAACTCTCATTGAAAATAGGAAATTGAGAAATATTAAAAACTTCTAACCTGTATTAAAACAAAAGGCCCTAAACTTGCTGCTGATGCCAAAATGGTTCAAACAAACTCTGGGCGATCATTGTTTCCCCTCTCTCTCTCTCTCTCTCTCTCTCTCTCTCTCTCTCTCTCTCTCTCTCTCTCGCTCTCTCGCTCTCTCTCTCCCTCAGTCAGCAATTAGGGAGGTAGAAGAATTTAAAAGAAAGTCCTTTTCCTTTCTTCTTTATGTTGAGTTTCCATCGCGATGAGAAGTTGTTGCTTTTGTCAAGCGGGGTGTTTCGTCACTCACAATTAAGAGCGCCCACACACACGCACACACCAGCGATTTAATTAGCCGCCATTTGTCTCGGCTTTCCCTCTTTCCCTCTGTTTATCCAAACGTCAGGAATGACACGGGCCAATTAGTGCAATGAAATAGTTTAGCCACTTGGAACAGTACAAACCAAGTGGGATGTTTTGCTCGGAGCTCGTGGACTCGTGTGCGGCATTGTGTGTGTGTGTGTGTGTGTGTGTGTGTGTGTTTGTGTTGGGGGAGGGGGGGGTAGGTAGTGTACAGGGGGAGTGGGATAAGAAAAGCACAGCAGGTGTTATTCAAGTAAAGATATATTTGTCGTTTGGTTTTTCCATCACTAGGTCAATACTATTTGTATAGTTCACAACAAAGATGGTTTTCTCATCGGGAGGAAACATGTGTAAAGAGCTCTGAGTGGTCATCAAGAATTGAAGCGCTATACAAACACAGGCATTTGTTTACATGTGATGCTGCTTCTCATCATTTGGTGTTTTGTCATCGGTGGCAGGATAAATTGACCCGGGGATTGGCTAATCCAGAGAAACCAGGGACAACAGCTGGATAACGGGCTCTGCAGTGATTTACTAATTGTCTTCAAATTAATAATTGGCAAAGCTGAAGTGCAGATCTAAGTACTTGCTTGTATCTTTATCGAAGAAAAAACGAGAAAAAACGAGCTGAGACGATATCATTAACAGTCTCTCCAAATTGAAACAGTCATCAAGAGTGTCTCTAAACGTCTCCGGCAGCTTTTTTTTGTGGAGTGCGAATGAAATCTCGCTCATTTTGCTGGTGGCTACATGACTGATGTGTTGAATGAGACAGTCCGTTTTGACGCGTTTGAAGGCTGCGGGTTTGAAGTTTATGATTCTGAAGTGCCGGCATATGCTTAGCGAGATAAGCAATTTGACACACAGACATCACAGCCGGCAAATCTTTTCGTCTGGCTGCCTTGAGTGTCCGACGCCGAGCGCTTTTTCAAGAACACTTTACAACTGTCACAACTGACTGTCAGCGCCCGAGTGACGCACACGCAAACGAGCTCATTTTTGAACACACATTAAGACAGCTGTCATATCAAAAAAAAATATAAATTCACTCAGACTAAAAATACCATTAATTTGATCTCGGCCGCTTTAAAAAATTAATTTTCCGTTTGAGAACCAAAGAATCCTGCGCTTAAGCGTCGGTTTGTTCATTAGAGTAATTAAATCAACGCCAGTGAAGCTGGATTTGACGCGCGAGTCATTGAACGCAGCACAGCAGCAAAGTCAAAGGAAAGAAAAGCTGTTGTTTTGTCTCTCTGAATATTTGACTGAGGATCTTAATATCAGGAATCAAACACACACACACGCTGCATTTATATATGTGTTAACATGCAGTATATGCGTACCTTAAAACACATGCACATTCACACACACAAACACACGGGGTCAGACGTGCAAACAGTCTACACACCTGAGCGCACAATAACACATAAACACATGATTACCACTACACACACACCCCACCACACACTGCACTCACACACACAACACAAGTTTCTACCCTCCCTCCCTGTTGTTTATACAGAGACGCTGACGCAGACACACACCAACACCAAGAGGGATAAAATAAAAAAAATAAAGAAATCTGGCAGAGCAGCGTCCTCCTGTGTCGCCCTGAGTCACATCACCTGACGAATAAGAACGTGAGTCTCATCAAACAGTTCAGATTCTCTCGTCTCTCTTTCTCCGTGATCGGACTCAATTCACGCTCCCATTTGTTTCCAGACAAAATGGAGACCATAAGTGGGGTCACGCTAAGAAATAGCCACTTCCCTGACCTTGGCTTCTCCAGCAATGTCTGCAGCATTATCAGCTGAAACATCCGCTATTAGGAGTTAACAGCAAGAGACGTGTGTGCAGGAGCAGCAGCAGCAAACCGGTCCAGTGGCTCAGGGCAACACATCCGCATCACAGCGGCTGGTGTCACCTACAAGCCACTTGTAATCATCCCTGAGAAGAGAGAGACTCTTTGCTCTTTTGTGATTTGAATTCAGAGGATGCGAGTAAATAAAGACACTGTGTGAGCAAACTGTGAATTATTAAGACTATACATATAGATATCACACATTTATATCTCAAGCTTTGTCTGTGTGCTGTTAGTTTGATTCTAGAATGACTTGATGTACACTAAGCAACATATTAAAAATAATTTGTATATTGTGGAATTTGTTACAGTTTTTATTTGCAGGTGATAAACTTAATTTCTCATGATCAATTTCTAGTAAAATCAAATCAATACAACCTCAAAAATAGGATGATTCTTAATAATCATATATTGATTAATGCAGTAGGGCTGTAACCTTTTTATTTGAAATTTGAAATGGGTTGAAAAAGGTGGAATATTTGATAAGGAGTGGTGACACCAAATACAAAATTCAGTGTCACTCCGATCTAGTGCATGAGCTGTGGAAAACTAAAACTAAAAAGAAAATCACAATCTGAGAATTAGGTCTCAAATAACACTACTTTACAAAGGTATTTGTTTTAACTACCTCGGTTAAATGTAGATACAAATAGAGATAACTATCATTTCTTTGAACTAGATCTTTGCCAGAAGCCTCAGTACTGCAGTCCAGCGTGTAAAGTTTTCTGTCAGACAGTTTAAAAACGTTTAATATTTGATTTCTGGCCAAACATGAATAAGTTTTGTTGCCTGACAAACGTCTGTCAAGGAAATCCATGACAACACCTAAGGTGATTGATTCTATTATAAACTTCTTCATGAATAACCCAGCGCTATCTTCTGTCAACTACTGAAACAAAAAATGACAAACACTTAGTCTTTCATTATGAAAGGCTTTAAATATCTACACAAATCATCACCACGGATTCAAAACCTCACGACTGTCAGATGAAATGAAGAAATGTAGTCGATGACACTGCAAATCAAATTAGAACCGAAAAAAGTTGAAAATTTGCCACATTCTGTTTTCTTTCTGTATTTTGCTGAAGGGATGAACAGCAGCAAAGATCAAAACCCGTAATGGTTAAGTGCTCTCTTTACTCACACAGAGGGTTAACACTCTGACTGGGCGGCTCTGAAGGGAGACGCGTCGTCGGGCAGACGGGCAAGAAAGTTGACACTGATGCAAAGGAGAAAAACAACAAAGTCAAGAGGTGAAAAACGGAGGCATCAGAGAGATGCATCATCATCCCACCTCGCTGACACTCTGTAGGGCTTGACCTTACCAGGCTGCTGGGTTGTCAGAGTGGCCTAATCAAGTAGTAGGCAGAGCTGCCAGAGCTGCCGCGCTCCCGGAACATGCACGGCTCCGAATTCATCAGTTCAGCTGAGTTTGTAAGAGGGTTGTTGCATATTCACTGGAGGTTGTTGTTCACACAGAGGAGATGTAGGTCAAAGAGGATATCCAGGGAGGAGGTCATGTTTCCAAACACTAACTAAAAATATAAAGGAATAAGGGTGTAAAATATGCTTAGTTTTTAGTGAAATGTTATGTTCTTCTTGGTTACATTTTTGTAAAAGATATGTTTACCGAAGGCGTGTCTCCCCGTAAGTTAAACACCTGCGAGCTACCAGGTGAGCTAGCGAGCGCCACTCGATCCATTTTTCACAAAAACACAGAATTCTACTGTGACAGGTTGATTTAAAATTGTCTTTGTGCTTAATTTTTGTTGACATATTTAAAATATAAAAATATATAGTGTCACTGACTGTATCCCAACTTTATAAATACATCATAGGCTTTCCAGAAAAAAGAGTATAGGTTAAGCTTTTATTATAAAAGTTTTAAAACTAATGATTTATCTGCCGTGCATTTGATATATATATGCATTATGCTGCAGTCTCAGAAATATGTCCACGACGCTCTATGTGTATTCACACAGATTATCCCACTAAATCATGCACTTTAATTACACATATTTTACAATTCAAGTCTTTTTTAAAATACAGTGGTATTAGTACCACTGCGGGCCGAGTCCAATTTAAGAGCATGAATATCATTAGAGCTGTATTAAAACATATTATTGACCTTTCCCTGGTTGTGAGTGGACATCAAACCCAACTGTTTTAAAGTCTCTCCCATGTAGAGTGTTATTAACATATGCTGGTCTTAATAAATTATCTGTCACATTATAAAAAAAAATTAAGCTCAACTCGACAATTTTTATGAGCCTGTAAAGGTGAAGGCCATGCATATAAAGTTTTTCATGCACCGTGAACTTTTGAAGGGATGCTACAATAGGTTACGTAATTAATTTCTGCAGGGAACCCTGAGTCGTATATTTTAAACATTTCCCTCATTCTTAAAAGGTGCCTCGGTGTCAGAGAATGTAAAGATGTGGGAATGTCCATTATCGTCTGGATACTGGGTCCGAAGTTCAAATTCTATTGTCTCCGAATACACAGAGCTACTTTTGAAACATTTAAAATCAAATGTAGAAGAAGATATTCCATGTTTTAATGAAATTAGAATAAAAAAATGATGTTCCCATCTATTCCCATCAAACATTCATGTGTTATGAATGACCTTTGAAAGTTAATGGACGTAGGTCAACATAATATGAACCTTTGCAAGGTCACACAAGTACTAACAGCTGACATTTTTCTTTTTTTTCAATCAACCATGCAGGTATAGTTTTCAGATCGATGGTTTCTTGGAACCGACATGAGAATATAATAATTTAATTATTTATTCATTGAACTAGAAAAACTAAGAAACTACAACATTGTGCAATTGTCAACATTTTGAACATAGAGTCAACGTTCATCACTTTATCTACATTGAGAACTTTTCCATCTATAAAGCTATCGATTTGATTTTAGGTCAAAGTGAACATGCACCATCAGACCAAAGGGTTTTGTTTCCTGAGCAGTGACGTCCTGTTGTGATTTTCATCTGAGTCGCAGTGTGGAACTCTTGTTAATTTGATCAGCTCAGTCACTCTCGCTCTCTCTCTCTCTCTCCCTCACTAACCTCTCGCAGGTTTTCTATATTAAACTGCAGAGAGCAGAGTGAATCTGAGTCCTGCCATAACTAATCCATTCTACACCATTACAAAAACTATTGTGTCAGTTTAACTAAATTAATTATAATAATCTGCAATATATAGTTATTTTTAGTAAAGAGTTTTCCCCAAAGAGACACGCGTTCATGCAAGTGGCCTAAACCAGTTACCAAACATTGTCAAGTTTATCAAACATTACATTCGACTGCCATATGAATAGACAAAGATAGCAATCGTGGTTCCATCAACAGCACTGTGTGTAACACCTTGAGGCAGATAGAAGAACTAACAGGAAATGTCCTGGTAAGGCTTTTGGTCATGTGATCAGTGTACCTTGGCAGTGACTCCACAATGTTCTGTAAATCTACCAAAGGGATCAAACACCATGGATCAAAATGATGTTTCCTCATTTGTTGATTTGCTGATGATGGTGACAGAGAGTGTGAGTGAGACACTGTGAGTGATCCAACCATTAACTGAGCTGGTGCCACATGTGGAGGCATCTGCGTTCACTGGCATGGTAAACAAACCCGTAGTAATACACACACTAACTAAAAGTCTTCCTCTTACTGACTCAGGCTTTACCACAGTCAAATATTTAACATGCCTCTATGGACTCTTATCAGCTCCACGACCCTGGAAACATGAGAGGTGGCCCTGTGCGAATCCGCCTCGACAGTGGAATGATGTCAACACAACAAGCCAACATCTTTATGTACTTGACCCCTTCTCGACTCAAACGAGCCGACACCGATATTGCCTGCCGTTGCCACTCAACGCGTGACGGCACAATGGACACGGGGGGGAAAGTTTGGTTGTGTGTCTTGCAAAGAATAAAAAAACAGCAAATCCGATGCACTCGGGGGGGGGGAAACGACACACAACAATAGCATCCACCAATAGCACTGTCAAACAACGCCGTCTCTCTCGGATGTTAAAAGCTTTAAGAGCTGAGGCCTCGCTGACATCCATAGGCTCCGGGTGTCAGGGATGGTTGAAGACTTGAGAGCAGTCCTCTGTTTTAAAAATACCGGTGTGTGGGTGTGTGTATGTGCCCGTCTCAGCGCAGCAAAAGTGACATTTGAGGGGCACTTTACAGGAGCCGGCGGTTGCTAGGGATCTTCTGTATCACCTAAAGAGCCTTTGTCAGTCATTGGAAAGCTGTCACCTTTCGGGGGGCCGATACGGTAGGGGGAGCCGGCTGACAGGTAGGAATTAATGAGAGGTGTATGACAGCAGACCTCGACGCTCTTGTGTATTTGTGTGAGTGTGCGTTTGAGTGTGTGTGTGTCTGTGTGTGTGTGTGTGAGGTCCTTTGTCTCAAGAGGATGAACCACCTTCTTTGTCATCTTGATGAAGGAAGAATGGGAAGACGTTAGAGAGAGAGAGAAACACAGGAATCAAGAGATTTCTTGACGCAGTAAGTGAAATAAGCCTTTTAGTCTTAGATATGATTTTAGTGTGATATAATAACCAGGGGCCCCCCCACAACCACACAGATGTTTGATCCCTGTGATAAGCACCTGTACACACTCACAAGTACACAACCCAGCTCAGGAGGCAATCACACGTTTGCACCTATGATCCACCTCTGACTCCCGGGCTGCATGAGACCACAAGTGCAAATCCTTGCAGAACAATTGAAGAGGCTCTTCAAACATGGTGCCAGTTACAGTCTCTTTTACAAACATGTGTGTGTGTGTCTGTCTTTATGTTTATGCGTGTTTGTGTGTGTGTGTGTGTGTGTGTGTGTACTCGTTCAGGCTGATGTAATAATCTGTGTTCCCTTCCACATTACACACTTCTCCATCGCAGTAAATGAGTTCTGTCAATGTTTCAGCATCTCAATTACACAACGGAAATAATAGGCAGCGGCTGTGCAGGACGCAGACGAGGCCGAGAAGAGGAGGAGGAGGAGGAGGAGGAGGAGGAGGAGGAGGAGGAGGAAGAGGAGGAGGAGGAGGAGGAGGAAGAGGAGGAGGAGGAGGACAGAGGCCAGGGATTTGCGTTCAAATAAATATATGTGAAGATATGAAATGCACATAACTATGTATCTTCAATACACAAATCTAATAACTGCAGACAGTCATAGCATTATCAGCTACAGACAAAATCACCAACTTTGAAAAAGGAGTTGTCCTCATGAGTCAACGCAACGACAAATGGTCAATACGCTAACGGCTAATATTAACATTATCACAGTTTGCTAATGACATTTTTTATTTGATTATAAAATAAAAAAATGTCTCTACAGAGAACTGAGCTCGCCTGAATCCACAATTACAATGATGAACCTCAAAACAACACGAAACCACCACGACTCTCACGGGCACTGCCAGTTAAAGGTTGCCTGAGAGTTCTCAAAAAACTCAAAATCCATTTCCTAAATTACAAAATAACCTCCAATAGCACACTAATGCAAAATCCCCATGATCATGTATTGACTCTCATTGGCACTGCCAGTGGAAGCTTGCCTGAAACATGTCGGAGGAGATAATTGGCTCTCTAACAGAACTGACTGATTTCAAATCCAAGAGATTTCGAGAAAATGTGGAGGGCATGTTTGAAAACAGTTTTTATTTTCCCAGACAGAGCAGGAGATAAACATTTAACGTAATATTTTCCCTTGAAAATCCAAAGTGAGCGGGCCTGAGAGAGAAACCAGAGAAGAGAAGGTGTGTGTGTGTGTGTGTGTGTATTTGCTTGTGAGCCTGTACATTCTGATAGGAAGATGTTGATTTAAATAACTGACTCTCTAAGGATCTGACATAAAACTGAAAAAAAGAAGAAAGCGATGGAGGAAAAAGTGAAAAAAAAACCCACCCCAGCTCTCACAGAGTGAGTTTATCAGCTTGGCACCTGCTACTGGAACATTCTTGATGAAGCAAAGGTTGTCTTCATTAAGCGCATTAATATTCATGACGCATGGTAATTCTGACACAGAAAAGGTCTTGGTAACCTTTTCGCGTGTGAGGAAATTTTTTTACTTCTCAAGGAAATTACAGTCCGGCAATGACTTAATTAATGCTCGCTTTCGTGGCCACGGTTTGAGGGCCTGTCAGTTTGGTGCAGCGCTGGCTGTCAGGCACGCCGAGGGCTCGGGGAGAGAAGGATTGAAGGAGAGGAAAAGACAGGAGGGGAGAAGAGAGAGGAGAGGAGGAAACACAGAGAGAGGAAGTCAACACCAGCTCGTTTTGCCCGTAGAACATGGTAATAGGGCTGCCTTTGAATACGTTAGCCCCCCCCCTCTCTCTTTATCATATTCTATTTTGCCCTTTTACTCTTTGCTTTCTGACTTTTTGACTTCTTGATTTACTACAGATGCATTAGTTGAACAAAACAGATTAGAAATAATGTACATATGTTCCTTTTGAAACCAAAATGAAACGTATAATTTCGCATTAAAGTGCCATTTATAACTGAGATTAATCTATCACTCATAATTTTGATTCTAATTAAAACCAACCGTGCACGCCTCATGTGCCTCGTTGCTGTTTTGACTGACACGGCATGAGGATCTATTGAATCACACCTCAACTGTGTAATGGTTGACAATTCTACAACAACACCGTGTTCACCTTCCCTCCGTTAACCTGCCCGTCCTGCAGCACACGCACGTGTCACCCACTGCACAAACTAGTTTCCAGTATAGTGAATAACAGCGTGGCCCCACTCTAACGCCGGGCAGTAAAAAATGTGAACATAAGGCAGCATTTCCTTTATCATGTCCCATAAAAATAGCAATTTGCCCAAGCGCTTGTAGCACAATATGGAAGGCGGTGTGTTTGGCTGATAATGTTGAGATGACAGATCGTTCCATACAGGGAGGTTTCTTTGCTGTCTGCCTGCCCCGTGCAATAAATCGCAGAGGAAGACCAGAAGTGAGAGAGAGAGAGAGAGAGAAGGAGGGAAGGGAGGGAGGGAGGGAGTAGTTGGAAATGAAAGAGGAGGGAGGGCAAGAGGAGCGACAATGAGGGACGATGAGCCGGGGTCAGGGATGGGGAGGAGGGCAACGCCACGACACATGGGCGAATACGAACAAGGGAAAGGAAACGTTAGAGCTCTGAGAAGAAACACAAGACACATGCACTCGTTCATATTCACGTAGCCTATTTTGAATTTAATGTAATTATTTTCATTCGTTGTCCATTTTCTTCCATCCACCATCAGATGAACCTCTGTCCCAGTCCTCTTATCGATGGTCTGAAAATACTCCGGCCGCTGAATCTTTGCAACACACGAGGCAGCTTTATTCATTTTCATTAAATCCAAACACATGCTGTTACAAATTACAGCATATCATGTACACTGTGCAGGTGACATGAATATATTGTCACTCTGCAAATATTGCATTCATCACTTAATAAATTAATCTATTTCAAACAAATGCCCAGGGCTCCGGCGTGCATTTGTGGATGTGACAGTTTGTTGAATATGTAAATGCTGTTGAGTCAGATCCCGGGACTGATAAAGTAGCCCTGTCGATGTGTGCGTGTGTGTTACACACTTTCGTGCTGCATGAGGAAGCGTGTGTGTCTCTTTTTTTTGCTGCGCTTTGTGGCTTTGATCACGCTCACGCAGCTCATCGCTCACTGCAAAACCTGCCTCACGGTCTGTGGGTGTGTGTGTGTGTGTGTGTGTGTGTGTGTGTGTGTGTGTGTGTAAACAACTGTGTCCCGACCATGTCTCTCACACGTTAAGTTCAGTCACTGGACCTGAGCCGCTGTGGCCGAATGTGTTGCATTTTAAATTCTGCACATTAAGAAGAAGACATTCCATCTGAACTACTGCCACAAAATATTATTGTATCTTACACCATGGTTACAGAAAAAAACTGGTTTCTGATTGGCCGGTAAGTGCCCAGTAAAATATCAGGACACAAACAGTCCAGTCGACGGTTTAACCATTGTTCTAAATCATGTGGAACGTCTCATAACCACAGAGACAATACATATTCTTCAAGCTGCATTATTAATGGACGAAAGAAACTTATTGTGATCTGGTATAAAAACATTAGTTTGCAAAATGCATAGACACTGGTATCGTAAAAAATTATCACTTTCTCTTAAGCAACCCTGAAAAATGACAAAGAATCACACAAGGTACAAACTGAGAATCTATTTAAATAAATTAACTTCAACCATTTATCAGGATTCAAACTGGGTGCTACATTGTGAATATTTTAGGTATTAACACATGAGGTCAGTTAGTCTGAAGGAATCTTTTTCCATGAGGTTAATCAGATGCTTCCAATATCAAGGATAAATTCAGGTGGACCAAATGTCTTATTGACACGTTTCCATCACTAGAACCAGTATTTCATAATTCTTCTGCCTAATAAATGTAAACTGCTTTCCTCAAACTTTGAAGATGGTTGACATTTTCAAACAGTATATGGCATTTTATATATCGTATATTATATTATACTGTGGACTATGTAATCATCCTCATAAACCCCTCTGCCACCAGGATGCACTGATAATGGATCACATTTTAAGCACGCACTTCTTTTTGTCTTTTCTAACTGGCCACCTCATAACACACTCAAAGGTGACATAACTTTGCACCGAGAAAATAATGAAACTGACAAATGGAAGCATCCCTGTTTTGCATTGTAGCACTTTTTTGATATCCCCCACAGCTGATACCTCTTACGAAGATGCCCCATCATGCATTGTTACACTTATATACGCCTTAAGGACTTTGTTTATTTTCTTAACACAAAAACTTTTACGAGGCAAAACTTCAGCCTCAGCAGTCCCTCCAAACACACAACATCAACCGTTACGACTGCCTGTAAACAGAATGGCCTGCAAACATTTGCATTTATGGTTTGTGGGACAGCCACGGTACATTAGTTTTAGAGCTACTGGCCTGTGATGACAAATAACACACAATGACAAGCCCTGTATCTGCCTTTGTGCCTTTTTCAAACGTGATACTCAACCCTTCATCTGTCCCGCTGACTGTCTTTCTCCCTCTTCATCTCCCCTCTCTCTCCCTCCCTGTGCCTTGTATGTCTGCCATTAGGCAGATAGTTGCCGGTCTCATCTGTATCATGTCTCCCACCGTCCCCATAGGAGCACCCCACAGTTGCTTGCTTAAGGATTCAGGAGCCACAGCCCCGTCCCACTCACCGGTCCCATGGATCAAACTGACACTTGGTCAGCATCAGCACATTATGAACTATGGCCACCTGCCACCGCAGACACATTGTTCCCTCTGTAGTAATGTGAAGAATATAGAGGGGACTGGCAAACTCGGCCCGCTGACAGCTTATTCTCTCTCTTATCTCCTCTGTGGTGTGCGCCTGGGAAAAGTGGACGGCAGGACTGCATTGAGATGCAAGGGCGGGGATCATCCTACAGGCCTGTGCTGTACTCTGACCTTTACCCAGGATTCAGCTGGAGCTCAGGTCAGTTCTGCTCATGCAGAAGCGTGGTCTTGGAGCCCTTTCAATAAAATATTTAAAAACCAACGCTAAACAAAATCTCATCTCTATAAAAGCCAAGGCCCTTAAAAACATATTTTGTTCATTCTTCAATTTTATATTCCTCTAAAAGATGACGTGTGATATAATCTGTCTCTACATTTGGTCTGATGTATAAGCTGATCCAGATTCAGGCCCGCCTCGGACGCCACGTTGAATCCGTCTTCCCCCAGTCATTCAATCAAGCGCTCCCATTAAGTGGAGCTTGAGTCGAGGTAACGGATTGTGATGCTACTGCACCTTCCAACCCCTGTGAACACGCTTTCCTCGGATTTCCATCATAAAGATGCAATCTCCAGTGAATGCGATTAAAAAAATGACCTCATTCCCAAAGATGAATCAGACCAACGGAGATACAATCAATTTCTTTTATTTCCTATCTTTCAAAAACACACACACACACACCCACACACACACAGTCGCTGAGCCAGACAAATGTGTTTCTGCCTCTGAAAAATAAAGAGCTCTCCTCTGGACTGGACTCTCCGTGGATCCGCTGTAAGACGTCTCACTCCCCCTCAGACCCGGGATCCCATTGACACCCTTCATGTGTGACCAGGTGGCACCCATCCACTGAATTATGAAACAGGTGATTAAAGTGACTGATGTCCGGCCATCTATTCTCCCAGGTCTCCTCTTTAATGCCGCCATTACGCTCCTGTGTCCAAACTTAGCTCATCAAATGGCCTCATTTACGGTGAACCGGCAGTGTGCAGTATATTGAGGGAAGATTGAGGAGCACTTCACATCATCCACATTTGGATTTACACTTGCAGATTAACCTGACAGGACGCCGACAGCCTGTGGTCAGACTCCAGAGGAGGGCGGGGAGAGAATGTATGTACGCCCCGGCTTGCTCGTACAGTATAACCAGCGTAATTATTGTCATAGTCACTGAACACGCTCTCATTAAAAGTGCTTCTCCGTTACTGGCATTTTGCATAATATACGTGTCTACTTTAAATAGATGCCCTTAAAAACCTGCAGCAGCTGATTCTCTGCACAAGTTGTGAACGCAGCATCGACACATCATCACCTTCTAAGTTGATACTTATTAGTGAGATAAATTTTGCTTATTTACACATCCAGCAGTTACTGAGCAGCATTAGCAAACACGTCATGTGGCTCTTCAGCTGCTAAACGCTCGGCTATGTTCACCAGTTAGACTCTGGCTGTGTTCTGTCTGCAGCTGGTGGGGAACAATGGGTTTTTAGAGCTCGTCTTTGTGGAGACAAAAAACAAACCGCCTGCTGGGACCGACTCGCTGCTTTTAAGAGCGATGAAAGTGAACTAAAACGAGGAAGTTGTTTGGTTGCACCATTAAACAATGACCAGAAACTCTGTTAAACTCTGCAAAGCTGCAGACTCAGGTGTACATCCACCCATATAAATGTTTAATGGTCTTTTAATGTATTTCAGTCACATTGTTGTTACATTATGGATTTTATTGTTTGTTGATAGTAGACATATTTATTAATATGAGATGTTGGTTGCTGATCATTCATCTGTATGTGCAAAGACTTAATAAAGGCCTTTTCATTATGATTTGTCACAGCAGGGATTTTCTTCAAGGATTAATAAAGTACTCAAAGCAAAGTTTTTACTGATAACATAACCCTTTATTTTTCCCCCTCACCCATAGAGGAAAAAAACCTGCCCCTCTACCTGGCCTATGATGAGCTTGGTCTGATATTCTTACCATAATCCTAACCTATCATCTGCCTATAGCTAACCAACCTCACCAGGAAGGACGATGGTTACTAGCCAATGAGAAGTTGTCCCGTTTCGCACGCTCCTTCAAACATGGCCCACAAATGTTTTCTTCCATTTCTGGGCAAAGAAGAGTCCAACAGGTGGATTCTCCTTGGGCCACCTCTCCCAGGATTCAAAGCTAACAAGCTAGCTGTTTAGTAAGTGCAGTGGCTCACAGTAGCTAACATTGAAACGGTAAGAGAGGTTCTGGTGACACAAAATCGTTTCAGTTCAGCCATGGAGCCCCTAAACCAGCATAATACAAAGACCCTGGAGCTGAAGCAGCTAAATGGAATCTCTTCCTGTACAACGACATATCAAAATGTCTTCAGGGAGAAGATCCTGTTGTGAAGGACCAACAGTTTTTGGTCAGACTGTTGTTTCAAAAACTAGAGCAGTGAATTTACAGTTCTGACACCTTGACTTAAGCTCATCAGAGGTAATATTACATCAAAGAAGTCCCTCTTGTGTTATAATTGCAGGATGTTATTGTAATGATACATTTGAATGCAGATCTGTAATTATTTTGAGATGGGAGATGAACAGACGTCGTCTTCGCTGGCCTCCTGAGCTGTGGCTCGGCTCGCTCCCACATAGTGGCATTACTGTCACCTGGCATGTCAGTCCTGTCTGTCAGGGTGGTGCCTAAGTGGAGGGGGGACCCCAGCGTGTCACTAACACTCGGGCATTACAGTCGGCTAAATGTGCTAATGGCCTAGCTAATGTAGTGGTATTCACCGGTGGGTTGACCACGCACGCTCATACAAACACTCACACAGAGGAGTAGGCAAGCGTGAAGCGATCCCTACACTCGGCCTCACTCATACTGTCACTCAGTCACAGCACAGGTACAAGGTTATTCACTCAGACATTAACACGCAAAATGGGAAGAGTTAAAGACACTCGCGTGCCCACTCAGCCGTTCTGTCACTCACAAGTACGAGTCTACATTCCAGACATAAAAGATGCAAATCTGTCCATTTTGTCACATATATCTCAGTTTTCTTTTCCTCTACTGAAACATTTATTCTCATGGTTCTTGAGAGAACAGCTGAAAAACTTTAATTAATGAAAAGATTGACAGAAAATTCAATGAAAATGTCTGTCAGCTTCTCAACATGATGATTAGCTGACGTTTCTATGTCTTATGTAGAAATTAACATGATAATAATCTGTATATCCCTTGGATTTGGATTGCTGGTCAAACAAAACCCGACATATTTAGATACTATGCAACCAAAAACTATGCAACTAAAAAACGCATTAAAATAAGTTGTTTCACTAGATGTCAAACTGGTTTCATATTATTTGTTTTGGTAAAACTTAAATCATCCCTGTGCTTAGATTTTATTTATTGTTAAGCGTCTATGATGCTTATTATGTAATAAATATATGATGTATTTGAAGTTGGCCTTGGGTTTTTAGAAAGATATAACAGAATAATAACATGTATTATTTTATTGACCCTTTAACAGAAGGAACGGATCATATAATCAATATTTTTCTTTTACACAAACTGTCCCTGTTTTCTACAACTCTCTGTACACAACGTTCAAAGTCTTTTAAGTTCCCTAACTTGCTAGCATGACAATCGCTCCACACAGGCTTCGTGGTTAAGTTCTCTCTCACTTTAAATAGCTACCTCACGCTGTTGCCGCTCTAAATACCTGTTCTCGGTCAGCTCACTTGGTTAAGATGAAGAGTTCTGCCCTGCCAGGTCCTGTAGATCAAGACTTGACATCCGTGTATTTGTAACAAGGTTCCAGCGATGGCATCTCTCTGTGGGACACCGTACACTCTTGTAGAAAGACGCTAACACTGACGCAAGCCTTTGAAAGCAGCAATTAGCACTCCTGGTGGTCCACAGCGTTGTGTTTTTCTCTCTTCTTTTACCTCGCCCATTCTCTTCTTTAACATCCCCCCGGGAATAGCTGTTAAGGGATACAATTAATTTTTTGACACAAAAATGAAAGTGTTAATTCACCTGTGATAATTAGAGCTATTCTTACCGCATGTTGATGAATGTAAATGCAGTGTTTATTTATTAATTAATTTCCGCCCTCCGCCGTCAGAATGGGAGCGCTCATAATTGTGTGATCTCGACTTGAGAAGGAAGTCTCAAAGGAAATAGATTATAGACCTGCCCGGTAGTAATGAAACATTGTCAGAAAAATGTTCGGAAAAAGTTACAGCGTCTTCACTTTGATGTTCCTTTTTTTAATACATGTCGAACGGATGTTTGATGGTAAGGCTCGTTCTGAGGACGTAGCGTGGATTTTTATGAAGTCTGTAAGGCACACTGCTGGGATGAATAACTGTTAGCCTTAACGTTTCAGTTTCCTAATTCAGAACATATTACAATATTAATATACCACTGCCCATATATGGAAAAGCAATCTCGGAATTAAAGCGTGGAGACTATGAAAGATTGTGGACCAATATCTGCTGTGAAACACCTCCGGAAAACACCAGTGATTAATGTGTAAAAGACGCCACGAGAGTAATAATGGTTTTAGTGTAAAACAAGAGATAAAAGAAAAGATTTGCTGAAAGTACGACGCACACTAAAAAACCTGTAAGAGATCAAATGTGGCGATAAACTTATCTAGTGTGGATAAAGAATTATTATAGTAACAACATGAAGTATATTATACAAAGAACCCTCATTCCTAATTTCTATACTGATCAGTGGAGGCTGGATTAAGTTATTGGTTGATTAATTCATCAATTAGTTGACTGACAGAAAAGGAATCTGCAGATTAATCATAATTTTAAAAAAAAAGGAAATAGAATACATTTCAAATGATTATTTATTGAATAATAATAGGAGCTTAATTGACAATAAAATATAACAGGTTTTTGCCATTACTTCTGCTGTAGTGGTCAAATCTTTTACGAAAAAAAAATCGTTTCCTGTTATCTAATCTTGATGTAAACATCTTTCCTCCAAGTACACATTAGTTAGTTTCTAACCTTGGTTGTTGTCTGAGGATTATTGATCAGGGATCTCCACTCCTTTTTCCAGTGTTTGGTGTTTTCAGCCAACGTACCTGAACACAACATAATTATGTGAAGCTGGTTCTATGACAAGACAAAATGTCTGTCTCTCTAGTCTTATGGCTTTGTGTGTTTCTGCTTTGTCCCTGCTGCTCTCCGGTCTCCACCGTAGTTACACCCTAATTCTACCTATCAGACGTCAATGAGGTGAACCTGGCCTGGAAATGAAGGCCCTTTAAAAGCTCATCTCTCCGGATCAGAAGGAAAAGGCTTCCTGTGTGGGGACGGCTGACCCTTTAGCCTGGGACTTTAAATTTGTGTTGTGTTGATATTGTCTTTAATGTTAATAAATCCAAAGCTTATGGTTGAGGTAAAGGTTTTCTCATGTTGATTCAGGTCAGTTATGTGATTGCTAGACGTGGGGCAGGAGATTAGATGCCTGCATGAACACACATGTTGAGCTGCCTGCAGGTTTAACACAACTCAGCTGCGTGAATGAATCTCTGCTGCCAGGACCACAAATCACAGCAGTTACACTCAACTTTCAAGGTACGATACAAACACACGCTTCATTTACGGGGTGGCAAGAAATGCCAACCCATGACCACAACACTGTGTGCAGCACGGGGGCCAGCAGAGAAGGGACATAAATCTTCCGAGCTTATCAAAACCGACATCTCTGTATCCACTTGACACATGACCATATTCAAACACAGAGGACACGAACGACTTTCTTTGTAGCGAAAACATCACAAACCCGGGAGCAGCGGCGTTAGTCTAGCAGAAACACTCGTGTGGTAACCTATCACCCTCGGCTCGGAGCGCGGTCTTAAAAACGCTCCTGACTCAGTCAGTCAAGACAATCACTGTCCGGCCCGGCCCGTCCCGCTCCATCTTCCCTGGCAGACACATAAAGGCAGCCATCTTAAATCACGTCTCGCGGCGCACATCTAATGACTACTGAGCCCCTGCATATTTCAACATTAATTCATTAGAGGCGGGGATTGGGGGGAGGGGGGTAGGAAAGGGAGGAGGAGGGTGGGTCGGGGGGGAATCAGCAGCAGCAGCAGCAGGGAGAATCCTCAGCGCACTCTGATTAAGGCCGTTATGTTTTATAGAAGCCATTTTTCAATGCCTCCTCTGACAGCACTTGAGGTTATTAAATTGCGGGCTTCAAGGAAAGAGTGAGAGAGGGAGAGAGAAAGTGGGAGAGAGGGGAAGAGAGAGAGGGGAGGAAGAAAAGAGGGGAAAGACAGATGGAGGCTGGAGAGAGAGAGAGAAGGAACGATTAACAATAGCGGGGAGACAGGTTGCCAGGTCTCCTTTGGCTGCTGATGAAGTGAACTTCTCGTGATTTGTTTGTGTGTTACCTGTGGTTTCTGGGGTTATCTGGATCTTAGAGGGACTAGATTAGTTTGTGTGTTTGTTGTACTGTACATAGAATGCTGCTATTTTCTCTCCGTCAGTTGTGATACAGAGATTGAGCGGAGATAAGCTGCGGAGGACATTACTGTGTCCATCCAACGACCTTGAATCCGATCTCTCTCTGGAGTCTACACCACAAGCAGGAAATTCATCCGCTGACAATAAAGTTACACAATGGTTTCTTTTGGTTGCACAATTTATAATCTATATACAGTTTATACAGGAAATGTAATCTTACGGTACAATTACACAACTACACTTTATGTACTGTTATTGCGTCGTTACACCTGTCAACACAACAGGTGTCAACACGAGTTTTCAAGTTCGTAAACGAACGATATCTGACTTCAGCCACTAGGGGTCTCACCGATGAGGAAACTCATTTTAGTTTTATTCACATTAGGCAATGAAGTGCAGTGAATAATTGTGAACTATTGTCATCAGTGATCGATACAAACAGTGGAGCGTGTGGAAAGAAATTGTTTGAGTTTAAAATAATTAAAATGGATTAGTATGGACGTAGCCTTAGTCACACAGATAACTGACCAAAACAGCAAGTGTAGTGTAGCCTTGTAGTAAATGTAATGCCAATCAAACCCTGAGCTTTAAAATCGTCTGGTCAGAAACAAACCGTTCTCACGCTCGGGATAAAACTGACACCACCTCCTTCCACGTGTTCTCTCATTTCTTCCATTAACACACAGTGGCAGTTCTTCATCAGCCAGTATCTCCTTCAGTTTCCAACTGGCTGCTCAGTGCCAGGCTTGTCAAGAAATTGAGTCATCACATCCTGACAGCTGTTGCGTTTCTCTCTCTCCTTCACTCTCTCTCTCTCTGTCTCACACACACACACATACACACACAGAGTTGTTAGGGACACGTATGAATATATTACATAAGCCAGATGCACAGAGATGTAGCATATGCATTTTTCATAATACGACAAACAAATTGCCCTTTGTGGATATTAATAGTTTAGTTTCATTTGCCTTCATCCACCTGCCCTGCTCCAAATGCAATGA
The DNA here is from genome assembly GCA_038501795.1 of Pseudopleuronectes americanus. NCBI lineage: Eukaryota > Metazoa > Chordata > Actinopteri > Pleuronectiformes > Pleuronectidae > Pseudopleuronectes > Pseudopleuronectes americanus. The sequence goes on along the minus strand of CM076731.1, from coordinate 7,120,340 downwards.
TCTGCTGATAAATCACACAGTGCCAGACGCTGGTCTGTGGGACATACTGTGCTTGTGTATTCATCAAACTTTTTCTAACAGTTATTGTAACACCAATCTTTGGACACAACGAGCACACAGTTTAACACATCTTAATTCAAAGTCCCACACCTCTCTCTCTCTCTCAACTTCTCAGAAATGTCTCACCAGCGAACTTTGGCACATTCTCTGCATCTGGCAGCATATTTGAAAATGGAATGTATTCCTCCTCTGCCACTGGGAACCTGACGGCCAGCGATATCATTTCACGAGAGAAAACATCTGGGTCTGTGATCTGCTTTCAATGTAGAGATCAGTTACTTAAGGATCTTACCTCTCACAAGTGGGTGCACATGCATAAACCAAAACAAAGTAAGTGATTGGCTGAGAAAGAGAGGATGGATCATCCCTATACAAATTTCACTTCATTCAGCATTTCTTCTCACACTTTCTCTATGAGCTCACACACATTATGTAGCTCTTTAAAGTGTATATATTATATTCCTTATCACTGTGACTCAGACTAGTCTGTCTGATATCTACAGTCATAAACAGTGCACGTTCTAAAACACACAGACACACAGACACACACAGACGCACACACATATAAAGCACCAGGGTTCTTCTCCTTGCTTTGTCCCTGTCATCTGTGACGGTTAAACAATGCATCTGTTTGGAGCCACCAGCAGGAGATAAACGCTCTGTCCCCAAAACACAATGGCCATAATTGTTAGGGAAGCTTGTTCTTCAATGGGATCTTACAATAGTAATAATGATAATAAACACTCACAGTCACTCACTTGATTGTAAAGCTGAGATCACACAGTGAAGGTGATTCCTACATGTGTACTGTTTGTTAAGCTTCTATGTGATGTGAACAAATGTGAAATCTTGCAGAATCTCACAAATCAATTGGAAAATTCTCTTTCTCTCAACACATGCTACTTCCTTAACATATATTTAGTATGTATAATATATATATATACAATTATATAGAAACTAAATCCGATTTATTAGATAATGAAAATTATATAATAAGAGAGTAATAACAGATTTATAAAGGGCCTTTCAAAGTAGCCAATGCTGAAAAACACAGGAAGTAACAACTTACATAAAAGTCTTTGAACAGGTGGGTTTTAATGCCTTTTTCAAATGTCTGCAGAGAAGAAGCATTGCAGATTTAAGACGGTAGAGTTTATAGAGTTTTACAAAGATGGTGTTTCAGTTAGAAGAGTTTGTGCTAATACTAACACTTGTTAGATGTAAAGCTAAATAGGATGCAGTTTGCACTTAGATAACAATGAAAGAGACGGTATAGACAAATGCACAAAACACATTCAAATTTGTGATTAATGAAAAATAGGAAATTTTCAAGTCAAGAAAATAAATTAAAATGTCTCCTAAGCTTCAGTATCACAGAATTTTAGGCCGTCATTAAGAGAAATTGACAATTTTTCTGACATTTAAAACATAAAACAATTACTCAAAATGAATCAATATATATTTATCAATACTGGAAATAATCATGACATGCCCTCCCTGTACTATACTAAGTAATATATCAGTGACAATAAGGGATGAAAATATCAAAGAGCTGATCAATAAGGGGCTGAGCAGGCTGGGGCAAGAGTGATCGAGACCAGTTAAAGTGAAACCAGACCGAAACAAACGAGATTGAATGTTTGTACAGTTGCCGGAGAGGATACAGAGAAGAAGAGAGGGAAATAAAAGGCGATGCACAGTGTCAGAGAAAGAAAAAGGCTTTTTACAGGCTAAATGACGCCTGATTCCCTGGATACCTGCTCTCTCTCTGGGGAGAATAAAGTTGTTGCCTGGCACTGACAATTTGAGAGGCTCCTGAGGGAGACAAAAAAAAAGACAGTGAATAAAGCAGACGAACACACAAGCATCTCTCCACCGGCGCTCACTGACTGACAGTCCATCCACATATCCTAGAAACCATCATGCCATGAAATCACCATTTGGAGTTAGCAGGCTGCATGCTGAATCAGAGAGGAGAGCGAAGCGGAGGTGTATTTACCCCCCCACCCCAAGATTCAGTGAAATAAAAAAGTTCCTCAAAATAGTGAGGCTTGTCAATCTGCCACAGACGCTGGGACCCAAAATTATCAGATAGGCCCGATTTGATCTCATGTAAGCTACTTCTATAAATGGCAACGCCAGATTTTCAACTGAGATGTCCAAAAATTCATATAAAGACAGAAATTCATTTCTGGAGTGTGCCAGGACGCACGGCTGGAAATGTGCCCGTCAAAATCCCGCTGGAATCATCCATCAAGTACAACAAAAAAAATACAAATAATAAAAAAAACAAAGAATCCAATATGTAGTAAAGATTTTTCCTCAGATTCCAAAACACCAAAGAAAGACATTTTTTTTGCCGGGGCTCACCATCTGTGTTTTGTGTGAGCGCCAAGTGATGTATTTCCAAGACATATCGGTGGCGATGAGGATCAAAAGAAGGAGCCAGACCAAGTGACATGCACATGCAGCATAATAAAAATTCATTGAATCTCCTGCACAGGCCAAAATGGATGGTAGCAGTCAGGTCATATTGCATCTGTGCAGATGGGGTCAGGGGTCATGTAAAGTTGTATGAGAGGACTGTGTGCTTTCATGCATCATGTAGCAGATAAAGATTTTTGGGGGCTGATGGATGGAGTGTGGAGGTGGAGGCCACAGCAAACAGCAACAAGGATGCTTGTGTGTCTGGAGCCACCATCTGCTCGTCTGTATGCTCGCACTTGCAAACGCTGCATATGTGCAATGTAGGATTTACCACAAGGACATCGGATTGTTTCAGATGCTAACACACTAAATATGATCTTTTATTGCAACAAGATTCTACAATCCATCACAGATTGGTCAAGCTGTAACACAACCTCGTGCTAATGTTGGTCAACTGGACCAGACATTTTAGATTTGTTGGAAGCTATAGCAACAAATTATTAAATTACCTGCAGTATTTCTTAAACATTTTCTTAAAGCACTTCTCCAGCATTGACAAACAATACGTTTATTTGACTAAATGGCAAAGTATTTCCGATTTAGAGACTCTGCAACACCCGGAAAAACAGATGATGACAGTATTGAAATGGCAAAGATAATATTGAGGTAACTTAGAATCAGTTCTCATCTTTGAGTTTATTAAAGACAATGTACTGAGAAAAAAATGTACCTCTACTAAAAATATGTTACAAATTATTTATTTAACAATATTATAATTTATTTAATCTATTTGACAGGGACATTACTTGTTAAAACAAAAAACTATAAATCAGCTTTAGGGGCCAATTTTGATCTGTTGTCCCTGATCAGTTCTTAAAAGTCCACCTGAAATAAAATAAAACAACCTGTCATATAAAATGTAAAATATCTATGGGGTCTGATACCCAGACCAGTACAATACATTACACCAAAACTAACTGTATCACTATACTGTTATACATCTAGTTAAACATATCTACATGACTATATCGGAGCATTGAAATCCTTATCAACCTAAATAACTCAGTAATGATTCAGAAAATCCCTAGAAGTGCTGTTCTGATCATCACTCCTATAACATAGATGTGTAGATATGTGTGGAGATGTATGTATATAGGTGAAAGAGTGGCAGAGGATACAGGCATCTAAGAAGCTGAGAAACCATTCATTTGACTTCTTCACTTTTTATTCAAATAGCCCTGACCTATTTGTTGCTCCATGTCAGCCCTTATTTCATGTGATCCAGCAACAAGCCCAGAGCGATTATTCCAGCACAAACGGCGCGGACTTGACATGGACCCAAAAGCGTTCGTATACCTCTCTGGCCCCGGGCCACAGTTTGTCATAACACAGGGAATTATGTATTATGCCTGCGCCCGGTGATGACATCACAATAGCAGGATGAAATATAAGCTCTGATATGGCTAGCTGATTGTGGAGAGCTGCGAGGGCTTTCATTAAAAACAGCATATCGCTCATAAAAAGATTAGAGCTGGACAGCTGTTTCCTGATAGTATGAGGCTTCTGTAGTGGCTTCATCACAAGCAGACACACCTGAAAAATATAAAATGCTCCAATGCTTGGGTGCACCATGTTGTACACAGAGCAGCTTTATGGCAGTAAACAACAATACGACTGAGAAACACTGAAAAACTTCAATTTTTGCGTAAAACCTTTATAAACACATGTTAGCACTCGAGATGAAACAATATTCAGGCTGTCATACTTGACTAATAGCATCCATTATTAGACATAATGACTTAAGATACAACCACGGCTGTCAAAGAAGAGATTATAACAAAAAAAGGATATTGAGCATCAATAAAATCCATAGTTTCCATAGATTTACTATGTCTTTATGCTACTTCATATTTCTATCCAACTACATTTATTGGAGAACAATTTATAGTAACCAGTTACTCAAAATGTTGATTTTAATAGATTAAAACACCAAACAGAATATATAGATGAGTACAAATAATAGAACTGCCAAACTGATAACGTTTTTATTTAGTATTTTTATGCCCTAAACATACCGGAGTTGTTTTCATCAAGATCCATGATTGTGAAATCAACAAAAATCTTGAAAAATCTTGCAATAATCATGGATCGACCCCAAACTCTAAGGTTTACTTCCCTGACTCGTATCACAACCTTCCACCAAGTTTCCTGATAATCTGGATAGCAGATTTTACGTCACCATACAAACACACAAACGCAGACGGAATTACAATAGAGATGATTATTTGTGATCATGATATGTATCAAGTGGGTTACAGTTACTGGTTATGAAGTAAACATCAACACCAAGATAGATTGTTTATCAGTTTTCCCTGCCATTGGTTCCATTTAAATATGTTGACTTAATCATTTCAATAATAATTAGTATAATTGAGAGAAAGTGGTAATCTAGGACTCTGCAGCTGCTCTTTTTTCCTGCTTTGTGCTTCTCTCTTTGCCGCCATTCAGCTCTGTACAACCCCCACAGTGAGCCAAATGGAACAAATGCATAACGTGGAAGGCAAACAAGAGGAAACAGTAAGTGCTGATTGTTTAAGAAGAAGGGAGGTGTACAGGTGCCATTTCTAATTTGGTGGGAGAGGCCGTAGGAGGACGGCCTTGAAGAGCACGAAGCAGCTGGAATCAGCTTCATAAACTCACACTACATCAAAGGCACTTAAGTTTGTTTCATCAAAGGCGTGTTCACCGCTCGGCTCGACGCCGTCTGCGAGCACACTGTCTGCGAGCACACTGTCTGCGAGCGTGTCACTCCTGCTATGAGTTTCAGAAAATCTTGGCATGAAAGAAAAAATATGACTCCTGCATTCCAGAACACACCACTGTTTACACAAGCAAATGAAAAATGAAAGAAGGCAGTCACACACTCATCTATGCGCCTGTTTTCTTTATTTATGGGTAAAGAAGTAACAACTCTGGCTTTGTCGGGGAGACTGTAGTGGGATATGACATTTAAACACCAGTGTGAGGAGTTGGTTCAATCTGTGACAAGTGCGTCACACATGAATGTAAATCAGCTTCACATATGCTTCCTCACAATAAGTACAATAAGCTATGCCAACAGAGAAGACAGACAATAACAGCACCACACTCACACACACACACAGACTCAGATCTTCAGATGCTGGGTGTGTGTGGTTCTTTCATTCAGGTATAATTTCCCATACTGAGGCACACTGGGGACAAAGGGAAATGAGCTGGTGTCATCACAGTGAACTTGAGAATACTCCAGTGCTCATTAACGCCACTGATGATTCAAGGAGCAATTGTCAAAGTCAGTGCAGTATTTTTTATGGGGGTTAGAGCACAATGGTCATCGTTCCAGTACCGAGCAGCTGGAAGCATTTAGACGCACATTTAGGAACAGGATGTTAATGTTAACATTTTTTAACATGATTTTCGGGTGAGTCCCAATCCGACTTGATCATGAATCCTTTGGGGCGATGACGTCAGAATATAATTTCTGAACAGTATCAACCATCCTTCCATTATATATACAGCTTATAGGTAATATAGAGCTAGAAAAATAGGGGAAAACAACCATCCACACCTACAGTCAATTAGAGTCTCCAGGTAACCCAAGCTGCATGTTATCGGACTGTGGGAGGAAACCAGAGTATCCAAAGAAAACTCACATAGACATGATTCATGCAAATCTTGAATCAGCTAAATTCTTGAATGTACTTGAAGAATTTACGTTAATTCCTCAAGCAACCATTACCACGGCTTCTGTGTCATGTCAGCTGGAACAATATTTTACGTTTCTTTTACGTCACTAGCAATTAATTGATTCATGTTACACAAAATAAACAAATCAAATATTTCGTAAAATTAATTCATTAAAACCATATCTTGAGTTTTTTTAATACTGACCTATTGTCAAATTGTCAATCACGACATTGATTAGCACGGATCTTATCAGCGCTCTCTGGTGGACAAACTATGCAAGAGTGACACTGGTTACTAATTACCTCAAAGGATTAATAATGGTATGATTTCAAGAAGTGTACGTAGGTTTAGTTAATTTTCTTTGAATATGCACACACACACACACAAACACACACTGTATATCCATGCATATGAACAAACATCACAGCTCATACACTTGCTATTACGGAGATAAACCGAGAGAGAACAAGGCGGGAGAAGCATAAATTGCCAATGTAGATATCGTGCATCCGACCAAAATTGAGAACAATGATAAGACAGAAGGGGAGAGGAGCAGGAGACAGAGGGACGTGGCCATTGCAGGTGCACTCATCACCGAGGCTAGCGTCTGTCGGCTGGAGAAAAGAAAGTTCCCCCTGGAAGACAATGGCTTCGGACAGGCACACAATAGCTTCATTAGAAGGTTCACATTATCAGGTCGTGAGAGATAGAGGGGAAATATCAGAGCGGACACATGGGAGCGATGCCCCCGTCGCCAAGTCGGCGAGCGCGAGCCTCAGCTGTGACGAGGGCTGATCTTTTATTTTTCCTTCTCATTTGTAATCTGATGCTCCTGCAGTTGCCAGCGATGGGGAAGTGGTCAAATAGGTGTATGAAGGGGAAAAGGGTGTAGCGAGGGAGACTAATGTTAACCCTACGACCATGTTACATTCCATTGTAACAGCATCTTCCTTCACTGTGAACTCATCAACTCTCTCCCACAGCTCTGATGGAAGGTTACAGGTTGAAAACAAAACAAAAAAGTGGAGCTGAATTGTGAGGAGAACAAAAATTTCCAAACGGAATAACCCCCTCTCTCTCTTTTGTCCTTTACAGGTATTTTCATAATGGAGAGTTCAAATGTGAAATTTGAGACACCTACAGCTTAAGTGTTAAAAACAGGGAATGATTACCCCCCCACTCACCATTAGCCCTGAATGTGAACCCTCTCCGAGACGCCTCCCGTGTGCAGGGACCAGGCCATCGATCAGTCGGATCAATCAGCGGCTGCTGGGGAACAGCCCTTTAAGTGCCGACGTCACACTCGTTCACATCAGGGGACCTGTCACACAACACTTACAATCAATTATCAAAATTAGTCCCTGTAAACCCCCATGTGGAGCTGCAGACTGAACTCAAACACACAAAACAACACGGCAGCATCAAGGGAAAGAGTTTAGACTTCTGTGGAAATGATGAGAGACTGAAAAAGTCTGAACGTTTTCAGAGATAGTGTTGTAGCATTTATACAAGTGACAGAAAGGAAGTACTGAGCCCAACAGATATGGATGTTTGGGAGCCAGTGCTGAAATTGGTGAGCAAATAAAAATCATATACATCTACATAATATGATTCCTATGATGGGAAACACACCCTTACGACAAAGAAATGCAATTTAGTTTTGATGTTTTACAGTTTAACCATAAACCATCAGCTGATAGGTTACCATCACTAGCATTACAGCTGCTGAGCTTAGCATGTGATGTCCCTTGTTCACTACATTAAGACTGAATGACATTTCGAGCTGGAGATGTCTCTTCATCTCACCAGGTTCTGAAGGTGACAGTGTTAAGCAGAAAAAAACACCAACTGTGAAATCAGGTCAGTGGAGATACATCACAGAAGTGTCCCCTCAACAACCCCCCACCAGCATCCTTCAGAAAATCCCTCACTAATATTCCTTCCTCTGACGTCCTCCAGGTCTTTACTCTATATATACAATGAATTTATAATATATATATATATATATATATATGGGTCTCCAAGGTGCACAAGCGCATCCACCTTCCCCTTCCAGCAGGGAACAACCTACAAGGTTGCTGGTCCTCCACGGACGTGCCCTGTGTCATGGACATAAAGTATTCTAATTTCAACCAAGTTCACTCTCACCTGTGCGCTGGTAATAAATCTTGTTTGGTGACAAAAATAGCTGTCCAATTAAAGCAGGGATTGACACAATAAGATGTGAATGACTAAAGAGTGCCACTTCAAGGACAACATGGCCGGTAATGAAAAGGATAAATAAGTGGGAGGCCTGGTTACCCGGAGTAATCTTCTAGGTAATTTCTCAAAAGTGCCCGTGTCCTGTCAAAGTCGCTTGACTGATGAGTAAACTCTCACAAACTTTGGGATTTGGGTATTTTATCAGTATTTTCTGTATTAAATTGTCTTTTATATAATGTATAGTAAAATACAATCAATATGAAATATAGAGTTAGTTTCTAAGCTTTATTGGAACAGTACCAATTTAGAATTTTTTTCAATGAGAGGCATTGAAAAACAAGTAGTTTTGCATTAATGTTGTATATATACCCTCCTATGGCACCAGATTATGAAAATTCCTATATCCCCCTGAGATAGTGAATATAAAGGTGTGGAACTTGAGAGAGAAACTGTGGTGCAGGTTGTTAAGGAAACAAAGTCAGGCCTCAAAATGTCTGGAAAAAACAAACTCCGCTACGAGCTCGCTCATCAATTCTGACATTCCCGAGATTGTTGGCCAAACTCGGTGCATTACCGAGCGTGTAACTTGTGATCCGTCAGGTCGAGCTGCTCTTGAAATCAGCGCTCACCTCAAACGGAGATCACACCCACAGCAGCTGAGACTCTCTTTGTCTGGAGACATGTAACGGCTCAAGCGTGTCCGTATTGGAAGTTATGTGTAACGGATGGTGGATTTTAGTGTGATGACGATGCATAAATGGTTTGCGACACTCCCATCTATGAAATTTGGGAGACACTTACCCCGTGCAAATCAACCATTAACAGAAGTCATGTGTTAACAGTTATTTAACACACATACACACACACACTGTGCTGAAACTAGTCTTCAGTGAATAGGTTGTGAAGCTGCTTTTTGGGGTTGACATTGGGATGGTCCTGAAAATAAAGAGACCAAAGGTGGACACAGAACCTATGTATTATACAATCCAGCCCAATACATGTAATGCTTGTATTCTTATGTGTGTAGATAAATGTCAAAAAATACCTTTGACTCTTAAAGGGCTTCCAGATCAACACTTAAGTCTGGGGAATTTCTGTATTTGAGAACACAAATGTCTGAGTCGCTTGATCTGGACATTTTCAGGAACTTTTCCTTCTAACATCAGAAAAATGTCATAGTGAGTCCATGTGAGAAGACAAACACGTTTTCCTTAGCAGAATTTATAAGGTACATCCTCTCCTGCCTCCTACGAGCTCTCCCTGGGAGTACCCCCCTTGCCTGAATGCTTCGGAAAGTTTCCTGTTTTTATGAACGTGTCTCTGACCTGGAAAATCTCCTGCTGTGTTCTTCATGTATGAAAGACAAAATGAAAATGTCAATCTCTAAACCTTTTCGGGAGTTCATGTCTGAAAACTGCTTTTTTGGTATTTCACACTTCAGAACATTTATAACCAGTGTATAAATCATTAACATCAACAATGTGGTATTCAATCTCTCAAACCAACTTCACTACATGATCTACCGTGATGAAGAAGAGGCCGAGTCATTCCTGTTGGAGACAAATCAAGTTTCCAAAGATTATCCATAAAAGGTCAACATGCACAAGCAGAAGTCAACAACACAATTGTTGCAAACTTATTCTAAGACACATATTGGTAACCCAGTAACTGCTTATGGAATCTAGATAGTAAATATGGGCATGATACCATTAAACGCTAGTCGCTACTGTTTTTTAGGATTTAATGTGGAATCTGATTACAAAAAAATGTACTTTAGAAAGTGTTTTTAATGGTATTTTTCGATTCGAAGGTTGCGCAGTCAAACAAAGTCCACCCTTCTCTCCCCTCTCTCGTTTTAATTCTGCTTTGAATCCTGAAGTCGTCTGTACGCTCATCTGATTACAGAGCTACGAGCAGGTGTTCACGTGTTGACAGGGACATTACACCGCTTTAAGGACTCGAGTGAAACAGCTACAAGTCAGTCCTAAGTGAAGCTGCTCCAACGATTCAATCAGCGGAGTTTATCATGCAGACAGCCTAATGCAGCGAGGCTTTTGCCATTTACTGTTTTTGTCATTGTTGATATTCGTCTGGTTACAAATGGAGCTGTCAGGATAATGCTGTGACGGATCACGCTAACCCCCATTTACCGATCTCTCCGTCAACTCCCAAAGGGTGGAGCTTTGATTACTCCTGCAATTAGCGATGTCAACCCCGTGTATGAATTAAGTATTCAGGTTTGTGTTTTCAAACCAATTAGCCCACTCTCTTGCGATGACTTGTTGATTAATTATAGATATTTAGTTAGGGAAAGGAGACATTAATTATTAATCAAAATTGAATTATGTGGCATAATTAGCCACAAAAGTTTTCTATTTTTTTCCCCCACATCTTCCTCCACATCATCTCGATGTGTTTTAATTTACATAATCTCAAGACTGTTTGTGACACGTGACAGAACCGAGACGGATACGTGACCTTGGCTTATGGGAAAAGGCGTTGAAAGCATTAACAAGGCGCTAATAGCCTTTGTGGGAGTGTTTGCTGTTCTATCAGCAAGTTGCTTTAAGTGCTCAACGTTAACACACACTCAAATCCAAAATCAATGGGCTCTTAGAAACCTGTTGTACGGAGGCACCGAGAGACTGTATTTATCACTTGTTTATGGCCACATGCTATGAAGTGAGGTAATGGCATTTATGGGTATTTACAGGTGACATGTTGAGTCCTTAAATAATATTTATCGCGTCTGCCACTCCGCTGCTATTGTAGCCAATGTCCTTGCGCAGATGATATAACAGATATCTGCTCATATATTGAAGGAAAGGTGTGATTCATGGCAAGGTCACCGAGGTTACGGAGAGTCTTACAAGCAAATAACAAAATGCATCACCGTCTTCTCTGACAACAGCCGGTCTGGTTACTTCACCGCGCAATTAGCATCGACTGGCACCCGCTGTTAAAGATGAAGTTTGTGACTGAGACGCCATAAAAATGTTCATCACCCCCTTGTTTGTAACCGGGCAGATTTGCTGCGGCTGCTGTTGTTGTTCTTCGTGTACGTGTCGCTGACTCTTGACAAAGGATTCATCCAACCAGGGGAGGAAAGGCGACACGGGACCTCGCAAATATTTGTCAGCATCGCGGCGGCGTGGCTATGAGACAGCCAGCTGGTGAAACAAGTGTGAAACGAGGCTTTACACATTCCCCCCCGCCTGCACGCTGGAATAACTGCACTGATAACTGCACTTTTAGCAGATTCCAACTTTGTGATTGATGTCGTGGTAGTTCCACACCATCAGCATAATGTTGCGAGGGAAACATAAGGGAGAGGGACTGTGGCATTAGTTGCAGTTTTGCTCAATTTCTGAGTGTACTGATGCATTTCATGGCACATTTCTGTATCCAAAGAGAGGCTGATGAGATAAGGAGATTATCGCACTTATCATAATCACCATTGAACGGCCCCCGAAATTTGCATGAACGTACAGTTTATTGCGGCGGGATAAGGCTTACAATAGCAGCGCGGCATATTTGCTCATAACCACAGGTAAATCTGAATGACAGCTGTAAAATGTAGCAGCTAATAGAATGCTAATTTCGCTGCGGCCGCCTCGGGAGATGCAGATTCACCGGGGCTCCTACACCTAATAAATTAAACGGATATCTGATAGAAGCTCGGAGCGTTTTTCACAAAGACAAAACAGCACATGAAAGCAGCTGCACCCACACCTTCATATTCAGACACAGGCGAGATATGCTGATATACGTACGAAACAAAAGTTAACGCAAAGTAACGTACTTGAAACTGAAGCTTGTTAATTCTATAGCATAAAACAGCGGAATTTAAATTCTTAATTCACCTCACACAACCTTGAGTCTTTGGAAGGACACATTTTGTATTTCTCCATCCACGTCTTTTCCCCGTTCTCATGTCCAACCACAATTCGCCCAGTATTCCTCGTGCACAGTAAAATTCCGAACAGAAGAAACAAGTTTGCTCTTTGAAAGTGTCTGAGGGAGATACACTCTCTCCATAATGAAAATGTTCAGTCAAGCCAATTAAAGCCGAGCCATTTTTGTCTTTGTGTTTCCCCCATGCTCTGCAATTAATTAAAAGTGGTCACAAAAGGAATATTCTCGTGGTGTGAATGCCTGCAACAGACCTCCACTGGTCATGTACTAAGGTTGAATTACTGTGTTGTCAATGGAGCCATTATGTGAGAATTAGGTTTGAGCTTGCCCCCTTCACAAAGTGCTATTGTGCGCTACGATTATGAATGCTGCATGAAAACGACTGACTCCGGTGAATGTTACAAGTTGTGGATTTGAATACTATTGAAACCCCATCAGGCGTTCTGCCATTTTATTAATTCCAACAAGCTTCACTTTCCAGGGACATTGGCCTTTTTTCTCCCCTCGTAGGTTCATCAGCTTTTTTCTGTTTCCTCTTTTGTTTCTCATTCTGGTGCAGGTCAATGGTGATTAAAATGATTAAACCAATCAGCAGACCTCCTCTGGGGTTAAGGTGTCGCTGTAGTGATTGAGCAAAGAAAGGAATTACATATATCATTACACTTTGCAAAGGTGTTTTTTTGTTCTACTCAAGAACATGAGAATGGAAAGTTTTTGAAGGGAATGATGCAGTAGTTTTAAAGTGCAAATAGACGTTTGTTTGGTAGTGGAACATAATCAATTCGTTTTTCTTGTACACACCTTTATACGGTCATAACAGACAGGACAATTGTAAACTACACATTTACAAACTGGGGCAACCCTGTTTTGTGTGTTCAAGACAATGTTGCCTCTGGACTTGTGTATCGAATCAGGAGCTTTGATACAATATCCTCTGTAAAGTTAAAACATCAACTACAACTACGTCATTGGCTGAACAAACCATGACCACACGTGAGATTCTATGATACCTGAGCAGTGCAGATTCCATCATGCACAGCGAGGATCTAAGGAGTGTCCTTGAATGCGTTGGTTAGTCGTCTCTCTTCAGTCGACAGAGTGTCTGGTCACGGATCGTTGACATTTCTGTCTCCTGTCACCAGATTGTATATAAACCTGTAATTTGAGCCCTTGACACAATTCATTTATATAAAGCATTGGGGACTTTTTTTTCTGATGCTAAAACTGATGGGAATTCACCTACAGACTGTCCTGGTAGAAATGCTCTAAGGCACTGAGGTAATAATATACGCAAAGAGAAAAGAAGGAGCTATTTTTAACACATCCACCAAGCCTTTGCAATTCTATATACATTACTGCTGAATTTCAGATATCACCTTTTTATTTTAATAATAAGCATCAGGTGCCCGACGCGGACGGGAGTGCAGACCTCTTCCTCTCACCACAGGGCTACTTATTATTATTAACATCATTTGTCTGGATCTCTCGCTGGTTCAACAGACACTGTGGGGATGACATGTTAATAAATGACCCTGGGTACCTCTTTGGCATAGGCCTGTTCCTCATCTGCCCCCTCAGCCTCATCAGCAATATATGTGCACACGTGCACCGACACACACACACACACACAATCCCCAACAGGGACAGGAGGGGGCGATTTGTTTTCCTGAAGGTCCCTACTCTGTCTATTGTTGTTTGCACTGAAGGGGACAAATTCAATTCATTCTTATGACAAGAAATAACAAGAATAAAGAGAGGAAGGAGATAGGAGGCAGGAGCTGGAAGAGGTAGGAGGATGTGACTGTTCAGGAGGGAACAAATGAGGAGCAACACAAAAACCTGCTGAATGCAACAATACGATTCGAAGTGGTACACAATGGATGAGCCGCTGTGCTTAAGGGAGGTAAGGGTTGCAGCTGGGCAAAAGATGTGCTTGTTTTCTGTGGTTAGGGATTCAGAGTCTGATGATAATACAGTAAATATGTGATAATCAATGCCAAAGTTCTTACACAAGAGGACTGACAGCCACTCCCGCAAACATCAAGCATGGGTGGCTCTCCTGGGATTGTGTGACCACCATGTCTACAGAGTCAGTACATGTCTCAGAATCTTTCCATTACGTTTAAATGTTTTTAACTAAGCTAATCCATAAACTCAAGGCTTCAAAAAGCAGTTCGCACACCAATGGGTGACGTCAGGTTGAGTTGCCACTTGAGCTCATCCGATGAGAACAAGGGTTAAATACACAAAAAACAACAAAGGTCTTCAACAGGAAGAAAGAAACTCTCTTCTGTGGTCCACAAACCTTCAAGCAGAACACACACTGAACACACAGTGAATCGATTTGTATTACTTAATTGACAAACTAAACACTAAACCAAATGCATATTTTCTTTCATCCTTTTAAAATGTTGAACATTATTCTTGATCCTGATCACAGAAGAACAGAAAAACACTTTTTTCAAGGTCAACTATCAAGGTTTTTACTAGAGCTGCACGATTAGTTTATTCAGATTGTGTGTTCAAATATAAACACAGCTACAGTATGTAAAGTCTACAGTTCTACTGATCAAGCTTTCATTACAAGATCCAGAAAACAATGTGCCACAAGCAAATATGAATGATTACCATGAGGCAAATTATATTCACTTTTAAAAGCCCACCTGCAAAAAGCCGTCTCCCTCTGAATCTCCCCATGATGGCTCCCCTGTGAACTGTCACATTAATAATCCTATGCTCATATTCAAATGTTCTGTCGGGAGCTAAAGAAAGATTGAGTGCCTTTGCCGTTGTGAGGCGAAGATTGAAGACATGTCCCATTGACATTGTTAAAAGTTTATGAAAATATATGAATCCTCAAATGTCATTGGCTGGTGGGGCTCCCAACTCCTGCACAGTTTCAAGACAAAATCGGTCTTTTAATCAAAATGATTGAATACTAGCAAGTTGGACTCAGGGATGTGAATAAAACAAGTAGGCAGGGGTCGACGTAGACAGTGTGTGTGTGTGTGTGTGTGTGTGTGTGTGTGTGTGTGTGTGTGTGTGTGTGCTATAATGGTGGGGGGTTGAGGTGTGGTGGGGTCAGACAATAGATCTTACTACACACCGGAAATTTCTCTGTGTGCACTTGTAGGGACCGACATTTTAAATATATTATACTTTGCACTATAGGATTCTGACAGAGAGTCAACCCTCCGTCAAATGAATACATATTGTGTCACAGAGTCTTGCATATGTTAGACGCATCCCGTACTTTCAGCCTGTGAGTCTGCATTACATGAGGGTAACTCAGTGACACACACAGAAACACAGAGTTTGGTGTTTTGCAGTATTCTGTTGCTGTAAAAGTTAGTAAAACAAGAACTAGTACTTTTTCTATAGTGCGGCATTTACCCAAGATGACGTAAGTGCTAGAGATGTGATTCTTCTGAGCTAGTTACCTCACAAGTGTTATTCTTCTTCTCTTCAGGTCTAACATAGGACTAAGCAACCTTTAACAAATGTTCAAGATATAGTGGGGGCAAGTACAGATGTGGCAACTGGTCTGATTCAAATCATAAGGGACAGTGCTGCAGAGCATTTCAAATAAACGAAAAGCACGTGAAGAGCACACATCGCAATCTGTACATAGAAACCAGGATGCACATTACCAGATATATGAAGACCTTCGTGTGTGTGTGTGTGTGTGTATATGTATGCTGAGGCCTCCACTTTCCACCTTTCTCTGTGGTATCAAATTTCATATCATGAATTGTGACATTTCAATGGTATTGGTACAGAGTAACAAAATTACAGGGGTTGTCCTCCTCTATAGTTCTCTGGTTTCCATTATCCTGCACATCGTTCATTGATGAGGATTAAAGGCAGGAGTATGGATTAAAAGGAGCTCATCCAATTAATCCCGAAGAGAGAGTCCTTGTCTCTTTGTTAGGGCTTTTATACTTAATACAGGAATATGAAGCTTTTGTGATGAATTCAGGTGCACATTACATTTCCATTTGAATCTATTTGAAAGGCCATTGTTTTGCATTTCTACTGATGCAGTTCTTTAGGTGGAAATAGATCAAACCTTTGGGTATTCAACCCAACACAAGGATTGACAGTGTCTCACTCACTCCCACCTTTGTTAACTGGGGAGGATTCATAGGACAAATGTCCATCCTCTGACTCACTGGGCAAACAGGATTCTCCATATTGAACATTTCAATAAAAAGAGGGACGCTACTGCTCATTTCCAGTTTCTGAAATATTGTCTTGCTCATTTTTAGATTTCTCAATTGGAACAGCTTATATTCCATCCATTACTTATACTCCTTATTCTGGTTGACATTAGGCAAGACAGGACAAAGCTAATATTAAATCCTCCATAACAAGTAATTACAGAATCTTTAGGAAATATCTTTCATCAAATTAATTTCAACATACATTATTTAAGTCTCTGAATTGTAAAATGGTGACCTAGATATGTACAGAGATGAACATTTATGTCTTGAAAACTAGACCTTTCATATGTATTGGATATACTGTCTCTCTTCAACTATACAGGCATTTCTATAACCAATTCCAAAACTGATACGTCTGCAACTACACGTTTTTCCTGATTTATATAAACTCTACTGCTCAAAGAGGAAGTACAAGTGTGTCTGGAGTCTGAAGTGACCGTGTGAGCGTATCATCGTTGTTGAGAGATCAGTCTGTCGAGAGCTGGTGATGTGGAGCACTATTGTGAGACCGGAAGAATGATTGAGTGCCCGGGGCCTACAGCGGTCGTCCCGTCTGTTCCGTTGCCACTCTATTCCATCATAGGCACATTTACCCTGAAGGGAGTCTCGAGAGCAAACGGGTGCTGACCTCGTGCACCTGTGCTTCCCTTGATGTTCTGGGTTGAGGGTGCTCGCCAAACCCGGGAGTTCACTTTGCCTGTCCTCGACCTGTGTTGTGTTTTAATGTGGATTTATTTTTCTAGAGCGATAACGAAATGTATACTCTACATTTATAAATACTCCGCCTCTTAGTCACCGCCCGTATTAAAGGGAAGGGTGCTGAAAAAAGACATACAAGGGTCTTAACCGTTCACATTCAAAAGAGCTACAGCCTCTCTTAAAGCTCCATTATGACGGAGGATAAATCTGGTGTTTCATCACGTCGCTTCTCTCGCTTTCATTATGGTGTGGGTGTTCTTGATAAGTGGCGAGCTGGGAATCATCCTGGGTTGGAGCGTCAACACGAGATGTCAGTCTGTTATGAGCCGTCACTCAGCGCGGACGGATAAATTACCTCGCCGTCAATCCGGCCATCAAATTAGACAAATCGTGAGACTAATCAATGGTGAACAGTTAGATGGAAAAACTACCTCCTATGTCATCACAACTGCGTGAATACATTAAAACGGAAAATGCACTTTCGCACTCGACTCCTTTACAACTGTCCTCATTTGCATGCAATGCTACTCAACCCTCCCAATTAGAGGGACAAAGACGGGAGTAATTGCAGATTAAAAACTAGAATGCTATATGTAATCGCATGGATCAAAACACAATTAAAACTTCATCTCAACCTGTTATAGCCCGCTGACGAGCCCAGCCCCTCTGCCTGATCTTAATACTTTAAATCATATAAGGGAGGGCCGTTTGCCGACGGACAGATGAAAACACCTCTTGCGCCCAACAGTAAATTAATCGTACCAATTATTCACCACCAAGAGACGTTTAATGCGAGCCTTTGGAGAAACGAAAGCCGGGCACTCAAATCCTCTCATTTGTAATTGGCTGTCTACTTCAATAATTGATTGGAACAAATGTGAAATGGATGAGAGGGTCTAAGTGTTCTCCATCACACGCTTTCTGGTTCAGCAAGTTCACGGGCGACTGCTCAAAAAGGAGTCCCACTGCACAGATTGGGCTGATTTTTATATCATCTGATCGCTATGCATGTAAGTGAAGGTACCAGTAGAGTGAGCCATTCATGTGATGAGGGCGTTCAAAGGACGGCTTGTCCTCATGTGCACAGGTACTGTTGGAGGATCCTGTGTCAAATGTCAACAATGTGGAGACGATAAAGCGGTTGTGTTGATTAATAAAAGACTAGACTGTGTTCAAACTCTGTGGCGTCTTGTCTACACAGGCTTCTCATGCGTTTTCTGCACATAAGAACAATAAAATAACATTAACACTCACATTAAAGTAATTTCATATTTAATATAGCTCTTAGTTAGGAGGGAGAAGAGCAGGAGTTACTTTGCTTAAGTCCACTACAACCAGTAAAGTCTCTATGGTGGTTGTACTAGAATAGTGAAAAAAGGCAAAGCTGTATATGCAGCTGAACAGGGGTTTAACAATCCTGAGCTAAAAAAGATCCCGTCAAGGAGCCTTGAAGAAACTCTACTGCAACACAGTCGCTGTTAAGAACAGTCCCCGCAACCTATGACAAAAGATTCATTTGCAGCAAGATGCAAAATTAGATCTTATTTTTCGACATCCGTGTTTGTGCGTGTGCCTGCGTGCATTCTCCTCCATGTGTGTCAAGATGTCTTTACGACCACAAAAGATGAAGTCATGAAATGAAAGCCAACATGCCCAGTGGGGCCCGAGGCAGAAAAATGAATCAATGATGCTAAGCATGAACGGCTTAAGGGGGCATGTGGGATGTTGTTCTCCTCTCACTGTCTCGTTGAAGACAACAAATGCACAATGCTGCGGTGTGCATGCAAAATGCAAGCACATACAACTTGTGTGTGTGTGTGTGTGCAATGCGGTTAGGGTTAGTGTTGAATTAAGAGTAATGTGAATGAGCAGGACAGGGATATAAAATGTGAAAGACAAGGTACTTTTCATGTGTTGATACAAGGTCATTAGTAACATTTACAGCAAAATGTTCCTTTAAAACAAATCAATATTTACTTGTAACATGTTTAGAATGATAATTATCATCCAACACTACAAGATAGTTAAATTAGATCCTGTTTAAACGCCTGACGGAATGATATAATCCAGTGTTTCACAAGTTTATCCGCTTTATTCCATGTTTTTCCCATCCCTCTGATTATCTCATCAGCCTTTGGATGGTCCTTTGAAACATTTGTTGATTTATAGTGTAATCACTCATTTAACAGTAATGTGTACGATGCTGCATTTATGTTCACTTATCCCTATTTCACGGACTAATTCAATCCGACCTGTGACCGTCTCCCTCATGTTTCCTTTGTCCTCGGTCTCATCCGCACCACCATCACCGTACGGGAGGAAAAACATCCTGTCGCAATAATGCATGATGGGAAAGAGAAAGCAGGTGCTGAAATGATCCCCTTTCATGCTGAATAATTGCACCGAACCCCCCCCCCACACCGCCCACCCCCGGTTGTTTAGCAAATCCTCCCCACAAGCCTTTGCTGCCGCTTGCTGTGGCGGGTTCCATCCACATGCCAAGGGCTAAACACTAGTCCATCCATCACCGCACCACTTGACAAATACATTCCATAATAGAAGTTTATTTTTTTATGGGAGGCTGAATCAGAGGCCTTCCCATGCATACAAAAACGTGTCAGAGTTATTTATGGGACCTGCTGAGAAGCACAATATGTCATATCAAACTCCTATTTTCCCCTTCCTACCAGCGCATCGCCTGTCAATATCACTGCAGCTATCAATAATGTGGAACACCAGCAGAGATAAAGCCCTGTGGAGCCGGGGGTCAGATGGAAGAACGTCCTCTCCTGCTGCTTGAGGAACACACACACAGACACATGCACGCACACTGATAATACCAACCCCCCCCACCCACACACACAAATGCATACACACATGCTCAGGCATTCACAGATAGGTAGCTCATACACAGGTTCTCTCCACTGCGATTCTCTGAAGAATATTATACAGATTTAAACTGATTCTCAGAACACACTGACTGGCACATGCTGTGGTGTTTATATCTAAAACAGAGAAATTACAATTTACCTTTAAAAGCAGATGTAGTTGTAACTTTAGTTATAATAGAAACTATAAATAGGAACTTAATCAGCTTGGAATGGTCTATTAATGAGGTTTGAAGGTCAACACCTCTGCCAAGGCCAATTCAATTCAATCAAGTTGCACCAAATTGCCAACACTTACAATTTGTAGTTTGGCAGAGTTTTGATTATAAATGATAAAACAGGCTTTCTGTCTTCCTTAAGCTACAATATCTAACCTTAGAAAACCTCACCCTTTATTTTATTTTATGTGCAGTGAGAATTAATCTAAGCACCACCACAGATGTAAAAATATAGATTTTAATCAATATTGCCCAGTAAATTTGTATTAAAAAAATTGGTTCTTGCCTCATTAATTTGCTGAAAATATATTTGGATGCATCAAAATCTGAAGGTTTACTTGTGTGAGACTGACAGACTCAGGTGTACACGCTCCTGGTGCCCTGTATATCACACTGCAGGCTGTCGCTGCACTACCAGGACGCCTGCCTGCACATCTGTTGTACACGGCAAATAAAGCAGGTCTATCTTAAATCTCGTAAAGATAAGGTAAGTGAGATAAATCACGGTGTCTGGTGTTCAATCCCATCTGGACGATACCGTAAATAGGACGATTAAAGAACCTTTGATTTAACACCCAACTATTTAGATGCATGGTGCACAAGAATGTTAAGCTGATAGTTCAAAAGTTACACAAATAGTGGCAGGCTGTGCTCCAAGAGCCCCGGCTGCCAAGAACACAATGGAATTCAATGCAGTGACAGCCTCATCCGTCTCAAGGTGTCCAGGTAAATTCATTCACTGATGCATGCTCCAATTCCATTACCAAATCCAAGTTGAGCAAGGTATTAATTGAAATCGAAACCGCCGTGTTCCAGTTCACCTTGGACGCTTTATGTTAACAGCGAGATCCAATAGTATCACCGTGTTAATGATCCCACTAGATCACTAATGAAGAACTTTGCTGAGCTCGGTACATCGGGGAACAGACGTTAGCGATTCAGGGAAGGGCAGATCCATGTGAGGAGAGAGAGGAACAGGGGGCAAATAAATATACACCTAGGGCACAAACAAGCGGGTAGGAGCTTTGTCTCTTCTGATGAATGTGGAGGACACCATTTTCCTGAGGTACAAGCAAATGTACCAGAGGTTTGAGTGATGATTTAGGGATTTTACTGTCACAGAGAAACTTAATTGTTGATAACATTTGATATTTTACTTGCGGCCTATTACGCTCTGCTAACCGGTTCTCCCATGATCGTTGGTTGGTTGAACACTTAGAATCAAACTGAAAAATCTCATTATCTGTCTACCTTTATGATTGAACCTCTGACTAGTAGTTCCACAATTATAGTTTGTAATTAAATGCCTTTGCAACTATAGGAAGGATTGTCATTCAATTTGGGAAACTCACTTGCTTCATCTAAAGCATAAATTGTGCACTATTTAGGTTTATGATCAAAAAGCAGCACAACCGACATCATTCTCAGCTGCAGCAGCTCTTTTAGAATTAATGTAAAGTAGCAAACCTTTGCATGAGCCTATTAGCATTTCAGATGCAGGTATTTTAGCATGATAACATTTGCATTAAGCCTAAGAGCAACCTCACAGAGTCCTTTGAGTCATTTTTGATTGAATAGGGAATATACAGAGTAAGTCAGAGTGTAAAAGGGTATTATGGAGACTATGCATTGGTGGATACTCAACAAAACAAAAACACAAGTCACTTTATCTACTGGCTTTTCTCATCTACCAGTTCCTCCCCAGTTAGAGAAAATAACAACATGGTTTGTTTGATTAGCAGCAAGCTACGCATCAGTCGTGTGTTACACATAAATCTTCATCTCTGTTTGAGCGTATTTCAAAGAGTGACATAGTTCCACTGGTAGCTGAAGAACAGGAACCCTGAGTCAGTTTATCCCTTTTGTAATTAGATTCTTTCTTCAACAAGTGATTTATTTTGCTCAATCTATCACCTCGAATAATGTGAATAAAGATGTGGCCGTGACAAATTGTCTGTTTTTTTTAGATAAAATATATAAAGCTGCCAGGGCGTTGGGTTATTTATGGTGGACTCCTGAGCAAGGACGCTATTTGCTTAACCATCTTAATAACTGAAAGCACAAAACTTGATTTAAAACCTTTCCTCAATTAACCTGCAGACGTTTGACAGTCAACTGTGCATAATTTTGTGGATAACTGGGTTTGATTTACCGTGTTCTGACAGCTGCAGCGAGAACTGCTGGGAATCATCGCTTTTCCACACAGGGCTTGAGGTCTGTCAGTCATCTTGACAGACACGTCTGTTCAGGGGCAGAAAATGACCGAAACAGGGTCCCCAGATAAAAGATGACAAACATATCAAAAAAACTACAGAAATTAAGACTGAAACTTGGGAGCTGCCAGTCACGGTGATTGACGTTCGTTGCAGGTGACTCCTTGCAGAGCAACAGAAGAAAATCTCTGCAGTAGATCATAAATCCTGAGAAAGAAAACACAATTACTCTTATTTTTTAGCCCTTTAATGGCCCATCTACATTAATGTTTAAGACAGAGCTGTAGACATAATGTAGCTGTTGTGTTGTAGCTCTTGTCATTATGCAGGGATCTGTACAACTGTTTTTTGTCCACTCTTAATGTAGCAGGTGTTTCTTCATTTTCTAAAAGTGAACAGTGGAAGCTACATGACAAGGAACTGTAGCCACTTTTAAAATGTTGAACATTGGACAGAGAGAGATGAGATTTGTTTCTAAAATAAAAACTAAATTTCAACCTTAATCTTCTCACATGAAGTTCATTTCACACACCTTACAAAAGTGTGAATGAACCACCCACCCCGGGGAGAGCGATGTCATTTTACTTACTCTTTTAATTGGGTCATGGAGAGTTAAATGTAGACCTGTGCCTTCCACATAACACACTTACATAGGTGGCTCTTTTCCACTGAGCCAAAGCCTCAGAGCCTCAGAGAGCCAGAAGGAATTTCACCAAAGTTTCAGTACAATAAGAACTTAATAAAACCAAAGTTTGTGCCTTATTATTATGCTGTATCTACACAAAAGCACAATAATTGTCCATAAGAATATCAACATTTTCTTTTGTTTGATAGTTTAACAGAATGTCTGCCTAGTTCATTAAAATCAAATAAAAACAACAAAAGTAAATGACTCTCTAAAGAAGCTTTTTGAACTTTTGTTACCTACCTAATCATTGCTTTTGGAAAGTCTACACATAAAACATTTATCTAAGCACTTTTTAACAGTTGAGGATTAATCATCTAAATATCCATACACACATTTATACAGCACTTCTATACGGAGAGTTTTTACTATCAAACATTGTACACTGTCATCAGGGCCAACTGGGGTTCAGTATCTTGGCTGAGGAAGCTTTGAAATGCAGACTGGAGGGTCCAGGAATCGAACCACCAATCTGATAGTTAGTGGACGACCCTCTCCAATAACTGCCGTCAGCACTGTTCAGCCTCCTTCTACTGTACTTTCTTTCTTATATACTTTTCCATACTTATGTTAATCTATACTCTGTCTAAGGCTATAAGAAGTCTCTAGTCACATGTAAGGAGGCTGAAGAACGAGGCAGAAAGGGGGTGAACCAAAGGGCCACGCTGCTAATCATAAACGATTGCTGCTAATGACAAAAATGTAGAGACATCAAATGACAAAACTTTTTTCAGCCTCCTGACTAAGTTCCCTGGCAGGGGGGCCCGGCTCTCTGCCCAAAGCCTCATGTTAGTGAGCAGCTCCCATAATGATGCACAAATCCCCCTGCAGTGATCGTGACAGACCACGGCCTTCAGCTGCTTTTATGTGTTAATCCTTAAAACATGCTTGAAAGAAACAAAACATCTGATGGGAGACGGGGCCGAGTCAACTTTTCCACTGATTAGCCGAGTGAGCGTGTGCGCATGTGTGTGTGTGTGTGTGTGTGTGTAGCGGGGGTGAAGTGGGATGATGCGTAACAGTTTGACACGAGTTGGGTTGCAGCGAGGCCGGCGTCACATTATAAGATGAAGTCATGTTGAAGGGAGAGAAGTGTACGTCAGGCTCATTTTGCTTTGTGTCTCGTGCTGTCGAGGCCCATGTAGTGTGCGGTGACACTCAAACAGCTCTAAATGAGCGCTGATGCCCTGAGTGGTGATGTGTTATGCCATTTGCCGTTTGCCTCATTCATAACTTATGATATTACTCATGGTAATGGCACAGGCCCTTTTGCCAACATAATGAAACTTGATCAGTAAAAGGAATCTCGAAGTTGGCTGTCATCTCTGTCTCCGTGAATCCATTTAGGCGAGTTGCCGCGCATCAAATGTGTTGGAATTCCTTGATCTTGTTGCACAAGTGTAACTTTTTCTGAGGCACATTTCTAAAAGGATAAGTGGATTACAGCTCTGAAACATTAATCAATAAACTTCAATCGGCTTCAAGCTGCACATGGTCCATGGGTTCTTCAGCAGAGGGCTGCGCTCTTTAGGTAACATCCTGTTTGATAACAAGGTCACAGGAAAGTGTTTAGTTCCTTTAACATATTGGAGTTATCAACAACAAAATCGAAGAATTATGATATTTCAAGATTTCTTTCACCATCAAGTTAAAGCATTTATGTGGAGAAATGTTGTTAGATCAACTTAAATCTGTCAGTGTCTGTCAATAAAAGCTTGAATACCCAGAGCTTCCAACTATTTAAATGTGAAAAAAAATGTCAGCTATCTTCCACATCCACATTTAATGTCTTCTTAAAATAAAATAAAATAAAAACTTCTAAATTGCAATGTTTCCGATACAAACATCAGAAATGCCTCCAACACAGCCTAAAATGTCTGGTCTGGCTTAAGCGAGTAGGTAAATTGACAGAGTTCAATTGGGATCTTCCTGATCTCTCTAAACCATCGACGTTTCCGATATACAAAACCCCACTTTCGAGAAATCCCAGTTACAAAACTGGTAAGAGACCACACTGAAATGAAAGCAATCATCACTTCCTTACAGGTTTATTAGCTTACAGCTGTTAAACATACGTTATGTAGACGTTATCAGAAGTCGGAGACAGTACATCAATCTACGTAACCTACGTGAAGGTAAAATACGTTACATGCCCGTCGTCCACACCCTTACTTCCAACCTAACTACACAAAGAGTGAACCGGACAACAAATGTGAAGCAGAAATGTCTCATGTATGTATAAATCATTTCGACGATAATTTTAAGGGTTTTTTTTTACATTGAGAGATCAGTGATTTATTGGCAATCCAAACAATTTGATGATTTGGTTTTCTGGGTGGTTCTCTTGTCACATATAGTACGACTCCACAGATTCTGCTGCTTCTAGTTATGGATATTTATACCTATATTTACAATATCTGGACAAGGCTGAGGAATAGGAACAGAAAAGGCAACAAGAGGTGGGGCTGCAACACGATCCACAAAGAGCCAGAGTGTTTGACAGTGTTCCATCCGTCACACATTTCATCGATTGCCATCAACAGCCTCTTCAGGTAGGCCCGGCAAAGCCATTTTGTCCCGAAGCATTAAGTTGTATTTCACTGCTCATACAGCGTTACAATTACTTTGATGTTGACCTCATTGCGGCTGTTTATGTTTACAAGCTCTTTCACGACTTCACAGTTTTACAACACCCTTTATTTACTGCAGCTACAGCGGGTTTAATGTATGTTGTCTCATAAAAACACACAATAAAAGTAGTTGTGCATTTACTATTACTCTCTTGTGGCCATTCCGTCTCGTCACAAGCGTCGAGGCCCAAACAAAAAACAGCAGTTTAGAGCAATATATGTTTTAGATTAGAATGGTGATGCCTGCATATCGTTCTTTGTCACAGCTCACTTGTTTGAATGTGCCATGTTGTAGAAAGTGAGATCCCCAGGTCTTTCTATTTGATTATAGAGCTGGTCTGGTTGGTATATAAATACTGTGAAGTATCAAAGGCTCATCTACTGTGAAAGGCACAAGTGATGTCAAAACCATACAGATGTCATTCCATAAAGAGATAGCAATAATCTATCTATATATCTATCTATCTATCGTTTGTTTTTCTGAAACCATCGTTCAGCACTGGATGAATATTCACCATTAGCTTTAACCATTGGGTTTTACCAAGTTACTGTTGTAGTCTGCTACAATTCAGTCCCTTTTTTTGTTCTGGTTGTACATCGCTCAGTCAGCCAATCAGGAGACAATCTCAGAGAACATGATGGTGTCATTTATATTTATTTGTTGGTGCGTCAACTCCGAGCTCCTTTCTGCTTTTGTGAGACTCTTCTTTTCACAAGTGGTTCTTTTATGTTTTTACCTTTTTCTCGATCAGTCTTGGTAAGTCGCTGTTTAGCACCAAGGAATATTGTAGCTGCCACAAACATAGAGAGCCCCTCTTTTCACTGTATCAGGTTTATTTTGCAATAATTATTTTCGGTAACTACGGAAAGTCTGCCGATCAACTTGCCTTGGATAAAATGTGCTGGCCTGTAGCTACTGCCCATCAGGAAAGTAAAAGTTGTGCCTCGTCTAAATCCTGTTTTATAGTTTTATTAATTCTTTTTCTGATGTGTGGCTTTTAGCAGGGCTCTGATATATGGACTTTGATACATACTTGTAAGAACACAGCTAAAGTAAATTACATACTTCACAGGGATTTTATCAGTTCCACTAATGCTGACAAAATCCCTAAAAAGACAAATGTCATCACTATTTTATCTCCTTAAAAAAAGAAAAGAAAACGTCAACCATCAGCACTATTGGGACATCCAACAGAGTGAAAATCCCTCGTGCTTTGCTAATCAAAATGTTCAATTTCCTATCATTTTGGAGTTCTCCATGCAGAATAGCCTATGCTTTTATCCCAGGTGGAGGTTTAATTTGAAGCGAGGCATGGAAATTAAAAGAAGCCAGCCTATGTCTTCCTGTCAATCAATCGTTTGTTCGTATGGGAAGCTTCCCTGCTTAGGTGCTGACAAGAGTGAGCCTATTTGATCTGGGCATTTCAAAGACAACGAGCCTGGATGGCCTTCAGGAACCATTTGCTTCCCATCAGGACATTTCAATGCTATCTCAACAGGACACAATCACACGTGGGTTAATGCCGGATCTATCTTGTTAATCTTTTTACCATTACAACTCATTTTGATTTCATGTTTGATGATTTTATTCAACCAAAACTTGTTAAAGAACTTTCATTTTTCACTCAGGAAGAAAGTGGACGGCTCAAGAATAAGAATAAGATGTGACATAAAGGGAGTTTAATAGAGACTGGTAGTTTATATAGTTTACAAGAACTGTAATAGTGCTGTGTTTTTTGCAAAATGCATTTAGGATGGTAAGTTAAGATAAAGGTGGTCGTGTAGTGTTATTGTTGTGTATAGCATGAAAAAGCTCAAAAAAACAACTGAAAAGTCGTTTTGAATCATCCAACCTTGTACTAGCCGCATTTGATTAATTGCAGTTTACGATAAGGAGGAACAAAATGATCTTTAAAACGTGAATCACTTCACAGAAGAGTAAAAATAAATATAAAAAGGAAAAAACTGTAAAATCTTTTTAAATGTTCAAGTCTTCACAAGTGTCACGCTGAGGTAAAGTCTAAGAAGAGTCTACATCCTTTGAGATCACTGGCACACAACTACCTCAGAAGTGGAATTGCTGTAATCGTACTCATAAAACATGCATTAAAAGAGTATTTAAGAGTCAGCCTACGTCAGTGTCATAAAAAAGTGGATACACTGAGAAATACCACGTAGGTCAAGTGAGTGCAAAGCCTGCAAGAGGAGGATGAGGGATCATCTGTAGAAACTAAAAATGGCAGAGATTTTAATGCTATAGGATTAGAGGAGAAAAAGTTATTCATGGATAAACCGATGACATGAAAACGATACACCTCTGTGCAAGTGTAGTGAATATAATGATACATGTTAGGAAATAGCTAACACTTCTGTAAAGGGCAATGTCAATTCAACTAGCTATTTTTTGCATTATATTTTTGGAAATGGTGCAAGAGATTTTGAAATTCATTAGAACCTTTAGATAATTTTATATTTACGAATTTACTGTCATGTTATGCAATTTGTAACAAATTCATTACACAATTATAACAAATCCAAACGTAGTGGAAACAGCGAGAGATTTCAAATGACACAAGTAGATTTAAAGGTCACCAAAGTCATTTTAACAGTAGATTAAAAATAGGATATTATATTAGAAATTGCTCACTAACTAAAGTTAGAACGTCACTTAAAATGATCAACACAATCCAGTGGATCCTCTTCGTTTTTAAGTTATGAGTTTTCAAGGACCCCCAAAAAAAGAAAGTGAAAATATTCTTCATACATGTACATAGTACCTACTTGTTTATTCGGTCAGCTCTTTTCTTACTGTACATAATCTGTGTTGCACAAACAGGCATAACACAGGAGGCACCATTCAATCCTTTCCATGCATTATTAATATTTATGTGTTTGCGTTTAAATATTCAACAGAGACCAGAAATGATTTTATGAAACAACAATCTATTGTTTTATCTTCTGCTCCATTCTGAATTGAACTGATTCAACATGGGACATAGCGTCTTTTGCTTTTAAATCTCGTACGTTAGCCTATGAAAAATGGAATTGTCAGTTTCTGCAACAAGTAATAACTGAGTATTTACACTTCTTACAAAATGTTTAATGAAATTCAACCACATCCATTAAAATATGTTATAAGATGAAATATTTTCTCCTTCATCAATGTACTGTATTATTTATTCCCTGACAAGGTTTGACCTCCATCCTCCCTCAGTTACTGTACAGTGGCCACACCCCTACAGACAGAAGCTGGTTAACAGATGACACTCCACTTTGATATCACAACAATATTATTCCAGTTAAATCAATGTAATTGCCTGGATGGACGTTTAAATGAGATTTAAATGAATGCAGACATATTAATTAGGGCGCTAATCACATGATGAGGGGTTCTGTCCTCTCCATCCATGTTACATTTTGTTTCCGCTGCATGGGAATCAGTGTGCACGACTACAACATGGGAACCTGACAGTACAGCCCCACACACCAGCTACAGGATCTACCCCACAATGCCCTGGGCAACAAAAATGTTAATTGGCCTTCTAATATGCAATTTTGCCGGCCACATCCTGTAAATATCACTTAACATCAGTGGGATGAACGGAGGCGAGTGAGAGAGCGTCCACAACCTCGCTGCCTGAGCAACAACACTATTTACCCTCTGGATATCAAATAAAACCAATGCAGTCAAAGATTTCTGCAGCGTTGCTGAGGATTGAAAACTTTCAAGGCAGTTTTAATCATATTGTAAACAAGACCAATTCCCAGTGGGAATTACTTATAATGTACTGTATAAGTAAATCATTTATACATATAAATGCAGAGGACAACGAGTGAATCCTGGATCAATTCAATATTGGGAAAAGACAACTTTCATGGCATTAATGGGACCCTGAATAACTATTATTTCTTTTTTTTTAAAGGCAAATTCATGCACACAAAAATTGTCCGTCTTGTAATTGTCCAAAGTTAAGCTCACAAGGGCCTTGGAATATATTCAGATGCACATGCATTATTTTGACAGTAATGCACTAAAATGGCCTATCAACAGCAACAACTGTTCATCTCTCCGAGACAACCTATGTTGCTTATTGCTGTACATTAAGACCTTAAAACGCTGCCAGAATCCCATTAATACATCTCATTGCATAAAATTTCCATTTGATTTGTATTCAGAATTTTAGATGGCCGGTAGAGCACCAGAAAACCCTCATTATTTCATATTCAATCAATCACTCATCGGCGAGCGCCTGCACCGTGCCAGTTCTGGCAGTGTGTGGTTTCATCTTGATTATGGAGATTGGCATTAAAATCAGAGGAACACTGCAGCCTCCTCGCGGATGGCTGTTCTCAAACATGTCACAATTTTATTAGTATTGACAAGCTGCATTATAATGTACTTATGTCTCTCGTCTTTATCGGGTTGGAGTAAAATGCTCGAGGCAGCGTGAGTCCTCCAGAAAATCCACTCTATTATGAATGCTGTGTATTCTTTGCTGACTGAGCTGCTATTATATATTGTGCGTTTGCAAATTTAAAAATAACCCAATGGTATAATAAGCAAAAGTGGATCATTTGCAATGAATCATAGGAGCTTTTGTAGAAAGAAAATATTAAAAATGTTGACTGTGTGTTCTTTATTAAGAGTCAGACGTCCGACTTACACAACACACTTAGGCTAATAAAAGTGAATTTATGTGAATGTGACAGTTCTCTTGGCCATGAAGCTACGATCATATCTTCTATAGAGAATATATTATTCATAGTATTAGCATTCTAGACCCACCAAAGGTTAAAGGTGTTAGTGACGACAAAGACTTATTGGTTAACCGGATTTCCTCTATAGACAACATTACACAACTGACAGAGCATTCACACAGTTTGAATACAGTAGTCGTAATGATTAAACATAACACGATATATTTCTAACATATAATTTATAAGATGGAGATAATGGTGGTAAATTTCTGATCCTGGGCCCAATTTGGAAGAATTCAGCGATTGTGGCTTTGTGTTTTTCCTCTACTACAAAGCAGCTTTTTAAATTTGCTACACTTCTAATTTGTGTATCTCTGAACATCTTCTTCTCTAAAGCAACAGCGGTAGAGGCTCATCTGCACTGCATTGTGTAGAGGACCTGCCATATTTAGAGAGAAACAACATTTCTCCAATACTAACATGAAAAAAACACACAACATGTGGCCATAACATAAATCTACGGGACTGTAACATTATCCATTAGCTTTTCAATGTTGAGTAACACTGAGAACAATGTGATTCAGTTTGGGAAAACGTTTCCAGATCCGGGGATTCCTGTCGATTCACTTCTCTATTGGCCGTTCCAAACTGAAGGATTTCTTTTTCTCCATTTTGCATAAATTACAACTGTTAAAGGATCGGCGTGTTGTCGCCGGTGTGAATTGGCAATTAACATCCGACGAGTCACAGTTGGACTCCGCCAGCAGCTGGATTCGCACCAGGACATCAATTCGAACCAGTTGACTGATGAACTTATAGAGAAAATAAACGTGTGACAATGAAAGTTATTACTGCAAACAGTGTCGGGGGCAGCGCTTTCATCACCGCGGCGAATGTGCTGCTGTCACACAACAGGAATCTCGGGTGAGGTGGGGGGGTGTCTTAGTGACCACAAACTTTTTCAATTTCACTGTCAATTTCCTGGGTAATTACTGGTGCTTTTGATGGACTTTTTATGACACCGGCTCCCCTCCTGCGAGACGCTGGACGTGCTCAGCTGCAGAAGGACGGGGCAGCAGTTCCCTACTTCTGACACCAATTCCCACCTCCCATAAGTGGACCTTGTCATCACTGGTGACCCCTGTGGCGTTCTCTCAACAGACCCGGCCAGGCCAGCTGTACTTTATCTGCACCACTAGGCTGAAGATGGGTCGACTGGACCATGACCTCTTTGCGGGTTTGTGTGTGTCCGTGTGTGTGTTTGGGGCGTGAGGGATAAGTTTGTGGGAAACTACACAGCAGTGGAGTTTTTTCCAATGCGCCGAATATCAAAGTGTCCTAAGCTGTCACGCCGGTCAGTAAAAATGTGTGTTGATGATATCTGTGATGTATAAATAACAGATAAGAAGCACTTAAACATCCATTTCCTCTTAATCTTTCCAGATCAGCGGGCTTGACAAATCAGCCGGCGAGAGAAGGGGGCCAGTGTTCGGGGCTTATTGGCCGACACTGTCTGGATGGCACTCTGTCTGAGGAGATCAGAACACCAAGCACATCTCCCGCGAGATCGACGGGCCGACAAACAGATGAGCCCACGGGCCGGGGGTCACAGATCATTAAAAGCCATCTATCAGGGGCTTTCAGGGCCTCTAATTCCCCCCAAATCGAATATTTCCATGTAAATATGTCAAAACAGGAATGAAATTAGCGCGGTAGTTTATTGACTGTGATAAAATCTGAAAAGCACCACTGCACATAATTACATACTTGTCAGAGCCATAAAAATTAGCTTTATTATCAATGGAATGGTTTTGTACAACTTCATTTAGGTCCGATGTCTTCCAGATGGGGCTGCTCTCTGCACTTGAGCAGTTTTTATGCAGCCCCCTCCTCTACCCGACACACACACAGACACACACACACACACACAGACACACAGACACACACACGCTCATCTTTTTCATCCCTTTTTTTTTGTTGCCGTGCTGAGCAGCAGGGAGAAAAAAAATAAACGATTGAAAGAGGGAGCTGGGAGTCTAAGGCAGAGTTGAGGGCCACATCAGCTGTGTCTGATAGCAGAAGTTATTTTTTGATCTCATTAATGATACTGGCCTCCATTGTGAACCCTAATCACATGCAAATCAAAAAGTTGCCGATGTTCAAAGATGCCGGGGGTGAAGGGGGCAGCCGTTTCATCCCCTTCTGGAGGCCGTGCCCTTAAACAGGGGAGGAGACTTCAACATATTCTCTCGTTCGCTCGCCATCGTACGACTCGTGAGGAGCTGCACGAGGACTCAGAGCGTCTCAGGCAGCGTCACAGCTGCCTCGGTGAAGCTCCTATAGCATGTCAGCTGGCTGCACTAACAGTTTTACTCCCATCTTTTATTTAGCTTTTCATTATTATTTGTTGCTATTGTTCCCTCTCTCCCCATCTCCATTATCATATCAATTATCATCTCAGTCACACATCCTGATTTCCACTCATATCACATTTACATCAAGTCGATAATGCATCCCGGTGCCTGAATTATTTAGCTAACAACTTGAACTGGAGCGGGGGGGATGATTCATATTTAAAACAGACACCTACTCTTAATGGCAGCTTCTGCTTAATCCTGGAGGAGAGCTGACTTGCCGTGATTCTGTCTCGTTTGAGATGCACATCTCTCTCTTTTACTTTCAAGAGATCCCTCTCCCTTCACTGCAGAGTGCACTAAACAGCAAGTAAACTGTCAGGCTGCTCTATATACAGAGCAGCTCAGAGCTGTTTGTTTCTCTGAAATGTTTAGACACCAGGAGAATCACGACAAAAACTGAAAGCACTTTAGAGAATGACGGTGCGTCGACTGAACCGAAATGAGACGCTCTGGTCTTCCTATTGCATCACCAGCTTGTTCCGCCCTTATGGCTGTCGTCTAGCAACAGAGAAAGAGTTCATCTGTTGATTAAAACAGTTGAAAAGCTGTTATTTTCTATAAAGGTGTACCGTTAGCTGAGTACAAAAATAAATTATTCTTGTGTTTTTGCCTCGCTTTTTGCCGCCTGAAACGCACTGAATCGTGGGATATTGAAGGATATTGTGCCTGCCTAATTCTGCAAAAACAAAAAATATATATATATATATATAAACTGTGATTGCACGGTTCAAATCCTGTTTTCCTTTATCTGACAGGATCACATCTGGGTGACTGGTTCAAGTTTTCATAAACATGATGACTGGTCTGAAGATTCAAACAAATATCCTATACATATTTTTTTTTATTGATTTGTTTCTGTTTCTATGCTTCACTTTGAAGCCAATATTAACCAGAATTAGTCTCCGTGGATATTTTCCAAAATGCTTTTCTCAAAACTAAAATCCATGAGATGATTCACTTGAGTGAGAACAGAAGTGATGATGAATAACAGAACTATCTTCATCCAACATGGTTCTGAAATAAAGGAAGTAAAAGAGGAATCTTTTTTCTTCATATCTTGGGCCTTTCATGCGTGATAGACTTTAATATTACAGTATGCAATACAACACATAGTAAACGCACAGGACCAAAGGCTCACTATCTATGCACATTGAATAAATGGTGGAATTCGAGCTTCCTGGTTGTGTTAATAAGTCTGACTGTAAAGGAAATGTACAAGTGCAAATGTTTAGGAGACCAGCACCTCTCACCCTTCCGGAGAGGACCTTGGAGAAATGGCGCCTTCCGCCAGACAATTTGTTTGATGGAGGGATCTCATTACCTCGGACAAAGGATGCAAACAACAGCAGCGCAGAAATGGTGATTACAAAATGTTAATGCGGCTTCTGTGTTGCCTGTCCAGGGCATTAAAAAGCCTCTTCAATAGCTTAACCTATTTCTAATGAATGCATTAATGATATTTCTGCTCTTGAGAGTCACTTCCCAGGTTGTTAGTGGGCACAAGAGTCTTTTAAAATTAACTCTCCTTTTTAACATACTTTCTCTAAATGCTTCCCTCATGTGCCGTGATACCTTCGTTAAAACCGCCCATATTTGTCCCCGACTAATGGACCAAAACCTCATCCCAGATTATGACATTTGACGTTTTTCAGGTTACAATGTATAGTGTTAATGGGACTTCAAAGAGTTTTATAATCTGCCGGCTTTACACGTGTACAGTAATATTCTGTTAGATATCTCAAACACATCATCTAGGCAGGTGAAAAATTCTATAAAACTCAGTTAATACTGCATGATGCAATTTCACTACTACTAATACAGTGTTAATTTGATATTATTTATACTTGGCTTCATATTTACACCTTCTAATATTAAAGAAAGGAAATAAACACCTGAATCGGCCTCCTTTTTTATTTATTTATATACATTGAATGGGTTCTTTCTTGGCCCACCCTTCCCCCAAGTTTTGTGGGAACGTGTTGAGTAGTTTTAGTGTAATTTTTTGCTGAAAACCAAACACACAAACTAACAAATGGACAGGGGCAAAAAAATTACAATATACAACTTCTACTATTGATAACAGGAAAAGTACTGATGATAAAATAAAGCCCAACAACAAGGTACAATATGAATGACTGAGCTTTAACTGGATACATCTGCATCTGGGAATAACTAAGGGCCGTGTGATTTGGCCAAAAATGACATCAAGATAAAAAATGTGGTCAATGTTGATAATAATCATTATTTTATTTTTTTTATGGGGTAAAGACAGATTTTTTCTCCAGAGTAAGGTGTAGTTTTAAGCTCTTCTTTATGGGCACAGCATAACAAACAAAATCAATTGTTATACCTCCTCACTGTGCTTACACAATGCATAAGCATTAAATTAATATATACTAACGCTATAATGCCATTAATCAAAATTATATTGCTATAATTATTGATGTTGTTTTATTGCCCAGCCCCCACGGTACTAACCTGCGGACAAACCCTTATTCTCACCTCCGGAAAAGCACATCCCTCATTCACACCACAACTCTCCAGGATTTAATTAACAAAAAAACACACTAATCAATGTCAACCTAGAAATATTTAGGTGGGCAAACAATGACAATGGTATTCATTTGTATTTCAGCGTGTGTGAGTGTGTGTGTGTGTATGTGTGAGTGGTGAGCAACGAGCGGCTGACAGGCCACACACACACATTTGTCACAGTCCAGGAGAAATTAACTACTACTATCATTTGATTTGACTTATGTTCTCCCTGGAAAGGTTTCCTTACATTGTTTGTCCTTTAGCGCCGTGACTGAGAGCTGAAGCAAACATATATCCACTGTGCTATATTTCTGAAGTCACCCTCTGTTTCCGATGACCATTTTCCCAAGATCCTTCTTCTCCCACAAGTCTAATTACCATAGAGGTCTTTTTTCAAACACCCCCTCCATCTTTCCCCAAAGGAGACCACATGCAACTATAATTGCCTCCCTCATTAGTTATGTTTTCACAAGACGGGATAGGGGGCAATTAATTTTATCACTTAATTTTGTCACCGATATTTCCACTGCCTCGGTATTGATGTGTCCACCACTGCCAGGCCCATTTTTCAGGAAAATTAATTGACAAAGCAGTAAAATGTATCAACATATCACCAGATTAGGCGACAAATTGATGCAATGAGGGAATCAATTGTGTTTCTGTCATCGGGGCGCAACAGTGCAGCCCGGAACAGAGCCGGACCAACCAGACCACTGCAAGAGTGACTTCTGTGGCAGGTGCAGTGATTTATGTTTTTATTTAGACAGGAGGCATAAATCAGAATGAGTTACAAGTACGCTGCTACCTCCCCCTGAGAGTCACACAATCGCCTGCACATGCAGCACACACAAAACTCACACATGGAGACGCACAAACGAATGAGCAGAGGTATAATCAGAGACATCCACGCACAAAAAAAATAAAAAATCAATGAGGAAAGAATAAGGCAAAGAATACTGAACAGATGAACCGAGGCAAAAACAAGGAAGAATCAAAACTATGTGTATTAAGAACAGCTTAGAATTTTGGGAAAGATCCTGATTACGGGAAAGAGGTACTTGAATCTTTTTTCCACCATTCTTCTCTAAAATCAGAAATCAGATTTGGACCACAAGTAACAATTGTTTCAATCACTGAGCTGCCAAAAGCATTTGTATTCAGATGTGTACAAAGAATAAGAAAAGGGTCAACTTCCTAATGAAATTCAGGTGTAAACAGTGAGTATTGTCCTTCATTATGAACCAGAAAGAGAATCATCCTGATGGTTAAATATCTCATTACTCTTCAACTAATCTGACCATTGAACAGTAAACCGTCCAACATCTACACCAACATCACCCAGAGATTGGCCAGGAGTGCAAAGGTAAGAGTATGAGCAGGGTTTACAAATCTTGTTTAGTTCTTTCACACAACATTTCCTATTTTTCATGTGAAGGCATTCCAGAAAAGTATGCATCATATTCTACCTCTCCCTGTGTGTCCTGTCCGTCTCTTTACTATCAGTCTGGACATTGCTTTGAATGTAAGAAAAAGGAAGTTAGTTAGCATTACCTGGACTCTCTTGTGAGACAGGGACAAAAAGTCCAGGGGGTCATTAAGGTCGATGTAACTGCAGTTAAACCAGTTGGGTTCACTGCGTCTTGTAGAGAAAATTAACCGAATAGCTTTAATAGGAACATGTCTACAGCACGACCCTGACAACACATGCCTGCTGAACACTTTGAGGTTGTGACCCATCAGTTGAGAAACTGCATCCTACTCCAACGCATGACCTTGGACGTCTCTGCATTTCATCGGCTCAGCACGGACCAAACAGTTTGCGTGACAGTCAGTCTATCGGCAGCGTTCCGCTGACCCCCGTGCAATACTTCAGCATATGGCGAGAGCAAATTGAGGATGAAATGGCCACAGCGCATCACCTACTGTTCCATCCTCTCGAGAGGGCACGCAGTTTATGCTCACCACACGGGAGAGAGAGGAGGGGAAAATATATACAGCATAACACAACGTCTAGAGGAGCGAGCAGCAGAACTGCTTGGGCGCCGGGACTGTCATGTCTGTATAAACAGGCATTGATTTTTCTGTCCAGCCCTGGCACCTCAACCATTTATTCTCAGCTTTGTGGTTGGGGCCCAGCGGGGCTGGAGAAATTCTGTTACAGTCCAGTCGGGCCCTCGAGGCCAGTGTGTGAGAATAGATTTCACCTGTAAACGAGGAGAGGGACTGGAGCCACTTAACAAGGGCAGGCTGTGTCACCAGAAGGCAGAATGGGTGAAGTCACACTGGATGGATAATGACACATCCTGTGGTAAGAGGGAGGGAGAATGAGAGACAGAGGAGGAAGAAGAAATAGGTGGAAAGAGAGAGAATTGATTGATACAGTAGAGGAAAGAAGGAGGTTTTTACATAACTGAGTTTTAGAGCTTTTAAACAATTATAATCCAACAATGTCACGAAATGTGCAGTTTGCCCAAAGTTGATTCAGTCAGAAAATGAAAAGTGCGCCACATTTAACAGAGCAAAGTGATTGACTACCACATAAAAACAACTTTATTTCAGGACCACTCAAATCGATATCACAACAAATGGCAATTTATAGGTTCCCTGAACCGGTACATCTGTTTGTTCTTAAGAGGAACTTAAAAATAACAATTACTAAGATATAATAATGAAATATACACAAACCATAATAGCCGACCAAACTTTTTCACTTTCCATGATGGATCCCAAATCATTGTTCACTAAGCTCCCAGTCAAGTTAGGTCTTTTCTAGTCTACTTACATATTACATCTTTTGTCTCAAATGACTTTTCTCCAGAGTCCAGATAACATACAACAACATGTAGGGTTGAACCCTCCATTTGAACAAAGAAAATCTCTCCAAAACTAAAAGTATTTTCTTGTTTCAATCATGTTCCTACATTATCCAGAGTTCAACTCAGCCACTGGCACTGCAGTCCTGAGAATCAAATTCTCTATGCAAGTAGCAGCACATGTATCACAGCACAGCTCGCCTGGAGTAGTAGTTTGTTTTTTACAAACTTGTCTTTATCCTCCCAAAATGACTCATGTGACATAAGTTGTGGCAATTTGACTTCATGTAGCTCCCTCTGGAGCCACTAAAAAGTTTCAGGCAACAAAACGGCACCATAAGAGCAGTAAAAAGACTGATGGGAAAAGAAGAGAGTTAAACAGATTTACTCTTAAGTAGTTACTTCCTTGTTTAGTGAGAAGTTCCCACCG
Organism: Pseudopleuronectes americanus; assembly: GCA_038501795.1. Taxonomy (NCBI): domain Eukaryota; kingdom Metazoa; phylum Chordata; class Actinopteri; order Pleuronectiformes; family Pleuronectidae; genus Pseudopleuronectes; species Pseudopleuronectes americanus. The sequence goes on along the minus strand of CM076731.1, from coordinate 7,081,561 downwards.
CTAATAATGCCACTGCGTGCAGCTGAAGCCATTGTTATAGAGGCAGCTACAACATTAAACGTGTTGAGAAGACAATTAGACAGAGACAAGCCACTGTGGAGCCCGTCCAAATGTAAAAAACACCGTGAGCAAAATACACCTGAGTTGTTTCAAACTGTGTGACATTGATGAGGATTGCAGCTCCACACCAGGAGCCAACAAAAGTTAGGAAATGGTTCAACTTTCTGGCCAAAGCAGAAGAAGAGAACATGAATAAATCACAAGAGGGGGGGGAAGTTGCCTTACCAAAAGGAAACAATGGTCTTGCAAGTGTTGCATTTTTAACCGTTTATCTCAGCAGGTGTACTCTCTCACAATGCCGTGTCAAGTCTCGTTTCAAATGGGCCAAATGTAGGAAAAGTGCACCGTGTGCTAAATTCAAGCATCGTGAGCTACAGCCATTCTCCAAAGTAGCCACTGGTTTTAACATTGAAACCGCAAATCTTCTTATTTCAGGTTCTTACTCACAATGTAAACCAGCAGACAACACAACTTGCCAGTTTAGTTGTAGTTTTAATAACCCGAGGGCTCATTGGGAAAATTTGCTCAATAAGAACAACCTCATCCTCCACCGACTTTGTTCTCCAGACACTCCAGTTCAGGTGATAAGAGCTGGGACACCTGCATTTAATGTATATGTTCTACTTTTTTACAACATAGAGCGCATTGGGAATAATGGTGCAAACTGTTCACGGAGATGGGAAGCTTCAGGGACCAACATAAGAGAAATAAAAGAAGTACTCCTGTGCATCTGGAAGTTCTGGAAGTGAAGTAGAGAAAGAGTGAGGTAACTTTGCTGTAGATCCAGGAAGTAACTCGGCCATAACGGAAAATACACATAGATTTACTACCTCGTTATTGTGGCAGTGACAAGAGTGAATTGACATGAATCTTCTTTCACTTTCATCCAATTGATTTCCTTGTTTTGATGTTGGACAGTATCATATCAAGAGCTGTCTCTTCTCTCCACTGCCTGACTACTGCTCCAAGTGATCTCCGTAGAAGACGAGAAGACTCTAGCTACATAAATAGTTACTATGTGCAAATAGAGTTAAACTGTACAAGACAGTAGCGCAATGAGAAACAAGATGTGGACAAGCAACATTTAACTTCTATGCAGATATGGTGGAATTGTGACCAGAGGTGTAATGATGCTCAAACAAACGTGGATCCTTAACGTACAGGTTACTTGCAAAAAGAGTTGATGTGAAAACTAGAAGAAAATCAAAAGGGCTGCTTTCACTTTCATGAGACAAATGCTAAAGAGAGTTCAGAACCAGGCAGCTTCAACATCGGGGGGGAACCTGTAATTGAGAGGAATTAAAGACAAACAGTGAGTTTCACTCTGGTGCAGGCATGCACGCAGACACGCTGCAGAAAGTGAGCCGCTCTGTGAAGTTTCAGCCCAGAGTGACAGTAATGATAGTGTGTGAAGGTTAACTCGTCGAGAAACCGAGGCACTCCCGCTGAATGGAGGAATGAAGGAGAGCGGCAGGTTTGAAAAGTACTTATTAGTCAAACTGGGTAACAATGGCGCCGCCCGCATGGTATAATCAAATCACTCCATATACTTACTTCCAATACAGCAGCTGAGAAGCAGCCGGCCCTGAGACCTTGACAGAGGGGTTATTTTTACCGATACTTGTTCCTGCCTATTGTCTTACACGCTCATTGAAAATGGCGCCATCAACAAACAGAGAGAAATACAATGGAGGGTGAATGGAGTTGGAGAGGATGGGGGGGTGTTCTGGGGGGGGGTGGGAGCGATGCAGGAAGCAATCGTGAAGACACGCTCCTCTTGTTTTCTCCCCTCTGCCCCCGAGTTAACCACCCAATTGTTTGTGGAATACATAGAGTGCCATGCAATTTTAATGACCCCCAAGCATGCACAGATTCCCCGATTCACTTCTTGTCAGCCCCCGGTTTCTCACTTGGAAGCAAACACTCCCACTCGTCTCCTCTGTGATCAATACGCGGCGTCTCGGAATGAGGCAACGGGCTTTAATATGATTTTATGAGATCAGATCTCTCTCTTTGATCCCCCGCCGCGATTCCTCTGATCTCCCGTATCCGACAGGCTCCGGTGTTCATCTGCATATTATGTCGAGGAACGCGGAGAATGGAGAAGAAAAATATGTGAGAGGCAAAATAAGCGTGTCCCTGTTCGAGGGGAAGTGTTTGTTAAAGCAGGATTAATATGAAAAACAGCGGTTATTGTTGTTGCTGTTTTGTTTCAGCTGGCACCGCCGCCTCTGAGAAGTGCACATCAAGCAAATTAATGCTCGCAGGTTTGTCCTTAATTGCACATGTGAGAGAAGCAGCAGCTTAGCGAATGTTGTATGTAAATAAGGTTTCATTCCATTTTGTTTGCGGCTTTTGTTCCAACATTAAAAACCGGTTCCTCTATTATTGAATAATTCCGGGCACATACAGTTTAATAGAGCAGTAAAACCTTACCAACATTAAGGCTCTACATTGGAAACTATAGAAATCAAACATCAATGACTAAGCGTAAACTTACACAAACTTTTCTGGAAAGTTCTGACAGGTTTTATCATCTCTGGAAAGATGGAAAGTTACTTGTCACCGGCTGAACCTCTGCAACACATGGATATTTTTATTATCAATGTATCACTTATTATGTAGTGAAATCAGGACTTTTAAAATGACTATTTCCACATTTCTATTAATAATAACTTGCTGGAGTAGTTGCAAGAAGTTCCAGTGTTTCTCATTAATTATCTAGGATGTGGCAGCCGGCCATATTCTGGTTTGTCTTGCCATGGTTTTGTACTGAACCAGACTAATTTTACACTTGTGTGGTATTTGCAGTGTTATAGACCAAGTGCTTGCTCACCAGGTTGCACTTCTTGTTATTGTGTTACATAATGTTTTTACCGCCCACGCAGACAGTCAGTCACTCTTAAGGCTGCTTACCTGTGACTTGGAATCTGTTGAGTCCGTGTGAGAGTGAACTTTGCGACATAGATTTAATTAATTCTGTGGGAAACGCTGATCTTAGACCTCGTTACCGTTTCTCACAATTAAAAACACCAGATTGGACTTGAATCCTTCCTACAGACCCACTGCTGTTAAATCAAAAGTTTGTAAACATAACAACTTTTCAGGGAAATCTAATGTTCATCCAAAAACACTGGATGAAGTCCGCAGCATTTTTATAAATGACTATCTAGGGGTGAAAAAAGGGATCGCATTCCTCCTGCCAGTTTCTTTCAATGCAATCATTACCCAGGGCTTCATTTCTGTGTCCATCCTCAAGTTCACATGTTGAACTCTCTGAAATGGTGTAATTGTGCGCCGAGTCTCAGGCTGCTGGAGGTAATGAGCAAGTGATAGCAGCACAGTCTGCGAGACGGGATGAAAGAAACCCCACAATAAAGAGAGGAGAGGCCAAAGCAGTAAATATCCCTGGGCCACACAGTGCAGATACTAATTGCGTTCCCAAACTCGAGCGCAGTAAATAATGAAATTTTAATTTCTGCTCTCGCCCCGTTGCGTTTTTTTTTCCTTGTTCGTGTTCAGATGAATGTTTCAAAGAAATTTACTGCGGCCATGAGGAGGAGCTGGAAACTGGAGGGCGAGGGAGGGAGGGAAGGAGGGAGGGATGGGAGGGAGGGAGTGGGGGAGTGAGAGGACAGAAAATACAAGGAGAGACGGAACATTTGTTCTTCATCACGATAAGTAATTGGCTGAGAGGTTTTGATTTAGGTTAAAAAGGAAAAACTAAATCAACTATATGGACGCACTCATTTGAAAACATTTTTAAAACAAATTGATATGAGTTTGCCTCAGTGGCGTTAAATCACGACCAAGTGCCCGTGCTCCTCTCTCTGTTTTCAGACGTTAACTCTGAAAATGTCCAGAAACAGAGTCACAGAGTTTGCTTCTCTCATATGAAGAGACGGTCCGGGTCAGACGCGTTCACATCAACAGGGAAACGTAGAGAACATTCAGATGAGGGATTGGAGTCTGCAGTGTGAGTCTGAAAGCAGCTTTAGTCTCTGTCACCACCTGAAAGCGCTTTTGTTCCAGCCAGGTTGCAGATACGAGCTTACAGGACTTCCTACAGCATAAGAGAATCTTTCCATCACTATTGTGAAACAGTTTTTCATTTCTCCGTATCTTCAAGTAAGAGAAAAGCAAAAGTTCTGTGTAAAGCTGGGTAAATTAAATAAGTAAAGACTACACTGGAAAAAGAATAAACCAAGTATCAATGCTTTACAGTGGCTCAGTGGTTTCGGTTTCGGGTTTGGCTCGATGGTTCGATCCCAGTCTTCCCATTACGAAATGCCGTAGTGTCGTTGACCACGATACTGAACCCTGAATTACCCTTTCTTATAGAGATTGACAGAGATGCACTGTATGAATGTGTTGGTGTGAATGTTAAACTGTACTGTCAAGCTCTTGGAGTGCTCATCAAGACTAGCAAATCGCTGTAGAAATACAGACCAGTATACATAAGGTCAGATATACTCATCGACCAATCAGTAGAGAGCCTTAAAGACAAGTTTGCCACTAAAACTGTCGACCAGGTCTAAGATTTCCTCCCAACTTTCCAGACTGAAGCTCTTTGCTGTCACATCGCACAACGTCATCAATAACATTACACCCGGTAACAGACTGGCAAACTGCTCGGAGACTTCTCTCTCTGCCCCGCTCCTTCTCCTTTTTGCTTCTGGCCAAAATCTGAAATGAGGAGTCATTCATCTCGATCCACCGGTAAACCAAATCAAATAAATCAACACTTTCCCCAAATATAAAAATATTTGTGTTGTGGGCAGATAATTAATGAGCACAGCTGCACTAATTAAAAGCCATCTGAGTTCCATTAATCTCGCTTGTTGAGTCGCATCGTTTCTCACAGCGGACAGCCACGCCTTTCCCGTGCGATGCCCGTTGTCCTTGGACTCATTTTTCAGGTGATTTGGAAGAGCACTGTTGCTATATTAGCATCATGAAGAAACGTGAAAGCACAATTAATAACACATTTCAAGATGGGAACAAAGGGAAACGATCATTTCCCTCCACTGGGGAACTCTGCGGGAAACGGTGTGTTTTGGCCTTTGGGTTTTCCTTTGTCCATCGGTCATCCCAGTGAGGGCCCTGCTCTGGTCCCATAAGGCCACTTTCAACATGGCACTTCTAATATGACAAGAAAATGGCAAATATTGCATTAACACTGGCAACTAACTGGCCTTTACGCTTGAGTAACAATTGTTGAAATAATTGCACCAAACTTTTTATATTTCCCCTATTTCATTATAATTGTATGTTTCCTATATTATTTGATTTTTTACCAATTCTGCTTTTGTTTGTCTACTGCTGCAATATGGCAAAATTCTCCATTGTGGGACAAATAAAGAAATATCTAATCTTGCATATGGAAACAAACAAAAACTAATTGGAAGTAGCACACATGAATGCAACCAATGTATCTTTATTCTTCAACTATTAGTCCATTTCTCGATTTATTGGGGTATTAGCTGTGATTGAATCAGCTTTAATGATTTAATTAAGTAAAAAACAATGAAGTTCTCTGGTTTCAGCCTCTTGAATGTGAGGATTTGTCAGTCAAATAACACCAGACATGGGAAGACGGCCTCTAGGAAACTGGGATAGACATTTTTCCATTAATTTCCTATATAAGACTGATGGGTGAATCGATTAATAGAAAATAGGTGACAGATATAAATCAATAATAAATAATGTGTTGCACTTTTAGTATGATGTGATGCATTTGATGTGTCATGTTTATGCAAATGCCTCGATACACAATGGTTACGTTACTCTTACATTTCAAATCCCACTTTTAGTTTTCATCAGGTTGAGTTTACAAGTTTTCAGGCCCATTTCACTTTCTCCTTTCTCAGGAGTCAATGAAAAATACAGTACATCAAAAACCCAAATTAATAAAAAGTTAAAACCACATCCCAACACGATTTCCATAAGAAAGACTTTGCTCAGCCATCAACACTAACTCCAACTAATCTGCAATTATTTCCTCCTGCCTGTTAAAGAGCTCATCCCTGCTTATCTAATAAAAAACATTCATTCTCAGTTCGGAGACTTGCTCAGAGATGGATTGGCAATATCACCGCAGTAATAAATGTTAATCCACAACTTTACGTCGCTCTGACACAGCTCATAAACACCATCAGAAACATAAGCAGCGGTGCGGGAGGATGACTGAAGCCTCAGCCTCTGCTGCACGCTGAACCTTTGACAGAGAGCGAGGGAGGGAGAGGAAAGCATATGGTGCGACACTGCCATAAACAGGGGTTTTTATGAAAATGTCTTGAATGTTTATTGAATTTAACAGTACCTAAGGCGCTAACGACGCATTTCATTTTGCCAAAGCCGGCTGGTAAATCTCTCAGAGCAAAACCACAGCTTGGTTATCAATGTTTGAGCTGAATACACAAGGTTCTTTCTCACGGCATCACATTAAAACAACTTTACTGAACACTTACATGTTGTTGATCACAGGTCATTCTTGCTCATGTGTGGGCTAAGGGCTGCAGCGTGAAAATTATGATTTCAATGAGACATGCAAAGACGTCATCTGGGCTCTGAGATGTAAAATGTCTATTATTTGTCACACTTTATAAACCAAGTGACTGAAAAGAATAATCAACAACTTAATAGAGATTAATTGATCATTCTTTTGACAGAAGTTGAGCTAATTATCACTCTTATGTAAAGATGCAGCTTAAACAGAGGATTACACCTGAAGAGTCATATTTATTGGGTTTTCTATGTGATCATTTTACAAACAACAAATTTTATTGTACAGATTTTACTGTTCAAGTTGACAGTCAATGACCTATTGAGTCATTTAGCAGCATAGTGATTTGAAATCCTGGTTTTGCCTGTTTGAATCTCACAGACTCATTTTACCCACCACAAGCTGTTTTAAAAACAACCCAACATTAGCTACGTTATTGCTATTTTAAAACCCCCCTTTTTTTTCTCTACATGCTTAATTATTCATTTCTTCATATGCTTTGTGCAGTACATAAAATTGTTGACGGTAATCACAGGGGCAATGGCCATTAAGCCCTAATGTGGCTAATGTTTGCCTAATCAAAGTTTTATGGACGGCAATAACTTTGAAATAACATTTTTTAATTATCCTTTAATTTGAGTCTCGATATTGGTGCGATCTCTCATTTGAAGAAAGACCAAAACAATAACGGTCCCCCGGGGGATCGTTATTGTTTTACACATTAAAGGTAAGAATGCAGGGCAAAGTACAAGACCCGCCTCTTTTTTCTTTTCTTTATTATGAACATTCTTTGGCACTCACGGGGAAATTTGTCTGTAGCACTATTAACATCAGTAATTGATTAAAAAAAGATTTAGTCATTACACAGATGATTTTGTTTTTAGGTTGCATGCTGTATTCTATATTATTATAACCTCAGTGTTGATTTTCATAACACTGTGACTGTGAAGGAAATTAATCACACTGAAGTTTAATTGCTCAGCACATTTGTAATTTGATTTTTTCCCTTTTACATTCTCATACTATTTAGTTAAAAATATATTTGAATTGAAAGGAAAATACTATGAATTCTTGTTTTTGACAACAGAAAATGTCAAACACCTTGAAATGTGAAGGATGGAAAAACTGCCGCTTCACTTCATGTGACATGATGAATTTCAGGAAAGTCTTCATCTTGTTATTGTTCCCAAATTACCTTTTCTCTGCACTTTCCTGTTGGAGCATACAGTATTTGCCCGCCTCACGGCGCCCACCACCCAGGCACAGACGTTTGAGCGAGTCTATTAGTTCAAAAGGATTATTATTCTAATGTGAAAATGGAACTAATGGTGTGCCAGATGCTTTTTGCACAATTATCTGAGAAAACAAGTCTCAAGTCAAGTCATGTGTTATTATTTGGTCATTTTTCAGAGACCCTTCAAAATTGCCCAATTATGTTCTATTAAGGCAAGGCCAAACCCTGTCAATCAATGCAGCAGCATTTGCCCCAGCCTTCAAAGACGGTCCACTCCAGATTTAATGACTCTCTGAAGTTTTCACTGCGGCAAAGTGATAATGTTGCTCAGCTTAATAAAGTTTGTTTTTCTCCAGCTCAAATTATATAAATGCTAACTAACAGCGAATCCGCTTTTTCTGAAAGGGGACAAAAACGAAGACGGTTTTTTAAATGCCAGGAAAAAGTGATTTAATGAAAGGTAACTATTCAAGGCCTGTCTTGATTTTGGGAACATGAAATGTGTTGCATGATAAATACTAAAAACAAAAACTGGGGAACAGGGAGCTAGCCAACATGGTTTCCCCTCGTATTCCTTTGTCACCGAAATCTCAAATCATGTTCAGGAGTTGAGCTGTAAGCTTATTTAAAACTTTCCTCTGAGGTTATATATGGGCTCTGTTAAGTCTTAAGAGGTCTCAGAATGAAACAAACACAGAAGAGCATTTACTAATAAGGGATTAAATTGAAATCATTCCTTATTCTGTGGTGTTTTCCATCCTGAGGACACATCAGTGGATTCTTCTTTCGTAACAGGACCTCCTCAGAAATGGCCGACTTCCCACCAAATGTTCATAATTAAGCCGTAAAGAGGCAGTGTGACAAATATATGTATTCAAAGTGTATGGCTGATGTTCATCCAAAAATCTAGCAAATTTGAAATTATGGGTTGAGACCTCTCCTCTGAAATCTTTCACTGAACTGTTATTTCACGTGCTAGGACTATAAACCTACAGGATATGAAATGAAGCTCTACGTGTATTTTTGGATTGTACAGCATCTTTTGATGTCTCTCCACTTCCTATGACAGGTCCGCTGCAGCCGAAAGTCATATCGTCCCCCTGCCGTTCTCAGTTTGCCAAAACCTGTGCTAGGTCAGCACCAAAGACGAGCACAGCTTCTGGGACTTTCTGGCAACCCGGGTGTCACATTCGAGCAAAACATCTGGTGTTTTACCGGCCTCGCCAAACCCATTCTGTCGCAGCGAATTAGGGAAATGGGGAAACGGTGTCTGATGACAGAGTGCATGCTTACATTCACACTATTTTCTAAAAATAAAGTTATGACACTGGAACTCTCCTACACATACTTGAGATATCCTACTATATTTTGTTTCAATTCGTATTGTATCTGGCGTTCTAGAAACACCAGGTGAATGCTAGGGAGGCTGGGAAACAATAAATAAAATCTTTGTGACGTGGCCCAGAGCTGCAATCCATCTCCACCATCTCCCTGCATCCCTTCCTCTCTGTTTGCATATCTCACTGTCCAACCCTCTTCGTCCTACATCTCCCTCCTCTCTGTCTAACTCTATCTTGCTTGAGAGCTAGCATATGTCTCCAATCATTTCCTCCCAGCCCCCACCCCATCGCCTTCTCCTTCCTCACAGATTTCCTCTCTTCCTCTGTGTCTCAACCCCCAGTTACTCCTTCATCTCTCCCAGTTTGACTCGAGCCATGACTGGTGCAGTTATCAATCACCAGAGCCAAGCCTTGTCAGGGACGACTGAACCCAGAGGCGCTCCTCTCCCCTCGTTCCCTCTCTCTCTTTTATCTGTCTCGGTCTCCCTCCTTTAACAAATTTGTTCCAGTTAATAAGCCCTCCCAAATGACCCCCTCTTCCTAATTAAGCACAGGCAGCATGTAGGGAAATATGATACTTAATTAATGATGAGATAAACTCTCTCCCAAGGCCCTGTCAGAAAACCATGACACCATGTTTGGCGGTTTGAAATCAAATTAACACGCCAAAAGACAGAGAAGGGAAACTGATGGGTGATTTTGCTCTTCCCCCGTCTAATTCTTCATCTGGCAGAGGAACATCTGTAAATCTGGAATTGGATTTCGAAACCAATCACTTAACTTGTAACTGGCTTATGTTGTCAACAGAGTCATGCTATCATGTGACACGTGACAGCAAAGCCCAGCTCAATTCAATAAATGCAATGTTGCTGCCTGACCCCCCCGATTCCTCTGCTGTTTTCACGTATTAGGTGATCGTCTGTAATCTTCGGCTTGATCAGGTGGGTGTGATGACAAGATCGGACAAAGTATCAATCTGATAATGGCTCAAGCCAACAGACGCTCGGTAACAGATGAAATAAGTGTTCAATTTAAAGCCTCTGATGTAGTCTCTTGGACCCCTGGTGACAAAATGACTGGAACGTAAGTATTTTATTAGGTTGACCTGGTTTAAGGTCTTTTACACTGACTGTTTACCCTAAATTTGACCAGCAGGAGCACAACGCCTCCCTCTTGGCTACTACAATCTTGGTAAAAGAGGAACAAGGTTGTCGAACATTGTTGTAAATTTTTTATTTTTATTTGTTAAGTTCACGGACACAAACAAAACAAATAAAACGTAGAGGTACCACTGGAAACCATTGGGGGCAGTGTAATCAATAGTTCATGTGAGACAACCATAGGACACGAGGAAGAGATTTCAACGACGGCATAACCTTTTTGAAGAGAGTTGGTGAATTGGACCACCACCGTTTACTACGCAGGTAAATCATCACAACCTCCTCCACCATCGTTAGGTCTGTTGTTCTGGACTCTGCACTGCCCTCTAGTGGATGTATAGCTTCCCAACCACGCCAACGTAAAGGACTCATGGAAGTATGTGGGCGGCGACAGTTACATTCTTTGAAATGGACGTATCGCTTCTCATACTTAAGTTCAGCAAGGATAAGCGGTGACATAGAAGGAAACATGGATTGATTTTCAACCAAGCTTTTAGAAAGAAGGATGGAGACTGTGCTCATGGAAGTTTCAAGGTAATCTAGCATGCGTGAGAGAAACAGGCCTCAGTTGCATCAGTGCGAGTAACACTAACCAGATCACTGGATGTAATCGCAACGCTGTGCGAGGAGCATAGTTTATGGTTTGGCCTATTTTACAGATTGTCATTTGTGATCATGATGCGGACAGAAATGAAACAGTCCAGCACATCTCCCCCATGTGTGAGCTGCCCTCGACGACCCGTCACAGATATAAACAGACACGCAGTCATACGACACCATCACTGGCTTTTTAAAGTGCTGCGATGCTTAATATGCAAACGATTCAAATATTCAAATTAGTTACAACAAAGACCTCATATCAATCAGAAGTAGCTTCTATACCAATGCCCACAAAGCCTGTAAAAAAAGACACTCGGTGACAATAATGTATTCTCTCTTATCTCATTACACTTTATGATTTCTATGTTTACACCAAATTTATTTTTTTTTCCCCCATCGTGTTCTACATCCTATTCTTTTATTATGGTTTAACGAGCATTAATTAATGGCTGACAAAGGGGATCACATTTAATAATGCATGGATAATATTTGGGCCGAAACATATGGTGCACTTTATTAATATTCAGCCTCAATTTCTGTCTGAGAGCCTCTTTCAGAATTAGGCAGGTCAGATGAGAGCAGATACTAAGAATGTTACGAGTGATTTGCTTGCAGTGCACATCGGATATTTAAATACTAATCTATGAGGAAGAAGAGGAAAAGTGTAAAAACGGATTTCATTAATTTAGTGGTACCAGGTTGCATGGCTGTATACCACAGTGCATTTCCTATTTTACCACTAGAGGTCACATATTACATAAAGGGCCTTTAAAGAAAGTGAATATCCTGCCAATCAGGTCATAATAAAATAATTTTAAAACAGAAAATGACTGCAAACAACTTTCCAGAGGCTTGAGAGTGAATGTTTGTCTGCATGCAAAGTGGAAAAGGAGGCCGTCATGGGATTTAAGGCTGTCCTATGAGATCAAATCTGGAAAATGTCACTCAAATTATGTTAAAAAAAACATAATTATTTTTTGATTTCCCAAGCTGTTTGCATTGTTATAATACATTTCTGACGTGCAAGCTCCATGTGTTTTTAACTGCGGGTACATTACACTACTTCCTGGTTAGTTTGTCCCCTCTTCTTGAAGCCAGTCCACGTGATGTCACTTTTCTGACATCCCAGTTATTCTAAAGACGCTTTACTTCTAAACTATTCTTTTTAAAAGTTGGGCCCTGCGATCGTGTTGCCAGTTGAGCTCCTCACTGTGGAAATGTGTCTCGACAATGACAAGTACATTTTGGCTCTTGTTCCCCCCCTCATCTTCAAATTAAATTTACACTGACTACTTTGATAGGAACAGAGTGAGTCTTTGCATCCCTGTGGACCACGAGAAAAATAAATAAACCAAAACTATCACATCTGCAAACAGCCAACAACAAATCTGACATATTTACCATAACAGCCGTTCTGAACTTTGGTCTAAATGAAACACATCCATAAAGTAAGTGTTTGTTCTGCACCGTGCTTTGAAGTTGGATTTGTTTTTGCTCTTTAATGATTTCTTTCTTCTGATGATGATGGAAGCCGTGCTGACACCTTCTTTTGCTTCATCAAGTTCTGCTGCACAATTACATGAATTTACTTTCAATAAATTACCATCTTTGCATACATCAGTCAAATCATCCAGCTGAGGCATTCGCAAACAATATGCATTATTAATCTCATTGTCAGTGTTTATTTGGTTAACTTGTAACCGACTTGGACAGCCCATTGCCTTGATGATGCATTTAAAAGCATCAGGGTCGGCTTTTTAAAAGGAAATCAGGGGATGACATGCTTCCACACAACACTTTGCTCCCTGCTGAGGCCACGGAGGGAAAAACACTGAACTTCAGTCAAGGACCAATCAAAACCTCAAAAGATGCATCGGGAGCCGCCGACGCCAAATCAACAGAATCAGGGAGATCATCCGCAGCACGGCGATTCCCAGTGAGTGGTTGTTAGAGCTGATTGAGTGTATTTCAATTGAGCGAGTCTGCCCCATCTCCACGATAGTTACATGAATGAATATATAGTATTTACACAAGAGGAAAAAACAAACCGCAAACAAAGAAGTGCTGTTAGAAATGATCTCCCATTAGGCACGGAGAGAGAGAGACAATCAAGTCAATCGTCAACAGATAAATTCAAGTGCTGAACTTAATCTACTATCAGTTTATGGAATTTGCTTTATATATTTTCTGTTCAGGAAAAAACTCACTGTGAAAGGTCAGTGGGAAGTTAGGATGGAGAAACTTTAAAAAATAAAAAAAAGAAAGAAGGATGCATCTCAAATAGACATGTCTGCTAATGGCAGGAAAAACACAGCAAGTGAAGACAAATCAGAGCAGAGAAGCACCTTCTCAAAGTGCCATGTTGCAGCCATCCATTTAGCCCCGAGGGCACCTGGAGGCTGCCGCAATGGCAGCTCTCATCTGCCATCAAACTATCATCCCAGATGACAGCTCTTAGGTACACTCCCAGCTAAATTCCAAACTCTCACACCGACTCACGCTGAACAAATAAAAAATAAAAGGGGAGGAAAGGGGAGGGATGCAGCATCCTACAAACGTTTCAGATCATAACACTTCACGGTGGTTCCTAATAAATGAGGGACAAGCTGATGTATCACTGCATATACTGTGTAAAAAGAGATGTATCATGTGGAAACCTGTGACAATAAACCTTGATAATCACAACCAGGGGAGAGAACAGTCCCTTTATGAAACCACCTACAAATTCAATAGTTCCAGATTTGTTATTTGTATTTCTTCACCAAACTGCACAGACTGCACATAACCGTCCCCTAAACATGCCTCATTATTGAAAATCCAGATTCACAAATTATTCTATGAAAACATTGTAAAACGCTAAAGAAAGTGACAGAAATATTGCTGGATCAAACCTAAAATCAAATGGGTTCTTTCTTGGCCCTAGTCACATCCTTAGAAAGTTCCAACTGCTAAATAAACTGGTTGATCCACATTAGACTTATTGTATTCAAGGAAATGTCTATAAATAGGGGAAAAAAAACGAATATAAAACATTCTTGTACGTTCTTAGCTAATGTACGATACTGTCTTCCGATGTAAGGTCACAAGTGACACCTGATGACGGCATGTCTGATGAATTACTGTTGTTTACCAAAAACTACGACCAGAAAACTGTGCGAATGCAGTAAACCAGGGGAGAAAATGACTCATATTGTCACATTAAATTAAATACATTAAGGCTGAGTCATTCTTAAGCTCAATGGCTGTTTCCTCATCTTTCCAGAGTCATGTTTTATGCCATGGCATCGAAGCAGGATCCTCGAGCGGGTTGAGTGTCTGGCGCCAGGAGAGATGCATCGAGAGGCCTGGGACTCTGGGATTCCTGCTTTATCTGTCAGGCCTAATGATGGCATCCACCTGCTGTTTTATGGTCACAGCTGGAGCGGTGCAGTTCCCATTTGGCCCAAAGCACACAATCTCTTTTTTTTTCCTCTTTCACCATCTCTCTTTGCCTCGTTCCTTGTATTGTCCTCCTTCCTCTATCGTTCGGTCTTATCTTCCGTCCACACCTTCGTCTCAGTCGCTCACCAACCTGTTCCCAGCGCCTTCCCCTTTCCTTATTTCCATCTTTATCCACCTCCCTATTCAACACCCTTCTTCACTTCCCCCCTCTTGTCTTTGTGGCTCATTGCCCTGATGTTCTTTTTATGGTCAACAGCCACGAGCTCCTCATCTGAGCTAGTCTGGCCTCATGTGTTTCCAGAGCGGATGAGTAGATGTGGGGGTGAAGGCCCACGAGGTGCCAGAGCAGCCACACACCAGAACAATATGTCACACAGCTGCCTGATGACCTTGACCATTCAACCTTGCAGTGCTCTGACTGTGCATCTCCATCCTGAGGGGAGCTGCAGCATGAAGGCAATACATCTCTTTCATACGGAAATATTCCCACTTTGTTATTGCATGATTCCTCCATATACCTCAATGACGCAGTTAGCAAACAACACCGCCTGCTGCTGGCATCTCGGGTAATTCAGCCATTTTCTGTTCTGCCTTCGTCTCCTGTCAAAACATGTACCAACAGTAATATATTATATTCTTGAATTTCTTTTATACAATTTGTATATGTGGGTGATGTAAACATCCAAATCAGTGTGTGAATGCTTCCTGTCCTTAAAAGAATTTTGATAAACTTAATTTATAAAGCAAAGCAAAGAAGAAGTAGAGTAAATAAAAACTTTGGACAAAATTAAAAGCTAAGAGACAATCAATGAGAGAGAGTGAGAAAGAGATAAAGAGAGAGAGAGAGAGAGAGAGAGAGAGAGAGTCCGAGAGAGAGAGAGAGAGGCATCATAAACGGCTGTTCATGCATCTCCACCCACTCCCAGAGATCTGCAGATATTTGATGTGAGTTTTGAGTCTCATGTTCATCCACAAAATCTGGAAATGAACCTAAACAGCACCATTCATTGACACATTTCACACGTATCAACTTATTTACTTCATCTACATTTTACATATTTCATCAAAACCAGTTTTAGGCGATTTTCTTTTTGACATGATGCGTTATCACACTACGAGAAGCTACAAGGAGGTCAAGAGGACATGGTCGGCAGTGATGCTCAAAGGCCCCACCCCCAGCCTGGTTTGTTGACACAAGACAGGGTGGTGCGTGGATTCATGGTGTTGATATTCAATTTAGATCCCAACATCTGCAGCCTCAGCAGAGAATCCAGATTCATCAGACCGGGACACGTCTCTCCCTGTTCTGGTGAGGAAATGTCCACTGAAGTAAGATTGGTGTTCTTGACTTTTCAGGAGAGGAACATGACGTGGTCTCCTGCGTTCTGAGATGCTTGTCTGCTTGAGTGGTTATCTGAATAACTGTCGTCTCTCCCTCAGCTCTGACTGATCTAGTCGTTCTCCTCTGACGTCTCTCATCAACACAGCTTTTCGTTCACAGGAGGGCCGCTCACTTGTTTTTGCGCAATTCTCAGTAAACTAGAGAATTATGCAAGAAAATCACAGGATACCAACAGTTTCAGAAATACTCAAAAAGTATGTTTATAGCACATTTTACCGTGCCAGGATGCAACAGTGCACCAAACCTTGTTAAAGCTGGATGACGCGTCATTTTTTTAATTTAACACAACATCTTTGCACTGGTGTTGTATTTATGACACGTTTCCAACCACAGACTTACCGAGGACAACACAGGTAGAACTGAGTGACTGAGCATCTCCTCCTCAAGGAGCAGCTGCCTCTACTTTGACTGATAACCTCATTTCTGAGCTGACTATTCAAAGTGTTGCTGGGCACCTTCATCCCCGACGACTGGTCCATGGAGGATCCCCTCAACATCTACCGACAGCAAAAACACAAGGGTGATGCTCAAAGATCACTGAGCAGCGCACAAATCTTTCAGTCAAATTTCCAGATAACAAGCCTCACCTTGCCTCGCCTCCCTCTTAATACCCCATCATGATCATCGCTTTCGTCTCAATCTAGAGAAAACCTCCGCTGACCAGATTTCAGACAGGCGATCTCCCAGGAACCTCACAGCAGGTGCTTCCTAGACAACTTCTGACTGACTTGACTGAGGGAGATTGGAGTTGGGACTAAAAATAGGAGCAACAAATCATCTCTGGGAGACAAGCTGAAATTACTCAACAGCAGAAGGGGTAAAAAAAAATCATGATCGCAGCTCAGGCCTGTCAACAACCCGAGACGTCCTCAGAGAGAGGCACCGGCTTGACAACATGTCAATATCACTTTGAGTGCTTCTCTGTGAACACAGCTCTTTGGGAAATCTCATTTACTTCAACAGCTTTACACACTCTCACAAAAAAAAAGACAGTGAACATTTGACGAACGCAGGAGACAGAAAAAAGAAAAAGAAAGAGTGAGCAGTTGATCTTTGAGACCGCAGGAAGACAATTTAAAAAAAAAGAAATCTCCTTTGTTGATCACTGTCAATGCGTTTACTGGACCAGACGCTGTTGTCTAACTTTCGGCAGCTAACACCCGTCTGTCTGAGATCTTACGTTTCGCAGGGAGAGAAACCGCTCGCCTTGAGTTTAGCCCCCAGTTCGGCTGTCTCTTGAATCTGTCACTCACGCGCCTCTCAGAAGCCCGACAGGATGATTGAATGCAATCCCATATTAACAGTGACAACTTCAGCTACAGTTAAGCAGACCTGAGCAAACACAGCATTGTGCTTGACAGGCTCGAAGCACAGCAGCTCCCCGTCACTCAACTGGCAAACGCAGAGAAAGGGACAGAATCGAAGGCAGACATGGCTCGGGTTAATTACATTAATGGAACACGCTTTAGATAATGGAGGCTTTAGATATCTACGTTGCGGTATCTCTGACGCACTCCACGAGAAGACATTGGGCAAGGAGCTGTTTGTATTTTGAGGAACTGCACATTAGTCAATATGCATATTGGAGCATGTCTCGCGATTTCCATATTTAGCTCCGCACCCTAAGGTGGTTCTGCGAGTCTCCACGGGCGACAGCCACTCTTGAGTGTGATTTGTCCCAGGGGCCGTTACACATGCTGAATAAACATGAGCCTAATCCTCCTTCCGCTACACTTGTAAGGGGTCAGAGGTCGTATTTACCAGAACAGCAAAGCCACTAACAATCAAACCCTGGATTGAGGATAACCCATGTACCTAGACTACCTACTACAAGTAACACAATTCAATTTCTTCTGCGTGTGCAAGTCACGATTGCATCTTCTCAAAAATCCTAAATACCCCAAATCTGGTTTTAAATGTGATATTATGTGCAGTTCCATTTAGCATGGTGCAACTTCAAACCACAGCACAGAGTAATTGGACCAATAATAGCTTTAATCTTTGAGTGTTCTTGTCAAAATGCATATCAAACATTTCCTATCAAAGATAATATTCCTTCAGGGCTCAAGATAATCATTTGTTCCTCTGATGTGTTTTTTTTAATTTTTTTTTCATCTTCTGGGTGCAATTAACAAAATTGGGAAAAAAATAAATAGTGGCCACTTCACACTCTCCTGGAGGATTTTGCGAGAGTTGGAGCGAGAAAGTGATGAAAATAGCCGCGTCAGATTTGTCAGGTTTCACATGTAGCCCCCAGTGCCGCTCAGAGTGGTGAACCAACATCTCCTCAGTCTGCTCATCTCTCTTTTCACATTGGGTTGGTTTGCATCATTGATTTCTGAACTGTGACTTAGATTCTGGAGCTTTGTTAAAGACAACGGTCTATTCAAGAGCACAAATACTTTCAATTCAGTGGAAAATGCTCAAAGTGATCATTCAGTCATGTACAGATTTAATGCATGTTTTTCCTATCATTATAGAAGTTCTTATAGAAGAGATATGTTGTAGTTGATATTTAAACAGTCTTTATTGTAAGTTGTGTTTTGTTAAATAAAGATGTACACCATTTCTTGCCTGCACAAAAACGTTGTCATCTTTGACAAATCACTGCCGGGCAGGTGTGGATCCTAAAATACCAATGTGTAAGGCAAGAGACCCCGATGACAGCAAACAAATTCAAATCAGCATTTATTTGACCTAAAAACCACAAAATGGAAGCAGCTAAATCAGAATATCTAGGCGACACAGAATTGCTCATTTGCCCGAGGGGCTGACAGAGGGATTTTTTTACGTCTGCACAGAACCGTGCACAATCTGATGAGTGCTGGGTTTAGAGAAACGCTGTTCGAGTTAGAATTCAGGGTTTAAATAAGAAACAGGAAATTTAAAACTCATTCATGGTCGACAATTTAACATTAGTAAGGACCTTTAACTTTGTTTAGGGTAAATGCATCACATCCATCATGCACCTGCTCTTTCTGTATCATATCGTCATCTCTCAGTCCATGAAGTCATTTTATAGGAATAAATTGTGTTTCTCTTACTTTTTCCTTGAGAACATGTTTTTACTTTATGATCTAATAGTGATATGGTCAATGGGGCCTGTCCCAATTCATATGCCTGCGATGAAAATAGACTCCTAACCTTTAGCAAAAGGTCCCATGAATAAACTATACAATAAAAATCCATCACTTACATCACCTGAAATATTAATTTACCAGAGTGCCCATTAGGAGGCTTTTCCTACAGAAAGGTGTTGTTCGAGATGGGCCTCAAACTTTTCACATTTTCTTCCTGCCACTGACCCAAAAGCAGGCAGAGGAGATGTGTCTATTTTCAGATGCAGGATGATTTGCTCAGGAAAGATCATTTCTCCATGTAGAAGAATCAATTGTCCGAATTTTGTGTGCATGACTGTTTTTTTCACAGCAACTTACAGGAATGAAAGTAAGAGAGGAAAAGCTATGCTGATGATTATGTTTTGCCCTAGCGTATCCAACAGCTATTGTATAGACTCAGCACATTCCCAAAAATACAGAGAGAGGACATGAGACACTGAATCATGTGAAGGAATGTTTTACTAGCGTTGACGATAACTCTGTAAAAAAGAGGTAAAAGAAGGAAAGCGATATTTCCAGCTGGTTCATCTACAATCATTGTTGAATGAACAGTCGTGTTGAAACTATATTTACAATATACCAATGCCCTGTCCCAATTCATCCCATAGTCCCACTTAGCCCTACCCCTTCCTTTAACTTGTGGCCATGAAGGGATCGTCCCATTTCTCTATGTGACGTATAGGGGTAGTGGCCATCTATCACTTCAACAATAGTGTAGTCAGATCCCCCTAAAAACAGAGGGGTAGATGGAAATTCCTGAACTCTTTGCAAATGGACGAAGTCAATCAAACTGTTGACCACTGCTGGTAAAATGCTCATAAATAGAAGTACGATATCTTGTAAAATAACCATGAAAATGTTTAAAATCCATCGTAGTATTTAAGTTAAATCCAGTAGCTGGACAGGACTGACGCTACATTGAAATAACCGATGTAAACACACTGACTAACTGTGTGTTGATCAATACACAGCAGCCGTGTCACTGTTATAATGTTGGTTGATAACGGTTGTTAGTTGACGTTGTGCGTCACTGTAATAACATTGTTTGGCTGCTGATGACGCAGCGAGTCGTGTCCCAATTCCTCGGGGAAGATGTTCATCCCTCTCCCTTGTGGCTCTGTTTGGAGGGGGACACTCCCAGGGAAGGGCACTTCATATCAAGGGCTAGGGCCAAGGGAGGGGAATTGGGACAGGGCCCAATTCTAATCCTCTTCTGAATATTATAATCGTATAATTAGAACAGATCAAGATGTATCCATAATTTAGAACCACATTGTAGGCTTCTGTATCCTAATAAGATCATATCATGAGGTGTCTGAAGATTCACATCATTACCCTGTGTCTTCAGGAATCACCTGCTTTAACACAGCTTTGTCGTGTACTCTGCTTTGGGTCCATATTTAAAACTTGTTGGAAAACAGCCTTTGTCAGAGTACGAGCACAAAGGCTTGTTTATTTCTTATACAAATCATTTATTCCATGAAACCATTTCTCCAGACATGACATGATTCCCTGTTGCGCTTTTGTTTGTCTAATTGTGAATCATAGAGCCCGAGTTGTGTTGCAGTCCCTCTTTTAAATGTCATTTTTTATTGCAAAACTACCTCCTTCTTCCTCTCACCAATTAGGGAATAAAAAGAGAATTTGTCTTCAGACTTTCTCTCAGTATGTGTTCCATCTCGCTACTAAATCATTCAACAGCACCGTGCTTCTCATTAGCCCGCTTAGCAAAACTTCCTCAAAAATCAAATAAATCAGCGCCGGGGAATAGAAATTAAAGTCCTGCCTGCAAGCTCTTGGGAAGACTTTTTTTTCTTCTCTTCCTTTCAAAAAGAACCAGTACTTAAGATTTAGAGCACTGCAGTCTTGAAGGCAGGCTTAGATTCACCCTTGGGTTCTGGTACAATGAAGTGAAACCTGAGTCGGTGCAATGAGTGGGTCTGGTGTCGGCTATTAAAGCTGAGTACAGTCACTGAAACAAAGGGGGGGGGTGGGACATGCTAGCAATATGCAGCGTGTCCTGATGCACGTTCATAGAAGATCTAACACGCTGACCGTGAACCTGATCCTTCCTCTGTTTGCTCTTCTGTGAAGGTGCGTTTCTATCCAGCAGGGAAAACCTGAGTGGAAAGGTTGCTAAAGAGTTTTTGATGCTTGGAAGTGGTGCAGAATAAAAGCTATGAAAATAGATCCAGTGATTAAATGACGCACAGAAGTGACATGATTTAAGATGTCACTTCCATTACAGGTTATACGGATATGGCGGCAGATGTAAACGTAAGGCAAGTATGAACCAACAAGCCTTTCAATCATGGCAATATAATTAATGGTTTTCCTCCATATGAGGTTTAATTAGCGATCTGTGAGTTACCCCATCTTGAAGTCTTCTTCTTCTGCAGTGGAAAAGTGGCAGCTAATGATAATTTCAATTAATCAACTCTGAATACTTGCATAACAGTGGAAGGAAATAAGCGTAAATTCACATGTTTTTACGTCAAGGTGTTTCATTCTAACCTCGTCTTCTAGAAATTATGTTTTCATTATTCTGTATTTGTTTTCCTATAAACGTTGGACACATTGGCTGGATTATATTTGGAATGAATAATGTGCAACATTAATAAACAGCAACCAGGAAGTGGTTGGGGAGGATGGGGGTGACCACATAAACCGTTACACCAATCGAGTTTACATGGTTAAGTTTATGCAACAAAACCATTTTAGTTAAGGTTAGAAAAGACATTTAAAACACTGCATCTTTTGACTCACCAATAATGTCACAATGTAAATATGATACTATGGAGGAATTAATGCACTCCTGATTGTGGAGGTTATGATATGCAGTGATCAACATAGTGGGATCAAGTCAACAACCCGTTTTTTGTAAAGTTCTGTTTGTTTTATCAGGAGCTGAAATATGTGGATTACTTATAAATTATGAAAAGCTTCCCAGTGAGAAGCCAGTCAATAAATTCTGAGACAACAAAAAAACACAATAACATCAGCTCCAATAAAGAGGGAGAGATTGAAGAGTGATACTGCATCGGTTTGTCACTAACTCCAACTCAAACGCTCACACACTCCAACATCAGAGTTTCAAAAAGGCAGAAACAATCCTGTGGAGATTTCCATGGTTTCAGTTCATGATCACTTGATTCGGCATCATTTAATTTATTTATTATTTCGCCCTCCGCACCCTCCCGCCTCCCAGTGCGGCCATCTTTTAAATGCAAGCCAACATCTGACGTTGTTGGGGCTCAGTTTGTTTATGGAGGGTGATGGCTGGCCGCTGAGAGGCAGCACTCACTTGGGACCAGACCAGTCAAATCTCGTCAGGCCCTCGATGACTAGATGAAACAGCCGTTCAAGGCCCATCCACACAGGTTTGCGTTCAAAAGACAGCATGGCATGAGGCCTGGGAGATGCAGCCGCCCATGGGTCCATTTAGAAAAAAAATAAAAAATGAATAAAAAAGAGAGAGGGTGTACAAAATAAAAAAAGAGCTGTGAGGAATGGCAAAAGAAAAATATGATTTATTTAACGTGTTTACTTTTTCTTGGAGAGCAGATTAATTTTTTAAACAAAAAATAGATATGAACTCTCCAACGTGTGAGCTTCACATTTACTGCAGAATTTGACTCCACTGATCACCTGTTAAAGAGGCAGACCCAGACTTCTTTCACCTTCATGATGAATTTTAGGTGTTCTTCATCTGGTTTTACTCTATTTAGAAAACCGTCTTCACCGACCATCAAAGAGTCAGAGTTAATGGTTGAGTTCCAAGGTGATAACTGAAGCTTGCTCGGTTTTATTATGAGGGGAATTTCTCACAATCGCATTTAATTAAGCTTCGGAATGTGACTGCAAAACTATAATAACAGCTCTGATTTGACCAATTTGACATCTAGAATTTAATCAATCACTGTGATCAATTACGAACTGCGTGTGTTTGTTCTTTGATATCAAATAAAGAATTGAATCAAACTTCTAAACAAGTTGTGCCTGAAAGAATAGTTGATTTAAAATTGTGCAAATCATGTAAGCCATGATTTCTAAGCGTATGTCTTTACGTGTCAGAAACAAATAACTGTCAATATTTTGTGAAAATCATTTAAGGGCAAGAAAAGTACGTAGTATCCAGACTGAATTTCATATATACATAGTGGTATGTATATTCAAATACATACCACTATGTAATAAATGAGAGATAGTCATTTAGAAACTAGCCAAGTCTCATTCGAAATCAAATGTTCTTTGTAAGATGCTACTTTAATGCTTGAAGCTTGGTGCTGGCACGATTGTCCACAAGTACCTAACATTCAATCATCCGTCAACAACATATCCAGTGTATTTGCTATGAGGCCAAGCCTGCTGTCCTTGCAACGCTAAATTCACAGGAAATAAAGTACACAAACTGATCCACATGCACGAGTTCCACTCCAGGCTCATTTTGAGGTTTAACAGGACCCTGTACTTGAATTGACGTGATTTAACTGGCTCCCACATGATTTGGGATATTTGTTTAAACATGGTTATGGGAGCTCTGTAGCTGATAGACTGCGATTAGATATTCAACAGACATTTTGTGGTGACTTTTCCTCCACAATGCGGCTCAGATTAATGGTTTTGAGTGAAATATCTACAACTTAACAGCTATTGTTTGGATTGCCATGAAAATCACATTTTCAAGTTGAATGTTAAATCCTACCATTCATGACAAACACAGCTCACTCTTTCTGTACAAGTTAACCCACAGTATTCTTCTGCAAACTTGAGATTGCTATTTGCTCGAGACGCGTGTGTGTGCATGAAGCTTCCAGAGTAAATCTGTCTCGTGATGAAATCTAAGATTAAAAATTCATGCACCATTGGCTCTCCATTAAAACATTGTGTAATTAACACCTATTCAGCGCATTCAACTTCCTGATCGGCTTTCTCATCACAACTGACTTCCCTTTTTTTTTAATTCTTATTAAATCACAGCCTCTCTAACACCATCCAAAGCAGCCCATTTAAATTGCAGAGCACCAGCAGAGGTTTCTCAGGAGGACAAGGGAATAACGGTAAGTGTCCGCCATTAAGTGAGTTAATAAATATATATTAAAAAAAAACAAGCACTGATGCAAATGAGGGTTACGACAGGACTACTTTGAGTCGACTTTGTGATGCAGCAGCTATTCATCACTGTGGCTGGAGATGCACTCTTCACTGTCCTTAGCTTTATCTAATGAAGCCCCCGTATGCAAATGAGCCTGCCCTTTTCCCTTGATTTTTCCTCCAAGTTTATAGCTGAATGTGGGAAAGTGGGCGTCGCACTGTGGCACGAATGTTGCAGCAAAGGCACGCTAGATCCAAAGGATAATGTATGTATGGAGGACACGATATATATATCTATATTAAGAGTCACACTTAGTATTGCTTTCAGATTTAACTGCAAAAATCTGGACACAACACACACACACACCTGGAGCAAGCATTGTTTTTTTTTACAGAGCTTTCTGCAAAGTCCACACTAACAATGGCCTTCTACGTCACCTTAAGCAAAATGCAATACTCTAATAATTATAATCATGTAGAAGTGGTGTACAAATGGATATATTGCAAATAAATGTTAAAGGTTGAGTGTGTAGAATTCAGTGACATCTAGTGGTGAAGTTGCACATTACAGCTGAATAACCCTCACCCATCCAAACATGAAAGAGAACCTGTGGTAGACTTCAGTTGTCTTAATAACTCAAAAGAAGTTTAGTTTGTCCAGTTTGGGCTACTGTAAAAAACACAGCGGCCTCCATAGAGAGCCCCCCCACGATGTAAATATTAAGGATTTAAATATAAAAGACCCATTCTAAGGTAAAGAAAACAACAATTCGTATAATTAAGACACACTAGTTGAAACATCAGTAGGATTATTTTATATTCAACATCTGCCAGTAGATCCTTTTCACCTAACTGTTACACACTGAACCTTTAAAGTATTTAGTTAAAGTATTTGATAAAGTAAATAGATATCTAATCAAATGGAGGCTAGTTTCGAGTAACAATCAGCATCAGACAGAACCAAACAACCAACATCCAGACGCACTGCCACGAAGCAACAGCACAAAAAAACACTCACGTAAGCCAAAGACTCACATTCTGTATGTTCTCACACACCGTTCTGTCTCTCAACAACTCGCACTCAGCACAGGGAAGCATCAGCTCACACTCAACGCTCCTTTCTCTGCGCTTCTTAGACACATTTTACATCACACGAGTGCAGCTCTGTAAGATAAAACACGTCAATCAATACACACTACACCAAATACTTTCACCGCAGAGTCCCTGTAGCATAGTTGTAGTGTATGCTTGAGAAAATACATTTCCTTTGCAGACACACACACACACACAAAGGCTTACGCAGCTATCCTTAATAGGACTTTGCATTGACTATCCTTCATTGTGGGGAGCCAAACCACAACCCCTTCCCTAACCCTTAACCGTAACCACTGATTCATGCCTAACCCTAACCTTAACCCACACACACCTCACATCTTACCACTAACCTTAACCAGGACTTCAGAAAGGACATTTCGCCTCATTAGGACCAGAGTTTGGTCCCCATGAGGTCCCTCTGGTCCCTCTGGTCCTGACAAGGGTCAGAGTTCACACTGGAAAAGGTAGAGAAAACAAGTCCACACACACACAGACACACTAGATAGGAAACACAGCTACATCTGAAAAGAAAACGATCCAACTGTGGTTTTCACATTTTTGACATAATTACACTTTACATGTTGTTAAGGTTGTGAGAGAGTGACCAATAATCCATTTAACAATATATCAGCAGTAAAAGGGGCCTTGGTATGTTGAGGTATGTGCACAGTACATGGTATTAAAATGTGTATTGTCAGTTATGTGCTCATTTCTTATGAAATGTACTGCTTACAGAATAAAATCAGATTCAAATGAAATATGAACATTTTAGATTCCATACAGATCAAAGGAAACCCAGAAGCAAATCTGCACTGCTTAAAAGCTTTAGAGTAAAACTACATCTGATGCTCTGATTCCGAGAGACTTTATAAACGGTGCCTTTTAAAAATAGATTTATGTGACACTTTGCACACAAGAAAAAAAAACTCATTACTCAAACAAATATGCTCACATGAGGATGAAAAGGTCATTCTCAGATCAGGATCCTCTGCCGGCCTTGACAAAGTAGCACCACGGTGTCATCCAAGATTTCCACTTTGCTTGCATAAAGGCAACTGCAGGCGATGTAGGGACACACACACACAAACACACACACACACACACACACACACACAGACAGAGAGCGAGCGAGCATGTAGTTACACAAAGACTCACAATCATCTTAGCTTTCAGTTAGTGCAAACTCTGGTAGCCTCAAGGTATGGATTACATTTAGACAAGGAAAATACTGGAACAAGCTTAAATGCCATTTGCAAACAAATCCCAGTCACAACATTAGGGGAAAACGCAATAAAAACCAAAGTAACTGATATTCTAGGTGATGGATTGTGAAGCCTCCTGGCCAGGCTTCTGGGATGCACTGTTAAAGTCGTGCAGTTTGCTTTACTCCAGTTGCAACTAGTACTGGAAGATAATTAGATATTATTGCGGCATCGTGTTGTGATAATGTGATCAAATAAGGGTTTCGTCACATGTATTGTAAACATTCATATTCAGATTTGCAATGTTGTGGCTCGGTCTAATTTTGACGTTTGAGTTCCGGCCTAAAAAAACAGTAATAACATATTTATAACATAATCAAGCTTATTCTAATGAGGACTATGTAAATGTCTTTTCGCAAATACTGTTAACCAGGTACGTATATATAGCAGAACATTTCAAATTTAACTCTCTAATGTTCTGTAGGTTTACAAATGATGTTATACTGTTAGTGTTGCAATTGTGTTAAACATATCTTGCAATTTCTTGTTATTTATCTGAAATACACAGTATGGTATAAATTGATAACACGTCGCAGCACTTGGTTTGTGCTATTCATTTCAGCCATATTACCCAGCTATACTTGGCACTGACCTCCAGTAAACAGGCCCCTCGTGAAATCTCAGAGAACTGCTGTCTCCAAGTGATGCGACTACAGAGATAATGACTTTTAAATGCTGGGGTCTGAGGAGGTTTGTGGCCTTATTATGGGCTCGCTCCGAGAAAACAGAAACCTTTGACTGCGAGATGCCCACAGATTGATGATGTGAGAGTAAATCAGCGGGAAAGATGGTGAAAAGTCCTTGAGAGACAAAAAAAACATTCTTCACGAAGCTTCTTGCAAAGTCAGCGAAGGAGGGGGGAAAAAAGAGGTAAATTAAATAATGTGCTCAGAGGAGGAGGAGGAGGAGGAGGAGAAGCACTGGGCTGTGGAGTGTCTTCATAACATTATATGATTTTAGCTCAACAGAAGTGGCAAATAAGTCAAAGTGTGCGTAATGAAGAGGGAGCCGAGCGGTCGGATAACATATTGCCAGACAGCAGCCATTAGCCAAAGAGCTGCAAAAAGCACATCAGGGGAAAACTCAAAGAGATAGAGAGGCAACAAAGAAAGACAAGGGGAGACAGAGTGAGGGTCGGGCCGGCAGAGGAGTGAGAGGAAGCGAGGGAGCGAGTGCGAAGTTGAGAGTGGAGACTGATTGCCGTTGATCTTCACAATAAGCGGGGCCGACAAGCTGCGAGCGCGCCTCTGCTCCGACACTAATTGCCCGTGAAAGGTGACCCGTGGTGAGGCGGAGGCGCTCAGCTCCGATCGGCCTCGCCGCGCGACATCCGCCCTGATCGCATGCGACACCAGACAGCCAAGCCGTCACACCGGCCACCAGCCCCACCAGCTCAACAGCCGGAACCCATCCGGAGAGGGAGGCGAACGGAGAGAGAGGGGCGAGGAGAGACCAGGAGTCAGGAGGGTGGGGGGGGGATGGGGGAAGAGAGGGACTGAGAGAGGGTTTTAAGCAGGACAGGAAGAATGGACCCGAGGTGGAGGGGTTAAAGAAGAAGAGTGAGAGAGGAGAAAGAGAGGATGTGACGGGGGGGGGATGCAAAGTGAGGAGTAGACGTAGGAAGGAGACGAACAGCAGAGGAAAGGGAGGTGTAATGTTTGTAAAGCAGGACCCAGGAAAGTGAATGATAACAAAGAAGGATGGAAGTGATTGCTCTGTAGTTCGGCTGCAACTCACTAATTTGGAATATTTCAAAGAGATGGATGCTGTTGTCTTAGTGCGGAGAAGAGAGAGAGAGAGAGAGTGTGTGTGAGAGGGGGGGGGGCGGTCAAATGCAAGATCTACTCAAATGGCTTTTTAACACAATTACAAGTGTGATGAAGTTCTGCTGAGTTTTGTCATGAAATCTCTTTATGCTTCTCCTTTCAGAGAATGAAAATAAGGAGCTGGTGGAGCAACCAATCATTATTTTCATTATTGATTCATCTGCCAATTATGTTTCCGGAATAAATAATTGTACGAGCAGAGTGAAATTGTCCAGAGCTAAAGGTGACTCTCTCCAAATGTCAATTTCCCTCTGTGGCCGAGTCCAAAAACCAAAGAAATTCAATCAACAACGCCATGAAACAGCAGCAAAGAGAGCGTCTGGTGCCTTTTGCATAAATAAATAAAAGAATGAAACAGTAAATTATTAAACGACTACAGATTATTTTTCTGAGGATTGTCTAATCAATTAATCCCCTTGTCGTTTCATCTCTTTAAGGATAATTCATATCATTTCATATACACAAATTAAAGACTGATACCTGTTTTCATGTCAGCACCTTAGATGTCATACCCATAACTTGTTAATTATAAAAGTTTCTAATTAAGTCTCGTATGTGGCTCATCAACAGACAGAAACAAGAATCAAAAAATTGGTTTTAATCCAGAGCAGAACAAGATCGCACAAAAGAAAATAAAGTATGGTAATTGTAAGAGAAATACAAATAATCAAATACATAAAACAATAATTTAAGAAGCTGAAGGAAAGAGGAACACATCCATAGCCTTGTGATTTGAAGTTACTGAGAGTAAGATCAGCAGTCAGGGAGGCGACAAGGCCGCGGACGTCCCAGCAGTCACCAGGATGGAGAAGTGCAAGAAAGAAAAAACAAAACAACATAATGGTTACAGATGATCAGATGAAGAGGGGCATGAGATATATAAGAGGAGGAAACAGAGAGGGCTATTCTGTGAGTAGTGGGAGAGTAAAATGGCTGTCTGGAGTTTGGCCACAGATGACAGCTCTCCAATAAGCAGACGGGGGGTTAGTGAAGCTGCCCCCCCCGTCTTCTTGTTCTAACCAGGACACACAATCAAATGCTGCCCTGATTTCTGCTGCCACAGTTTTCCGATGTCTGAATTCAGTTATTGTGGTGTCTGCTCTAAATGCACTTTAATGCAATAAAGGTAACAAAAGGACGAATGGGAATAACTAATAGTTGTACGTGCAGCTTGAATGTATGATTCCACTTTGCTGACTGTAAACACTTCATAAATGTGCTGTGTTGTAAATGACTTCCCGCAACATCTGTCAACTAGTTGGAAACTTCCAGGAGGATTTTTTTTTATCATCGATTCCCCCCGCCCCCCCTCCTCCCTGGATTTAAGAGGTTATGAGAGGATAAAAGAGAGAGAGAGGAGCCTGGATCTTTTTACACAGTGGAGCCAGACAGCTGGAGCCCGGTGCGGGGGAAGGAGTGTGGGCAGGCTGCAGACCATTTTCCCAGCACAGATACGGAGATATTGGAACGCGGTGGCCATTAATAACAACTCAGTTGTCATCTGCACAGTCATTGACCCTGAGACCAGTCAATATGTGTGGAGAGAGGGAGGAAAGGAGTGTGTGTCCTAATATATGTGCGTGTGTGCCCTCATATTAGTGTGTGTGTATGTGTGTTTGTGAATAGAGGAGTGAGCTAAATGTGTTGCTGCTAAATCACATGTAAAAATATAAGCCAACATATATAACACGTGTACAAATGTGGAATACATATATTTCATAGTGAAAATTCACGTTATGTGAATGGAATTATATTACGTGAAGGAATTCAATGCTGGTGTGTGTATGTGTTTATATACAGAACGTGTGTGTGTGAGTGTGTGTGATAGAGGATTAATTCAGTTTGTGGTGAGCACCACCCTTTGGCAGCGCACAGTATTGTGTACTGGCAACACTTGCATGTGTGGTTCATGTTAATTAACCTCCGTGCATGAAGGCAAAGTGTAAATTATGTATTCTTCTTAAGGAGGGCATAAGTGTTGGTGGAAACACGGCTTGGTTCAGACAATGATCCGCTGTGGTAGGCGTTCATGTAAAATAAGAGTAGTTCCTCACTGATGAGTTGGAATAGAAGATTGTCT
This sequence comes from Pseudopleuronectes americanus, assembly GCA_038501795.1. Classification (NCBI taxonomy): domain Eukaryota; kingdom Metazoa; phylum Chordata; class Actinopteri; order Pleuronectiformes; family Pleuronectidae; genus Pseudopleuronectes; species Pseudopleuronectes americanus. The sequence goes on along the minus strand of CM076731.1, from coordinate 7,051,343 downwards.
TCAGTGAATTTAATTGTGTTTTATATTTAATTTGAAGGTATTGACACTGCGGAAGATAAGAACGAGTAAATGCACAGTATTTATAGAGCAACGTCAGGAGGTATTACACTTGTGATGAAGCATCCAAAATCACAGATTGATATCAGGCAAAGTCTTATTTTTCAGGCAAATGGAAGAGACGACTAAGACGGAGAATTGTCACAGAGCGTTAGCCGAGTGCAGAAAGTGAAGCTCCCAAAATAACGGCAGCATGAAAAAAAAACTGTTATACCAGTTATCTTTTCAATTCCATAAATGTGCCTTTTGTTTAACAGTAATCATCATATTTCATGCTGACACTTTCTATCCCATCGCTCACCATGGAAACATGCTTCCCTGCAACCAACGCTATGCTACTGAGCATGCACACACACTCTCTCTCACACACACACACACACTCTGACACACACAGACACACACCAATTAAAACAGACTCCAGCGTTAGTTTTAGTTACCTGCACCAGGAGCACCTGACAAGTTAATTCTTTGCAATCATGTCATTTCTCACGCAAACATCATTCCAGGGGCCCGGATGAGAATATCCTGTGAGTGTATGTGGCAAACAAATCTCAATTACAGTCCTGGGAGCGATCGGGTGAACCCTGAGGTTTCTTCAAAGTGCTCAAAACAAGATGCTGTCAGTACATCTGCAAGTACAGTCGTCCGCCTCCTCTTCTTCTTCTGCTGCTGCGACGTGTCAGTGGAAAAAGGGAGTTTGATTTCTTATATTGCAAAGCAGCTTTATTTCCATCCTCAGCTGAAACGGTGACAGGTAAATGAGATGATCAAATACAGTCAGTGAGTCCACTCACTCATCAGAAATATAATAAACAAAAAATGATCAATAATCAGGTTTACAAGTGACTTCAAATGTTGGACACGTCGGATTATTATCATCCACCAAGGAATAAAAAAACATGTGCTGAAATAAACAAAGCAAACTGCAGGTAAATTAATATAAAAAGGAGGAAAAGACATAAAACTAAATAAAACTTATTTTGAAATACTTCTTGCTGTACATTAAACAAAAGATGTGAATTTCTTGATACATTATTTGGTTTGGATGAAGGAATTATTCAGCAGGAAGTTAGAAAAGACTAAAAACTTCTGTGTTCTGTTGCGACTCTCATAAAAATCAATGTTATTGAATGTGTGATTACAAAACCTCCAGACCACCGTGCTATCAAAGAAATGCACAGTATCAAATCTAAATATAACATATTTAGATTTGATGTACTGTGATATCAATTATGTTATCTTATTCATGAAGCATCTTCCTTCAGCCACTTTTTTCTTAATTATAATTTGTTTTCCTACAACAAAACTCTGAATCTGAACTTTTTAAATATACTATTAAACTCAAGCTGTGGACTTACATGTATTAGGCTCATGAGGAAGACGTCTGGATGTGCATGCTCTTCTGAAACAGCAGAGTGTTAAGTGATGGGTTGAGAGTATTTGAAAATGTTTTCCCTTCTTTGAATTAAGCTCTTCAATAACATATTTACACGAGTAAATAAAGTGATGAGTGAAACTTAAAAAAAAATGTGTTTACTTCTTGACTGTGCAGCTGTGATGGAGCAGGTTATAACCTGCGTGTCGCACTAGAGGAACTAAACTCCGGCTGCGGGATGAAACTCAAGGTTTGAAAAGTTCTCCAGTTTGGGTTTGTACCCAGCAGCCATCCAAAGGGTCTTTCTAATTAAGAAGTTACCGCTCGGGCACTTTTGGTGTTTTTTTTATTTTTGAAAGTTCCTCAACTTCCCCCGGTTCTCTTCACTTTGTAGTGCAGCGGCGTCAACTCTCAAAGTCAAGGAGCTTTGCTTGTTTCCCCCTGAGACCATCCGCGAGATTTCCCCTTTGCACATTTCCTCAAGACTACTGAGAGCGGCTGGTGATAACGCGGTTTAAGATGCTAACACCTCGCCATTAACATGTGGCCAGTCCTAGCGCCCTCTCATCAGCACCCCGAGGGTTTCTTCCTCTGAAATGCTCTTTTAGCAGCTCGCTGACAGGCGGGCGCTCGGCTTTCTAGTTAATTAAAGGGAAAAAACATGGCCTTAACTGGTGCATGGTCGCGCCCAGCCTGCATAATGGGACGTAATTAACTTCCCCTCATCGTTACTACACTTCAAAGGGTCGGTTTTGAGTCAGCCATGCATACACACACACACACACACACACAAACACACACGAACACACACATACATATATAAGATGTGTATTTATTACTGTTGGTGTGCACAGATAGGTCCAAAGAAACAGATCCCTCTCCTCTGGGAGTTAGATACAAGAGCTCCAGCTGTCAGGTGGATCCTGGAGAAATCTTGTTTCTTTCTGCAAACGTTGATAACATTAACACACAAACACACACACGTCTGTTCACGCTGCAATAAGGAAATCAGGGTCTAAAGGATTGAATGTGTTGCTTCCTCTCTCTTAATCTGCTTCACTGCCCCCTCCTCCTCCTCCTCCTCCTCCTCGATACTTCAAGGGAAACCTTAAGCGTTCAAGGAGGAGCGAATGTTGCACAGACGCTTATCGTCTTTATCTTCATATCGTGCACTTGTGCCTTTTTTGCTGACCATGTGTCTTTTTTTGATCAAAAGCATCATCAATGATGCTTTTGATCAAATGATTAATTATAATGTTCCATCAGAAGTTCCTGAGGTGATGCTGAATAAAATATATTTCTTTGTGAGTTTAAAAAATCAGAAGAAATTCAGTATATAATGAAATTATATTTCTATTGAAGAACATTTTTTGTGAATTTTTACCTTCCATTAAAGATTAGACTTTTTTTTTCTTCAACATTTTTAGTAATAGATTTTTCTCTCGATCTTGCTTTAAATGTATTCAGTGGAAACTGGAGGGACACTAGAACACCGTGTGTCACTTCCCACCTCAACCGCCTGCTGCAGAATTAGTTGCCTCTGAATGTCGTCCTGCTGGTGATTACATTTCCTAAAAAAGTATTTGTTTTTTCAGTCTTCAAGGGGGTGGACCCGGACTATATATCCCATCTGGCCTGGGGATGTGTGGAACACCTCAGCGACCCGATCTCTGTAAAGCAAAAACCAATGGATGCACGTAGGGTTGGGCGATATGACTCCAAATCAATATTCAGGGGATTCTGTAGAAATCTTTTACCTCCATTGAATGCAACACATTTTCGGTTAATTGGTAAGCCCTAGATGGAGGGATGAATGTTGATGAAGTTAACTCTGGCTTATCAGAATCAGAATTTTTTCATTTGCCGAGTATATTTGGAAATTGCCTTGGTGTGGTTGGTGCACTGTACATAAAACAACAAAATATACAGTAAGAATAATAAGTAACTATAAATCAGAAAAACTATAACTAAACTAAAACTTTGACTATTCACACTGATTTCTGTCATCGGTTATTGTGTCCAAACACTTCGTCTCAACTTCAAATGATCACACTTTCACTTAAGCTTGGTAAACTTCAACTCCCCTCAGATACTTCTACAGCATTTATCGTTAAACACTTCACTTTATTTTACCTTATTTCAACTGTTCCATTTATGAGGACACAGCCCAGCACACCTCCTTCCTTTGCCGCAGTCCAACACCACAGGGAGAGAAAAAAAAAGTCTTAATGTCGACATCTGCCACATACGTTTTGCCGCCACCAACATTGAGGTTGAGCCCGATGGTTCGAGGAGATGGCTCCCCCACCCCCCCCACCCTCCTCGACCAAACCCGGTTGCCATGAATTTCCCAGCTGCGAGTGAACAAGCGAGCGACAAGGCTCGACCAAATCGGACTGATGGCCGGGCTCTGTTTGCCTTTTGCTGTTATTTATTCATGTGTTTATTCTTTCTGTCGTTATCCCCTCTGATCCATCCTTTCCTATCCTCCCCCCCCCCAGGTGCCAACGAGGAAACAATGTCGTGTTACATCAGGTGTGATGTGTACCTACTCAAAGCCGTGGGTGTGTGTGTATATGTAGGGTGTGTGGGTCTGACAGAGAAGAATTGTGCGACTTATTCTAGTGTAATCAATCATAACACAAGTTTCAAATCATTAGACGGAAGCAACAAAGTCTGTTTTTAAGCTTGTAGCCTGATCAACACTCAAAAATGTTTATTATCTGGAAATAATGAAGTTAAAATTGTTTAATTCAACATATTTGAAGCAGTGTAACAGCCTCATTGAACAGTTACTGTTTTCTATGAATCTGTGTTGAGTGTAGCTGACATACGTCGTGGAGGGTGAGGCACGCTTGGTGGCTGCTGGTGGGAATCATGGTGCCCTGAACAGGGTCAGTGGTTGACGGTCAAACCGTAACTGGCAGCGAGTGTCCAACACGAGCGCTCGCCACAACGCAGACTGTGTCCGCCATTGGTCAGCGGCGGTGGACACCCCTCTTACGTGTGTATCATCTGGTGTAAATTCAGTGAACCAAACACACACACACACGCACGCACTCGCGGTCAACCCCCCCTCATGGTGAGCAGTTGCCATGTCCCAGTTGGTTGTCCCTGGATGAGCTCCATGGTTACCCTGAATTTACATGGGTGCTAATTAGACTGGAAGGAATGATTGGCTGCTCAAAACATCGCAGTAAAGAGGGCTTAGTGACACACACACACACACGCATGCACACACCGATGGTTACACGTACACATATGGGCGTCCATATACACAAAGCCCTGGTGGACAGTAATGCATTAGGGCGCGCCCCATCACACCGTGTCAAGAGACACACCTCGGCTGAGTTTGGGCTCTGTCACATGTGATTTACTCGCCGTCACACAACCTCACACCCCTCCCTCCCTAGTGAACTAATCTATCTCTCTCCAAGTGTGTGTGTTGATGCATCTCCTCCATAGTGGGTGTATTAGCCGACAACATAAACAACTTACCATGTTGCTCTGATGAATGTGTGCCAGTGAGGTACATATGTAAATTATGTGTTCTATGCGTGTTTGTGCGTCAGGGTGGTTGACGCCAAAACCCCCCCACAGAGCTTCTCCGTAATAGTCCTAAATCAGCCCTGTAATAACAACATCTCACCCTGTGTGATTCCTGCTGCAGTCCTATGTGCTCGGGCCCCCAGCTTGTGTCAAATGGCCCCTTTTGATGTCTCCACCGCTGGCAGCACACAGTGGGCTCTTTACCCTCAGCTTCACACAGTCGACCAGAGTGAGGAAAAAGTGAGACTGAGCATCTGGAGCGAGAGAGAGAGAGAGAGAGAGAGAGAGAGAGAGAGAGAGGGAGAGGCGATGGTGTCCACGCAGCCATACGGTGCGAGTAAAATAAAATGAATGCACAGCCGTTACTCTGAAGGGGGACGGGGGGGGGTTCTGTTCTCCATCCTGAACAGGTCTTTTAACTTTATATCATCTAAAGGGGGATATTAGGAGATAAATGCAATCTGCTTCACCGTTAGATTCTTCTTCTTCTACTTCTTCTTCTTCTTCTTCTTCTTCTTCTTCTTCTTCTTCTTCTTCTTCTTCTTCTTCTTCTCCGTGAAAGTCACAGAGCGGCGTTTTTCAGCTGGTGAGCCCGGACCCTAAAAGTGGGTCACGAGATGTTCTGCCAGAGCCGCACTTAGAAGAGCGTTATTCAGCGGACCGTCATTTCATAGACAAGGTCAAACTGGATTACTCAGTGTAGAACCTCGGTGTTCATTACTATTAGTTTCACACCAGCGCAGAACACTGTCTGCCTCTATTCAGCTTGGGTTTTATACTATTACAAAAAAAATAATACGTTATACAAGGTCAGTTGTTAAGAAGTACTGTCTGTGAGGGTGTTAATGTGTGCATGTGTGTGTGTGTGTGTGCGTGTGGGTGTGAGACAGAGGAACACACATGTAGTAACAAGAGGGACCCCATGCTCCGGCACGATTAAAATATTGCTGAGACACCACTACTTGATTCAGTGAGACAAGAAAGAAATACTCCTCCAGCACTATGTCAAATTTGTACTCTTTTCCTTCCTTCCTTTTTTGCCACACGTTCCCTTTCCCCCCATTTTACTCGTTTTCTTGTCTCCTCCTTTTGTTCACATGAGCAATTACTTGTGTCCTGGTCTCTTGGAAAAGACATTCAGGGAAAATTCGGTAAAAACATTTGATTATTTACGCTTGCATTAAAACTTACTGTAATTAGGATTTTTCTGTTGTCAGACAGAACTAGAATTATTGGAACAAGATGTCGGCGCTAATACAACTTGTTTGCTGGGTCCTGGTTTAATAAGGAATTATATTATTACAACCAGTGATTAGTTGAGAGTTGAATTCACAGTGAGGCTCAAGTGTTGGAAATTATAAGAGAAGGGGACGATCAGTGGCTCAAACAGTTTGACAGTAAGTCGGGTCAAACTGCAAAAAAATGATTCTGATAATAAATTCATTATATAATTCGTTTTAGCAACACAATTACCAGTTTATGTTTAGATTAAAAGACAGTGAAAATAGTTGCAGCCTTTGGAAGATGAGGAAAACACTATAAAAAATTGGATTTGGACCAACTTGACAAACTCATCTACAGTGTCACACAAGTACAGATATTAAAAACACTGACACGGAGAACACACAGCTTCGGCCTTGCACATATTCAGCCATGTTAAGGATCTTAACTCTCCTACTGGAGGATGGAAACTGACTATTTAGTTTTTCTTTAGCGTTAAAGAGGAGGATACACACAAACAAACAGAGAAATGTGTCAATCTTAAAACACACAAAAACACAAGAAAAGAAGCAACAACTAAAGCAGAACGAGCAGTCGTCCATAAAAGAAAAATCTAACAGCACAATAGCAACTCTTAGAGGAAGTGCGAGAGAGGGGGTGTGAGAGCCTGTGAGAGAGAGGAGGGCAATACGACAATAATACATTTCAAATGGAACAAAAACTGTTTTCAATTTCAGGCCCCCTTCCTCAAATTGTCTGAGGTATCTTTCGTCCCTCGAGAAGACGAAGAAGAAGAAGAAGAAGAAGAAGAAGAAGAAGAAGAAGAAGAAGAAGAAGAAGAAGAAGAAGAAGAAGAAGAAGAAGAAGAAGAAGAAGAAGAAGAAGAAGAAGAGAAAAAAAAGAAGAGGAAATCATCCAATTTAGCAAAAGAGGGACGAGTGAGAGAAAAATTTGAAGCCCCAATTACAAGTAATTACCGCTGTTCGCTCTCAACATGGTGAAATGATTTGATGCCTTTCAGAGGGGTAGTCTGGTTTAGCTCAGAGCAGACATCCCCCCTCTGCCTTGTGTTAGTCTTTGGCGGTGGTTAATATGATCATATGGTGGAGATAAAAGACGGGGCGGTTAAAAATGATGGCGTTGGAGCCGGATCTGCCGGCTATAAATCACACGAGGTGGTATTGAGATGAAGCGAAGGTACGTGCCACGACAGCCCTCCCGCCCGCGACCGAGACCAGGAGGGATAAAATAAATATATCTCTCCGAGGAGCCGGCGAGGTTGGGGCGTAGTGTGCGAGGTGTCTGCGTGTGATTGTGTTGGTTTGTGATGCGTCTTTGTGAAAACAACTGGAAATACATCCATCAGCCGGCCGCTCTCCTCAACACCGGTGGAGATTAGGCGGTAACTTTTTTGGGAAGTGACTCGGTTAAATCCAAACGGTGGAAAGTGAGATGTTTGTGTCCCGTTTTTTCCCCCGCAGCTTCACTTCACATTTCTGTGGTTAGTAACACATATCGCTGCTGCTAATGAGTGCAATCATTCAGGACCGTGTCGGGCAGAAACGGCCTCTATTAACAGCGTCTTTAAAGCAGGAGCGCTCGGCCACATTCTGACATCGAGCATTACCTCACGAGCAACTTCTACTTCCAAAGGCTGTCGTCTATGTGGTCGCTTGTGATCAGGAGAAAGTGAAGCTCCTCGCACAGAACTAAAGCGATTAGCAACTGGCGGCATTTTTTTTTCTTTTGTTACTTATTCTTTGAGTTCTTCATTATATAGAAATCCAGAAAAGTTTCACTTTCAACCTTTTGAGAATCTGCTGGGTTCCTGTGGATATATACATATATAATATCTCTGGATTCTGTTTCGGACAAAACAAATTATTCACAGCAATTTATCTTGGGCCTCTGAGAATCAGTGAGATGGTGTTACTCAATGTTTTCGGATATATATATATTTTTTATTAACAAATTTATAAGTTGACTAATAAGTATAGTCAATACAAACTAAAAATATATATAATATAATATATCCTAAAATATATACAGAGCTATTTTATAGTATTATTTTCTTCTTTCATTACTTAAACATAAAGATTCCTAGTTTTTACTAAATTTGCCTCCCCCACTGTCACACCGAATGAATGTAGTTTTATAGTTTTTATAGTTTGTATTACACACACACACAAACACACACGTTTTATTTTAATATTTAACTTAGCTAATTGCACTGCTGAACTGAACTGTCCTTCACGTCCAACAATTTTCATTGTACTGTCGACCCTGTATTAAATTACCCATAACAAACTGAATACTATAAACAAAGCCTTTCAGAGCCCAAATATCATCTTCAAATGTCTGGTTTTGTTTCTTTATCAGTGCAAAAGTCACAAATATTCAGATTCTTCTCTCTGAAAACAATAAAATAAGCAAATCTTCACATTTGAGAAGATGACTGATAAATCAATTATCAGAAAACTTGCCACTTACTTTTCAATCAACTTCAGTACAATTGTTTTACTTCTAAGAGAGAATCTCCCTTGGAGTCTGGCTCACTGAGCGAGTAAAAGTAAACAGCGTCTCTCTCTCTGTGCTGATGAGCGTTAGAACCGGGGAAACCCACAAAACAAACGTGCATACAAAAGCTTTTCACCTGTGGAGAAACGAGGAGAAGAGAAACTCATGCGGGGGGTGACGTGACCCCTCTTACACCTCGAAGCACAACAAAAGCCCCTGGAGACAAGATAGAGAACGTCTGTCTATCTCAGAGAGCCTGCTCCTCCGGAACACACACAGACAATATTGCATCTCCACACCAACACAGGCAAATACAGTTCCAATCCACCTGGTCTTTTGATGGCTCACACACTCACACATGACAATGTATTGATTTTTGTGTTTTTTTTCTCCCTCCCTCTCTCTCCGGGCTCTGCCGGGTGCGTAGACAGAGCGATGCAGAGAAATCCATTAAGCCGACACTTCTCGTTTCCATTGACTGACAGGCCTTGACGGGCTCGGGCTCTTGGCCCACCCGCTTGACTGGCAGCTCGACAGTTAAACAAGCCCTCCAGTTGCTATAATAGTTTAAAACACTTTCAATTACCCGAGTCAAACAAATCCTGCAGACGGGCGCTCGGGTGCTTCTCTACAAGCAATCCCACAGCCCAGCGGGTCCCTCTCCACCTACCGCTGGTTCATCTGGACACCCCCCCACGCTACGATGAAGAGGAAGACTTTTTTCAGGACAAAGAAAGCATGAAGTCGGAGAGGGAAAATTGGAGGGTACAAAAATGGGAAAAGGAAGATGATTTGAGGGTTTTTCGCCCGCCGCCTCGAACCTCTCCTCTGACTGTTGGTGCGGAGACGTTACTCCATCATCCCCCCCCCACCCCCCACCCCACAGCACCACTCCACATCTGTGACGGCAAAGATTTATAACAAAACTCATTAAACATTAAGCAAATCAGTTTTGACCAACCTCTCGACTTCTACTGCGAAAAGTACACAATAACCGGGGGGTGGGCAATTTCCACAAATCAATGAAATCTCACATTAATAAGCCAGAGTCATAAATCACTTGTTAACAAGCCCCGCACAGCAGCTCCATCAGGTTTAAACGCTCATGCACACTGTGAGCCCTTTAATTGCCAGTAAAAAACATGGAAAAAGGCAAATGGCAGATTTCTTTCTGCATAAGGTTGCATAAAAATCAAGCAAACCATTTTAAAAATCTAATAAATCAGGCGTTTGCTTGATGACTGAAACATGCCCACCACAAGGAGCTCATTAACTGTACATCTTATAAATATACAAACAATATCACATGGTATTATTTCTTCATTTGTTAACGGGTCATATAGTATACCTGAATAAATTATGAGCTTTTTCCCCCGAATGACACATTAAGGAAAGCCTGTTTTCTTGGAAATAAAACATAACTGCAATCATGTTTAATATGTAATATTTCTGTTTATCTTTAAAGGAGATTACAGTTCTGTGTGTGATATTACATTCCTCTGAATTAAGACGAAGCCTTATTGTAAGAAGAGGAGAACGGGGCAGATTTCTTTGATCATCTTGAACCAGATCCTCATTATGAAAAGAACAAAATAAGAAAAATGTGCCCCGGAATAATTTAGTTGCGAATATTTGACCACTAATCCAAAACCGTAATCATGCATAAGTGCATTTTGTATTCTCATTGGTTAATTTCCCTGCCACTTGATTTGGCCTGAGAGCCTTGGCAGCGCACCTTTTCTGGAGGTTCGTTTGTTTATGTGTAATTATCTGGCATCAGCAGCAGCACCTAGGGCTCTCGCTGCAGTAATAATCTCCCTGTTGCCCCAGAAACACAAGACACACAACAGCAAAGCAGTGAAGTCATTCGCTCTTTGTCCTTGAGTCGCTGAGAGTCGAGGGGGTGTGAGGTGTGAGGAGCGGGGCGAGAGGCAAAATACAGTGTGAGAGGATGAGAGCATTGTTCGTCTTTTGCCTTTGTGGCTGCTGCTACGTATTCAAATTGATTATTTTATAGAATGGCTGAAGGTTTAAGTCGTATGAAATATTGTTTCAAGATTACAATGACTCAAGGGTTTATTAAGAGGGATTGTGCACATTGCGACCTGCTAATTTACTGTCATATCAGTGTGTGACCGTTTGGAAAGAGCCCGAGACTAATTTATGGCCCATTTTAATATATAATGTAGATAAAAACATTTAAAACTAAAACACATAAAAAGGTAAAAGTATTTTAAGCGAGAATATATATACTTTAAAAGCACGTAAAAAAAATTATCATTTGGCATGAATCTTTAATTCAAACTTATACACAAAGTGGGTCCCACATGGATCACAGTAGTTTTTGGACAACTTATGGAATCTCAATGTCTCCTTTACCTTTTACAACATTCATTCGTCAACAGGTTCGAACGGGAACAGTTACGTTTGGTTGATAGGTCGATTTGTAGAGGCTGTAGTAATTATGATGGGAGCAAAGGAGGGGGTCAGGTGACTAGAGCTGCTTTCAGACACACAATTCCCAGCTGCTCCACCTCTCACCTTTTTGTTGCTGTTGTGAACGTGTATGTCAAGAGAACCTCCCACTTTGTTGTGATTGTGTGGAAACTCTGGGTTAACTCTCAATTCTCCGGATTTTACCCAAAGGTCATTCCTGAAAAGCGGCTCAGATAAAGCAAAATAGTCGAGAAGGAGAGGTTAAGGTGGATGATCCACATAGAAACACCTTCACACAGGAGAGCGCTGATAGTTTCCTGTGTGAAAACAATAGTCTATGCTCTTAATTTTATATACGACCATAACCCAACCCCTACTTGGTATACTTCCTGAAATGACTCAACATTAAGACATATGTTCAAGCACTGTAACTGTGGGAGACTGTACTTCACAGAACATAGATGTCACTCTGCTGATAAGGGTTGCCAGGTCTGTGTAAGAAAAACCAGAACCAGTGTCGAGTTGGGACTGGGAGGTGGGCGATGGGAAGCAGAGAGCATTACAGCATGTTGTGTGCACGTTTTCAGGTAATCTGAACACAAAATAAACCTGTGGGCAAACAATTCAACAGTCTGTAACACTTCAAAAGTGGCCAAGTTCCACAGGAAAACCACAGAGCTGGCAACGCTGCTGCTGGCTGCGGTCTGGGGAGACTCAACAGGCTTTTCCTTGCATTCGAAGTGTGAGCCAAAAGGATTTCGCAGGAGATTGGATCATCTTCTAACGGAGTAGAACTTAAACGCGGCCCTTTGCAGTGACACAGCAACATGAACCCCTTCTGAACCTGACGAGAGGAGAAACATCACTGGCTGGCTGTTCTTGAGTTTTAGTGCAGGCTGTAACAACAAATGGGGAAACAAATGGCAGCTTTACTCTATTTAAAAAGTGATAAAAAGCAAACTCAGCCAATAAAACATGGGTTTTTGTTTTAAGTTATTCACAAATTTTAGGAATTGAAAAGCATCACTCAGTCCGAATTAATAATACTGCTCATGATAACTGCTCACCGTTTGGTCTCTAAAAGATATTGTACTCAGTTTTTAATGAATTGTTTTTAAAGTGAAAAAAGCTTATACAATAAGGTTACAATATAAATCTGGTGACAACTAATAAAAATACTAATTAGTTGTTAATTGCTTGTTGAAGAAACTAAATTCAATTTGATTTTCGTTCCTAAAATCCAGGTTTTGATAATTTGTAAAAGTGTGCAGAAAACTTCAAGCCTTAAATTTCAGAATTTTCCTACAGTACAATTTTAAATATTAAGATGCAAAGTGTGTATATTTGTACAACCACTTCACAGTCTTATTATCATTATGATTAGAAAAAGCCACAGTCAGTACGAGTGCACAGGGACCTGAACGGGCAGAGGAGAGCAGCTGTGGTGACAAATCCTCTCCCTCCTCCTTCTCCTTCTCCTCCTCCTCCTCCTCCTCCTCTCCTCCTCCTCCTCCTCCTCCTCCTCCTCTTCCTGTCCAGGTCAATACGAGCAGGCGCCACCGTGCACACAGCCCGGGACACACCATGTAAAGTGACTCTACAAGCCTCCATCTCCCACCACCCCCTCGGACACGACTCGCCCCATAACAACAACCATTGATTATTTTTTTTCTCTGCCTTTCCTGATGAGGATCTAGTCGGCATTTAATCTAACATTGTGGCCCCTCGCTGCAGGACATGGCTGAGCATTTCATGCTAATCGATTGGTCACAGTAACCAGTGGAGGTTTAGCACGCCACTTTGACCACGGATCCTTAAAATCTATCCATCTATCCGTCCGTCTAAACACAATCCGTATCAAAGTGTAATTTCCTTAAGCAGCTCACACAATGCACGACCCTCATATCCTGGATTGTTCCTCATCTCAAGGGCAAAGAAGATCGGGATCCGATTATTGCACGGGCCTCTAAACCAGATGATAATTTACATTTGGTCACAGCACTTCAAGGCACTGTACGTGTTTAACTAAATACACCATCCAGCCTCTTGAGTAGCCCATTGTTTACAGAGATCTGACTTGACCAATGACGCTGCGATCAAAACACGGGGTGGGTGTCTGCCCGTAATCCCTCTCTTTGTCTACTGCGAACCCTTCTGTAGGCGAGGACACTGGTTTTTAAATACTGCCATATGCTAATTGTTGCATGCAATTAGCATTTTTAAATATTGTCAGGCACTGGGATTCCCCGGGTTCCTCTCTGGGCACATACACCGATCACAGATTTATGCACCTCTGTCAATCACATTTGAATGTTTGTGGGCTTTTTAACATTAACTCAGGGATACAAATGATTTAAAATGATTTCCACTGTGTTTGTATAACTGCTTCCGTGCCGTTGTCAGCTTTCTGCTTATGACTCATTATGAGGCGCCTCCGATCCACCGGAAAGTGTTTGAGATTTGTTTTATGGTTCAGTTTTTCCGATCTGCTGCACAATTATCTCGTAATCCAACACCACCGCGCTGAATTATCACCTGAGCTGTGAGCGTGATGTGGCAGAGAGAAGACAATAAAAACAGATTAATACATAAATAGGATATGTATGTATATATGCTGCACAGACATTATTATTAATACCAGATGGAATGCTCAGTCCCACCAGGCCCCGGTTTCATATTTGTTCGCCGTGTTTTTTAGCAATAACCATATAGTAGAAAACATAAAACACCGCACAAACATTTTATCTAGGTCTCCGCTTCATCACACACAGAATCTCCATCGCCACATAAATAAATAACCAACATATAGACTGTATCCCTATTGTACATCAAACACAGCCCAGATTATATGTGACAAGGCTGGCAATTAGCAATCTCTCTCACTCTGAATTCAAACTATAAAAAAAGATGATCAAGGCTGGTTGATATCCACAGACTATGCATAATTTATGTGGCTGGTACAAAATACCGTTCTGTTGCAGTTCTGTACGTTCACTCGACTAGTTCATTGAAATAAAGCGTCCCAGAGGGGTGTCCGTGTAATCAAGCCTAATCCCGGATTGATTGGAGAGCGGTCGAAGACGGAGGAGCTGCAGGAATCTGCGAGAGCTCTCTGTCACAGGAGCAGGAAGACAGCGGGAGGCTGTGTGATCGGGAAGGAGCCGTGCAGCAGCTCCGGTTTCAAGGCACAGGATAATAAAGTAGCTCCGGGAACACAGTTTGAAGGTTTTACAAGAGAATAGAAAGTGATAAGTGTTAAACTGCACTGACATGAAATGTTGGAGTTCAACGCTTCAGAGTTATTAAGTTGAAAATATTGAAGAATTGCTCAGTTTTGGAGAAAACAATTCAGAGGACTTTTGATCCTTGTATTAACCTTGTAGTGATTGTATCAGCAAATTACACTCTTTGTGTGTGTGTGTGTGCGTGTACGTGTGTATGTGTGTGTCTGAGAGTGCACAGGGGAAAACTGAAATTCCTGAACACTTTTTGAGCAGAGGAAAAAAAAATCCAGAGATGCTTTTTCTAGTTATACAAGAGATTAAATGAGCGACAATCAGAGAGAGAAGAATGTTAGTTTTATGTTGCATATACTAGATATGAAACGTATACAAGTTCAAGATAACTTAAGATAAATATGCACCAGAATGTATTTCTTCTACTTTTCTTGCTTGGATAAAAAAGAAAATGCTAGAAACCTTAACAAAAAAACTAAATCCTAACACTCAAATTATTCCATTCCATTAGTTCAACAGTGGACAAATGATTGTTCTGGTCTTTGCTGTAGTTACCCTCTTGACATGTTCTCCTCTGCACTCACATGGACACACAAGCTCCTCAATGCTCGAGAGGACTTCCACTTCCTCGCCTCATCATTATCCCTCGGACCCTGCAGCCTCGGCCTGCCCCAGTTCGACTGACACACAGCGAGGCCGGTGCTTTTCTGTCACGACCAGAGCGAGGGGATAAAGGAGCGACGCAAGGTGAGGCTGAATTAAAAAGGACAAAATAAACAACTCCAGCTGTAGAACTTTCTCTGTGCCTGCTCTGTTTCCATCAGTCACGTTAGCGAAAGATTCATTAAATTAACTCAAAATGCTTTTAGGCTTTGCAGCATTATCGGGGGTGTTTTAACTCAGGTACATAAATCTGTGAGTCAAGTATCTAAAGATCATCATGATCCTAAATATGGATTTGACAGCTAATTAAAAATGTATGCAAATCATACGTATACTTCACCACAATGGAGGATGCATATTTCAACTCTGGAGGAACTCTTCAGTATTTATAATTAAAAATTGAAAATAACTGAATGTTTTGCTATGACAAGTATGTCTATCAATGCCAATATAATCACTCTGACTTTTGAGGTAAAAAAGAAAAACTGATCTCATTAACCTCGGAATTTTATTTTGGTAATTACATTTTCTTAAAAAAGAAACCACATTATAAAGCCTGTTTTCGCTTACTTCCTTTGTTTTTCCATCTTCAAAACTCTAAAGTTTTAACATGTGATTGTTTATAATTTTTTATTTGTAACATAGACTTTATATATAGAGATTTGGAAATGCAGAGGAAAATGTATATTTGTATTAATTTGGATAGTAAAATGACGCCTGAGACATATGAGACAAACATCAAACTTTTGGTTACTAAACATAAATAGTCTCATGTCCGAGCTGCGTGATGACAACACAAGTGACGGAAAGGTCTGCTGGCGCCATCTATTGGTTTCTTCTGGTCAATGCAAGAACAGGCAGTTTAGGTAAATACTTTAAGATAATATTTTCAAAGTAACCAGTACCACTCACCAAAGGTATATAAGGATCCATCAAATCTAAATGAATAAGATTTAATATCTCAAATAAAGGGTTAAATACACGTCAGCATATTCCTCCTCCATGTGGCTGTATGTGGGGGACTCTGACCTAGGTTATAATAATTAGGACTCAGTTTATAAAGCATTGCTGCAGCCCAGCACCAGGGAGCTACTGAAGGTCTGTGCTCTACTCGTCAGCCACGCACCACTGAACATCACAAGCAAATATCAGCCTATGGAAAACACTGTGTTCCCTGGCTAATCGAGTTTTACACAAGTATATACACATGAACTCCAAACACCATGTGTTGGTAGCAGGATAGTATGGCTGATAGAAGCTTCAAGTCAAAGGTCAACGGCAGTTTCACACTTCAGCAGGCTCCACATACTGAGCACATAAAAAAGGAAGTTAAATATAAAAAACTCTGTTGTTGTCAGACGTGTAGTTTCTTTCTTTCTACTTTAGTTTGACAGAGAAGTGAAGACGACACTGAAACAAAAAGTTCCAGCTTGGGCTTTTTTACTAACTGATTCAGGATTCATGTTACTTCAGCAGCAGAATGACTTTTTGATTTTCCATATTTTTCTAAATACAAAAAGGGATCATGCCGTAAAACACAAGTAGACAGAATCACTCCCAGAAATTACAGAGGTCACCTGGCACCATCTAGTGGCCACAGCATGCAAGTAAAATTCAAGATACCACACCTCATATTATAACAGTTCGACCGTCAAAGAGTAAGTCGACTTGCCACTACTACACTATTCAAAATACACGTTTCATGTCCCATCACACACACCACGAAAAAGTGTAATATTTAATGAGAGCAAGTTATGAACGCTATCATTAAAAAGTTGCCAACTTTCCCCTTTGATTTTCTATAAATGTCTTCATTAAATTATCTTGAACCTTGACACAGAGTCAAAGTCACCATGAATACTACTGAGGTATGACAAAGCTGCAAACTTTCCCTTTAATCTTTTTTTATAAATACATAAACTATTACTATTACAAACTAATACATTTCATTAAAATGTCTTGTGTGTTGAAGTTTCACTTATTCTGTGATAACAGAACCGCCAATAGACGCGCATCGATTTTCAAAGTGCGACGGAGCACGTGACCGCAGGTGAGCGTGAGAAGAACCACCTGAAAAGAAGCTAGTTGCTAATTGCTAATGCTCATTATTCACATGTGCCACGCATGACGCATCAAAATGTCTGCTACGAATACAAATAAGGTGGAATGAGAATCACCCTCAGTTTAAGTTTAAGACCCTAACACACCTGACAGAGAAGGAAACCAGAGAAACCAGTAGACCCAGCAGGACCAAGGTGTCTGGAGCAGCACGTGACAAACAGCTTCAAGCTACAGCAACATCCACACTTTGTCTCGAGCAGAAGCAGCAAACAAGCTGAACGAGGAAACTCTGCAATGACTCGCTGTCCATAGACGATAAGACCACATGAGTCCTCCATGATGTCCACCATGTTGTCCTCCTTGTTGTCCACCAGGGGAGTCAGGCCTGTTCCTCGTGGTTCCTCCGCACAAACAACCTGTGGAGTCTCATCTATGACGTATTTACCTGAGAGCTTCTCCAGACAACAAGAAAATCATCTATTAAAAAATAGTTGAGGATGATTTCAAAGACTTTGCTTCACTGTGAGAGAAACTCTGGTTTTCTCTTCTGAACATGTTATTTTTTTCTTTTCTTTGAAAATGTTGAATAATATATAAATCTGATTTCTAAACATCACAACAAAAAGGTCTTTAAAACCCATACAATTTATTTGGTTGGATATCTTTGTCTGATGTAACAAACCTTTTGTCTTTCATATATATACGATCCCTGTATACTGTGTTTTTCTTTGTCTAATAAAGGTTTGACTCACTCTAATCATTATATTCTGTGTGCTGTGTTTAGAATCAGGTTGTTATTGCCAAGCAGGTTTACAGATTAAAGGAAGTTGCTGTGGTGTATTTGTGCAAGTATAAATATAAAATAAATAGAAAACTAGGAAACATAAATTACAAATGGTACTAAATATATATATAATTAATATTTACTTGATGTTTTGGGATAAAAAAGTCCATAACTTGTTGCTGAGTGACTCGTCTGTGCCCATGAGCTGTCTGGATATTTAGTGAATTTTATTTTTTTGAATAAAAAAGCCTTTACAAGCACTTTCAAATATCTTCAGGTTTATTCTGAGAGACCACTATGATTGTGAGTTAACAATTTGATATTCTCACATTATCGTGTTGTCATTATTGTCATGTTTTTAACATCTTTCCATCCTGACATTTCATAGCCATCAACTGTATTCATGTGTAGGCTACCGACCAGTTAGGTTCCAGTATTTTAGTTTCATCTGTTGGCATCCACTCGTTCCAACCGAATATGCAAGTGCTATTTACAGATCATCAGAAATTATGTATTTCAAATGTGTAAAAGAAAATCGTACAGGTATTCTAATATGCTAAAGATCTAGCATTAGTGTGGTGATAACACAGAACGGCCTATAATATTTATAATAACTCTAATTATAAACCACAACGATTGCCTTTAACCTGTTGCACCGTTTAGTGGACCGTTTATGAAAATGAAATAACAACTTCACTGATAGATTCTAAAAGCTGTACACAGGAGCACAGGAGCTTGTTGTTCCCTGCTTAAAGCCTGTGCTTGCTGAAAATAAATGTACTTGTGGGTAACTGCAAAGGTTGACCTGCTCCATTTGATTGCTATGACCCGTGTCAGAGCAGAACAGGCTTTCTATAAATAAACAGCAAAGTGGGAAACGCTGAGCAGTATTCTGCTTTCTACGTAAAAACTGTTTTTAGGTTTTATATTATCTGCTCCTCTTGCAGCAGCAACAACTGATGTCGCATTTCCCAATGATAAGGACGTCCACTGTGAATAAATGGAAAGAATTTAGGGTGTTTATCTGAAGGTGAGATAGCGACACACTATATATTTATTCATTCTTACCCTGAGTCAGCACTGGAGTGTTTCCCAAGCGAGCTGCTCTTATTTTGAAAATCTTTCCCAGTTATATTTCAATTCAGAGCAATGTCAAAATTACACATTAATAGACTATCTCTACATTTATTAAAGATCTGTAGCTTGTTCTGTGTTATAAGTTCCTCATCAAATAATATAATCCAATGTTATTTGAGCTTTTCCAAAAAACACCCAAAATATCAGCAGACACAAAGAAAGACACTTGTTTTTTTCCTTTTTTTACAAAAGCAATTTAGCCTTTTTTAATCTTACATTGCATTGAAAATGTACATAATAGATTCATACATTTTACAAATAATTTCATCATAAAAATATATTTCTGTACAAAACACTTTTTTATTCTATATTTCATCTTTTTTTTTCTCAAATGGTGAATATTTCCAATGTCCCCAGGCAGGAACGGCTTTAAGTCTTTCAAATAACATGGGTCTTTATTGCGGTCAGTCAGTAGGAAAAGCTTGTGGCAAAATAGACTGAAGCTTAGAAAAAAAGGACTTCTGATGATGGGGTGGGCTGGAGCAGGTACATGTGTGTGTTTGAGAGCGTGTGTGTGTCTGAGTGTGTGTTTGTGTGTGTGTGTGTGTGTGTAGATGACAGGGAGGGTCCCATGGTTTTTGGTAGGCACTGTGTCAGATCCATACCGAAAATAAAAAGAAGAAAACAAACAACAAAAAAAACAACAGCAATAACAACAACAACAACAACAGCAGCAACAATCAATCCAGACCGTAATAAGGAACAATGTAACCATGGTGATACAGAGCAGGACAGTTGCAGCGTGGATAAACAAAGAAGCCGCATTCATTTTTCAAAATCCAATATGACTTTAAAGATGAGTTTCTTTTTCTTTCTGGCAGCTGGTTGCAGTTGGTGCCAGTGGCCACAACAGCAGGGGGTCTGAAAATCAAAGTATCGCTCACCCTGGAACCAGAGTCACCGAAAGCTATTGGTATTCATCACGTGTTGGGGTCCAAACTCACTCGATGGATTCCCTTACTCCACTCTTCAATACAGAATAAAATACTTTTTGAAAAACATGAAAACTCATGCTCATCGATACGCGTTTTCCTGTCACTTTAGAGAACAATTAAATAGACATTTAGGTAGAATATATGCTGCATTTCCAGGCCTAATCCTTACAGTTATAAAATATTATACTGTATGGATGTTGTGAATGATTTGACACAAAGATAAAACAGGTTCTTTTTAAACTGATTCAATAACGGGTACATGAAACCACCAGAAAGGCCAAAAGACATGTGCAACCACAGCATCCAGAGGCTGCCAGATCAAAATAAAACACCTGTATGTATTTGTATATATATATATATTTTTCAGAGTATGTGGCAGATCAGATTTGAAAACGTGTACCAGCCAGGGACAATGAGCTGAGATCATAAGGCCATCTTTATATGAAATTTAAAAGAGTAAAAGCAAAAGAACGTCTCAATGGACTCGGCTGTTTATGAATTGACTCAATTGTTAAGTCGAAATCTTAAGATTGTGGCCAGTTCGTCTTAAAGCTCATGTTTTCTCAAACAAATTAGATTCAAGGCCTTTTATCTGTTGACGTGTAACACACCAAACACTGGAATCCCCGAAATCTATCTGTTGTTATTCCACAAACTACTGTGCAACGCCTTGGACGTTCCACAGGTAGGATACTTTCTCTTAAATCTAAAATGAAAGGCTGGTAAATGGAGTGTGCCACTTTATGATTGATGGGGATTTCAGTACGAGGGAAAATTCACCTGATCTCTGACAAGTCAGTATTGATTTGAGAGACAAAACATGGGTTCGACACAGGAGGAAGCTTGAAAATCAAAAGTCAATAATAAACAACCTCAGGGTGAAATTGACAGACCACTCGTTTTTTTGAGGTTTTATGAACAACTTGTAAACTTGTACATTAAGCAACTAAATGAGATCGTAAGTCATATTATCCACAAATTACACGTTGGATAGTTTTCTAGCAATTATCACCATTAAAGGTCCAGTGTGTAAGATTTAGATGAAGGGGATCTATTGGCAGAAATTGAATATAAAATAATCCTAGTGGTGTTTTCACTTGTGTTTCATCTAAATTAAACAAATTTTGATTTTCTTTACCCTCAAATGGGTCCCGTAGATTTAAATACTTTATATTCATATCGGGAGCGGGACTTCTCTACAGAGGCCGCCATGTTTTTTTTACAGTAGCCCAAACTGGACAAACTCAACCTTTTGAGTTTTTATGACAACTTCAGGCTACCACAGGTTCTCCTTCATTTGGATGTGGGTGACGTGAGGGGTATTCAGCTGCAATATGCAACTTCACCACTAGATATCACTAAAGCCTACACACTGAACCTTTAATATAAGGAGGATTCTTGCAATTACAATGGACGCATGAGAGTCAGTGGAAACACCAACGTCAGCCAGAGTTGCAGCTAAATGAGAGTTTGGTCATGTAGAGTTTCTGTGTTTACTGTACAACACTGAAGGTTGTTGACATCTCTGCAAATTTCTGTGGGCTCGTTTTTTTCATTAAATAACAGTGTTAATGTATCAGGTCAGAATACAGCTGTGACACAATGGCGACAATAACACTGTTGTGTATCTGCAGCTCAATGTAAAGAGGCAGACAAATGGCAACTGCAGCGCAAACCCCATCTATCAACGCTTGACAAAATCCTCGCCACCTGTGGAAAATGCGGCATGAGACATTAACTTTTAACAGCGTGATTGTTTGCTGGCAAAATCTTGCATCTCAACAATAATGACGACAACAGCACCACTGACACTCGTGATCGCCTCAGTGGGAAACACAGTGACCATGTGAGGAACTGCACGTTAAACAAGAAATTAGAAATAAACCAACTCCGCGTTACAAAGGAAACATAAACGCTGTTTCTGACTTCTGCGGACGGCACATATTTGTCATATCTTTTATCTTGATATTTCTTTCTTTCATTTTTTTCTAAAAACCGCTATTATCTGTCTTTCCCCTTCAGCCCCTCCCCTGTGGTAAATATATAGCACAAAAATATAGGTGGTGAATGCTCCCGAATATATATGCAATAGATTTACAGATCAGAAGATTCTGCAGCAATAACAAAGAAAGAAGATAAGCACTCGCAGAGTGCAGAATAACAGTGGAGCTGCGTCCACAATAAAAGGGCCCGAACCCTGTTTGTCTTTCTCTACACCTGCTGGTCAACGTATGTCTGTCAGTGTCTCCCGTCTGTCAGCCTGTGTCTGTTGGCCTGTAAATCTACAGTTAAACCTGTGGAGACACTGGACCACGGAGTCTGCAGAGTTTTAATTAAGACCCTGTTTGTCTTTTGTTGAACCTGTCGATTTCCTGTTGGTCGTTATCCCACCTGTCTGCTCTCAGTTTTTTTTTATTAACGTGAGTTCCTGTCATCTTTTCTCTCTGCCACTCAGTCTCTCTCTCTAACCTTCCACCTGTCCCTGTTTTAATCCATCTCTCGGCAAGTAGACAGGTAGTGTTTCTGTAAAATGTGCTTTAGTGCCAGAGCTTCCTCTGTTTGTCAAAGTCTTTAGCTTTGTTA
The DNA here is from genome assembly GCA_038501795.1 of Pseudopleuronectes americanus. Taxonomy (NCBI): domain Eukaryota; kingdom Metazoa; phylum Chordata; class Actinopteri; order Pleuronectiformes; family Pleuronectidae; genus Pseudopleuronectes; species Pseudopleuronectes americanus. The sequence continues at coordinate 7,028,789 of CM076731.1, read as the reverse complement.
GTCCATCAGAGTCCTCTGTATCCGCTCAGTGTCTTTTTTTCTCGTCAGGATCCATTTCAAGTCGCGGGATCAGGAACATGGTTCCTCAAAGGCCATAATCTGTCTGATCTGATTCAATATGCAAAGGGCGACCTCTCTCAGTCACTGATTTCAGGTTAGACAGGCTCTGATTGGCCGCGTTGGGATCATGAGATCTCATCTTCTCCCTTGATGACTCCCTTGCTCGATTCTTTTTCCAGTTAGGGGGCTTGTCTCCATCTTCTCCGCCTCCTCTCTTATCCATTGGAAGAAAACGAGCAGTTTATCCATGAGATGAGTGAGTCTTTTCTCATTTGTTATATCAACACCAGTTCCCCCTTTAGACTCTTTTTGTTTTTGCTTCGCTCTAATCCCAGTTCAGTCAGGATTACAGCTCCGTCTCCAGGGCCGCCCTCGTCCTCTGCTTCGGAGTTGGTCTCTTTTCAAAGCAAGTTTTTGCTACTGTCTGCTAGCATTAGCCTGCTTAGCCTCCACGGTAATAGAAAAAGACAAGAGACCGGTGATGCCAGCCTCTTGTTGTCATGGAGACGGGAGGTGGTCCTGTCTGGCTGTTCGGGTGCTGTGATGCCAATTCAAAACGAGTCGGTCTGGTTTACTGGTGCTCTGCCGGTGACAGTGTGTGTTACTGTCAGTGAACCCACAGCTTTCTTCGCTTCACAGTGTCTTTTGTGACGTCCACTTCGCATCATGTTGTTAAGTACAGCTGGGGAGGTGGGGGTGGGGGGCAACATGTTATAAATGAAATCAAGCCATCTTCTGTGGTGCAGTTTGTCTCTGTGATGTACAACCACGGCCGGAGCACTGAGAACGTGCTCGCTCTTTCTCCAGGCAAAGGACGGACGGTCACACAGCTGAGAGTGAGCGCCCGTCTCCGCAGCCAAGCAAAAAACTCGGCAACGGGATCTGGAAACATGTCGTGATGTTCGACTGGTTGCTCGTGGCTTCTTCGGTACTTCCTGCGAATGAGAGCTCAAATTATAAAGACTGTGCAGGATCGAGGGGTAAACTATCCATGACCCGAGTCCTGGGGTTACGGTGGTCTAATCCTCCGGGGGTTTGACATCACATCTCACTGTGAGTTCATACTGCAGCGGACATTTCAATCTGTGGACTCAAAAGGAATGGCGAGGAACCGGCGCTGAGTTTTGGTTTCAGGTGGACAGTTTCCCCTCGGCTCGGGGCAGTAAGGTGCCTAAACTGGGACAAAAGGTCTTTTTGGAAATCGTTGTGTAGACCGTGTTGTGAGAAGAAGCGCTGGGCTTTCCCCCCCCTCTCTCCGCAGCCTCGTACCGATTGTGGTCCCATTAGATATCTGAGTCATTCAGTTCAAATGAGGATAGTCAATCCTCAGACCATGGTGCAGACGGTGTTTAGATTCGGGTCAAATCTGACGGCCTTGCCCTCCACGGCCTTGGCGTTGGTGTTGTACATGGGGTTCTCGAAGGCAGCCTGGCCGTTGTTGTTTTCGTGGACTGAGCAGCCGGTGTACTGTGTTTTTGGTGTGGTTCTGCGAAAAGAAATGCAAAAATGAATACACCGTTCAAGTTGATGAAGTCGTGCTAATTGTCTATTAATATGGATAACAAGGGGAAGGCGATGGGACAATAGTGAATGCAAGCTGGGGAGTGTGAGCGTAGTAAACAAGCTTATAGAAGGATTAGAAAGAGTCTTTTTAGGAAGCCCAGTGAGATTCCAATCAGCGAACCCAAATCTAATTCTCTTCAGTGAACGTGACATATTAGCGGCAGAAGAGACGCCATTTGCATCTGTTAACAAAGTGAACAAACCAGTCAACTGTGCTTTAAACATATCTCCGGAAAAATCCAATTTACCACCTCCTAAACAGAAGTGTTTCACGGCACAGTTTGCAACAGACAACGACTTCACAGATCTTAGCACAACCAAGCCAATGAGACCGGGGCTGTTCACGCATCAGGCAAATGTCAACTGAGCCTTTTTTACTTTTTGGGGTTTATCAGATCTTACCTTTGTTTGTAGAGATAGAAGCCGAAGCCAGTGAAGATCAGAGCGAAGAAAGGCACCAGGATAGCGATAGCCACCGAACTGCTATTGGTGCCAAGCTGGGGGGGAGGCGAGTTCTGACTCTCTGACATATTTAGACCTGTGACAAACAAGGAAAATGCATCATTATAATATTGAGTGTTGCTGTAATACACTCACTGTATATTATTGGCAGTTTTAGCAGGATTTTGCAGGATATGACATCTAGGGCAGGGATGCAAGATTGGATTGTAAACAGTCATCTTTAGACGCAGGTTTAAGGAGTTTAGCCACGACTTTAGGTCTAAAGAGCAGCTTTTTGTTCTTGATAAGAATTAATCCACTGCGGGGCTGATCCAGTACAGATGATAAAGACATTGTTGCTCCCTGGTCACTGTCTCTGTTAAAGTACAAGACAGTTACCTAGTCTTTGCAGTCCAAACTGTCCGTAGTCTTTTCCCTGAATGAAACCCTGGAATACATAACTGGAACCATCAGGCTCTGCTGAAACCTGCAGAGGAAAAGAAGAGAGGAGGAAGGAATGAGAAACTGGATGTAATTAGGTTCTGTTCTGTTTATTGTTCAGTTAAAACTTACAAATCCATCCATGGTCCAGGAGTCATCAATGATCTTGGCTGGAGTGATGGCCGAGTCCTTCTGCTGGTTTCCCTGGTTCGCATAGTTCACCTGGTACATCAGCAGTAACAGCCTGGCCTCAGAAGCCTTATACACTCCTGCAGGATACAAATATCAAATGGTTTATGATATAACTCGGAATATCACCTTACTTTGTAACAGATCATTAGATTCCATGGGATGTGCTTGAAACCAACCAAATGTAAAAATCAAGTCCAGGTGAAAATGACAAAGATAGAAGAAAAACACTTATCAGGAGAAAAAACTGCAGTAATGTTCAAATGTACAATGTTAAGACAGTACGCGCTTCAGTTAAACATTTCCAGATGTTATTTGTGGATTTTTTGAAAAGCTGTTTTTTTTGTAACAAACCACATTTCTAATGGGAGATGGTTGTCTGTCCATCTGGGCAGAAGGGCTGCAGGTCTATAGCATTGTCATCTTATGGCATTGAATAATGAAAAGAGAGGTGTTTTATGTAGAAAGCTATGTAATAGTGAATTTGTAAAATTCTGTCATGGTGAGCGTACCAATTACTGAGCTATGTGCGAAACCTTTGATCACCGAATTCCAATTAGTTCATCCTTGAGTCCAACCTTGTGCAAATTTGTGCCAGATGAAATTTAATTCCTTGCAGGTATTTTCGATGTGTTGGGTTCACCAGAATGGAATGGGAGTGATGTCATAGTGTTATCATCCAGGTCATGGTATCTTCAGGAGAACATGAGCTAATGTATCACCTCTCATCCAAGAGGCTTCCTCACCTCAACCTGACTGGTGGGAAATCCAAGGATTTTTTACCTCTGAGTGCCCCTCCCTAACTCATGAGTCGTTATGTTAACCCCCCCCCAAATGGTGTGAATGGTGGTTAATACCTTGTGGACGCACTCTGTGACTGTGAGTCATTAGAGTGGCTGAGAGTGGGTTGGTATTGATCTGTCCCTGTGAACTTGACATTTGACCACCAAGCTGTAACCAGTCCATTGACAGGTCCGTGTGCGGCACTGACCCCCATCCAACACTTTAACACCTACTCAAACAAAGTTGTCACCTCTCCCCAGTTGCACGCTTTGTTTGGAAAATGTTGTGAGAGACCCAGGCTTTGTTTTTCCGTGTGGGACCGCCGTCTCATTTCCTGAGAACGTGTTCCTGCTTTCAATTTCCAGCCACATCCTCCTTAGTGGCCCTGCTGTGACTTTGCAGAGTCATGGTCAGGGTCTGATGTGTCATTATCTTTAAAGCGAATGAACCTTAAGAGACATTTCAACTTTTTTATTGGCACCACATCGGCTGTCCTGGGATAAACTGTGCCTTCTGCCCAATAATCATTCTTTGACCTAAGTCCCCCCACCCCCGTGATTAGCTTAATACCAATAAATTATTTGAGTTCATCCACAGAGGTGTTAATGCTGGCTCCAATTAGCTGACATCTCTGGAGATCTGTCTGCAATAAGCAGGAGGAGATCATCATCAAAATCAGACAGAGAAGCTGCTGCGCAAGAAGAGGATAGTACAACAACACACGTGGCTGCTGTCGACTGGTGCACAAAGCTTTTCTCCACCAGGTAAAACACGTGCCTGTATGTTGTCACACAAACACAGAGGTATGAAAATAGCTGAGATACTAAACCACAGCAAGACAAAAGGAAACTATGCAGGCTGGGGTCTTTGGTATTATGAAGGGTCTGAACATGAGAATGTGAGTCACTTCACTTATTGAGGTACGCCAATGCATTACAATGAAGTAGGTACCTAAGTAAGCTGATTAGTTTATTACCTTTCTCATTCTTTTCTGCTCTAAACTACATTGGTTCTGCTCAAAATGTCCTTCAAACCTCGAGAGGACTAAACCAAGACCTAACTTGAACTTGAAAAAGTCCCATGAACAAGATAAAGACTTTTTATTTCCTTGTGGGTATGCGATATACTTGATAAATTGGTCAGTTCATGCACCAACTATGAATAATTCTTAATCTTTACCAACAGTCTCTGCAGTTTTCCTCCACAAGCTATCTGGGGATCTCTAGAGAATACTTTAGAAGGACCTGTTAAAAAAGTTGTTAGGTGAATGACCAGCCATAACACAGCTGCACGCCAGGGGAATTTCTGTTATTTCTGGTGCGTGTTGCTGAGAGCAAGGACGGACACGGCGAGCATGAACAAAGACTAAGGCACTTTTCAGAGGTGCTGGTACCAGTATTTTTTACCAGAAAACCTTTTTTCTCATGCCTCCAATATTTACGCTGCACTAGGCTGAACACTCCGGCTTCAACCTCATGCACTTACACAGGTGCAATGTCATCATCACATTTTACTCTTTCTAAAGAAACCAAGTTTCATGTTTTTCCCTGAATATTGAACTCCCATCTTTAAGCACAGTGCTTTGTGAAGAAAAGCTTGCAGGTTTTCTCAAACTGGGCTCTGTCCTTCTGGTGCCTGTGTGAGCGCAGCTATAGACGTTATTGATCTAAAGTAGCTCCTTTAAGCCTGAAGATGGATGCTGGGGGTCTAATAGCTGCGTGGTTGTGCGATATGGTGTTTGTGTTCTGCGCTCCTGCAGGAACCAACTCTAGTTTCAAAAGGATTTGTTTTTTAATAGGGTCTCAACCCCCTTGCTGACATTGTTGTAGGATCCTGGGAGGTCTTTGTGTGAATAAGTCTGTGTATGTTTGAGTTTTCTTTCGGTGCAATAACAGTAAAAGAAAGTGGCAGTGCAAGGAAGCCAGTGGAATCCAATCACCAATAATCAATCACTGGAAAGCAGCACAATGGATTCAAGGTGTTTATCGCAGGGAGTTCCATTTTGACCCTGAATGTGTTGTTGTTTGTTTAGTGTTGTTTTTCAGTGAGTCGATGCAGCATCATGTCGTACAGTAGCATAACCATGTACTGCTGTTGCCGGGACACACCGTATACGCGACACTGTATGTGGAGTGTAATTAGCCATAACGTGTCATACCTGAGAGGAGCAGTTCCATGTTGCCGTTGCTAAGGGTGACGTTGACCCTCCCGGTCGTGGAGTTGAAGCTGGTGATGCTCAGTGTCATGGGCTGCTTCCTCCCACGGTAATTATAGGAACCTTTCCATACGTAGTTAGGAGCGAAGACGTCGTCGGGAACTGCCGGAGATAAAAGAGAAGAGAAATAAAAAGAAGAGACATGAGATAAGATTCAAATGGCTTTTTCTAAATTATGTTAAAATATGTTTGTTTTTTTTAAACCATAGACAAAACTCATATACATGCATAAAAGGAAAAGCAACTGCCTTGGCTCTTGTTGTCTGCCTTCCGGCTCAGTAAGATTAGTCATCAGTGAGATTTTAAATGTCATGCAGTTGAGTTCAATTAAATTAGAGCCATAAAGAAACAAAAGACATTGGTGTCTTATGTGCCTGGTGGGAATTAAGTACAGTGAATATGTAAACAGACAGGAGCAGTAAGAGATTTAACGTGCAGCTGTAGAGAATTTGGAGTTTCAGCAGATTTAGAGGACGCCTCCTAATTCGATAGTTACAGGAACCTGCTCATTGGCTCCCTACAGGAAGTCTTTAATGTGTAATGAGAGGCAAGGAGTTATTGAACAATAACTGAATCAGAGAGAGCAGAGCTGACAACTACAGAGCTGAACTAAAGCACAACGGACTGAGGAACAAAACAAGTTCATTGAACTACAGAACAAATCAGGCCCAAAAGAGAAAAGAGAAAGTATCAGAACCGACCGTTTAGTTTGGGGCTGGGAGTTCCCGTCACTGGTTTCACAGGTTTCTTCTTCTCTCCGGCTACACAACAGAAGCAGAGGAGGACAGATTGTTTTTGATTAAAACACAGGAACAAAGCAACAGGGAAACAGTATAACAGAAAGATTAAAACAATTTGGTTTGCACACACACTGTAAACAAACATGGACGACATATGCCCAGGCTTAGTCTGAGCTGAAGTGATGTGTTGAGCCACAGTGGGCAGGTGTTGCTGAAAGACGCTCTGAAAAATCATGATTAAAAATCAAATAACTAATTAAAAGCAAACTTACTGGTAAAATGAACACTTGAACAAAATCAATGTGATAAGACCTTGCTACATGCCAATTCTTTAGAACATTTATTTGACTTTGACTTTTTAATTAAGTTCATGTCCCATCCACTAAAGCTCCTTTCATACATGCACTGATAATCAGCTAATGTCAAAAGAAACCAGCTTTATCCAGGGGAGGGTGCCTTTTTATACGACCAAATTATTGGAATGCAGTGTCACTATTGCACAAATACAAAGAGAGTAACATGTAAGTTGAAAATCGGCTGCACAAAAAAACACAACAGACCCCCTTAATGTGTCTTTGTCAGCAGATCAATGCACCAAGGATTCCCACCATGCATGTGACCATTCTGAAAAACGTTGATCATCACCTCAAGATGCAGCCATTGTTCCAAACAAGTAAAGGCAAGCAAGGGAGAGGCTGTTTGCCCTAGAATTTCAAATTGGACCTGAGCGCTCCAATTTTTAGCCTCGTGAAATGATTTTCAAAACTGAAGCTCGCCGTTTTTCATCTTTGCACAAAGGAGGCCTCACAACTTTCACCTGTTAACCTTGGGTGATGAATAAAGTTAAATGAGCTCAAGGATTTTTATTTAAAGTGGCAAATCATGCACAAATTGGCAAATACTGTGCATTCTCTGGAAAGATGACCTCGCTTTGTGTTTAAGTATTGGTGGAATTTTCTGTGATAAGTCTTTCACTGTCAGCTCATTGTATTTTTATCATTACCTCTGCAAGGGAAGGTTATGGTTCCATTGGTGGAAGGTATATGGGCCAAGAAATAAACCAATTACACTTGGCATGAATCCGGACAAAGAGGCAGATCCAGAAATGTAGTTTTATTCAGGCATTAATTGACTTTTCCAGATTTCCCAGGGACTAATTCATAGATCCTGATGGAATAAAATCAGGCAAATTTGGTTGCAGCTATTTAAATGGACCTGGCAGAGGTATCCGCTCTACTAAGTTGTAGTTGAGGGGAAATAATATCCTCATGAGATGTGGTGAGTTCACAGGCTCACCTGTTTGGACCTGGCTAACCAATCTGGTGAAGGGACAAAACACCATGGGATGTTTCTTATCTTTTATTTATTTTTTAATGAGTGCTGCCAGACTCACCACCAACCCACCAAAAACTACACCCCCCACTCCAGATGGCAGGTGTGTGTGTGTGTGCTGACAAAGTGTCCTTGAGCAAGACAAGCTCAACACTCCTATCTGTTCAGCACCTACATTAATCAAATGCTGTGGACTAAGGTTATCACGTTCGAAAACATGGAGGCGAGTGATGTACCTCGACATAAAGGCATCTTCCCGGTCCAAGTGCCGTCGTTCTTGCAGACTCTGTGCTCGGAGCCCCCCGCCAGGAAGAAGCCATGCTGACAGCTGTACACCAGGGTGTAGCCAAAACCAGGCAGATCCATTCCCACCACGTCCACATGGAGCAGGCTCTCTGGCTGCTTACAGGCGTGGGCTGCAGGGCGAACAGGGGGGATTCATTCAGTTTAACCGGGACAGGCAGTCAGGATGGATGGGCGATGAGTTGAAGGGATTTATGTTTCTTACGTATGCAGTCGGGTTGTGTCCCGCTCCATGTCAGATCAGGGTGGCAGGTTCTGGAGGAGGAGCCCTGAATCAAATGACCTGGCTGGCACAGGAAGGACACCACACTGCCCACCTGTACCGGGGGGGAGAGAAAGAGACTGTGTTACTACAAAGGTCATTTATTTGGTTGGTGGCAGTTATTCTGATAGAGGAATTAGTGTTATACTAACAAATACCAAATAAAAAGAAAAATGTCCATAAAATTATCCTTTTTAGTGTCTTAGGGGGTCTCTGGCCAATCCCAGCTGCCATTGGAGCGAGAGGAGGGGCACACCCAGGTCACGGCTCATGGCACATCATAGGACTGACCATTAACACCATTAACATTGACATTCACACCTACAGACACCTCAGACTCTCCAACAACCTACAGTAACCCCAGTCTGCAAGTCTTTGGACACATGTAACAGAAATAGTTAAAAATTAACAATATTTGGGACTTATTGTTATAGACACTGATGATCATTATCATTATCTCAATCAAATTGGCTCAACTAAGGGTTTTCTTTAAAGACGATGCTAATATGGTAATCAAGAGCAATTGTAATCATTGTTGCTGCTGTAATCATTCTCCCTCTTAACTCAGGCTGTGAAGGAATCCTTGCTAACTTGCTAACTCCCACAGTCCTAATTATGTGCAAACATGTATCCGAAAGAAAAACTAGTATGAGGTGTCAACAGCAGCGTTTTCCTGTGAGTGAATGTGTGTGGTTTGTTGCCATGACACACATCACCACCACACAACTACACATGGTAATTGGCTACTCACTTGATATGTCCCAGTCGGAGCTGAAGACTAATAAGAGCACTAAACATTACATTTCATTTTTGTGAATTTTGTTCCCTTATGTTCAACAGTGAAATAAAAAGAAAGGAAGATGAGCCAAAATGAACGATTCCATCAACCTAGAGCTCTTTTAGTTTCCACATGGAACATGGGGATAGTTTTGAGATTCAGATTGAGGAGGTTTAAGTGAGAGTCATGTGGGGTCCGGTGGCCTCGGGGTTCAAAATGTTGACCGTGTAATCACAACTTTTCCAATCTGTGTCCAGCTGGGGACCTTTGAGGCTTTTATCTCCCTGCTGTCCTGTCCTACTCTACACGGGTACTCAAATAAAGGCAACCGGAATTGAGTAGTTTTCCTCAATACACCTGACAAATAACTTCCCAATATGATTATTATATAATTGAACAATAAAATTATGAAAAATCCAACATTTCCAGAGACCAAGCTGACATCATTCAAATGCTGTGTTTGATTTGACCAACAATCCAAAAGCTAAATATTTTAATTCTTTCTTTCCCCCCCTCTGTAATAGGATTTAAAGTAAATGTCTTAGTTAGTTCATCTACTTGGGAAAGCATGGCTGCTTTAGAGGTTGTGAATCAGATCAGATACGTTACCTTGAAACCATAGGTCCGGTTTAAGGAGCCGTAGCGTGGTGTCCCCGGGTTATCACAGCTGGTTTTGGTCGGTTCTGGAGAAGAAAACAGGACGAGAGCGTCAGTAACCGCGCACAAATTCTCAAAAGAGAGATATCTACATCAACAGGAGCATCACAAGTCCTCTGTTAGCTCTCCTCTCCTCTCCTTTTGTTGTCATGGTAACAGCGGGGCATGTATCGCGGCGGGGACAGCAGGTGGCAGTAGCGCTTTGTCGGAAAACGAAGCCGGGCCAACTCTGAGAGTGCGAGTCGGACTATGAGTGTGTGTGAGTGAGAGAGAGAGAGAGAGAGATAGTGTGGCACGGTCATCAGCATGTGGAGCACATCCTGACGCAGAGCTCGATTCAATACAGCTTCCGAAATGACAGATCCACTCTCTGACCTCCCCCCCCAACCCCCCCACACCTCTCCCTTCCTGTACGTCTCTAACTGCCCTGCTCTCTCCCTCCCTCCCTTTCTAACTGCTCCCTTATTATGTTCCCATGTCACCGTATCTCTCCCCCGCCACCGTCGCAACCACCATCACCCCACCCACCTCGTCTGTCTTATTTAAAGAGCAGGCTGCTCCGGCTCAGGACTCATTCTGCTTCCGTCACATAGTAAAAACACATCACAAACTAACATGGAGCTGCAATTACACACTAATAAAACACCCACACACGCACAAAGCAGAACACTCACCCATAAATTTCCACCTTCATTGCTATCACACACCAGAAAATAAAAAACACAATGCAGCTGTGCATCACTTCATGTCTGTGCGTTTGTCATCTTCTCAGTCTTTTAAAAAAACAATCAGGCTATAGAACTGAGAGATTTCCCTTCACATGCTCAGGCTGGATCCACCTCTTCCTCAGAAGCCACAGATTAAGTTTTAACATCAATGGAGAGCCACTTCAGAGGGGTGCCTTCTCTATTTTTGGATCATCTAGTTCACAGGAAGCATCCGACTTTACAACACCTGTAAAAAGTATTGAGTGTTGCGCCAGAACCCCAAAATAGTCAAATGGTCGTTCACATCACGAAAAGCTCTCGGGTTTGTTACCATTCATGCCGGAACCTGACGTCTGAGCACCTGCTCGGCATCAGACATGCGGAGTGGTGCTCCGAGCGTCTCCCGTTGCCGTGGATTGACCCAGTGGGACCATTTTGTAAAGTGTGCTGAATATCCCTCCTCATTTTCTCCTTAATCCCCAGATAGCGGCGGCTTGTTTGAAGTTGGTGGTGGATTCCCGTGTCTGGCAGCCTTATGCTAACCACTGTAAATTACAGTGTGTGCTGCTGTTGTCTCACACATGAGCACTTACACATCCCTAATGAGGGCTTTTTCAGACATAACTGTTCTATTGCAAAATGTTTTAGAGCTGTTGGCTAAATGTGCCACAGATTTACTGTGCAACCTTCCTCTCCAAGGAATGGATTAAACTCCTAATTCATAGTTTTTCACATTCTTCCAAATATTCGGAGAAGGAAAGCATCACACAAAGGGCAAGGTCGTACATCCGCGAATGCCGAGGCGATTCACGCACCATCGCTTGTTGAATGTGAGCAGCAGGAACCAATTGTGTGGTTTGTGGCCTGTAGTTGATACACATTCCATTTATTCAGGTTCAATGCCGTTCTCCCAACTCACTGCCTCCGAGGTGGTTTCTCTTTTGAGAGGCAGTTTATAATTTTCATCGCCGACATCAAAAAGTGTAACAACTAGAAGACTAAAGCCATGACCGCCAAGTGCCGTCAACCACATAAACGCTGTTGCTATTGGTTGAGTCTGTGACACCTGCGGTCAAAGTTTACCAAAGTTGAATAGCTGAAGGCAATATTTTACTTGCTCCCTGGCAGGTACAGAGTGGAGGAACCAACCCGTCAGATGATTCACCGAGCTCGACCTGAACCCGACACTCTGAGGTAGAGGTTTTGCTTGATGACAGCCACGTAGCAGTCTATTCAATCAAGTAGTGGAAAGCTCAGCCCATGTGACTGAACCAGACCTGAACCGAAATATAATTTCCAAATTTTTGGTCCGAACCCCGACAGGTATCCACCCAACCGCTTTCTGAACTTTGCTCTAAGTAAAGCTCATCCCTACAGCCTAGTTCTGAATACACAGCTCAGTATCCAATTTTGGATAATGCTGAACGTCCACATTATTGGGAACACCTGTACAACCGCTTCATGCAATTGTCCAATTTAGCCAATCATGCAGATTCAGGTCAGGAGTTTCGGCTAATGTTCACATCAATCATCAGAATTGGGGAAAATGTGGTCTCTGACTACCGGTGCCAGATGGGCTGGTTCTACGTTCCTATGCTGCTGATCCCCCGGGGGTTTTCTCACCCAACAACAGTCTCTGGTGATAATTCAGAGTGGTGCACGAGGAAGATACAGCTCCAGTGCCGGAGATAACCAGTATTTACAACCGAGGTGAGCAGAAAAGCCTCTCGCACAGCACAACGTGTCAAAGCTCAAGGCAGATGGTTCTACTAGAGCAGACGAACATGTCGGGTCCCACTCCTGTCAGACAGAAACAGAAATCTGAGGCCTCGGGGGGGCACGGGCTCAGCAGAAGTGGTCAGTTGAGAACTGGAGAACATAGCCTTGTCTGTGGGGGTCTCGATTTCTACCGGGGAATGCAGATGGTAGGGTCAGAATTTGGCATCAACAGCATGATTACATGAACTGAACCTGCCTTGTGTCAGGAATCCAGTCTGCTGGTTACGGTGGTGTGATGGTGCGGGGGGGGGGATTTTTTCTTGGTAACAACATGATACAGTTGTGTTTACGTGCACCAGAATTTCATCTTGTCGAATCAATTGAGGCTGTTTCGAGAGCAAAGCGAGGCTGAACCCAGTTTTACTACGTTGCTGCTAATAAAGTGCTCGGTGAGTGCATAAACCGCAATTTGCAAAATGAGATAAGTTCCTCTTGCGTGACTTTTTCGTGTGTGTGTGTGCACGATTCGCTCCTTCAAAAAAAAACGCCCCACACTTCCATCGAGTCTCGCTTGAACCTGGTAAGACTGAACAAAACAACAAACGTCTGCAGTTTGTTGGAGACGGTCATTTGTGAGATGGCACGTGGCCGTTGTTTGTGATCTTTGTGTAAGTAGTCCTCAGGCCTCTGAAATGCTTTTAGTGGGAATGGAAACGCGGCCATTGTACAAGTGGAAAGGGACATAGCTGTATCTCGGTGTGTATCCAGGGTAACAGTGAAACCAAGTAAACACTCAACATTCCGAAGTTCAATGCAAAACAATAGGCAGCTTCAGCTAAGGTCACTTGTGGCTGGAATCTTCATTCACATTGTTGAGAAGAGATAGAATAAATACCTCTGCCAAGGAGGTTATAATGAATGTGTCTAGATATAATTTGTAAGTTTTTGATATGTGGTGTGACTTGATTGAATTTGAGTGGACTTTTGGCCCTTTGCAGAGGTATGCCCTCTTCTGAGTGACATTCTAATTGGTAAGATACTTATTTTAACAAGAGCCGCTCCAATTGGTCGTCTTGACAAAGCCACGCCCCCAAAAACACACAAGTGTGAAGGTGACTTTACTGTGACTTGCTGCTTTTTTAATAACAATATTCTGTAGAATGATCCTCCAGTCACTATTCATCATTATATTATTCCAATAAGTCTTTGCAACTTCAGCTTTGACACCACAGCAGTGAACCCTTGAGTAAACTGAAATGTGGCTGACAGCTCCGTAATGATGGGTCATTAATTGAGATGCTCATCAGATCAGACGCCGGTCCGGGCTCCCCAGTGAGCCAGCATTAACTAAATAATGTGCTTCATAGGGTACACACAGATACATTCAAAACAAACCAAATACACCAAATCGAAAGAAAATCTATGAAGAGTGATGGGAAAACCTTAACTCGTTAATATTATACTTTGATATCTTATTTTAAAGAAGATGTATGTTAATTTATCTCCTGAGAAATCTCCTTCTAAAGTCTGAGGGCTCGAGTGGAGGAACCATCACCTCCTTTCAGTTTGAACCCAGACTTTGAAGTGGTCGAGACGCAACCCTGCCTGAGGATACAGGGCTGCGCTCCGGCTCGTGTGGGGATGAATGATTGATGATAACGTCAGGAACTATTAAAAAGTAATCAGTAAAATCTTCAATCAATTTTTGGTGGAGGTTAAAAGCCTCGGTACCGGGTTCTGAATAAGTTGAGAGAGTAAGTTGACCGGCATAAAACAGGGGAACTTTCTTAACTACTAAACTTTAGTAAGCTGTCCCTTTTTGTTCGGAATTCGAACATTCATTTAAACATGGGAGGAACATTTCATAATCAAACTGTAATGACCATCAGTCTTTCTGAAGGAATTTACCTTATGATCCAGTAGAGGGCGCTAACTGCCAGCTTAACCTATTGGCTATTTGAATATATTCGATAAAATTGCGTCAAGTCAAGTTTACGCAATCTTGATTTTGGGGAAAAGGTAAAACCCGGTTGTTTTCTTGTACTTTCAACTCAATAACTATTGAAATATTACGTTTACCGACTGTGAGTTATAATCTTCTCACAAAGTTATTTTGCGGCCACCTGCATTTGGGCAACATTTCTAAAAACTTTGTTCTCTTTTGTTGAATGAAAAACGAAGATTGTTACGAAAATCCTGAGGTAATCAAAAAGACGGATAGTTCTGGTTTCGGCATCCAACGATTTCCAATGAAACCCCTGCTGCACCAAGACCAAAAGTAATTTCCAATACGAGTTCTAGCGTGAGATTGAGTGATCACATGAATATGAAGAATGAGTCGACCCAAAAGTAGTTTCTGTCGGCCAGTATGAGCCAAGGTTTAAATGTTCTGAGAAGAAAAGGAATAATATACCATAATCAGATTTCCTATTGGTTCAATGCAAACCGAATGACCAACAGAGTCAGAGGAAGAACTCCCAAACAATATTTGGATGACATTTTTACTATTTGTTCAATAGCCTCCTTCGTTAAACCGTTTGCCAAGTGAAGGTAATTGAATAAAGTTACCGATGCAGCGCGGCTGCGTCCCGCTCCAGGCTCCGTCACTTTCACAAAGTCTGGTTGCCGTGCCGACCAGAATGAGGGGTGGAGCGCAGGTGAAGGACACTTCTGATTGATAGATGAAACTCCGACCCTCTCTGAAGCCACCGACTGGAGTTCCTGGGTCACCACAAAACTTGGCTGTACAGGGACGGACACACACACACACACACACACACACACACACACACACAGATCAAAATCAGTATGCAGTGCCAGGTACTCAGTGACAAATGTTAATATTGCCTTCAAGTATGATTTATGTTTGATAAAGTATAACAACAGTCAATGGGAGTGTGAGTGTGTGTGTGTGTGTGTGTGTGTGTGTGTGGTGTGTGTGTGTGTGTGTGTGTGTGTGTGTGTGTGTGTGCGTGTGCTTGTGCGTGCACATACGTAAGCACTGTGGCAGCATGCCGCTCCAGGTGCCGTTGGCCACGCAGGTCAGGACAGCTGGGAATGAGAGCTCATATCCAGGCGAGCAACTGTAACTCACACTGCTGCCCCATTCAAAGTCAGTGCCCTGCAGTACCCCGTTACTGATGGCAGGGGGAGCCAGGCAGGTCACCGCTGGGGGGGAGAGAGCAAGGGGTTAGGAAAGAGAGAGAGTGAGAAAAAAAAGAAGCATATATCCAACAACTGCAGGTGGTGCTGTTTTGTTAAATTTGATATAATGGTTTAAATTGGAGTTCAGTTATGAATAAAGTTGTTGTAACGTACTACCAGTACAAATTATTTGACACATTAATACTAAGTAGATAGATAGATAGATAGATAGATAGATAGATAGATAGATAGATAGATAGATAGATAGATAGATAGATAGATAGATAGATAGATAGATAGATAGATAGATAGATAGATAGATAGATAGATAGATGTATTGTTGATGCACTCACCTGTACATATCGGCATGTTCCCACTCCACGTGCTGTTTTGGGTGCACGTCCTCAATGCCGATCCGTCCTCCTCCATCCTGTACCCCGGTTGGCACTGGAAGGAAATATTCTGAGCAATCGTGAAGTCCTCTCCGTATCGAAGGCCGTTCGCTGGAACACCGGGATCCCCACAGTTTATCACTATACACAGAGTGGTCGGAGGGGAAGAGATGGAGAGAAGATTAAGATTATACTCAAGCTATGGCACAAGGTATTTGGAACTCCTGCATGTGTGTCCTCAAATTATAAAGACAGAGGATCAGTGAAGGTGCTAGAAGCAGAGGGATGGTCAAATGGAGAAGTATTGAAATACTCTCAATTACTTATCAGTGGGCCAACTGATAAATAAACATCAGATTGTATATATAGGTTTTAATAATTAATTCTATAACTGATCTCAAAGCTACTTTGATTCCAGGTATGACCTGAGTAGAAAATGCATATTCCTCAATTACACAATCCTTAACTCCTTATATGTATCAGTTTCAATTTTGGACATTGAAACTAAATTGTAGGCAGACACTGACCTTTGAAAAAGTTATAAACTTACTCTGCAGTAACAAATATTGTTTTATTTGATCTTTTTGAGAAAGTTAAATTTTGGGAGCAGTTTATCTCCAATATGGGTTCGACCTGTGTGATCTTCATGATCTTTCATGGGCTTCACTTGTATGAATGAAACAACAGTGATATTAAAAATGCTTGACGTTGTCCTGGGGCTCTTTTAAGAAGCATCAGGATTCCCCTGACTGTGCTTATGAGGCGCTGTCCTTCATAGTCTAATAGGCAGTTTAAATGCTTTTAAACCCACCACAGATACTGTCATGCCTGTTAATAGATGTAGCATAATCTACTGTAAAAGCCATTTCCTTTAAGTCAGGGATCCTTAGAAACTTTTTTCTTCTTTCCAGGTCCATATATTTAAGAATTTTTGGTTTCTCAGCATTTCTCCCTCATTGTCCCGTCCTGCCGGCTATTTTAAGACTTATCTCTCCACGAAGTGTATTAGAGACAAATTAAAATGTTAAAAGAATATTGGAAATCTCCGCACATGGGGTTCCAAGACAGGTGGAGTTCACCCGGGGACACAAAGTTGAAAATCGTCCTTCGACCGCATGTAAATCGACAGCACTGCTTTGGATTCCACTAGCAGCTGTTGTATTTTTCTTTACAGGCATGTAAAACAAGCAAGACTTCTTAGTCTGTGTAGCATGATTAACACTAAGCTTTGGCTGCATTTCATACAGCACCAGAGCGTGGTGTACTTTATGGTTAATTGCTCTCGGGAATTTCTTCCTACAGAGTTCGAAAAGCAAATTAGCTAAAGTAAACAATGATCAGGGTTATTCATGAAGCCAGGGGGGGATGAAGATTTGAGGCTGATTCCATTACTCAGACTCTATACTGTCGCAGGGTAATTTAACGCAGGGCATAAACCAGGGTCGCAAAAGGCTCGACAGGAAACCTTACAATCACGTTTAGTGATGTTTATGGGGTTGCAGACATGACGTCATTGCAAAGCGAGGAATTTAATACTCTGGTCAAGTGATACATAAAGCTGACAGTCGGCCCTTCGGCTTCCAAGTCACCTCATGAGTTCACACGGAAAATAGTAAGGTCACAAGAAACATATTGATAAAGATTTCGCAGCATCAAATGTTAAATGATCTGTGAATCGATGTATCGGCCTGTAAGCCGTCGGTCAACACACAGCAGGTGACTTACTGGTGCAGTTGGGTTGTATTCCCGTCCAGGTCCCGTTGGCCTGACACTGCCTGGTGGTGGCGCCATTGAGCAGGTAGCCGTCCATGCAGGAGTAGATGACGGAGTGAGAAAACGTTGTTCCGTCCAAGCGAAACACTCGGCCATTACTGGGAGTGCCAGGGTTACCACACTGGACAGCTGGGGGGGAGAAAAAAGGAGAGAATGAGAGAGGGGAAGCCTTGTGCATGTCAATGAGGTTCAGCTCTATGACTTTACTTGTTTAAGTGGCAGTGCACGTGCATCCATGGATCTATTACTGGGGGTCGCTGTGGAGGTGCTGGGGGTTAGGAAGGTTTAAGTAAAATATCATGATCTCCCTACGTTTACAGAAGGGCTGCGTGCCAGACCAGGTCCCGTTGGGGAAGCACATCCTCTCCAAAGAGCCAATCAGATCGTAGCCCTCCGAGCAGCTGAAGTAGACCTTGGAACGGATCCTGAAATCCGTCTGTTCCCGTGAACCCTGGGAGGGGATGCCAGGATCGCCACAGGAGCCAGCTGTGTCGCCTGCGGAGAGAGAAACAAGACGACGGCGTTAGGTCACCGACTTTAAAACTAGAATCATCACAAAACAGCGAAAGACATAAGGTGATTAGAATAACCAGCTCTCGTGTCTTTTACTGATTTTCATTTAATTCACAAGCTACTTCCTCTTGTCTCTGTTGTAAGACTTTGGAACTGATAATGGAACTTTCATTCATTCACGTTTACGAATGTGTAAAGCTTAACCTGGGTATCTGAATATGTTTTCTGTATACCATTTATAGTTATTGTATTTTTCATCATTGGTAAACTTATGGGTGTGAGTTGCTGGGCGTGGGAGAGCTGCTTTTTGAATATGTACTTTCCTGTGATTTGTCTAATAGCTGATGAATCATCTTAAGCGATTTATTCAGATAATAATCCTTAAATTGATCAATTTCAAAATCTAAAAAGAAAAGAGGGAAAAACTTGAAAAAAAGTACTATTTATTAAATAAAATATCAATTTGACCTAGAATACTGACGAGACCCGACCTTGATTATTTGTTATCTTCGTGTTGTTTTTCAACCAAAGTCCAAGATATTCCAAAGGACTCATGACTAAACCATCTAGACACAAAATCCTGACCCTAGTGGTGAGGCTCTGCATTTCTGACTAAAATTCAACGTCTGTCTGATGTTAAAAGTTTTTACTCCATCGATTTTCTGCTGGTACATTGACCTCTGGTGTCAGCTGGGTTGAGCCAGCACTGCTAAGTGAACTCAGCTGGGGAGTATGTATATTAAATGTCTATTAATTACATACTATGGAACAGGAGTATGTAATGGCAGCTTACGAGTTTTACTGGACCTCACATATGTTGGTGACAAGGGGCTTATGCTTAAGAATTTGTGTGTGTGTGTGTGTGTGTGTGTGTTTGTGTGTGTGTCTGTCTGTGTATGTGTGTGTAAGAGAGAGAGACTCGCACTGCCCTTGTAGAGTCGCCTGGTCAGCAAATTCTGCCTGACAGACAAAGCATGCTCCTGGGAACACACACACTTTCACACACACACTTTCACACACACTGTTACGGAAATGCACCAGCTTGAACAAATCTGCTGCTACCCATACATTTTGTTCACTATTACCTATTTTGTTAAAGGTCTAGAATTTGCACCGGCTTAAAAGTGCATACATTTAAAGTCTCTACCTGAATAAGTCGCTCTGAATAGCGAGCAGAAAATGGGGTGAATATCTTTTACCCTTTTTACAGTAAGTTTAAATGTGTTAACACCTTTTACAGCCACAATGGACAATAAATTCAAGGTGCTCACAAAACGCTTAGGGTGATAATTACCTACATAAGACTTTCCCCCGATGTATCGTTTATGTTTCTGTGATTTTTTTTCCCTCATACGTTTGACAAACAACCTATTTTCACATTGTGTCTGTTTGTACTTTACTGCAAATATCCAGAGGCCTGGTGCTAAATCGAGCGTACACACGTAGCCGCCAACAACACGTAATGACATAACATCTTTTCTGTAAAGCCTCAGGATTTCAGACAGTGTCTTTCAGATGTAAATGAATGAGCCGCTGTCGTTACTTGTCTTTAAAAGCTCAGAAATGTGAGGAAACCATCTATTACAAGATTAATGATTTTCTTTGGAAAATGTGAGAATGGATTGAAAAAACGCTACATAACTCCGGGTGCAAACACAAACACACGCACACACCGTCAGAGGCACGACTACACCTCCCACACAACTCCCACAGGACACTCACAGACATAGATCCACAGTCACCATGTAGCCTCCAGGATATCAGGTCTCAACAGGGTGCACAACCAATCTACCTGATGTCACTGGTTCACGCCTCTGTGTGTGTGTTTGTGTGCGTATGTGTGTGAGTGTGTGTGTGTAAGACTCCACGGGAGAAAGTGTTGTGAAAACTAATCTCTGTTGTTTCCCTCAGGTGACTTTGGAACAACCACTAATCGGTCACACACTTTCATCCGAGGGCACACACTCACACACTCTCACACACACACACACAAGCATCTATCCTATAGAAAGATTTGGCTGTAGTCTGGGTTTGGATGAATTTGTGTGTTACTGCGCTGGAGCTCCTGCCTGCAAAAGTCCCTTATAACGCCGGACAAGAAAAATGACACGACGATAAAATTCGCACTCGTCTGATCCAAGGACTTTACAGTGTAGGAAGTCACGTAGAGTCCCTGAGATGACAGATTAAACAGTCTGGACATTATGTTCTTTCTTATAAAATATGTTTGTTAAAGTGAGCTGGCAGTGGACTAACTTTCACATTTCAGAAAAAAATAAATAAATAGTCTCCTTCACTTACCCCCTCGCCTTTCAGGTGAAAGCAATACAGCCAGAATCCAGTTAACCACTAGTCAGATCATTTATTAGTAATGTATATATCATCCACAAAACCATCTTGCTTTTGTAGAACTTAAACTTGTTTATTTGTAAGTTTTAGTTCAAACTGGTTTCTCCTGTATTCAGTCTTTCTCATGACTACAGCTTCTTATTTTATAATAAATCTCATATATGATATATATACATCTTTAGTCTCACTGGATTAGAACCCTTTAGTTTTCAAGGCTGTGCAGTCGTTGTGTTTATTTATTTTGCTTTTAACATGGTTGAAAACCAAGGTCGTTCAATGCATAGGCCTGACAAAAGAAAAATGTACAATATAAAAAAACTGCTTTTGAGGCTCAGGTTCTTTGATAGAAAGGTTTCAAGCAATCCAAGGCTCACAGCCCCGGACTACACAGTAATACTGAATACTGAAACACACTGGAATACAATACAACAATCTCAAACCATTCATCTTGTTAAATCTCTCTTAGTGTGGAAATCTTGTAAAAAAAAATGGCCCTGACTGTATACTTATACATTTACAGTACATAATATATTAAAGAATCGTGAAACACAAGTGGTTTCTCATCAGATAAGAAACCATTTGTCTATTGCCAGTGATGGAGCAGAACTGCAGAGCTTGCACCGCTGCCACAGACACAACCCTGATCTCTGCAGGGCTCTGGCACGGACCTGCAGAGATCAGGTAAAAAACTGTGAGACGCTGCTTCTTAAACTATTACCCTCCGTTCACCCTGCGTCTCCCCCCGGGCGATTCTCTGTAAATAACAATGTGTTCTTAGTCAAACTCATCTGGAATCTGTTTTCAGTCAGTGGGTTATGTAAGTGGCAGCTGGGAGCCTCTCATTCTGGATAGCCACAATCATGCACCCAGCCAGCCAAATGAGAAGAGCATAACTAAGATGGATTGTTTGCGCAAGGTGAGGCGGCTCTCTAACTGGAGAGAATCTGGCTGGATAAGTGTTGATATATGGAAATATAGTCAATCCAACAGGGAGGAAGTAAATGTGCGCAAAGCAGTTTACAGGGACATCACAGCGGTGAATCTACAGTAACACAATATCATCTGTAAATCCACACACAGCTGCTGCGAGAGAAAATGGAGAGGACATGTACTGCTGGGGTTATATTTTCATCTGCTCTTGTTTGTTAGTTAGCAGAAAAAACTACTCAACCGATTCCGATGAAATGCTGTGGAGGCACGGAGCATGACCCCTGGAGGAACCCATTCAATTTCAAGACAGATACAAAATCCGGGGGCGGATCCAGGAAAGGTTTTTGGACTTTCTTTAACAGTTAATGTTTTTAAACATTTTTAATTAATTTCTCAGAGAATAATTCATGGATCTTGATGGGAAAACATCAAGAGTTTATGGGATGGTATTAATGAGTGTGTGCAATTTGGTCCAAATAAAAATATGAATTTAATGATTAAATGTGGTTTCATGAAGGGACTGTTATAGGTATTTGCTCTACTACATGTTTGACTGTGTTATGCTAACTACATCCACCCGTCACTACTCTTACTCTTCCTTTCACACCCATGTCTTGCAGGTCGCTTTCTAAAGAAGAAGCTGTGAGAACTGTCTGTTAAAGTGGGCTCGCAAAGAAAACATGGTCCATTACCAGAGTAGAGTTTCACATGCTTTAAGAGGACGTCATGCTCTGCAGCTCCTTTAACAGACAGATAATGATATATTTTCTTTTCATGTGGAACCTGCCCTCTCTCTGACCATCCATCCCTCCCGTTACCTAGCGTGAAGGGGTCAAGACATGAATGAAGTGCTCCACACTCCGTTGAGTCGACACGTTTCAAGAGCTCTCGCCTTTCATCTGCCACTCCTATCCATCTCTCCATCTCGTCCTCTGATTGCGTTGGAGTTTTGAAGGTGGTATATTCAAGAGAGGTTAAGATGGTTACCAGAGCAGAAGGGCATGGGGGCACTCCACATCCCACTGAGCTGACACGTCCTGGATGATTCTCCTTTCAGCTGCCTCCCGCCCAGACAGGAGTATCGAACCGTGGAACCGAATGTAAACTTCTCTCCGTTCAGCACGCCGTTGGGTGGAGAGCCGGGATGACCGCAATCTACGACTAGAGACCCAGAGAGAGAGAGAGAGAGAGAGAGAGAGAGAGAGAGAGAGAGAGAGAGAGTGATGAAGGAGGAGTACACATACAGTGCTCCTCTTGACTCAACACAGCTTTATGAAAAGAGCAGCAGAGATCGATCTCAAGAGCTAAAGACTCAGATTCAGAAACAGGACGATGCCTGTAGGATTAGGAGAGAAGAACAGAGCAGAGAAAGAAGCAGTGCTTGCTGAAATGTGCGCCTCTCTTGGAAATAAGACAACAAAGAACTAGAACTACTGGTATGCCTCAACTAACCAGTCCAGTTTCAATCTGAATGCCCTTTTTCCCCATATGAGGTCACAGTGACCTAAACCTTGACCTCTGGAATCTTATCAGTTAATGTTTGAGTCTAAGGGACAACTTGTCAAACTTTAAAGAAATTCCCTAATGGCAGACTTGAGAGATCATGCTAAAAATGGCGGAAGCTTTTTTTTGTGGGGTCACGGGGACCTTGACCTTTGACCCTTTACCACCTAAATCTACTCACTTCATCTGTGAGACTAAGTGAACATTTTTTTCCAAATTTGAAAGGATCCACTCAAGATGTTCATGACAGAGTATTTCTTGCATATTCTCTCTGTACCACAGATCGTAGGGTAAAAAGGCGTAAATAAGGCTCGTACTTACCGATACATTCAGGGAGGGGCTTGTCCCACTGTCCCGTAGGTTGACAGCTCAACACAGGCGACCCGAACAGGTAATACCCCGGGTTGCAGTCGTAGAACACCACGGTGCCGAAGGTGAAGTTGCCGTGCTCTATTTTACTCTGTCGAATGGAGTTGGCCGGGATGCCTGGATCAGAGCAGTTGACCACTATACACAGAGAGACACAAGCATGGAGACACATACACAGACAGAGGAGAGAAGCACAAAGAGAAAGAGACAGATATAGAGACGTATGTGTTATTTGGTAGGAACCAGAGAGGACCATTTCTCTTCCCCCTCCATCTTTCCCCAGTATTTTGCACTGGGATTTGAGCTCAGTAGAAATAATAGAGGGCATAACTATGAATATGTGGTAAAAGTGGATGAAATGATGAGGCTGGGTGTTTAATGAGGTAAATATGGCGGTGGAAGGATACAGCAGCGATGCAGTGTAAGGACTTGATGTGATTACGCTGCATTTTTACCCAATTCATTGTCACTTTATTCTGTAAAATGGGCAGAAGGTCGAAATACACAAGAAAAGCTTGTTGCTGTGAATATTAGAGAAAATAGAATTGAGCCTGGAGCCAGGGACATGTTTGAGGGATGTTAAATATTAAATGTTCCTCAAAACTCCATTGAATAATAAAAAAGAAGACACATTTCAAAAGAAATGTTAACTTTTCCATCTTGGCCATGAAAAGGTTTCAGGGTTTTGATGGCAGAGATGTTTACACTGAATAAAGTTATGGGTAAAACTGAGGTGAAATGAAATTTGGGTAAATAAGGATGGTTGCTGTAGGAGAGGGCAGAATGGGTAAATAAAGATAAGGGGGTGGTTTAAAAAGTGGAATTAAAGGTCAGGGATAAATAAGGTTAGGGGTGAATACACTTAACTTTTCTCCCCACCTTTACACGTTGGGGGCGGGTGGCTCCACTGGCGGTTAGCCTGGCACTGAGCGCGTGCGGGCCCCTCCATTTCATAACCCCGGTTGCAGATGAAGCTGACCCCGTCGTTGAGGTTGAAGCCGTTTCCCACCGTGCGACCGTATATGGGACTTCCTGGATGGCCACAGCTGATCGCTGCAGGGAAGGAAGTGTCAATCATGGAAACATGGACCTCAATAAAGATTTCTAATTGGATTCATTATATATTTGAGATTGTGCAGTAACATGTAAGCATGCCTCAAAAGAGAGGAGTAAATATATACCAGAGTAATAATGAATTCCATGACAAACAATGAGCAGGCAAGGTTTCTAATTATCTCAATACTTTGTGACTTCTTTGTGCCATATACTTGTATACTGATATATAAGCTGAGCAGTCATGTGATTTAGATGGCTGACATTTCGTGAAGGTTTCTCCACATGTTCTCAATAAATCCAATTTGTTCCAATTTCTCCTTGATGTCACGGCCTCAAAAAACACACAAGCTAAACCAGGCCTGTAAATCAGAGGCTGTGTCTAGAAAAAAAAGCAAAGATTATCCAATTATTATCTTTTCCTTTTCCTACGGCAATTCAAATGGCTCATTACTTTGAAATATTAACATCTGCATTAGAATCCAGTGTCCTCTGTTGGTCATTGTGCATAATTATTATTCTCTCTGTAAATTCTGTGCACTGGGGCCAGTTAGAAGTTTTGTACGTGTGCCTTGTCCTCATTGGGCTGTCGGCGTGTGTTTTTGATGCGTGCACAAACAGACAGTGTACTGTTACTGCCTGCCCCTCGCTCATCCGCTTCACAAACCCTGTGTTTCTTTAACAGAACGAGAGGAGTCTGACTGAAGTAAAAGTAGAAAATAAGAAGAACTATATGGGTAAAAAAGAGGAGGAGTAGACAAGAGAGGAGATGAGGAAGAAGAAGAAGTAGTAGAAGAAGCCAAGGTCCTCTTGTCAGTTGATCAGTGAAAATCAGAAATTTGTTTACACGCCTAAAATACAAATTTATCTGACACCGCCAGCGTGCCCTGCAGCTACACACACACACACACACATGTACACGCACACACACGCGCACACACACACACAGTCTCATCATCATTCTGTGTTTGTGTCTCTAAACAAGAGCCTCTCATCTCCATAATTACAGTATAATTTGGCTGTAAAATGATTTCCCTCAATAACTCCTGCATGAATAACCTCAATAAAAACAGCGCGCACAGAATCGCTCCTCTCGCATACAGGGACGGATGCACCATCACAACCACACAGAGCAGATGCATCCATTACCCGAACATAACTGCTTTTTTTTGTTGTTGTTTTGTTTTTAGAAAACCTTCTACTCCAGAGCTGTAGACACCGTGTCTCCATGTCTGTCTTTCGAATATGGGACTTATTTTGTAAACAGTCTCTTTTGACGATAGGCGTTTGTAATTGTCTCGAGGTGTCACCCGTCGTTGCCACTCTAATTGTGCCCGGTTGCCGCCGAAAACATTTAGGGCGCTCGTAGCAAATCACCAATTTTGGAATATTTTCACGGTAGCCTGAACGCATAAGGACCTTCTGTTTTTATCCTCAAGCCAAGCTAGTTATCTCATGCAATCCTGTATATGAGACCGTTGGTGTCAAACTGGGTCAACACAACACAGTACAGACCTTATGAAAAATGTTTATCCTTCATTACTTCACCTCCCACATTCTAATTTGTTATTTTCCAATCAAACTAATTATCTAACATTACTGAACACTAACATACACATGCACACATCCACACAATAACACACATTCAGCCGCACAAACCCCCAAAGGGTAAACTCCCATTAGTATTCTCTGAATTCTTATTTTTGCTATCACTGAACCACAACAAAGATATGACTGCAGGTGCTTTTTTTTAATGATGTTCTAGATCACATCTCATCCAGGGCTACGCTTCTGATTCAGTTATTTTCCAATCGAGTGAGTCGAACCTGTCCTGTTGCAAAGGACATTTCTGTCAATAACCATCAATATGTTTTATTCTATTTCCCCCACTGAAAATTAAAATATACGTTTCATATTTTAACTGGACTTGAAGGCCGTCTTTCTCAGTTACCGATACTATTTTCCTTTTTCGGTTGTTTATCTTGAGGATCCAATCAATCAGGACTTGTTGAATCCAATGCGACGAATGAAAACTATCATATCACAAAGCACATCTTAATTTGCCGAGACGTAGACTTTGAGTCTTCAACTGCACAGGCAGATAGAATATGTACAATCAAATAACTGAGCTGGGCACTTCACTATCAAGCCTTTATTTTCAAACTGCCTCCATTTCAACAGACTCTGGGAATTGGTATCAAGCAAACTAGAATATGTCTAAAAACGTGTATTAAGGATTCATCTTGTTTCCAGTCTTATAATTTCGTTGAAGGAACAGGCAGCAGTCTAGCTCATTGGTTGTCACGGAAACAGATATATGTAAGTTGAGAATCTTTAGTTTGTTGGAGGTAAATGTGAGTGAGTGAGTGTGTGAGTGTGTTTGTGTGTGTGTGCTTTACTCACATATGCAGACGGGCAGATGGCCAGACCACTGGTTGTCTTGGAGACAGATTCGAACCGATGAGCCTATTAGTCGAAAGCCAGGGAGACACTGATACACGACCGTGTCACGGTAACCAAAGTTATCCCCGATCACCTGACCATTCACGATGCCTTCTGGGATTCCACAGTGGCCAGCTGGAAGAGAGACACAGACACAGACACAGACACAGGGGACAAGGGAAATTCAGAGTTTGACCCAGAAATGTTGTTTTTTGTTGGAAGAACTTTCATTCTCGACTTCATTTATTGCTAGTTTTCAGATCTGTAATTGCTCCTATGGCTACATGGAAAGTTGAGCTCTACAAGTGAAGGCACACTGTAAGTCTTGTGTTTTCTTGTTCCAATGAGCCCCACACTTCTATGATGAACTATCACCTGCCTGAAAAACTACCATAATTTACATTTACTCTCTCTGTTTGGGTTGTTTTCATTTTAAAATTCTGTAATTTTAGAATTGGTGTAAGTGTTAGGGTTAGGGTTAGCACGAAAATATGTTTTATTAAACATTTCCACATCTGTGTCTTCAAAAGTGTCAAACTTTCAAATGACCGTCCTTATGCATTTGAGATACTCAGTGTTTACCTGGTGACATCTCACCAAACAGGGATGTCGGTCCCTTCGCTCCCTATTGATCAGATTCAGCCCCACAGGTCTGACTGAAGCAGTGTTCTTGTAACATTTCTTTAAAAAGGACTCCGACAAAAAAAACACTGCATACGTACATTTTCTGTTCTCAGAATCGGGACGAGCGAGAGAGGGAGCGAGAGAGTATTGATTTCATTATTTACAGTAGATGAAAATCTGCGCCGTGTCCCTGGTGTCAGCAAATGCAATTCAGAGACAGTCAGGGATGGTTAGAGAGCGAGAGGAACAAAGGTTGCCTCATATCACCTGTCGTTTCACACTGTCCTTTAGGTGTTGAGCAGAGTTGAAGGGCATTACTTTGGTAAGTCACATGCTTTACCGCCTTGAGTGTGTTGTAGAATGTTACATGTGGAGCGAACACACTTCACAGTACAATAACAATATACTATTTAAATAATAAATTCAAGGAAAGTGTGCTTTGGCTTGTTTGAGCAGGGAAATTCTCAAAATTCTCAAACACGGACAGTAAAGATGGACGTTGCGTCTCCACTTGCACCAGCAATGCAAAAATGAAGACACAATACTCTGGATACAAACGCCTTGCACAGTTGTGATCGAGGGATGGATAGTGATAAGAACTCAATAAAATGGCATTAACCATCTTTGAGAATACAAACATTTAACGTGTACTTTGACCTATTAATTTGTCCCATGTCCCATCTGCTACCATGGAGGAGCCAGGGTTGATAAACAAACACTGCAGCCGGTCACAAGGTGGCGATCAAGATGCTTTGCCTTCACCTCTGTATATGGTCCATGGTCTCAAATACTTTATCTTAACATAACATACTTTATCTTTTGAAAACATAATTCAAAAGAAGAGTTTGCTTCTAAAAGAGTATTTTTTTTTAACATACTTTACATCCTTATTTACTTCTTTTAGGATTTCAGGAGTGTATGCGGGTTGTTCACTGAATCTTCTACAAATCAGCTTTAATTTCTATGATGAGTGTAAACAACAAAACAAATGAAGCCAAATTTGTTTTGAATAAACATTAAGATAAGTTATTGAATAAAATACTATTCATAGGACTGGATTGATTGGAGTTTTTGACAGAATCATGCCTCCTCATCAGTCTGGGTTAAGTTACACTGAACTCTCTCTTTATAAATTGCATCTCATATCCCTCCTTCCTCAGCCCTGTCAGGTATTCTGGGAAACGCTGTTTCTTCTGAGGCTTCATGGAGAAGTGACAGCACCGTGTCATAAAATCTGCTACCTCTGGTTGGCACGCCGACAGAAGAAAGTAGCTGATTTCTTCCTGCCTCATATATACATGAGAAAAAAAAATGATTCCGAATGAATTTAATAGGAGCACAGGAGAAGGTTCCTCGCGATGGTGTTGGTGGTGAGGTGAACAAGGCCAGAGGGAAGCAGCTGTGCAGCCAGATGAGAGGTGTAGGGCAAAGACCTACTTCTGATACCAGCTCTCATTAGACCGACTCATAAAACCCTATGTTTCATCCCCTCCCCCCCGTGTGTGTTAGTGTGTGTGTGTACTAATAAGTCCAGAGACTCCATACTCTGTCTACTCTGCACGTTTGAATACATTTCTAGTTGTAGTTACACACCTAAACATCTCGTTTCCGTTCCACTCCAGAGCCCAGAGGACAGGCACTCTCTGACAGCCGAGCCCACCAGCATGAAACCAGCATCGCAGGTGAAGATGGCCGTGGCTCCGAATGAGGTCTGAGTGCCGATCTTCTTCCCGCTGGGCGGAGGTGGCAGCTCGCCGCAGGAGATAACTGAGACACACAGGCAGAGGCAGAAAATTAGCAGGAAGACTCCACTGGATGTTTGAGTAATATGTTCTATCATATATGTTATATTATATATCCAACACTCATATTCCTGATGAGGAAATTATCAGTACATTTCCAAATGTAACAGAATTCAAGCTAAACCTTAAGGCGACTCTTCAGGTGATCAGATGAAATCAAATCAGCAGAAATTAAATTATCAATTAACACACATCTATCTTTTGATAACAGCACATTTATAATGACAAGCTTTTACAGCCAATTTGTTTTAATCCTTTCTGATTTGAACTATTCCAAAATAAATACAAATATATTCTCATTGCAGACTGGTATCCGTTATTCAAACTGTTTATAAATGACAATGGTAGCATCAGGCTTCCGGAGGTTAGTCATTTCTACCACATCTTCACTCACTTTCAGACTTAAAAGATTAACAAGAGCATAAAATTATATAAAAATAGGCAGAGGGCACTTTGAGGGAAAAGTTTGAAAATACACGTGTTTCCTTTTTCTGCAGACAGTTAGAAAGAGACTGAATATTTTTATCTTGATTATATCAGAGCTGAGATAATCAATGTTAGGGATATGGATATAATCGGCAATAAGTGCATAATCAGCAATATTATATACATTGAGTGGCAACTGTGTAGTTATAATGGGGATGGAAATCTTTGAGCTAGAGTAATGACGTTTTAGGAGATGATTTGTATTTCAACCAGGAGAATATACAGTATATTCCATCAACAATCAGGGAATCTGGAACACGAGCTGCACAGATGTTGAGAGGTGGAGCTGTACTGTGACCCTAGAATCTCATTATGCTCACGTCTTACCTGTTGTAGCTTCTCCTGACTTCTGCCTGACAATACGACGGGACAGTTTGCCCTCTGTCCGCCTCTGAGAACATCTGAGTGCATATTTCTACAAAGCTTCCCTCAGTCGTTATCTATGCATCTACCTGAATTGACCTTGGTTGCTATGGCTACTGCAGATGATAAAAGGGGATTAAGTTCCTACGCTGCATACAAGTGGTGGAAGTGGGAAACCTCACTCTGACCTTTCCCTGTGTGCGGCGTCTCACTGAGTGAGAGACAACTAATGAATAAGGCAGAACACACTGTTTCAAAGGAGAATAGTTGTACGAGAGAAAATGGATCAGAACAGGATGATTTATTTGTCATATATAAAAGTAAGTGAAGGATCTGAACCGACTAACATGTCTCAATGTAAGGATTTGTACGCCTACATGCTCAGATTAGCTATAATAGTTCCTTCTCTGCCTCCGTCACTCACCCTGGCAGTGTGGCCTCTCGTTCCTCCAGCTCCACACGCCAGTGGGCAAGCACTGGATGTGGGCGGGGCCTAGTCGGTAGTACCCCGGGTCGCAGGTGAACACGATTCGCGTTCGGTATTCATAGTGCGAGCCGTTGACGATCCTCCAGCGGCCGTGCTCCAGAGAGAACGACCCGATGCTGGGACATACGACCACTGCAGGGATGGGGGGGGGGAGGAAGCAAAATTAGCTTACGTTTAAATAAAAAAGAAACACAATTTCCATCTTAAATAGTGTGAGATAGTAAACAGCCGGCTCAGAGTGGGGCCAAGCCACTGTAAAATATCTCACAGATGCATAATAATGACTCAATTTAAATACTGATGTCTTCGCCATAAATGTCTACGACTCATAACGGTGAGTGCTTACAAACGAGTTAATGCATCATACTCAGTGAAACGTGATTATTTTATATATTTACCTCTGGTGAGGAGGTTCTGGTTTTCACATAGTTGGGTTTGTTTGTTCATTTGTTCGTTTGTCAGCAGGATTACACAAAAAAGCACTCAACAGATTTTCATGAAACTTGGTAGAGGGACGGGGGCCGGGAAAGAAACCCATTACATTTAGCTGCAGATCAGGATATTGCGTTTTTGGACATTTTGACTTATTTCCTAGGGTAATAATTCATCGATGTTGATGAAAAACAAGGGGAGTGATATCTATGAGTGTGGGGAAACAAAATCTGGATGTAGCAGTTTAAATAGCGGTTTCATTGTGGGTTAAATAATATTGTTCAGCAGCTGTACAGTGACAAATAGGACTAGAAACCTGTAACCACTGTGTGTCTGAGATAATATGGATTCATTACAGAATCAGCACTTCATAAATATTTTCCTGAGAACAGAGTATGATAGGTTTGGTGATGAATTTAACTGTTGGGGATTGGCAGAGGAAATTTTCCATTTCGATTTTGTATCTGTTATCATCTTTTGTCAAACGATCATATTTGGCGATTGTTAATATTCCAGCGGTCCGACTGTTCCATGTGTTACTCACCAGAACACCGCGGTATCTTATTGTGGTTGCTCCACGTTCCGTCGGGCTGACAGATGGCCGACGTCAGCTCTTTGCTGGACAGCCTGAACCCGTCGTTACAGAAATAGGAGACTCTCGTTCCCACGGAGTAGTCGGCCGTTAAAGTGCCGCCGTTCGTTGGAGACTTGGGCGCCCCGCACGAAACAGCTAGGGGGAGAACACGCAGCAGTTAAAAGAGGACCACATGAGAAAAGACAGAAGACACATCACGTCTCTCCTGGAGGCAGATTCGATGTGTTTGAAATATCTCCGGAGATTCAAAGCCACCGGATCTATTGTGTCTTTGCAAACAATTTTACATATTTATTCAATGAATTGATCAAACTAAAAATATGCAATCAAGAGATGCTTGATCTCCAGCTCCAACCGGGTCCAACAAAACGCGCCTGACTCTGAACATGCTGCTGCGCTGTGTTTTCAAATAGACCCGTTTCTTTTTAGAGCAGCTGTGTTATTACAGGGTGTCGCCAATCTGCTATATGTTCTTTATTTGACTTTCTATAGGCTACAAGCTGCGCCCCCACATGGAGATTTGTTGTGTGGGATTAGACATGAGCAGGTGTAACATAAAACGCCATCAGGTCTCTGCAGAGCTCAATGTAACACATTCTGAAAACACACATGCACAGAGATGGAAAGAAATCATTCATGTTTCATTTCATTTGTGGAAAGTGATATTAATTATATAGGTTTATACCCTTTCTACAAAACAATGTATCTGACATTTCACTGACTTGAATTTTCGAATATGTCGACTCTGGAATAAAAAAGAATAAATCGATACTTAGAGGGGAAAAAGGTTTTCGAGGTTCATAGAGAGGACAAGCTTGGCTCTATTCTCTGCATCACACTCTGTTTCGGCAGTTCCATCCCTGTTAGCGGCGCTAGCTTTGACTCAAGCTGGAGACAAATGAGAGTGGAATTTGTTTTTTGGTGATTCAATTTATTTTCAATGACCTTAAGATTAAATTGCATATAAAGGTCCAGTGTGTAAGATCAAGGTGAAAGGGATTGATGGCCAGAAATTGCATAAAATAATCTTAGTGTTGTTTTCACTAGTGTGTTTTATCTAAAATGTACAAATTGTGGTTTTCTTTATACTGGAACGGGCTCTTTATATTTAAATACTTTATAATTACATCAGGAGTGGGTTCTCTCTACGGAGGTCGCCATGTTTTTTTTGCAGTAGCCCAAACTGGAAAAATTTAACACCTTTTGAGTTTTTATGACAACTGAAGGCTCTCTTTCATTTTTGGAAGGGGAGGGTGAGGTAAGGTGTATTCAGCTGCAACATGCAACTTCACCACTAGATGTCACTAGATTCTTTACACTAAACCTTTAATTAAATATCAGATAATGGCTGGCATCATCTTGCACCTCACCCTTGGACTGGTACACACAGAGCAGAACGAGTCACTGTAACACGCAGCCAATCCGTGAAAAGTTCAGTCCATACAACATCATCAATAACAAATCCAAAGTCCAATTCCAATAATAATACAAATAATTCAAATTTATACCATTTAAAAAAACATGCATCACATAAACAGTAAACACACAATCCACAAACAGGCAAACAGACCCACCTTGACACGCTGGCACAGGAGAGTCCCACGCGTGGTTACCGAGCGATGAGCGTCGGCAGGTTGCCGTGGCGTTGCCAATGAGACGGTATCCACGGTCACAGGCCCACCGCACCACGCTATTGATGTGGCCCCCGCTCTGAGAGGAGATGGAGCCGTGGAGGGGAGAGTCTGGCGTGGAGCAGTACAGGGCTGGAAGGGAGGAAACGTACACAAATAAAAAAAAGAGATTTGAAGTAATGTCACACCGACACTCTGACATCAGAGACGCTAACTGAAGAAATCTATACAAAGAGTGAGACAGGAAATTGTCCCTTCACACCAATTTGGAGATTATAGCTTCACAGATCAATGGTTATGTCTGCATGCAGGTGTGCAACATTAGTCCCTTACTACAAGGTTTAAGTGTTAGGAACATTGAAGTCTGGTGTTGTGATGACACTTTCCCAACACAAGTCACGACTGCATATAAAACACAACTGAAGGCAAAGCTGAGTGGATTAATGTGTGTTTTTTTATGGATAAAATATACTTTTTTAAAGAAAATAATAAAGTTTCTTTTTATTGTATATTTTAAACTGTTCAGTTGTATTATCACACCATGTACAATATCTCCAAATACTAGCACGGCTAAACTAGAAATATTAATGGTTATTCATTATGGTGATTTAAGTATTTCAACAATTTTAATTTTTTCAAACAATCAATGATTTACAGTCACTGTCAAAAATGCCAGAGAATTCATGAGCTGCTTTATGCAATTTTATGAAATATTCTTTCACCTATAAAACCTTCAGCCTTTACTTCAGACAATAACGGCAATGGAAAACTGCTGGAACTAAATTAATATTGTAGTCCGTCATGTATTATTGGCAAACTGCGAACTCTGTCTGACTCTGTATCTGTGGCAGTAGCTAAAGGTCCAAATACAGCAATGTCAGTATCTCATATTATATAATAGTATAATAAGTTTCTTGTTAAAAAAAGAAAAAGACATATCAAGATATTCCCTACGTCTTAATAATGAGAAAAGTACACTATGGTATAAGAACCTAATTGTGCACTGTGGAAGTTGAACCCTCTTATTAGTAGGCGCACAGCATATGTTGCACAATCCTCACAGATGCCCACATTAACCACAGCTACAGACGAAGGTTACTGAGCCTGAGCATCCTGGGAGGCAGTTTTTTTTGTTGTTGTTATTATTCAATATACCATTCATCATACAGAACAATGTTTCTGTTAAAGGTTAAAGAGGCAGCCTCCTGAGAGGAAGCTTTGAAGTGAATACGCAAAGTCAACAGCTGATAGCGTCTCCGCCCCTGCAACTGTCATAAAGTGTCCTTGAATAAAGTACTCAGCTCCCATTACCCACGGTGCTTAATGTCCAACCGTCTAAAGTTAGACTCAGCAGGTGCAGGTGCCCGACTGAATGCAAAGCTCTGTAAAACAACATCTGTGCTCATCCAGGTTTGCTCGTGTGAATGGAAGTAGACCCATAATGCATTCCGGTCATGTGCTTTAGACAGACAGAAGTGAGGAAAGGGATAACGCTGAAGATTTAAACCAACTGACTTGTATATTGTGCGATTTCTTGGCAAAACTTTCTCATGTTTGTCATTACATTTAACGAATTATGATACAAACTTTGGCTTTTATATGTTCTTCTGTCTGTCTAAGTCTGTCCTAGCAGCCATGCATTACAACAATGGTATAAAGTAGTAGTAATAATAAAGTTGGGATACATACTTTGGTACTCACCAACATAGCGCATTTTGAAGCCTTTCTTGTTCGTGCCGTGGTCTGAGGACCAGCGGACCAGGAACTGGTGGCCGGAGGTGGTGAGGTTGAAGGGTGTGGGCAGGTCGCCGCTCAGCGTGGCCAGAGTGGGACTGTTGGGTGTGGAACCTGAGAGAGAGAGTGAGAAAAGGTGAAAGAGAAGAAGATGGGGAGGAAGACAACACACAGAAGGGTGAGACACTCAGAAGAAACTGCAATTTGTTCTGGGCTGGTGCTGGAAGTAGAAGTCTATATATAACTGTATGTCTGGTATTCCCATGGTGGTCAACTGGGATTGTGTGTGTGTGTGTTTTACCATCAAAAATCTCCAGCACATCAAACTCTCTCTCCGTGTGGAAGCTCTCGAAGGTGATGGTCACGTTGTAGCCTTTCTCTACTGTGATGCTCCACGAACACATTTGGAGATTGGGGTAACTTTCTGGCCAACCGGGGCTCAGGATGACGCCTGATGAGTCGTACCTCACGTCGTGTGCCGGGCATTGGACTGTGGACATAGTAATGAAACAGATAAGTTAAATTAATACACAGAATTTCATTGTTTAAAATAGTTTAGCATCCGATATTCTGTTAAAACCCTTTTTGCTGCTGTGTTGACACACACACACACACACACCTTGGCATGTTGGAGGAGGGGCATCCATCTGCAGTCTCTCTCCAAGGCGACAAGTAAGAATCTCGCTGCCGACCAATGAGAAGCCAGGCTGGCATCTGTACCTGATGATGTCACCTGGAAGGACGGAAGCATTGCATGAGGAAAGTGTTCGGAAAGAAAAATAAGGAGAATAATGAAATGTATCATCTACAATTACTCATGCACTGCACTAAAGTACAAAGTTGATGTACTTTTACTTGAGTTATTTCAATTTCCCATTTTTCTCCTCTTTATGTCTGAGGGACTTAGTGTACTTCTTACTCCACTACACCTTTTTGACAGTTTTACAAATTAAGAGTTGACATAGAAAACACAATCAACTTTCACTGATATAAATTAAACTCCCCAACAGCTTCTTAAATAATTTCAAGACAGTTCTACCTTGACCAAATAGATTACAGTAGCAATTATATAATATTATTCATAATTTAATATATAATCATATATCACATCGAGTGTGTCTTTCTTAGTACTTTCTGACAAATATGGAGAATCTGAGAACATAAACATGCATTAGGAGTACTGTAGGGTTGAAAGTACTTCCTCTACCTCTTTATACAGATTATCTCATACAAAAATATAACACAGCCCCAGTGAGTCTTGATCTTCGTGGTTATTATTTTATCCTATTGGCAACTGAAAGGTCTTCATCCTCCATCAAAGTGACATGTCGGACAGGCAGCTCACCTATCTCCAGCTCCCCGTCCTCCATCAGCACGTCAGCGCTGGCCACTTCTGGAGGAGGCTGACAGACCCTTAATTGGTAGGCTGAGGAGGAGAGAGACCACAGAGAGGGAAGATTTAGATGTGAAAAAGCAACATGTTTGATCAACTTAAACTGGGTTGTCTGATGTTTTCTTTGTTGCTGCTGTGAATGTCTTAAATCTAAGTTTCTGGTCGTGCTGCATTGAGAAATCCTCCCGCGACTCAAATAAGGACACAACCTGTTGTCTGCTTATTTGATTTAATCTCTTTTGTATCAGTTTAACTTCACTTTTTAAAGTTCAGGCTGTCCGGTCACCAAACCGTGGGGATCGACAAATAGACGCCGCCGCCGCCGCCGCCGCGCAGACACAGCCCTGCCTTGAATCATAAAGAGCAAGTGGCTTCACGGCTACTGAGCTGAAGGCTGCAATCAATATGACTGCATGACCATAGATCACTCACTAACAGAGTAAGAGAAAGAGGGAGAAAACACAGATGGAGAGAGGGAGGGAGAGACAGAGAGGGCTGAGGGCGGTAAGTCAGGATGAAATTGACTATGAAAATGAGACCTGCCAATAATATCTGCTGCTCTCATGCATATCAAAGCCCTGTGGTCTGTGTGTGTGTGTGTGTGTGTGTGTGTGATTGCCAGTATGCCTGAGTGTGTGAGAGGATCACTGTGAGCAGTCATTGATCTCACTAAGCTCTGAGAGCGTTTTTTTTCTCTTCTTCTTCTTCTTCTTCTCTTATAGCTACTTCCACATGCACGTCACATCATCGTCTTTCGTCTTCTACATGTCCATGACAACACCATCAGCCGCGGCCGGGTCCTCGTCCCTGCGCGGGAGGTTCTGGCATTCAGAGCCGCGACCCAGACATAAATAAATAGAAGGACGACGGCATTGATAAACATTCCCGAGCGGAGGACTGATGCTTCCGCTGGGGTATATTTGGCATTTCCAACCAAAACTGCACTTTAGCATCTGTCTCGGAGACAAAGTGCTTCTGAATTTCTGCTGCGTCACTAAAGGACGCCGAGGAAGAAACGTAAATAAATAGAAAATGTGTTTCCCTCACGAGGAAAATCTATCAGGAGCGCTGCTTATTTATTCCTGCATTCGTTAACTTAGACTTTTTGTATCTTTTCTAGACAACAAATTAGGGGAACACGACCTGCTCACACAATCCTGACTATTGCCTTGCTCTTCTTGTTTTTATCATCTAATCAAATTGACAAAACAAAGCTAACGACCACTGGCACGCATGCCAACCCGTCTCCCCCTCTCTCCATCTCCTGTGTCACTCTGTGCTGTGCGTCCACCCAATAAAGCAGAAATTGGAAATATACTTGGATCCGTCAGCTGGCGCACTTCCTGTGCGAGTGTGACAGCTGACAGTTAAAACCGGCAAACAGAAGTTCATTAACAACGTGTCATCTGTCTGAAAAGGGGGGAAGCCTGCTGAAAAATAAAAAAATAGAACGTGACATCCGCACTTAGGAGGAGAGAATAGAAATTGTTGGAAAAGTAGCAAATGGAAACTTCTTGGAGGAAATGGAGGAAAAGAATGCATGTATTAATTCACAGTATGAGAGAGAGAGAGAGAGAGAGAGAGAGAGAGAGAGAGAGAGAGAGAGAGGGAGAGAGAGATACCCTTTAACAGACTCTGTTGTGAAGGGTGAAACAAGTAAAGAAAGTGAGACTCATTAGAACCCATTCTGTCAAAAGACGATGAACTGTTCTGACAGGGATGAGTAATATAACTATTATTTACTTTACTGTGTGAGGAGAACCCTGCAATCCCCAAAGTATTATAATTTTCTGCTAGCAATAAGCTATTTTCTCACTGTTTATAAAACACTTGAAGTTAAAGTACACAAAGAGTATAAATTATCTGGGGTCAACTTCATGACATTTCCAGTTGAGCATCCGATTCCTACACGGTGAGATAATGATCCTAAAATACTATACTGCTGGATTGCTTTATAATTTCAATGGTTTTGCCTCAGCTATGTTTAAGTCATGAGATAATGTATGTTATGATCCGCCACTAAATTTATAAAACTGACATCAATCGAATGAATCAAGAAACGCTACATTTGAATGTTAAGAACAATAAGAAATAACAGGATTAAATGTTACATTCTACCCTGTTTCTGAGGGTTTCTCATATTCATGCAAATAACTAACCATTATTTGAGCTAATCCATTGTATGCATTGTTGTAATGTCAGCCTTCAAAGCTTCCCGTCAAACCACAGAAGGAAAAACATCATAATTGGAGCCAAAACGATTTCAAAACAGTCTTCCGAAAAAAAGATTGATGTTTGCAGGCAGACAGGCAAAACGGGAAAGGAAGACGATCGGGGAGGATTTCATCTTAAACAGTGGTTGAAAACAAAGAGTAATCTGAGTGCAGTGAAGGACCAGAGCGAAAGATTGAAATGAAATGAAAAACTGAACGGCACAGACAGTTTTGACACGGAGACAGAGCAGAGAAAAATACAATCTCCCAAACTCTGAAGAGGGGAGATGACTCTCTCTGTGTGTGTGTGTGTGTCTGTGTGTGTGTCTGCGTTTTTTCTCAATGGCTTCAAATTAGGGTAATAAACTAAATTTCATTTGAATCTGATTACTAAATTCCTGAGAACAAAAGGAGGTTATAATCAAGGATGAGAAAATAAGGTGGTTATTTGGTTGAAAGATGAACTTAAAAGTAAAATTAAGTTTCTTTTCGACAAACTACTTTAGAAACGTTACTTTCCTTCCATCACAAGATCACTTATTGTTTATCGGGTGATAAGTGATTGATTTGCAAACTTCAGTCAGTTCTTTGTTTCAAACATATCAATCTAAATCAGACAACAGACATTCTCCGTCCTCATTTTAAGAAAATAACAGTTAAATTCCACTTTATCTTCCAACCACAGCATCATATTTATCACAAGCAGCCTTGGTTTGGTTGGCAGTGTCCATTTTATACCTTTCAGTGTTTTATTGAGCTTAACTTACATCTATCAATGACGTCAAGCATTATTAACATACTTCACTGGACAAAAAAACGGTCACCAAGGACAAGAGACTGAAAAAAGGGCTCCAATGCCACAGGAGAGTGACTCACATATGACAAAATATGCTCAAGTATCTTATGACTCAATTGGAAGCCCTGTGCTTTGTCAATAATAAGCTCAAAGAAGAAGGTCTCGAAAGGGAGATGTTTGAATTCATACCTGGTCTGTTAATCAACAGAGTACTTTATCTACATCCCTGCAAATACCATTTTAATTCATGATGTGAAAACTATCAAAAGCTCCACTGGCACTTATATATTATTAGTGTGGTTTGATAAAGACTTTAAAAACGTCCTGAGTCAGAGTGAGTGAAAAAAAGCAGGTGGAAGATAAGGAGGATGTTTCAAAACTCAGCGATGCCCTCAATGCAGCTTCAACTTATCACAGCGACAGAGTTTTAACCAACAGCCGATTTTTAGGGGGAATGAACCAGAGTGACCTTAGCCATCCCATTCCATATGAGAGCGAGGGCTGCAGGTGCAGATGGAGAATTTGTCTGAGCAGGCGAGCATCCAAAGTTAACGCTGCTAACGGAATGGATGAAAGCGAGTGGCATCTAAAAAAGAACAGGGGGACAGTGCACCTGCTCTCTCTCTCTCCCACACAAACTGTCATAGTCAGACTGTCCATCAGCAGCACTGGAAGAAAACCTGCCAGTGTCGCTGGCCGTCCATAAAGATTTTACTGTCCTCAGCAGGAAGGCACGATTCAAAATGTACAAATTGCCCACTGGTTTCACCACTTTGTCTCAGGATGAAAAGATTCAGCTACAGATAAATGGCTAAAGACACTGGTATTTGTAACAGAGTGGACACAATCAAATGATGTGTAGAGTCAAAAATAAGATGGCCAGCCCCCAGACAACTTTGACAATGTGGTAACGCTCTTACCGTGGTAGCTTAAGACAAAGAAGCCAGCTCCAGAGAAGTCCGAGTGGAACTTGATGAGGATGATGTTGGAGGTGGAGTAGACCGACTCCAAAGCTGTGTTCCCACTGAACTGACCGATCTGAGGGGAGGACTGGTCTGGACCGTCCCTGTGGAAAAACAAAAAAGAAGATTCATGTCACAAAAAAACGCACTCATAAATTAAAGACCCACTGAGGAATGGACTTGATCTTTCTTTATAGAACAATGGGGAAAGAGAATTCAGAATAAAATATTATTGTTTAAGATCTCGCAGTCGTCTGTGACATTTAAACGGTGATTTGTGATCTGGAAACGGTTTCTCTGAGGGAAGAAACAAAGACCTGGAGCTGCTCCACTGACTGCGAATGGGTTTTAGACTCTCTGTGACAAAGTGGCAGTGCACCAGAGTGATTGTGCGTGAATGTGGGCTCATTTTCCTTCTCGGAACCATCTAAACAAAAGCTCATTTAGATAGGAAGCATCCACAAACTCACATTGTAGTGAACTCACAAAATACCAGCAGCATCTCCTGATGGATGAATATTGATTCAACCGTCATCAGATCAAAAGACAAACAAATACGAATCCAGGTTCAGAATTTGACATGGACCTTTGGCTTCATTTACGTCATAATAATATAGGCTTCATGAAAAGTTGCACAATTACCACACACCCCCGACAGGAAGTTATCCATCAAATGGCCGGTCGGGCTCCCGGTGCAGTGTCATGAGCATATTTCACCTTTAATGACAACACCACCAGCTGTCAGACTGGGAACTAACCAATAGAGGGCTCATTATCAATGATTAAAAAGTGTCATCAGCAAGTTAGATGAAATGATTATTTCCTGCTGTTAAGTGTTTTTAAATGAGGCCAATTATACCTGTCAGGTTATGCAAGGAATTATCCTCGCTGATGATTGGGCGGCTTGGAGTCGTTTTATTCGAGGCTTTTCCACCGCTGATTGCTGCTGACGCTCACGCTCACTAACAATTAT
The DNA here is from genome assembly GCA_038501795.1 of Pseudopleuronectes americanus. Lineage (NCBI taxonomy): Eukaryota > Metazoa > Chordata > Actinopteri > Pleuronectiformes > Pleuronectidae > Pseudopleuronectes > Pseudopleuronectes americanus. Next base: position 6,987,640 of record CM076731.1, on the reverse strand, counting down.
GAGGGCATTATGGCATCCCACACTCACACACACACACACACACACACACACACACACACACACACACACACACACACACACACACACACAGACACACACACACACACACACACACACACACACACACACACACACACACAGAAGGCCGTCCTTGGTGTGGTAACATCGGTGACATGTATGGTAATTCTTACCATGAACTCCTGTAGTACGGCTCCCAGTATGAGACCAATTAGCCAACTAACTGACTGTCAGGTTGACTGGCCCCGGACGGAGGAGACCGCTGTGAAAAATCACACCTTTACCCCGGACACTGTGCTTCCCCACGGGGTGCCTGTGTGGTGGCAGCGAGGTTGTGAGTTTTTAAATGTGTTGCTGTCTTTGCTTTGTGTGAGTTCAGCTGTTTGTCTACTTTTCTGTTTTCTCCCAGCTGACAGCCGGGTCAGGGACCTGCTGTGGGACCAATTCATGGATTCACAGAATTGGACGTGGGTGGACAGCACATGGCTCAACAAGGTTATGTTGTTTGACATGAGGAAGGCAGAAAGGATGTTTTTCTGGCAGTTTTTTGTATAGCTGTACACTTTATACATCTATATATTAAATAAACCTCATGGCTGTTATATCGAATTCAGATTTTGACGGATTTTGATGGAAAATTCGGACAAAACATGACATTTCCGAATCAGAATTGGCCAAGTAGGTGAACACATACAGGGAATGTGACTCGGATTTAGGAATGTATTTACAGTGCAATCAAATAAGATCTATGTGAAGGAGTTTTCTGCTGTTGGTTCATAGAGAATGACACAACAGTAATTTGCATAATAACCAGCACGACGATCAACTTTATGTCCCGTATCTGATGGAGGATGTAGTCAGACAGTCACATCTAAATATTCAGACTGTTGACGGTGATGTTACTTAACTGGGTCCAGAAAGATCAGATTGAGCCAAGACCTGCGTCTCTGCAACTTAATCTGAATATCCTGTGGCCAAGTTTATTCAAAACTAAACTAGGGAACTAGACTTAAGTGGAAACTTGGACAAACAGTAGTTGATGTTGTGACTTGATGGGATTGTTGATTAGTATATGAAATAAAACTTTCGGTGGAAATCACTTTTAAATCATCAATGTACTTGTCTGGAACACAAACATTGCGTTACCGGACTTTCTCTGAATATTTTTCTTATCATTTGTGAAACCTTGACACTTTGAAAGTGAACATTATAACAAGCTGGAAAATATGAGACAGACAATTGGTCCTTCGGTGTCAGTCGGGTGTCTGGTCTGCCAGATGACATTGCACCCTGCGGTCTATTAATGGGAAAAAGGCTTTCACTATAGAGGAGCAGCAGAAATACCGGTACACTGACCATATAGAAACGGCCTGTATGTCTATTTATGATTCTGCTGCCCCCTCGTACCTGCAGATCACTATGAAACATGCAATCTAAGCACCATTTAAACACCTGCATTGACAAAATGTCTGCTGTTGCCAATGGTTGCTCCCCCCAGGAAGAATAATGAGGAGAAAAGTCAAGGGTCGGGCGGAGTGGGGGGGGGGAGAGAAATATTTTTTTGTATATGGCATATGAGGCTTAGTGAGACTTGTGGGAAAAGAGACGGGAAGAAAAAAGAAACATGACAAGAAGCAAATCATGTCAGAGTAACTAACTTTAAATCCAAGGAGAAATGTCTGTAGTCATATAAACCCTTGCAGGAATTCACCAATTAGTGGGCAGCTCTGAAAAGATGTTAAAGAGCATGAAGCCCTGGGAGAGAGGCAAAGTGTGTGCGTATGTCTGTGTGTTTGTGTGTGTGACAGACTTTTTCAGAATATGGAGGAACAAATTAAATGGCGATTAAATGGCAATAAAAAATAAACTTGTTTGCTGAAATAAACCTTAATGAAGCAGAAGGCGATGCAGAGATCTGTGAGAAGTGGCAACGTAACGAGGGTGAACTCTGAGAAATAAACAACTGACACCCACCACACGGTGATGTAGTCGTATATCGGCTCGGTGCTCAGCACGGTGAAGTTGATGTAGATCCCGTGTCCGGGCGGAACCCTCACGCTCCACACGCAGTCCTGGAAGTTGGGGTATTCCTCCGGGTGGCCGGGAGAGTAAATGGTTCCATTTAATGACGTGATGTTCCCACCACAGAGAGCTGCGAGACACAACATTAACAGAATTACTTTTAATAAATGACCGGCGAATTAGTATTAACTTTGTGAAGCTTGGGTAATTGTCTGGATGAGCGAGGGAGGACGTGGTGATCAATCTTGTAATAACACCTTGATACTTTTAATAAACTGTCATTACAGTTTTATTTCACTTCTGCAGCTCAGGTATTCTGTGGGAGTGTTGCCCTGCACTGATGTAATCTCACCGCTGCTGAGAGATATGACACTTCATATTTACAATTATATAAACTGAGGGTCCTTTAGTAGCTTTACGATTAAAAATTCATATTACTTGGATTAATGTGCAGTTACTGGTTATAAAGTTACAATAACACAATTTCATAATGGGATTTCACCTCAACAATTATCGGGAAATACAAAATAACAACACTCTTGACAACTATACACACTTTTGTGGAAATTAACTTTCTCCTGTTGAACAGTAGAACATTGCTGTTTTTATTAAGTGTTGAGTTACACAAATGTTCTACTTTACCCAAGTGCAACAATCAATTTGACCTGGTTGTACACTGACTACACTGAGCACTATGTTGACCTTTCAGAAAGCATTAAGTGCACATTAAAGGGTCATTCCCTACACTTCACTCCCTAGTGTAAAAATATGAAATATCAGCCATTAAAGCAAACTACTGTAGAATGCATGTAGCAATGAAAAGGTTCACAGATGCCAGGACTCACCTTCACATCGTGGCAGCGGGTGGTTCCAGTTCCTGCTGATTCCGTGTAAACACGTGAGCGAAGCATCTCCGATCAGAGAGTAACCGGGCAGACATTCGAACGACACCGTCATCCCTACACTGAAGTCCGTGCCGATCACGATGCCGTTTCGGAAAGGCCGGGGGTCCGGGCAGCTCTGGAGCTGATAGGCTGGAGGGAAGAGAAACCGAACACAGAGAAGATGAGCAAAGAAAAGCTGGGAAAGACAACAATTGGTAGCGATAACATCCATTAATATAATAAAACTGCTTGTATTTACATTTTCCCTTTTTTAAAACACTCTGGCTGTTCTGGTGTCATCAGATAAGAGCCATTATTCATCCACCAGTGTAATTTCCCCATTAATGGAAATACCGGTAACAAATTGAGGCTAATTTGTCAAATTTGTCACAATTAATGGAAGAGTGCCTAAACCCCTTTTCTATTTGCCTCAGTGAATAAATATGACACTCATCTAGTCGCTGAAATTATTGGGACCTGCATGAGCTCGGTAATTTTTGGCAAGTGCAAAACATTTTTTTTTATTGTTGTCTGATACTTTTGTTTTAATTAGATTTCTCGCTCCTGAGAAATGAAATTGTATAAATCTTATGAGCACATTGGCAGGAGCTGCTGTTTTTCAGCTGAGTTAGAACCTGTCAGTTGTCAGCTCTTGTTCTTCTTTGCCTGGAGAATCAGTGTAAACAAGATGTTGCAGAGGAACTTGTTAAAGACAACATGCACCTTGATATGTGATGTGGAAGCCCGGCTTGTTCTGTGAGTAGTCGCTGTGGAAGAAGAAGCTGGTCTGGTGGGTGGTGCTGAACAGAGCTTTGGGGATGACCGGGCCGCTGAACCTGTCGATGACCGAGCCGGTCTCCAGCGTTCCACTGCGGATCTCCAAGTAATCGTGGATCGCTTCGGTGGAGAAGTTCAGGAACTGGAGATGGATGCCTGGGAGAAAAAAATACACAAACTCATGACATTTACTGTAGATAACAAATTGAAAAGCACGGATAAAGGCCACCGACATTAATCCAATGACTGAGCGAGCAACTGAATAAGCCAGTCTGTAAATAACACAGATACACCGAGGTGGAGACAGACACAGAGTGAGAAAACAGATGCTCGACCGCACAGGAAAAAAGAACTGCACATATTTCATGCTCAAGTCCAAAGTTGACAGTGTTTCTTACCGAAGCCGACAGGTAAGTTGACTGTCCATGTGCAGTCTAATCCACTGGGGTAGTTGCCTGGGTAACCGGGACTTAGAATCACTCCACTTACATCTGTCATGGACCCACCGCACTGGGCTGGAGACACGCACACACACAGAGAGAAGAAGAAGAAAGGTGGTTGGGTGTCGAAAGCAGAGCATCAGAAGCAGGAGGGTGACCTCACCGAGCACAGCAGACTCGCTTCCCCTCTCTTTTTTAGGACATTGCTTCTGACCTGACACTTTGCAAAATGTTCAACACTATATTAATATTCTGAGTCGTTAATAAAAGAAAACTCATTGAATAAATTAGCTTGTTTCCGCTCGTTTGCATTCTGATGCTTTGGCAACACCGTGTGCATGTTTGTGGCAGAGTCTGACTTAACTTTGCATCAGTTTAAAAGCCTCATCGCGCTGAGCACAGAATACTAAATAATCAGCTCATCGCAGGAACAGTGAATTGATCAAACAGCTCGGAGTCGTTTCTGCAGCACTGAAAATCTGCACGCGTCTTTGTGTATCCAAGGTGTGTGCATATATGTTGTGGAGAACGACACCTACCGATACACAGTGGTACAGGGTAGTTCCATCTTCTAACGGGACCTGGCATGCAGGTGATATGTGCGTTGCCCTAGAAATGAAAAAAAAAGTATCAAACAGCCGTTGGGAAATCACCACAGATGAGCAGATAATTAAGTCTGTGTTATCTGCCCGACAACAATATCGCCGTAACAGCGAGATTGTGTAACAGTCGCACCGTGGAGCCGCACATTAAACATGACCAAAGGCAAACCTTCATTAGAGCTGTACAGTCGCGCTACACAAACAGCGGGCGGACCACAACAGAGACATACATTATGCACGAGTTGTCCAAACCACACAAGAGCTGTGTGTTTAGCATGAGCCCGGGAAAAGCCACCTGAGAAATGGGGTTTCCCTCTGATTCGCAGATTAAATAGTTCTTGGTTTGCGGAGCCAGGGGACAGAAGAACGAGTGAATGGCAGCACATCAGTGACGCCGAGCGGCCTTTAATAATTTCATGACACATCGCTGGCAGTCGCTTTGCATTACACTACAACTCGAAACTGCTATCCTCTGGTTCCTCCGTTTGAATGGGTAGAGAAGGACAAACATTATGCAAACTAAAAATATATATGCAGGAGGTTGTATTCATACCTGAAGAGAGTATCCTTGTTCACATGAAAACTGCACAACATCTCCAACCATGAATCTGTCTCCTTGTCTAATTCCGTAGTTCGGAATCTGAGGCTCTGGGCACGACTCCAGCCCAATAGCTGAAAGTATAAAAAAATAACATCGTTAAACAAGCTTCAGTTAAAGGTGCAATGTGTACGATTTAGGTGAAAGGGAACTATTGGCCCTATATTTTCAAATACTTTATATTTGGAAGAGGAGGGGGAGTTGAGAGGTATTCAGCTGTAACATTCAACTTCCCCACTAGATGTCACTAAATTCTACACACCGGACCTTTAAGTTTTATGTATTTATTGCATAGGCAGCTTGTCATGCTGTCTCCACGATGAACACGTTACCTGTATATTCCAGGTGAAACCCAGCAGCTGAGACACTGATATCCGAGCTGAAGCTGAGATGGAGGTTGTTGGATGTACTGTTCAGGAGGGGGGGGATGGTGGTGCCTGAATGCAGGGAGAAAAGAAACAGAGCAACAAAGGTCCATGAACACTTTTTTTGTGGTTTTGCAACTGAGGCTTAAAAGCAAATGTTCACAGTTATGTGACAGCGCAAGAAAACAACAAAAATCCTCCCAAACATACGCTTTCCCTTTCTTTTTGTTTATGAAGTCGTCTCAGAGGAGGGAGAAGGGAATTACTTGTTCTTTGAGACATCTGTTGTATACTAAACCACTTTTCAAATGTTGGCTTGACCTACATAGAAGTGAGGGAGAAGTGCAGAGTAGAAGCCGGTGCTGCACGACTGAAGCGGAACTGGCAACAGGGTTTTTTGGTCGGGGCCCTTCAAAATAACATATACATTACCCTTCCTCGGAATTTTTTTTTATCCAGTGGCCTATGTACCTGCGAAAGATATCAATGCTTCAGACAAATCCCTCTGGATGAGCAGTGAATTAGGCCGATGGATTTCTTTTGTAAAGAGAATTAATTAGCAGGTTTCTGAACCGTCTGCGGACCCCCTGCTGGTTGTATTCACACTCCAGGATAGAACTCCCATTCATTATCATGACGGCAAATAAAGAAATATATATTTTCCTTAATTATGAATGATGACTGATGATGAATAATTAACGGCGTGTGCTTAAGCCCAGCCGTCATTTTGGGGAGTGTGACAGGATCATTAACAATTGTAATTAACCCTTTTGGAAAGTTTTTATCATGACACAGCATGTGTTCGCTCAACGTTATTATTAATGGAAAATAATCATTATCTTAGTCCTTTCATTGCCCACTCTTTTTGATAATGTCTCATCCGGTTTGACATAAAGATGTCAAGCCCTTCCATAGATAATTTAACGCAGCCGGCAGATAACCAGGTGACTTTGGCTCTCTAAAAGCAGTATTAGTATCCCCAGAGGATGCTGACTCTGCATTTGCTTGAATTATTCGAGTGATTAAATCCAGAGGAATGCTTCGCCCAGCCTCAACACACGCTTTTGGCTGAGTGTGAGTTGTGGAAGCACTGGTGCAGAGGCTTTTGGAGCAGAGGCTGTTCCTTTGTGGGGGGGTGCAGACATCGAGACCAAAGGACACAGTAAGGTATGGAACATGCATAGAAAAATTGAATAGAACTAAAATATACAGTCAGACATGATTCATAGATTTTATGGAACATCATTTCAAAACTAAATAAAATAAAATTGGTAGGACACATATAACACATAGACAGATCCTGTGTACAGCTGCTGGTGAGAGGATTTCCCTGCGACTAAAGATTTATCACTGACGCTGCATTTCTGCTAAAAATAAAGGTTAGGCTGCAACACAGTAACAGTCTGACCTAAAAACAGAAACCACTGAAATGTGTTTTTAGTTCTGCTCCTCCACCTTATTAGGGCGATCAATCAACTTAATGCTATAGCAATTATGGTTCATACCAACTAATTGATTGGCTTTATTTTGTGTAATTAATGGTAAATATCAAGCATACCATAATTAAGAAAAGGTTAAGGTAAGATTGTGCAGTAAATTTTGGGCACATTTAGACTTTTTTTATGCAATCAATGTTTTTAACAGACCCAGAGAATCAGAGTGTGAGACTAATGATGAATTATTTATTCAACATAAATTTCTCAGATGATTTTCAGGTGTCAGTGGGCGTGAACCTCAGCTCCTGCTGTGAGACCAGTTTAGATCCAACTGTGATCTCAGCAGGGACCCACATGAGCAGCGTCTCACAACATTATGACAACACACAATGTTTCCCCAAACGATGTTGTATTTAATTAATAACTTTGATAAATAAGTTATATTTACTGTGATCAATATACAAACAGCCGAGAGTCGTGCTCTCTTGGCGACTTGATGTACAACAATAGCTTTTAGAAAGATTGACACAACAAATTTATATATAGAAGTTAATTATTCATATCATAAACATCATGTTCTTTTTCAATTGCAGTAAATAAATGTTATTACCTGAGTAGCTGCCCAGTCGTGGTGCATGGTTGTCTGCGCCATCATAAAAATCCAGGGAGTCCCAGTTGTGCTCAGTGGCAAAACTCACCACTTGTATCTGAAGACACAAAGAAAACAGAAAAGACAAATTCACCTATGTTCTGTGAATTTGTGTAAATATTCAATAACAAACTAAGAAAGTTGAAAAGCATATATTATATTTAGCAAACCTGTACTTGATGTGATGCACTGCAACAATTAAGACAAACTTTTTCCGTCAATTTTTTCTTTTCTTTGTATTTATCTCTGAGAGCAATTTAGCAAACATGCAATCAAGTCTTATCTCCCCTGATTAGATGCATTCTACTTATCTCTGGATGATCCCTTTATCACAGATCATCCCTTTGTTTGTTACTCCAACAATATCTTATCTCTCTTGACATCCCGCCTGCTCAGCTTTTAAGCCAATGATACGTCGGTCAGCCGGGAGACAGGCGACAGGTCCTACCTGTATACCAGCCCCCTCTGGAACAGAGACCTTCCACACACAGTTCTGGTTGTTGTCGTACGGCTCCGGATAGCCAGGTGACAGGATTGTCCCGCGACGAAAGGTCAACGCACCCCCACAGGGAACTGGGAGAAGGGAGAGCGTTAACAAACAGTGTGAGCAGAGACGAGGGGGAAGTAGAGAGGGAAACAACATTTTTGTCAGCACGTAACAAGAGAACAGAAAATGGGTTGTACCAACTCTCACCCAACAAAAACGGGGAGGCTAACGAGCTAAAATCCTGTGTGGCAGCTTTGGCAGAGGCAGATTTAGGGTCTGGCCAACTTAAAATGTGTTTTTTTGTCTGGATGAGACTGTGGTAGATTTATTTTAGTGGAGTGCCAATTTTATTTGTTCATGACATTACTGCACTCTGAACAGGAAAACAGGAAAGTCTCTAGGTGTGTCTTTACCTATACATGTTGGCAGGGTGTCGTTCCATTGGGCCAGGTTGTCCGGGACGCTCTCACAGCGGATGGCGCTGGAGCCGTGAAGGACATAACCAGGGTTGCACTCAAACTGCACCATGGAGCCGACTGCGAAGTCGTTGCCGAGACGTCTCCCAAATCGAGGCTCTGGGACCGAACTGCACTGGCTGGAACTGGTCCTTGGTACCGCTGTGGACACAAGGAAGATGTCACAAATACTAAAAAGTCTCAATAATTATGGGAATGGCATATGTGCTGTTATTTCTTCTGCCTGCCTTGGCCTGGGCAAACATCGCAGTGTAGCTTTTACTGATAAACTGTGGCATTTTATATGCAATGGTCACTTACAAGATACGAGAGACAACCTTTTATACCCTGTAGTATAAGAAGGGTAAAGCAGGGGTGGGGAAACTTCTTTTTTCTATCAAAGGCCATTTCAATTTTTGCAACATCCAGTGTGGGCCAGACTAGATTATTGAACACATACAGTATATCACACTAACCTTTCTAATGGTCCACGTATGGCTTATAAAGAAAGCAATTCCCCCCCTGGTATCAAACTCTGCAGTAATCCCACGACTGAGTATGTTGTGTCATCACAGGCCAGAGAGAAAAAACTGGATATTTCTCTTGTTCCCCTTCACTGTTTCTTAAATACTTTTGTGCTATATCAATAATCTGGCCTGCGACAGAGCCTCGTGGGCCGGATCAAAGTGTGACGGGCTGTGAGTCCAGATGTCCTTTAAAGGGTATTAACTGGCTCCTCGCACAAAACCTCACTGGGGTTATGAAGGATTTCTTATGAAACCTTTAACCTGACATTCACAAGTCAGTTAAGAAAAACCTTAGGCCTAGAAAATCCAATTTATTTGATTGAAGTGGCTGCATTTGATTGTGCTATAGCTATTGTTTGCTGACCTTGGTAGACGAAGTGAAATCCTTTGGCAGTTTCCGATCCGACTGTGGTAAACTTTATGGTGATCTGGTTTGCCGAACTCAGAGGGAGGGACTCACCTAGACAGCGAGACAGAGTTAAAGAATCCATCCAGCTATAGATCCAGCCATCATCCATCCATCCATTCGTTCATACAGCCAGGCAACCATCCATTCCTCAAACCATCCATCTATACAGTCAGCCAGCAAGGCATTCATTCATGCATCCATCCATCCATCTGTCCATTTATCCATCTTTCCATCTATCCATCCAACCATCCATCCATCCATCCATCCTTACCAGAGTGGGATCCAGACAGTGAAGATAACAGTGTGTTCTGTTGCGTGGGCCCATCATAGATCTCTACCACGTCATTTAAAGACGTCTGGAACATCACAAACTGACCAAAGAGCACTGGAGATAAAAAAAAAGAGGAAAGAAAAGACAGATGAGGGATGAGTTAACCATACTTGAATTGTGACAAATTATTATTCCATGCCACTGTCTGCCAATGATAACATTAACCTGCAATACCCAATTTAAATGCTATTAAAACTTCAGTGTCAACTCTTGTTTGAAACCAACTATTGGCACAAAATTACACATCAGGACCCTTAATAGTCTAAAAAGTACTTTATTTTCATCATGCACTTGTCCAACCCGTTGCCCATATCCATTGGAATGGTTGTATCACTGCTCTCAGCTTTTAGTTTGAAACACGTGACTTAGTTTTTTAACTTATTCCAATAGAATGCAATATTTATTTGTGTACTTTATTTCATTTCAAGCTGGAAGTGGCAGGTAGGAGTTATACAAAGGCTTGCAACATTACACAACAAACTCATGTCTCAAGTGCAAGAACCAAACCTGTAATTGCCTGTTTTACTTTGGCATAGAGTATAAAGGAAGGTACAAAAAGGCTGCTGTAGTAAACAGTTATTAAACCCAGGCCTCCAACATAATAGCTGGAGAATCCTTTGCTAAATCACAAGTTTTTTACTGTGAATGGAGTGGCATGTAACATTTAAAGACTTCTGAGACCCCGGATTTCCTCAGGCTGGTACAATTCTCTCTGTTTCAGGTGATCGCTGTATCTTCAATCCAGTAATAAGGTCTCTTAAGATGCAAATCCGGAGGTAATATCTGGTTGCACAATGAAAATTTGTGTTTGAGGAATCATAACATTTTTTTCAGAGTCCCCAGTTCTCTCCTTGACTATGAACACACTCACATCTCTACAGCTCCCCTCCTCCTCCTCTCTCTCTCTTTCTTTGAACCCAAAGGCTAAAATGTTGTAAAGGATTCTATCTATAAGCTGCCAAGGACATTATGCTAAAAGAGGTCACCGGTCACTTTGCACAAGGATGTTTCTTTTAAAGCATGATCCGCTTTTTGTCACAACATTGCTCTGACTCACAGAAGAGTGATCTTACGTGCAAATTTCAAGCACTGGAGAACAGATACAAAACAGTGTATTTTCGTTTGGCATTGAATCGTCCCTGTAGGTGTGTAGGGGCAATTCATCAAGAAGGAGTTTAGCTCTGTATGATAGATGAATCTAACATCTTAAAGGCCTGTCATGGTTGTGGTGGGGTGGACGTAAAAAATGATAGGATTCTGCCAGTCAGCAGAAATAGTTAAAGGCTCTGACGGTGTATAGATTTTAAGGAAATCCGAATGATTAAGGTTCGCTGGGCTACTGACAGACTGTAGAGCAGGTGGAGGAGCACACAGCTGAAATTGTTTCGGGGCAGCACATATTTCAGACAGGACGACACAAAAATGCAGCAAGATCCACACACAGATTCATGAAGCATTAATGCACAGAGAGAACAGCTCACACACGCTTACATTTTATCAGAGTCGATTTTTACCTACGATGGGTAATAAAGCACAAAGTATATATGTTCCAACACACTCAGTGAACACACGCAAAGGCTCATGGGTAGTGAGCACCCTCCGCAATGCAGTCACATACAACCAAAGCAGGAATGTTCAGTCGTTCAGGTGTTTTTATTAGGTGACTGAAAATATTTCTCAGTTAAATTGAAAGGGTTCTCCTGGTCCGGACATCAAACAGAGAAAGCCCAGGCATCGATCCCTGTGGAGCTGCCATGCCTCCCGATGAGCTGCCTCAGCGGGGGAGGGGGGCCTGAGCCACGTCCTGATTCAACAGGCGGTGTGGTATCTCCACAGGGATAAATTCCAAGGGTTTTCCCCACCTGGTGTTGAAACTGAAGGAGCCATTTGCATCGTACTTTCTCTGATCTTCAAGTGAGTGCTTCTATGACCCTGTTACCTACAATTCCAGTAAGATCACATATTATAGGCATGTTATTGTTGTTGAGAACGACAGCTACTACTTGGTAGTCAGCAACTTAACAAAACAATCTGTCTCTTGCTGTGCGTGGGAGGCTCAGGGAGAACGTCTTTGTGTCTTATACAATATGTAGGGCAACGAAATGTTAGCTCCACTCAGTCAAAACATCGTGGAGCTGACACTCCAAAAGTTGCTATGCAAATCTAATGAGACAGTAGCTGTCAATAGCCTCAGGGAAGCCTGCTATTTATTCCTAATAACACAGGACACAATAGGATTATTATATCCACTAATTACTGATTGTGTATAAAGAGCTTGGACCAAGTGAGCTAACCAATCCTTTGAGAGAGCCAGCCATTGGTCTATCTGCATTGCAACAGAGCTAACTCCAATAGCTCATGAAGACATCAGAAGAAGATGCTAGCAGGTGGATCTTGAGTCTGGAGTATTCTGTCAAACTATTTTAAGGGTTAGGAAAGAACATGAACTTTAATGTTCAACCTTATATTGACTCTGCTTGTAGACGCAATGATGAACATCTAATTTAAATAGCATTAAATTGTAGACATACCTGTATTTTCTACAGATTATAAGGACATTTAATATGGACAAAGTTTCAAATTGAATCTGACTAATTCAGTCCCATCATCCAAAACTTCACAGGTGACACTGTACTACCTACGCTCCTAAAAAAGGCCATAAAGTGTCCTATCAGATTGGATGAGCAGTTCCCGAAAATGTTCAAATACAGAAAGAATCCTCCATTACTAGTTAGATAACTATGGTAATAATCTGACTTTTGAAAATATTATGTCTTGACTACACTCCCTTTTTCCCAAAATGACCTCAGCTTTACAACACAGCCTCAGTTAATGGGAATAATCCCCCTACAATATTCATATCTTCATTATGTGGCAGTTATGTCCGGCTCAAAGAACTCCGATCAAACATGGAAAGATAAAACCAGCCTCGTCTTTGAATGTCACATCAGTGATGAAGCCCTGACCTGGATTCAAATAAATGGCCAGCGAGCAGCTTTTGATCATGTGTAATATCTGAGCTAGTTTTTCATTGCAACTCAAAAACCCTAAAGAGGTCCCACCACGGATTCCAGTGTGCGCCTGTGTAAAATCAAAGATTTTGCAACCTTCCCATTCTGTGCTTCAATAATGGCCTCTTGAATACAATAAAACACAGTTTGATAATTTTTTGTTATATAAGGCCTGTAAAATAGTTAAATATGTGGTGTTAGGTGTAGGATTTGAGCAGTTTTGTAGAAACAGCTGTTCTATGGCCAGCAGGGCTCTTTCTTTTATAGATTGTTTAAAGTTTGAATCGACAGTTTTATTAACGACCATGTAAAACGAAAAGCAAAGAGACTAAGTCACTTATAAGTTGAGTATTTCACAAAAGGAAGCAGTAAGAGATGTGTGTGCAATAAGAGAATTATCTTGTCTTCACCTTCACCTCAGAGTGCTGTACAGTTACACACAACTGACTGCTTCTTACTGCAATGCAGCATGGGCCGCATGATACCGTGTTATACTCTGTGTGTCGATAGACTTACCGAACTCTCTGGGTACAGCTATGGAGTAGATACACGTCTGACCAGAGGTGTAGTTTCTGGGGAAATTAGGAGATAAAACGGTCCCATCTGATCCCGTAGAACGACTTCCACAGGGCGCTGAGGAGAGGAAACACACACAGAGTGAGGCACACGGTCACACTCACATATAAAGTTTACAATACCCTTTGAACATAAGTACACTGTTTGTCTTCAGTTTGTGCTTTAAGTGCGTTACCTTGACAACTGGGAAGTGCCCTGTTCCATCCTGGTCGGCCGTCATCTCCCATACTGCAGGTCAAAGTAGAGTAGCCCTAAAGAAAAGAAAAGAAAAAATTCACATTGAGAAAATCAATCCAACCTAACAAACCAATCATTCAGAGAAGTAATCAAGCAACTGACAGATCACCCAATCACCCATTCATTCATACAAAGAGCCAACCACCCAACCAACCCAACAACAAACCAACCCTACAGTCAACCCACCAACCACTCAAAGAAGAAACAAACCAACCATCTAACCAACGAACCAGCCAACCAACCATCCATCCATCCGATAACCTGATTAAGTACCCAGCCAACCAACCAACCATCCATCCATCCGATAACCTGATTAAGTATCCAACCAACCATCCATCCATCCAACCATCATGCACTCATTCAGCCGTCAGTTGTACCTGCAGAACATATCCTGCTTCACAGTAGAAGGTGACCGTGGAGCCAAGCTTGTAATCCGATCCCAGCCTGGTTCCATTGAGAACCACACCTGGGTCGAAGCACGATTCCCTCAGTTTGGCTGGAAAGACACAAAGAGAGTGAGTTAGAGGGAGGGAGGATGAGGGAAAGAAGCAGCGACAGGCTCATATAAATAATCCAATTCAAATCACAGTCAAATTAATAATAACTAAGTCCCCAGTCATAATCAAATGAAGCGGGGGCTCCGTTGGCCTTTTTAACAGTCGGTCTGACTTAGCTGCCTCCGCCGGAGATGATGCAAGAACGATAACTTCATCCCCTGGCTTTTGTATGGTACACGAACCTTGTAAATTATGGCTTTGGCCCCCCTCCCAAAAGATTAACAGCCACTCTGCATCAATTTAAGATTTAATTCCTGAGTCCACGAGTAGCTGGTGTTGATTCTTTTGTGCGAGTGAATCAAACTGACCTCTGTGAGAGACTCTAACAACAGACACTAATCCGGCAGGGGACACGACGGTGAGAGCAATCATTCTTTTTCATCTCACAATCCGCAGGAGACGCAGTGTCATTAGTGTGGGAGACCTCACTGCATGTACATGTGTAGTGCATGTTTAATGTAGTGGTCATTGTTAAATGTAAGAAATTAAATATTTCTAAATACATGCCGGAGACATCCTGGTGTCACGGGACACATCTGAAACATGAACTGTCACATTCGCTGTGAAAAACCGAAAATAGAAATTTCCCAAGCTGCTTCAGTTACAAAAAACCAACAGGACAGAGGAGAGTCCCTGCTGCAAACACATCAGTGTGTATACAAATGATTCTTTAAACAACTGACAAATACAAAGTGGCTATAAAAACAGTGCCACCTGGAAATAATGTTTATTTTCATGAGGAATACAGGTGTTATAAACTGTGACGTACTTAATAGAAAGAAACAAACTATGTAAGAGATGAATTTATCAGCCCTAATACACAGAAGAAGGTCTGTTTTATATTTAAACAAAACTTCTTATCTCCCTGTGAATGAAACATCTGTGCTTTGTGTTATCATCTTTTGTACTTTTACCTTTTTTTTTCAGTATTTTAGAGCCTATTCAATCAGTATTCACTTTACATGAGGGAGGTGGAACTATTGGCAGAATATTTTACCTTTGTATTCCAGGTGGAAGCCGGTGTAAGACACAGACCCATCACTGCGGAATGCTAAATGCATGGTATTTGAACTGCTCTCTATCCGCTCTGGGAGTTTGCTGTCCTGGAAGCTACCAATCAGAGGGCTGTTGCTATCCGGGCCATCATAGATATACACAAAGTCATAGTTTGGCTCGATGTTGAAACTAGAGAAGGATGAAGGAAACAGAGGTTGGGAAACAGTTGGTGAGAACATGGGTGGAGAAGAAAGAGCCGTTACTGACATGTAGTTTTACATGTGCAAAATGTTTTTGACACAATTTATGTTGCAGAACAGTAAAAAAACATGTAATTTACTCCGATTACTCTCTGTGGCTAAAATACTCATTTGTGATAATTCTTACTGTAACTGTCCGTCCCTCAACTTATGGTTGTGATTGGTTATGACGTTTGGTCTTCTTGCCAAAAACAATCATAGTGGAGTGAAAATAATTGCATAGCTTTTTCCCCTTTTTCTAGCGCCAGGAAATTAAAAAGATTCCAATTGTGCATAAGTTCACAATGAGTCCAGAACATAGAGAAAGGATTCTGGCGTTCATAGAATTCGGCCAAATCCAGTGTGATGAAGTGTATTTTCATCCTATATTCTCCTACAGTGAAGGCTTTAATGTAAATTACATCTTCTGACGTTACCTGATGAAGGCGAGCGACAACACGTAGTCAGAGTTGACGGCGATGAGCCAATCGCAGTCCTTGGAGTGAGGGTAGGGATGTGGGTAGTTAGGAGAGAGAATGAACCCATTGGAGCCTGTTAGGTTTCCTCCACAGGGAGCTATGACAGGACGACAAGCAGCGGTAAGTCTAACAATATCATACAAATTTGAATATTCTATCAAAAGCAACCATGCAGGGTAAAAAGCTCATTTGCATTCAATCTTTTATTATTTTAAGCTACAAGATTTTCATTCAAAATGACAAGTACCTAGCAGATATTTGGATAATGAAATAATATCATATTGTGTGTGTTAAGTACTGAGTGGAAACTGAACATTATAATTTTTTGAATCATCCTCCCTAAACAACCCCATCTGCCGTCCATGCAGTACCGGTACATCTGATATTTGACCTTATAAATAAATGGAGGCTGGACTTCTCACCGATGCAGACAGGCGGGCTGGGCTGCCAGTAGTATCTGTTATCCACTTGTATACAGGTGATTTTGTCGTCCCCCTGGAGCTCGTATCCCGGGTCACACTGAAAGGACACAGAGTCCCCCGGCTCACGGCCATCTCCGCTCCGACTGCCATTCATCGGTACACCGGGGTCCCTGCAGGCCGTGGCCACCGAGCCTGCAGAGGGAGGGGGAGAACGGGGAGGGAGACAAGACAATGGAGGAGAAAAAAGAAAGTAGAAGTAAAAAAAATATGTTGCACCGGATACCACAAGCTAATGCGCTGATTTAAAATGTGTTAGTTGATGTAAGAAGTCTAAAATCCTGTATTGGGAAATATCTGCCTTGACAGGCCATGTGAGGTTTTCATGTTTTCATGTTTAAATTTAAGATTCGCTAGTAAGAGTCTGGTAGAAACTAACAGCAATTTCTGAAATCTCACAGAAATTAAAGACAGGATGCAACTTCAAAGCAAAATAACAAAATGAACTACAGCGGGGGGGCTAAGTCCCATCAGGACTTTCTCATTTCCAAAACCGTTTGGTGCATTAGTCGTGGAGGAGACGTACTGGAGAACTGGATAGCGAATCCCGACTTGCTGATGTAGAAATCGGTTTCGAACTGGACGGTGACCGTGTTGAGTGTGGAGTGAATCCTCCCGGGGAGCAGGGACCCGCTGATCTCTGACAGAGACATCTCGTTCTCAGGCGGCCCGTCCCAGACCTTCAGCATGTCGTGGCTGGCCTCTGTGTCGAAGGCCAACAACTGAAGACTGCAAGAAGAACAGTAATGATACATATCAAAGATCATTAACAGGAGGTTTTTTAATATCAAATTACAATATTAAAATGTCAAAGCAGTTTTTGTGGGGAAGACTCATTAATTTGATTGTTATCCTTGAAGGTTAAACACATTTTGGTAATATGAGAAAGTATATAAGCCAAAGTGAGATCAGTTTCATTTAAATGATGTGTATTCTATCTGTAGACATTGCTTGTCCTGTTTACAATATGCTTATTATATACAAAATGTGTAGAGCATAATATTTCAACAATCAGCATGATCAGATTTACAATGTGTATGTTATTTGTTTTGTCATTTTCAGAATAGCTATTAACCTCAAAGGAAGTTATTATTAATTTCCAAGTTTTAGACAAGTATTGGCGTTAAAATGATCGACAATGTTGTATTAACAATACTTTACCTCACAATATTTCCCGAGTCCACCTCAATGGTCCAGGTGCAGCGCAGATTATTGTCGTAGGGAAACGGGTATCCAGGTGAAAGAATCCTACCCGAAGACTCGCCCTTAAAACGACCTCCGCACTCCGCTGCAGGCATCGAGACATTAGACATTACTATTATCTAGCGACACACAAACCACACAAATTGTCTTTATCACAGTATGGCTAGCACAAAAGAGCACCACTCGTATACACAATCACTTCTGGTCAACCCTAAGAGCAATTGGTGATTGTGTGTATTCAAGTGTACAGGTTGTGTATGACACGTCATGCAATCACTTGTTCCAACGCGCATCTTGAGTGATTCAATCCCAGACGGAAAGCTATGAGTGGGTGAGTTGACACCTGACGTTAGGATGCGTCTCCACCATGTGTCTCTCGAGTGACCCCTTGTGATCACATCTCACTTCCTCTGTATGCAAATGAACACAAACACAATTTCTGTTCCCAAACAGCAAATGATGCTGTTTTTAATGAGTCCAATTATACAGAGGGGTTCATTGTCAATGGTGTGAGAGAGGGAGAGAGAGAGAGAGAGAGAGAGAGAGAGAGAGAGAGAGAGAGCAGAGTCACAAGGGGCTGAGTGAATCAATGAGCAGCTCATTTTTTTTTATCTGATGTTTATATTAATATCATGGTGGGGGGCCACAAATAAATCAATGTGTGGGAAACAATGAGAAGTGTAAAGAGACTTTCATTTCACTGTGAAACTGCTGCAGTGGGACCCAGGACACACATGTTATCACCAGGTGTGTATGGGGCCTTATAAGTGATCAGATCTCAAATGCGTCATCGATGCATCTTGGGTGCACCCACATCTGCTAGTGAGGAGGAAGTTCAAACCAGGTCTGAACAGAGCCCCTGGCAAATGTTTATCAAGGCAATTAGATCCACTAGGTGCACCTCGCTCGCCAATGAGCACTGATAAAACGATCGCCACGGAGACAAATGAGCGAGCAAAGACGGGAGCTCTCTTCCTCTGTGTCCCTCTGTCTTTTTATCTCTTGCTCCCGGGAAGAGAAGAGAGAAGTAGGAAGAAGAGACAAAGTTCTGATCCAGCGTTTCTCCCTACATTAATGACCACACATTATATAACAGAATATAATTTGCCCCGTCTCTCTTTGTCTCTCTTGGTTATATATTTCCACTATCTTCCTCCCCTCTCTGCTTCTCCTCCCTCGCCATGTCCCTCCTCCCCCAGGCTCCCCTCCCTTCATCACTGGAATATATTATCTCAAGTAAAGGGAGCGATATTACGCGTCGGGATGAGGGGAGGAGAAGAGAAGAAAGGAGAGGAGGCAAAAAGAAAGACAAAAAGAGAGCGAAGCCACTGGAGTAAGAAGGAAACACTCTGAGTAATAATAAGAAGCAATATAATATTAAGACTGGAGGTTAGCTGAGGTCACTGTGTGCCACTGCTAAAATATAAAGTCCAGGAATATCCGCCAGTGGTTTTATGACTCTTTCATTATTGATAGTGAGAAGGAGAGAGACTTATTAAGGCGAAATCCAAAATCGGAAGTTTGAGAGGCGGAGACGAAGCAAGAAGGTGCTTAAAACATCGGGCCTTGCTGTTCTGCTTACAGCTCCCATCTGGGCCACAGCTGCTGCAGCCATTTTGTACGTGGATCTGTACGAGCTTAGCATTTGTTTGGGTTTAATTAGAAAACGTAATCATTCAACCAAAAGTCTACGAGGAGGAAATGAAAATCTCTCCAAATAAGCTTAACATAAACAAATCAAGGCATTCGAGGCATCACATCCTAATACGCTGATGTGTGTGTATTATACTGTGTGTGTGCGTGTGTGTGCCTGGAATTACGAAGCCAGTGAAACCCCATTATTGGCCTGTTGACATTGATATTTGGGACTGTGGCGTGGTTGTAATTTCCCATGAGTTTGAAGCCCTACAAAATGAATTAGAGAGACAATGGTGTTATAATGGAATATTCAGAAATATGTGGATACTCAAAGGGGACTTGCATCTCAGCAGGTTTTTATTGTTTTTACCGAAAAATGGCCCATGCGTTGATACAATGCTCTGCAGCGAAACGAAACCCATTAAAACGTGTTCATGAAGCAAAACCAACAAGCAGGTTTCTCATGTACCTCTTTATAGAGTAAGAATAACAAAAACATAGGTTAAAAACAAGCAGATACAAATACTGTATTGTACAAGTAGATTGGATCTGTGTGTTTGAGTATAGAGTCGAGCATTGGGTTAAAGTTCTGCAGAATAGGATCAACTGTGCAGAAAGAGTCCAGCTTGTAAAGCCTCCTGCACAAAAAACAGCTCTTCACTGAGACTTCCAAACCACCATCGTGTGGTAAATCATGAGAGTGGTTTAACAGGAAGCTGACCTTCGCCAGAGTGTTTCATAAAGCAGCTTGGAGGGACTCTGCAGTGTATTGTGGTACAAGGTCTACTGATATCATCAAGGCTGATTCATGCCTCTGTGTCGGAGCTACGCCGTAGTTACGCACGTAGCCAACTCACGGGCCGAGGATTCAAAGATGTGTGTAGGTGTGTGTGTGAGTCGAGCTGCAATTACACCACAGAAACGCTAGTGGCGGTAGATATCCTAGTTTTATAAGGTTTCCGGTTGACTTGTTTACAAATTCTCTGGCTCAGAACTGCCAAAATGAAAGAAACCAACTTCAATGGACAGGCCCTTTGATTTTATAGTTTGGCCCATCGAACATCCGCTGTCATGGAGGAGGCGGGGTTTGTGACCTATACAGCAGCTGGCCACCAGGGGGGCGATCAAGATTATTTAGCTTAACTGTTGGGGATCTTACATGTTGTCCAACTTAATATACAGGGAAGGATATAAACAAAGTTTCCTATTAATACCGGGAGAAAACACCCTCAAATGACAAGACTCGGAAAATACAAATACTTTTGTTTACCTATGCAATGCCTGTAAATAGAAGTGGTATGAGACATACAAAAATTCAGACGACTATATTTTAAGACTTTCTGAGGACAGGCAGCGGGAGACGTACCGATACAGGAAGGCAGGGGGTTGTCCCAGGCTCGCCTCTCCCCCGTCATACACTTCAGTGTGGTAGCTCCGTGCAGAGTGTATCCGGGCTCACATCTGTAGGTGATGCTGCTCCCAGAGAAATGACCTTGGTCGTTGACCTTGAAGCCAAACTGAGGGACGCCTGGGTCCTCGCAATGAGACAATTCAAAACCTAGAGAGAGAGAGAGAGAGAGAGAGAGAGAGAGAGAGAGAGAGAGAGAGAGAGAGAGAGAGAGAGAGAGAGAGAGAGAGAGAGAGAGGACAAGGAATATCTTTGAAGTGTGTACTTTTTAAAACACTCACCCAGGGACTCCTGAGACCCAGTAGAGAAAACAGAATTAAAGTTCCTTAACGGAATGGCAATATTCCCTTAATATCTGGCACGCTGAAGTATTCTGTTTACGAGATCGGTAATATCACAGATCCTCTTGAGCTCTTATCCAAATTTAATAAAAGAAATATACAAAGATATATGAGCCTTTGCAATATCAGGAATGATCCTGGAGCATGTACACACCTGATCCAATTTTCAGGTTGTTTTTCACAGTCTAAGATCAGTTACTATGGTAATATTCAGAATATTCTGTTTATTCATGTACATAATTTTGGAGAGCGGGATATGAAGAGGTGTATAAATAGCTTATCCTTCAAAGACGTTAACCAGAATTTGATCTTTGGGATTACTTGGAAGACAAGGGGTGCCAGGATCTGAATCATCTCCTGGAAGACAAGGAGTATGTGTGCATGTCGAAGTCTGTAAAAATGGCCATTTGCAAAGCTCCACTTGACCCAATCTGGAATCTGAGCAAATTTTCAATCACCCTTACATTGAACCCTTACGAAGGAAAAGAATCATGTACTATGCCAACAAAAGGCTTTAATATCTAATGACTATTGAATCATATCAACAGTAACACATGCCGATATATGTTTCAGCCATTAAGGCTCATTAGGGCGAGCAGAAAATGGCCTTTTACCTTGTGGTCATATGATCAGTATCAGTGCCAGACAGTCCAAGTTATCTATTTAAGATATTTAAGATATTTAATACATACTACAGAAACAGTATAGTTTTTCTAAAGGATCCAAATAAGATAGAATATCAAGTTCCCTTTTTAAACTTCAGTATTGTGTAGAGTAAGAGGTAATAAACTAGAACAATTTCCTTTGTCAGACTGTTTGAGTCCGTCTCCTCCGTTTATTCGAGCTCCACCAAAGTCTTTGCCTGTTACAATCACAGTGGTTAGTTTGTAATAAAGTGCCATAGGGAATTGGGGGTTGCCAGTTCTTGTTACATGGAAAGCCATTCAGTGCCCTGATGAAAGCCTTCATGGCTGAAATGCGTAAGGATGTTTTTTTACCCTTTCGAAGCTGCTCAGACTCCTTCAACTTGTCAACAAAGGTAGTAGCACTCCTATATCTTATTGTTTGTTTGGCAAGTTACCATTTCAATGCTGCTTTCAGTCATTATCTGTTGTTTTTTATAGCACTACTAACTTCTAGGTGCATCAGTAAGAGACAGCTGAGGTGCTGAGAAGAAAGCGAGGTGCCGCTCCACTCACGTAGCAGAAACACATCTTCAAAGCATTATGCAAATCCTCCTGCATGACTCTGTTTATGCAATTTGATTATTTTGGAGCAAATACTCATCCAGGAGGGCACCGGGAGATGTGCGAACATCGGAGCACACCTTTAGCACGGCGTCCTACGCAGAACTCCAATCGCTGAAATCGTTGTTAATCAAACATGACAAACTACTTGTGATCGCAATTAACAATCAGTTCTGTGTTGGTTTAGCAAATAAGAACCATTTGGAGTGAAATTGATTTGGCAACTTTGTTACATTTGTCAGGAAGTGGAGCAGCTGTCACATGGTATTTATTCGCCAAATTGATGTGATGATGATAACGACGAGATTGAGTCTCCTGTGCTGTCTTTTCCCAGTTCCCTCATGCGTAGTACCCCTACTGTAAATCATGTCAAGTCGAGGTCATGGAATTAATTCAATGTTTATTAGACACAACAAACCTAAAGTTATAATCTATCAGCTCTTTTTTGTTCGTAAGGTAAGTCACGTTCCCTGCAAACTTACTTGAATAAACCAGTTTGAATCCTTCCCCCGCACTTTCTGGATCACTGTAAAATTCCAGCCAGAGATGGTTTGAAGTGGAAATCAGCGTCAGGCCCAACATGGAGGTTCCCGTGAAGGCTCCGAGAACATGGGCTGCGTTGTCTTTGCCATCGTAAATCTGTCAAGACAACAGTGCAATGCAGATTCAACAATAACCCTCTATGACGCAGAAACCAGACGGGGAGAATGACAGACCAATCATCAAATGTGTATGTGTGTGTGTGTGTGTGTGTGTGTGTGCACACATCTTTACCTTGAGTATATCCCCTTGGGCGAGATGAAAGGTTCTGGCAGAGAT
The DNA here is from genome assembly GCA_038501795.1 of Pseudopleuronectes americanus. NCBI lineage: Eukaryota > Metazoa > Chordata > Actinopteri > Pleuronectiformes > Pleuronectidae > Pseudopleuronectes > Pseudopleuronectes americanus. The sequence goes on along the minus strand of CM076731.1, from coordinate 6,964,410 downwards.
GTTGATGCCTTTCCCAGCCTGCACCTGAAGTCCACAGGAAATCCAAAATAGATTTATTGACCAACAAAGCAGACAACAAATGTATTCACAGAGGTTTCCACACGGCCTCATAAATTCCACCAACTTCTACAACGACTTCTGCATTAGTCCCAGTGTGCAATGTTGTGTCTCTATTACCTTTTTCTTTAATAAGAAACCTAAAGCAGAAGGAGATTTATTACCTGGATGCTGTAGATGCACTCGTGGTTGTTGTCGTAGTTCATCGGGTAGTTCGGCGAGAGAAGGATCCCTTCGTTGTTTATGACGGAGGAGCCGCACTCCGCTGATGACAGAGACGGAAACCAGAGAATTAAAACACACCCGGCACAGACACACTATTTGAATAATAAATAAGTGTTATGATGGTGTGATGTGACCATGCGGGGAAGCTTTTGTTAGGAGACACTGATTTGAAAGGAAAAATGGAAAGAAAAGCTGCATATTTAAAGATCCTTTGGGGATTTTAAAGTATTTAAAAGTTAGAGAGAAAAGTGTTTGTCCTTGAAGTGAAAAGATCTTTTTTCATTTTACAGAGGATTATGATTCTTTTTCCCCAAGAAATGAATGGTCCTTCGAATGCACACTTGTGTGTGTGTGTGTTTGTCTATGTGTGCTTTTTCCATCTGTGCGTGTGTGTGTGTGTGTGTGTGGGTGTGCATGTGCGCATGAGAGTAATTTAACAACCCTTTTAAAGAGCTGTATTGTCAGCCATCTACGTCTGTCGTAGGGAATGGGCCGGTTGTAAAATTCAGAAACTAATTTACCTAAAGAGACGCCTCACGCGTGCCCTCTATCTCCATCACGTATGTCCCCTCCCTCCCTCTCTTCCCTTCTTTTTCTCTCGCTCTCTCCATAACGCTCTCCCCCTTCTCTGTGTCTCTACTGGTGTAATAGTCATATTACAGCTGTCCCACCGTCAATAAATCACATGCTAGAGTTTCCATTTAGAAAATTACCTCTCCACCCTCTCCCTCTTAACTCCCACTCCCTCTCTTGCCCCCTCTCTATGAACCATACCCCCTTTATCCTCCTCTACTTCAATCAACCTCGTTTTTCCACTTCCCGCGTGTTTCCTCCTTTTCCCCTTCTCTCCCCTCTTTCTTCTCTGCCCAATTCCAACCATTGTGTCCCTTAACAAAAGTGGCACAGTAAATATGAGATAATGTGCAGGAGTAACAGATGTGCATAGAAAGATCGGCTCTGTGAAAAAGCAAAGACATCAATTTGGGAGCACTCCAAATCCTTTGTGAGCAGTACTTTATGAAAACAATATGTTTGACCTGCTCGGTTAAGTACAGAATCGTGTGAAATCACAAACACAGGCCAACAAAGCAACATTTTAAAGCTGCAAAATACAGGTTTGAGTTGATTAAAACCATAAAAAACACCTTTATGTGTTTATACATGATAAGTTCACTTGACTTCATAGAGGCAGCACGAAAAAAAAACAAAAAACAAAACCAAAGTTTACATGGATCAGAGTAGAAAACGGTGCATGGTAAGTTTCTAATCGTCCCTTTCCTCTCCTCTTCTTCGCTCTTCCTCTGTGATGTGCACCCCATCATGCAGCAATGCAACACAGCAAACAGGAACTAAATATAGCGAACCGCACTACACCATTGAACACCGACACGCAAACCCCCCCCCCACCACCACCACCACCTCTTTGCATTATCAGTCCCTGCACGTCGAAGAGCCAAAGATCCAAAAGACGTAAACATCGAGCGAAGCTGAAAATAAACGTGGCTTTGTACAATATTCTCTGTTCTGGATCTGCTGTTTAACAACACGTCTGTCTCCCTGGGCCTGATGGAGTCCCACACTTCCCATGTGGATTAAAACAATCCTGTGACGGACTGCACTATCAATGTCATGTGTTTTTTTATTATTGTACTTCATCGATTTTGCATTTGTTCCCATATTTAATCCAATTTTAAACACGTCTTTGTTCCGTGGACCCTGAAGTTACCAGGCCACAGTATTGATCCTGAAGTTCTGTTTAGGGTGCAACTACCATCTTTGGTCTGCACCTTCAGTTCAGTTTAGTCGGAACTGCCTCAGATTACGACCCAGAACAACAGCACCTAATTTAGTCTGACCAGAAGAGATGGTCTCAGGTGATCGAACTGAACCAAAGTTTGTCTCCTTAGCAGTGTGGAAGCATTTTTGGGGAAGTTCAGACTTTTGGACCAATGGCATCAATGACTTAATGATATCCTAAGTTTGACAGGAAGTTGAGACAGTATTAAACAAGAGAAGAAGAAAGAGAAGCAGCTCAGAGGATTGATTGTAGTCTACGAGGATATAACAACAAGGAAGTCTGTGTATTCAAACGAATGTCGAGCACTGTTCCTGAAGTACAATGCTGATAGTAATATCCTATCAATATTAAAGGACAATGAATACAAATTAACAAGTTCATTAATTTTCTCCATTCAGACAAAGAGACTACTGCCCAGTGAAATGACCTCGACATCCGACCCGTCTACAAACCAGTCTATGTCAGATACAGTCGGATGCGTGTTTACATGGCAGCTCCTGTTTCAAACTATTTAGTATTCCATGTTTAAAAAAATTGAAAACTTACCCTTTAAGCTAATTTGGTATTTCTGCCTTAATTCATTATTGATGAAACTCTGATTGTTCTCATTTTCCACTCCAGGTGAGAGACGTGTGTTCGCTGTGATTTGTGTTCATGGCTCACTGAGCACTTCTCTGCTTTGTATGCCTCCCTACTGCCTTTAGACTTCCCTTCATGTCGTATTGACACGTTCTAGTTTGTTTGCTGCTTGTACGACTCCATTAAAATTGGCGGAGTGTGGCAGCGTGCACCTACATCTAATGTACACTTAGAATCCCAACTGTGCTCTGCCACATCTGTTTATCGCAGGAAACGTAAACGTGTCAAATTACAGGAAGGAAAAGAGTCGCTCTGACACCTGCTCATGATGAATTAATCTTACATTGGTGTTTTTTTGTGTTTAAGGTCTGAGTTTCATGACAAATCCTAAAGAGCTGCTGTGTTAAATGAAAGATTCTGAGTCGTATCTCTGGTGACATCCTTGATAGTAAAACTCATGATGACAGAAACGGGCCAAACCACTGAGATTTACCGTATTTTAAATGTGGCTTTTAAAGACGACTGCTGCCTGTGGGAGTCCAGTTAAAAATCATTTTGGTTCACCGTGGGACGGCATCAGTCACAAGCTATTAAATACCCAGGATAAGGGAGACCTGGGTGTTATGACAGAAACAAGATATTCCTCTTTCCCCAACAGACCAGCTTCTGGGAGATTTAACATAAAAGCCTGATGGATTAAAACTGGACGCCAGGCAAATGGAAGCTAAATCTCCAAAGAATGGAAGATCTACAACAATACGGACTCATCTCTGATTAATATTTGAATGTTACTTCCCTTAAAGACAGAAGCACGAAAGGACTATAATTATCACCAGGGTCCTTGCCTCGCACCATGGACTCAAATACACCCACGGAAAACACTGTATTCATCTGATGATCCCTTTTCCTTGCTGAGTCGAAATGACAGTCACGCCCGGTGGGTGCAGCGCTTGCTTTCCTGAGTCTTCTGTGATTTGCTTTTTTTTGCCCTCTCACCTTTTACTCTTTTCTTTTTTTATACTTCGTTTGTTCTTTTCTTTCTTTCGCCAGGTAATTTAAGGCAATCTTCACCTTTATTCCCGAGCAAACTCAGGAGCGAGTCGAACCTGACGAACGGCACCGCAGAAGTTTGAATTCCACCTTTCTTTCTTTTTGAAACTATAACCACTTAGCGGCTAAAAGTTTCTCGGTAAAGTACAGTAATTGGAGTTGCTCAGCACCTTCTCTCCGCCACCAACCTGCCCGGAACAACGCTGACTCCACGCCCACTCCAGACCATCCAAACAGGACATGGGTGTCAAGAGAACGAGTCTGCTGCCAGACTTCAAACCCTCAAACCACTGAGGCTGCTGGCTGAACTTCTGTCACCAGGCAACCAATGACGCTCCTGGGAAAAACCCACCAAGACTCGATGAAAGGTTGCCGGCCCGACTACGCCTCTGGTTTCAAGCCAAGCAGGTTTCTACTTGCACATCAGCACTAAACTAAGTTAGGACAATCATTAATGTCCTTAAAAACCTCACCTGAGCTTTGTTATCTTCCATTATCACATCACTCATCTCATCACTCTTTGTTAAGATTGCTCATTTGTTCCACTGTGCTTTTTTTGATTAATTCCATTTATTCCATAAAAGTAAATTAATCCCTTTTTTCGGAAGTCATAGCCCCGTTACTGATCAATTATAAATATGTTCTTATACAAGCTGTTTTTTTTATCAAAACAGATTTATTCAAATCCATCATACGCAAGAAGTATATGTAATTATAGATTAAAAAATAATAGCACAAAGAGTTTTTTTCCCCAACAAAAATCCGTGAAATTCCACACTGTACTGAATATAATGAAAACAACCTTATCCTAGGTGAGATTAGATGTACAATGAAAATATCTAACGTAACCTCGACAAACTTTATCCTATGATATCCTAAATTTGACACTGTTGGGATTGATATAACAATGACAGTAATGTTGGCACCTACCGACACATCTTGGGAGAGGAGCGCTCCACATTCTCCGCCCACCGCCCAGACAGATTAACTCTAGCGCCCCCTCCAGCCGATAGCCCACATTGCAGGAAAAAGACAACTGGTCGCCGACGCCAAAGCTGTAGCCGGTCCTCCGGCCGAAGCGAGGCATGCCGGGGTCCTCGCACGGCTCCAAGGTGTATTCTGCAAAAAACGTATTGTGAAACTCAAGAATCAGCTAAAACATTTATTGTTGTATAAGCAAGTAAGGGAACAAATATGAAATTAGGTGTAGAGATTAATACCCATCTCTGTTAAATCCCTCTCTCATGGTTACAATAGGCGGACGGCATACAAACTTGATATGAACCAAAAGATGGAAACACCTTGTGGCCTTGACATATTTCTTAGTAGCTCAAATATTTGTATAACAACTTATATATTAGACTGTGTTAAACTTGAACAAGAGTTTGAAGTCAACTCCATCGCGTCCTGAGTTGAGCTTGATGATTTTGTGTTTAGCGAGCTACAGCAGGAGCTTTACTTTCACCGAGCTACGACCGATGATGTGATTTGTATATTATAGCGTGTCGCAAATATGACACAAATGGAAAGTCACATCTCAGGCGACACCTCCCATGTGGCACGGTGGGAGAATCAGCTTCAGCCATCTGGGAGGTGGAACAACGTCCTTCAGTGTAAACTCGGATTCAAGTTGCTCCTCTGTTCCAAAGTCATTGAGAGGGTTTTGAGAGGGCAGTTAGGCAGAGGGTGGTGATTTATGAGGGGCAGATGCAGCTTTATACTTCGTCTTAATTACGGCGCTTAACCCATTTTGAACAAGGGTGATGGCAAAGTAACACAACCGTGCACCTGAGACTCGCACACATTTTAAGGAGCTGGACATCAACACAGATTTACAGTTCTGTGCCGATGTGCCTTAAAAACATGAAAACATGCCAATTAAAAATGTAATTTAAAGGGAAAGGAAATGAAGATATCAAATTAAGTCTCAAAATTGTTCCCCCCCCCCTTCAAATTGGCCCTAATACTCTATTGTAAGTATCCCTTTATGGATAACAAAGAAAATATAAAAGCAAATTAACAAAGAAAATATATGAAAAAAAGAAAAGCTGCAAAGTTTTGATGTTTTGTTTATAAAATACTCAAATACAAACTCTATCTCAATCGATCCTATGTAATATTTGTTAAAATGTGACTAAAGACGCCACCAAACTGTAATTTGAAGCTGTAGTTTCAGAGATAATAAAACCTTTTTTCAGTGATAGCTGCTGTTGGTTCCACTCCACTGAAACTGCTCCCATCAAAACCCTCAAATCACATCTTGATGCCTGCTGATGCGAGTGTGGGGTCTTGACACCGCTGATCAATGTACTGTGCACTGACTGACTCATATAGACAGTGGGCGGGTGTCTCCGGGTCAGGCCTGCAGACCCCCGTGCATCTGCCTCGTGGTACATCGGCAAAAACACACACTGTTAAATGCATCAGGATGGGCAGAGTTGAAACAGTCGTGGAGAAGTGAAGGTTCAACTTCATGATCAACTCTGGAAGCAGCACAGACTACATCCTCCATAACCATCACACCATTTGTTAAACACCTCTCTGACAGTACAACCCTCATATACAGATGGTTTATTGCATCGCTCTTACTTAGACTACATTTGTTTAAGCTTTGTGTACAGGCATCTCTTCAGTGAGCTTCCACAGCCTTATATCACCCTCTCAGTTTTGTACATTTAAACTAAATAAGACTTGACGTGTTGTTCTGATTGTGACAGAGAATCAACCCTTTACATCTACCTCTCTTTAGCTTTTTCAGTCTCATACGTCTGTATTTGTGTCTGCTACTTTTATCTACTTTTTATTATTTCCCAAGCACTCTGTGATAAGGTGCTGTTTAAATGAGCTTAACAACATTTCTTTGGTGACTTTACAGCTCGAAGTGAAGCTATGACAGATCATTTACTACAATAAACTATGAGAGACAATAATTGACTCTGCCTAGGAAGAAAGGTCGCTATGTTTTCTTATCTTTCAAAGAGAGGCTATTATTTCACTGTGCTGACTGGGATCCTCCTCCCTTGGTTTTCTGGGCTGATCCGGTGCAAAATTCATTATGGCTGTTATCACTGGACTGGTTTGGATTAAAAATAAAAATTGCCCGACTCTTACAAAGAGACTTTTTCCAGGATGAGATTCTAGAAGAGAGTCAACTTATGGTGGATTTAATCTAGAGTTGAGTGACTGTAAGTGAGTAAATTACCAGAGAAAGTTATGTTGAAGCCTTCGTAGGAGATGGAAAAGTCAGAGACGAATCGTAGCTGAGCTTTGAAGTTGCCATAGAGACCGGCATTGATGTTGCTAGGCAACTCGTTGCCAGTCAGGCGAGCCAGCGGTTGCAGGAAACTCCCGTTCTCGGTAACCAGGAGGTAATCATGCTGGTCCTCCAGATGAAAAGAGTTGAACTGAAACTGGACTCCTGTTTATAGACACACACACACACACATATACACACACACACACACACACACACACACACACACACACACACACACACACACACACACATAGTTGAGATAACCTTTAAAAGTTTGATTAATTCTCAACAGGCTCATTTATCCAAAGTTATAATGGATCATTTGACAAAGTAATCACAGCACATATTTAAAATGGTCAATATAACAAGTTAAACATATTTGAATCATAATTTTTAAGTGGAATCATGAGTCTTATTTTAACCTTATTCTCTCCATATATGATTATGGCAGGACAACTTAAAATGCAATTGTAAATATGCTATAAAACAGAACATACTAATATTTCATGCAGGGAGCAGGTTTGTTGTTACAGTATTGCAGAGGCTGGACTGTGTGTGCGTGCTACTTGCCCCCGTCTCTCACGCTGTCTCTCTCTATTAGGCAGTGTGAATCTGTGATGTGTGTGATGTGTGTGTGTGTGTGTGTGTGTGTGTGTGTGTGTGTGTGTGTGTGTGTGTGTCTGTGTGTGTGAGTCTCGCCTTTCCCGTGGCTGACTTCAACAGTCCAGGTACAGTTGAGAGATGAAGGGTAGCTGTCTGGATAGCCGGGACTAAGGATGGTACCCCAGGGACCCCTCACATCTCCGCCACACAGCGCTGAAGAGATTGAGAGAGACAGAGTGTGGAAAGAGTGAAAGAGAGAGAGAGAGAGAGAGAGAGAGAGAGAGAGAGAGAGAGGAGAGAGAGAGAGAGAGAGAGAGAGAGAGAGAGAGAGAGAGTGAGAGATGCAGAGGCAGGGAGAAGGTTAGCATCAGTTTGTTGATACCTAAAACAGATAATGTTCCCCTGCGGACCTCTCATTCTAAACTCGAGTTCCATCACACATATGGTATGAGAGAAGGATGGGATGGACAGAGGAAGAGAAAGAGAGGGGACGGGAGGGTCCTTTGAGAGTCACACAAATGGACAACTAAACAAACAAAATATATAAGATTGGCCACTAGGGGTCGCTCTGTCAGAATGCCAAGCTTGATGACATCGTGAAGCAGCGAGGAATCATGGGAGTTGTCTTTACCAACCTGACGCGGCTCCGGCGTAAGTAATGTTCACGGATGAGTTGAGATATTAAAGTTGTATTCATGTTACGCAGCATAGAAGAACGAATAACAGTGATCCATTAAGAGGGAGATTTTTCTTTCATCATACATTGTTTCCCCACAGGAGTTAAAGTCCAGGTAAATGACATATGATGCTATTTAAAGGCGACAACAACGAGAATGTGCGAGGTAACCATTTTAGACATCAGTTTTTACTGCAGGTCACTTATCTCATCTTATCACTATTGACAATAATCAGCAGTGATCAATCACATGTTAGTGCATTGTTTTGCAGGTACATACTGTTCTATTCTAAATTGTGTCAACTGTTAGAAATGGAAAAAAAGAAAACATAATCGAATAACAGTTTCTGCATGATACAGCGAATTGGACAATAACAGAAACTTATTAAGCTGAGAACTGATATTTGCAACCTATTTGCAAGATCTCGTTGCTCTGGGACGTCGAGTCTCTCAGCTTGTTCCGAGGCAGAAAAAACCGACATGAAACAGAAATGGAAAAGAAATGCTTTAAGCTTTTATTTCCCCTCCCAAATTAATGCCGTGCGATCACTGCAGCTACTGCACACCATTAAAACAGAGTGGTGAGGCGATACAGATGTGTCTTAGGAAACAACTTGAAACATTTGGAGGCTCCCGGTGCGGCCCCGGGACGACCCTGAAAGTTCTGCACATTGTTATGCAGGAAAAGGCCTGCGCCGGCACAGGGGTGCTCAGAGTTGAGACCAGGTCCGCAGGAAAAAGTCTGTTGCTCATTCCATGCATACTAATGCATGCATGTATCACAGGGTGCTTCATTTCGGCTCGCTCCAGTTGGTTCATCTTACAGTTGGGTGGCTGCTCTGTCATTTTCTCTTACAATACGCCAATAAAATGCCGTAACATTACCTCAAAAGTGCAACGGTGGCAGAGCGGCCGGGAGAAGGTCGAGCCTGAAAGTTCTGCTGAACTTTCCCGTAAGTGGGACACCTGACCAGAAGCGTGGAGGCTGAAACCAACCAACTCTGAGAAGTGCGGCCCTGAAGTCAAACCTGTAAAGGCCACTCCCACTGCTGACCAACGCTACAGCCACATAGAACAGACTGGTCCGATAGGGTAATGTTCTAAAACCACCACAGAACATCAGTATCTTCACACTCAACCTCCATGGTTTTTAAGACATCAGCATCCTCCTTGTGAAGCTTGAGTACGAGTATTTCCAAAGTAAAGAAATGGACACACCCACACACAAACACACACACACATACAGACACATACAGGCAGCCTGACACGGGGCTCATGCACAGCAGCTTGCACGCACACACACAGCCTCATTAATTATTCATACTTTTCTGCCAAGGAAGCTCTTAATGTTGAATGCAGAGCTATGTGAGAAATTTAAAACACTGCATAACATCTCTTTCTCTGCCATTTCCCATCTCCTCCTCTCTACCTTTTCTCCATCTGTCTATCTGTCTCTCTTTCTGATCTCCTTTCATCTCGCTCTCTCTCCACCACTGCCGTCGGGAGGTCATTCCTCTCTCCCGCCCTCTCTCTCTCTCCATCCTCCTGTGCATGATACTTTATTTAAATTATCCCAACATCCATAAAACTGGTAAAGAACCTCAGGTCAGTATTCACACATCACACATATTAATGTCTACTGTAAATATTAATATGACTCTTATTCATACCCTTGACTACATAGTATGTAGGAGTCTAGCTGTGACTTCCCCCCCTCAGTATGAACAATGTTAGATTTGTGCTTCACTCTCCGGGGCTGACTCAGCTGGCGCTGTTCACCGTGCACTTGTTGTCAATCATGCTCGGCCATTTCTTAGCAACCTCAGCAGCAAATACATTCCCCTACCTGTGTGGTACATACAGTGCTGTGTAAACACACTCTAATGGCATTCAGCACATAAATTCCAGGCCCCGAGCTTGATGTTTATATGCTCAAACTGCCTCCTCCTCTGAGGGAGCTGCTCCCGCTCCCAGGGACTCGGCGATTCAAATGTGGTTAACAAGCGACTGAGGCAGCGAGCTGAACCACGCAAGCGGCCACAAAACCGGTGCAGCACTGCCGCATCCGTCTTTGCTCCGTCCTATTCTGCTCCCCCTCTCCTCTCTCTCTCTTGAGACCCCCCCCCCACACACCCTCTCCTCACCCCCTGATTTGAAAGGGAGGAGAGAGGAGGTGACAGCCGACACAGGCTTTCGTCAACCTTACCTCAAATCTAGCTCAAACCTTCCTGTGTTCACGGTTCACACAGGAGAGAGGGTGACAGGAGACCCGTGGATAACAGCAGCACAAAGACATGGAAGACATGGAGGCTCGCACCACACACACAGAGGCACTGGCTTACAGACACACACAAACACACACATACACACACACACCAAAACACACACACACACACACACACACACACACACACACAATGTAAAGGGCATGCCCAGAGATCTCTCATCTTTTCCTCAAGTCGTTCACCATCAGCCACAGCAGCGATGACTCAGTACACCCAGTGTTAGTTTATGTTCATAGGATATGTGTGTGAGTCAGTGTGTGTGTGTGTGAGTTTGTCGCATTTCGCACAGCGATAGCAGCTCCACTGTTGATCTTTATCACACATCTTGCTTCTTTGAGGCTACTGTCATGAATAAGTTAGATAATCTGTCCAATTTCTCCAATTCTGGAGAAGTGATAATTATTTTTCTGAACTTCTTACCTTTCAGTTAAAAAAGTACATATTTCTACTGATAGTCAGGGAAGTTTAAATGTCATTTCACCAAACGAGTTGTAATAGACATAAAACAAAGCAGTTCATTTGTACTGTAAAGTATCTGTGTGCTCCCATTGACATGGCTGCAGTCAACCTGGCCTCGGGCTGTGTCTGGACCCAAATTCAAATAAAAACAAATTCTGGAGATATTTACCATCGCACGTGGGCAGAGCGTGGCTCCACCAGTGGTTCTTCTCACACACCAGCGGCTCCTCGTGGCTGAGTCTGTAGCCTGAATCACAACCAAATGACACCGTGGAGCCGATGGAGAAATCCTGTCCGTAGCGAATACCATTGACCGGAATACCAGGGTCCAGACAGGAGTAGCTGTCCACCGTCACGCCTGAAGGAAAAAAAAATTATTTTGAAATGATTCGATACCATGATATGATTATTGTCAGATACTCCACATATAGAATGATTCTGTGCAGGGTTAGTTGTTACTGGTAATCTGTGTCTCTAGGTCTGTTGTGTCACAGTATGAAAAGTTTATTCTGCAAAAATTATATTTGTTAATTTACATTTCCACATGTATTACTCAGACCTGTAGAAGATGTAGCACGGCGGACATCATATTTAAGCTGTGCTTGCTCACATGTGGCTATGCACACATACAGTCCATGTATTTGTGTCTAACTTACTCTCATATATTATCTTGAATCCAGCGTTGGATCTGCTGTTATCGGTGGTAAACAGCAGATACAGAAAGTTGCTGCTGCTGAACAGGAACTGGGGCACCTGGGTTCCGTTGAAGGAGCCGACCAGCGGGGACAGGAGGTTGGGCCCGTCGTGGATCTCCAGGAAGTCATAGCCCAGCTCTGTCTGGAACCTGTGAGAAAATAAATCACATTCCCCCAATCATTACGTTAATGTCGATAGTAATTTAGTCATATACATCAATACATCTGTTTGTGGCAATGCTAACAAAATAAAGACGTGAGGCTAACAGTGTTATTTAAGTGTATGTCTTTGTGTTACTTGAATTAGGAAAGTTTACAAAGACACTTCAGGGTTAGATAACATCCATGAGTATTATACTTTCTGTACAAGTGTGTATTTTTGTGTAATTGAGTTAACATGCTGTAGGAGGTAGGGGTCTATGGGTTGTTGAGCAAATATTGTTATTCACAGTTTGTTTGAACCTGAGACTCAAACCAATGCAAAATGCATTTAAAAGAAATGTTAATATAAGCAGTTCATAGCTCAGAGAACAAGTATATTATTAAAAAAATAATAACCCACTCATCCTGATCAACAACTCCTGACAGTATTGATACAGCCAATGAAATTTAAGATTATATCGTTATACACATGCTAAATCCGCTAAATCACCATAAACTCAAGGTTTTGTATACGGCTGCATCTCAGAAGTACTCTGTGGTGATTCTGATCAATCTGCACACTCCTGATCCGTTCAAAGCTGCGAGAGCCTTTACAACATGCGGGATCAAAGCATGATGCCACCCACCTGTCAAATGTGATTTTGATGGAGCGTCCAGGCTCTGATTCAATCACCCACTCACAGCTGAGGGAGTCTTTGTAGTAACCAGGCCACCCAGGAGACAAAATCACTCCAGTTGGGGCTGAGAAGTGGCCTCCACACGGTGCTGGGGGTGAATGGGGAAGCAGATAACAACGAAAAACGTCTTTTAGTGAGACATTTTTTCCTGCAACAGTAAACAGGCTGAGCAGAATTCAGTAAAGAATGCTTGGATTTCACAATACGTCCATGACTTTTGGATAGGAGGCTGATTTAGTGTCTGAATGTGTGATAAACCTACTTTTGGGCCACATCGGAGGAATAACAACAAGATGGCAAACATGTTAACAACACTGCAATTTCGTGCGTTCATACTCTTTGTGGTAGTGAGTTGGGGTTGGAGTTGTCAGTCTGTTTACATAACTTTTATAGAACGAAATAACTCATAAAACCAAACTATCCCCTGAACATACAACAGTGTAATAAAAACAACTTAAAATTACATGTTAGTTTGGTCCATGTCCGATTCACTAACTAGGAGGAGGCATAGTTTATCATCTATACTGCGGGCAGCCACCAGGGGGGAGCTTTGGTTTCACTTTTTGGAGCCGTCATGTCATATAACTTTATATAAAGTCTATGATTTGCATGTAAAGCAGATTTGGAGCAATGTTGACATATTTAAATCGGATATCTTGTCTCCTCTCTGCTCTGCTCTGGCGTCCGCCACCTCCTGAGGGAAGAAGCCGACTCGAGAGCTGCGAAGATGCTCCACTGTTCAGCGGCTAGTTAACTAACCATCTGTGAGTGAAATGAACAGAGTTTCTTGCTGTAAAAGGGAAAATAATTTGTGGAACTTTGCAAAAGCAGAGCCAGGCCATAATTACTGTATGTGTGGATTTGTCACCACCACTAATATCTTTCACATTTTGAATCCAAACAGGCAGAAGTGAGCAGACGTGGAGAAGTGAGCAGTCCTGGAGCACAATTAACGTGGTTCTTTCTTTGAACTATCAACAGCTCCATCAACAGACAGTGAAGTTAATTATACCTGCTGCTGGAGGTTCACCTGAAACACTCACACTTCTTTTGTTCTGTGCACTTTCGTACCCGACTTTGATTTGATTAGACGTTCTCTGTTTCCGCCTTAGTAAATAATTATGCATTTAAATGCTAATATAATTACTCTGATTGTATATGGATGATAAATGACAGCGTTAACAGTGTGAAATTGATTTATGAAATAACTATGATTAAAATGGAGTGGCACACTGACTAAGAGGCAGATTGACTTGTGGTTTCAGTTTCTTCTTTTATGAAATGCCATAATGACAATTATACCCAAATATAGCTCACATATTCACATCTATATGCCATTAAGTTCACATTTCTGTTACAGCTCATTTCAATCTCTGCCCCCACACACTGTACATAAATAGTTTAATATATTTTAACTTTACTACAGTCCCAGTATCTGTAGCTGGATCTGTGGCGTGGGTGATTCAATATTTTAGTTTTTCAGTCTACATAGGTTAAATGGCAACCTCTGTACTTTTTTCCCCTCTGCCAAGCTGGCAATAGATAATGTCCAGCCCATGGGTCTTTAAGATGATGTCTTGAATGACATATTGTTCCTTAAAGACATTTTAATCAAACAGTCAATATTCACCTTCACATTTCGGGATGGGCCCGCTCCACATGACTTTGCCTCTTTCCAGCTGACAGGTGATGGTCTCGGTTCCCTGGGTTTTGATGAAACCGTCCTCGCAGACCACGGAGATGGAGCTGCCCAGCTGGAAGCTGTCTCCGAAGCGACGAGCGTTGATAGGGATGCCAGGGTCCGGGCACTCGTTATGGCCAAACGCTGGAGTACACGGTTACAGGGAGACACAGATATAATGAGAAAGATGTCAGAGACGTATAGAGAAAGACGATGAGAACTCAACTTTACAGGCAATAACAGGCTCCATTTTGATAAAATGTCCAAGAGATGAATTCCTTCCATGTGACATTCAGTCCTTGGACATAAAAACTTTTACAAGAATAGTTATAGTCTGTCTTTTCTGGATTCCTGCTTTGATTCCTGCTTTGTCTTTCTATGTTTTTGTTCATATGCACATTCAGCATGCTAACAGTAATATAGAGTAATAAAGTCCAAGTTTGAAATCCTTGTGTTTTACCAATTAAGCAATCTAGTGAGATAGAACGATAAGAAATGACTAATAATAGAGTGTCCTTGTGTCCGAATGGTTACAACGTAGGCCACATAACCCTCAGCGTCCATGGATCGATTGGGCATGTGTTAGCCCTTCGATTTCTCAACCTTGTTTCCTGTCGGCCTCTTCACAGTTGACTATAAAATAATAACCTTTAACAAATAAGACAAAGGCAGTTAGCTGTAAACAGTTTAGGAAATCTGATATTCACGGAATGATAAATCACAGACACACCGTGGGGACAGAACGCTTCTGCTTTGGGAAATATGCCTGTTTGCCATCAAACCCACATTCAGCCGAGAAGATCAATAACCATTTCCATCTCTTGTTTGTCCGGTGCGGAGACGTGTTTAGCCTAAATTAGCTCAAAGACTGCTAGCGGGGGGCAAAGGGTTCACCTGCATCAAAAATGAACAAATATACCTACAAACAAATCCATTATTTACCGTACACGTTATATCCTGTTGTCTAGCAAGCTCGCCATCAATACATCTAAGAGTCACCTGGGCTTTGATGGATTTTGCAGATGTTTGCAGGGCTGACAACTCGACTGAAGATGTGGATTTATGAGATGCTAAATGCTCCCACATCCCTGACATCTTAGATTCCATTATGACAGAGGTTAAAGACACAAGGTACGATGGTTAAGGAGCTTTTGAAAAGTTAGCTCGGATAACTTCAAGTCGTCTTGAGCAAGGCTGACGTTTCATTTACGCTCAAAGTTTATTTGCAAAAAATCTGAGACTTCTTTCCCTTATCGGATATTAAAAGAATAAGGAAGTACCAATGGAAGTTTTAGGGGGCAGTGTAGCCAATCATTCAAGAAAGACAACCATATGACACGAGGAAGAAGCTTCAACAATGGCGAGGAAACTTTTTGGGTGCTATGGCTTTTGTGTCTCTCTCACAACTTCCTCCACCTACGCCATGTAAACTCTGTAACTGTGTGTCGCCCTCTTGTGGTTAAATTCCAATGTAAGAGATCCCAAGGGAGTATACAGGCAGTGACGGTTTCTTCATTTGAAACAGATGGTTAAGGCAGCATTAATAAACACATCAACAACTGATATTATTTTCATCTCTGCACAATCGTCTCATCTGATGAAAACGAACAAGACAGAAAGTTCCCGAAAAAGTTTTCCTCCCTTGTCTTATTTCCTCTCTCGTCTTATTTCCTCTTTGTTTAACACCTACACCTCTATTCTTAGCTGCTGTACCAGCTACAAGACCCGACTTGAATCAATACAGCTTGTCTTTAGTCTCCTCCCAAACAAATCTTTGTCTGTTTGAAGCGGTCTGATTTAACTGTTAGAGCTGTGAAGAGCTTCTATCTAACATCCCAACATCAGATACACACTATGTGATGGGGAGAATTGCAGTTTCACTATAAAGACGTTGTTGTGAAGACAATTATGAGGATTAGAAAGAAAATGATTCTATAACATTCTAACACCTTCCATCAGAGTAGTTCTGATTGTTACAGATAAAGTTTGGACCACAGACTGGTTCCAGTACGGGTGGTTACCGAGTTTCAGGATGAAAAACACCTCATATCCAATACAGGCACTTGGGGTCCCTGCTGAAACTCATGCATAAAATTCATTTACAGTAATTTGAGAAATGCTGCCTCGTAGCTTGAAAACAGAACATTTTCTCAGCCTCAGAGACGCCGGGCTCATTCTGCTGCAAAGGGAAATACATTTACAGCTAAATGATCCTTTTCCTGTTGTGACCACGAGTCCAACTTCAACTCGCAGGAAAAATGCTTGAAACTCAGATTTTGGCATATTGTTAATATCCTACTTCCACATCTCATATTGTTTCGCAGCAGAGCAAATAAATGTGGCGATTTTTCTTCATTTAAAACGGAAAGTAGAACAGAATGAGATAGGAAAAAAAAACGACATACTGCTATAAGTGATATTAAATCCTCTTCCGGACATGGAGTGATCAGCCTGAAACTCCAGCCTCAGCGTGTTGGTGTTGGATGTCAGATGAGAGGGACTCTCGGCTCCGGAGAACCTCCCGATGACGATGGCGTCGTTTGTCTCGCCGTCTTTCAGCGTCAGGGAATCGTAGGGGGCCTCCAGGTCAAAGTCATTAAAGGCCAAGTGGATTCTGGAACCCGGTTCTGATTGGATGAGCCAGATGCAGTTCATGTTGTTCCCGTAGCCTTCAGGGTAATCTGGGGAGAGGACGGTACCTGCGGGGGCTGTGAAGTTGGACATGCAGGGGACTTTGGGAGGAAGATAGAGAAGGACAGATGGAGGGATGGGGTAAGGATTCAGGGAATGGAAGAGAAATATATTTCTGTTAAATATTCATTCATTCTCCACAGCAGCATCGGTCATCATCCGCTCCGGGCCTTAATAAACTCTGCACTGTCAACGTAGCGATAGGTCAGACTGACTGTTGTCTACATCACAGCAGAACTCAGGCCATGTCCCCCCACCCCCCACCCCTGCAGCCATATCCCTGAGTATATCCGATCTCACTGATTTCATTACTTACATATGCACATGGGGATGTTTGCCGACCACTGATTGTTGTCTTGGCAGGAGATGGTCCTCTCTCCGATCAGCTCGAAGCCAAACTGGCACTCAAACCTCAGGATTCCGCCATTAGAGAAGCTGTCGCCTTCCCTCACTCCGTACAGAGGAGTGCCGGGGTCGCCGCAGCTCTCTTTGTCTATCTCTGCAAAAGACACAGTTTTCACAGGGAACATCAACGGCTGCGTGGACATTGGAGACCGGAAAACAAACAACCTGAGACAACATTAATCTTGACCCTGACGCTCAGGTCTGTAGTATGTGAAGGAAATGAAGGTAATGGACAAACATCAGTCAAGACAAAGGTAAATAACATAATGAAATCAATAAATCAATAAATTCATCAACCAGCCAACCAACAAACCAAACTGTATTTGTATAACGCCCTTCATACAGGTTAGTGCAGCTCAAAGTGGTGAAGAGTCAAAAATACACAAAAACAAACAAATGCAGACAATGTGAAACCATATAAAATATTGCTTCTACTTCTAAATGCTTATTACTGCTAAACCCAGAGCAAGGTTTATATCCATCTCCCTGTAAATGCTCGGATTATAAGATTGGACCGAGCCATGTTTGATTCTACATTCTTGCATGAAGTGTTTCTGTAACCCCCCCGCCCCCCCCTTATTTCCCAAAGTCTTCCTCCCTTTTATTCCCCTGTTCTCTTCTCCTATTTCCAGTGTTATTTACAGGAGTGGCCTGTGGCTTGTGTGGGTGTCTGAGCGTGTGTTTGTGATGTATTGCATTAATTTCCATCATGACATTGTCTTTATGAAGCCCACAGACCTGACCAATCACAGCCTGCCTTACGCACAGGCCCGAGTGTGAGCACACACACACCAACACACACCCACACACACACATTCTCACACACATTGAAGAGGAATGGAGAACAAATTGCTTTGGAGAGAAAACAGGCGTACAGTCGGAAAACCTTCCTATACTACTCTCACACACACACACACACACACACACACACACACGTTAACAAGGCCACACAATCCCACATCTGCAGTCCGTCTCTCCTCAGCATCACACACACAGACACACACGCATTTCTCTCACACAGGCAAACACACACGTACACCAAGAATGCTGTTGTGTGGTTGACAACAAGGCTGACGGATTCACAAAGGAGCTTAGCCTTAAAGTGTATGCATGCAAGTGTGTGTGTGTTGTGTGTGTGTGTGTGCGTGTGTGTGTGTGAGTGGAACTTCAATATCATGTTTGAGATTGCACATTGAGCCGCACTCCGTTCTGTTTTGTAATATTCCATCATGCTCAAATAGCATTCTCCATGGAAATACATGGAGAACATTGCGACAGGAGGAGCATCGACACTAGCAGCGCAACACAGCCAATCTATTAACAGGCAAGCTGACGAAGCATCATACAGCAGCAGACACAAAACAATAACAGTCACACACCCACTAGAACACAAGAACACTGGCACAAAACAACGAACAACAACCCCTACACAACAAGCAGACGTTACGCTAGGGCTTCTGTGTTAACTAAGAATACTGGAGTGGAAGGTAAGGTGTACTTAGATTTTTTGAGGCTAGTAATGAGTTTGGAGTAGACAAGTGAAAGAGAAGCTTATGAGGCATGTATGTTTGCGCTCTCTGATTGTGAGCGCTATAGCTGAGGGTAGAGATTGATTTGTCGAGCGTCAGGGTTTGCTAATATAATACTCATAATGTGAATGCGATAAGTAACAGAGGAGTCAAATTCAGAAGTGTAGTCTGTGAGTAGCTTCCGTTGCATTCATGTTCTATATGTATCATAATGTATAGCTTCAATATAGTCATCACAAGTCTTCATATGCATGGTTGTCGGCCTCCAATCGTTCTGTGTTTATTTCCAATGGCACAAAACCTAATGCTTAGCGAATGGCGAGTCCAGAACACAAAAAATAACCGAAGATGCGTTACACTCATTTGATCTCGAAATTTTAAGCCCGAGCTTTCGTGAAAAGGCTCCAAAATACTGGTTGTGAAGTAACTCATGATATAGCACTTAAAAAATGATAGCGCAGGCAGGCAGACGGAAGTCTGTATAAGAAGCGGCTCCACACGAAGACAGAGAGAAGTACATATCTATGTGTTGTAGTCCTGTAAGCAGAGATTGTTAATCAAGACATGTGGTGAGGAAAGAAAGCGGGAACTAAAACATACACTCCTAAGTCTAAATAGGTCGCGCCTGGTATGCGGCGGTGTGACTACCTTCGGATGAACTCTAGTAGGAGAGTGGTCATCAAAGAAAGTGAACGTGCAGAGAGCAGTCATTCGCTGGTCGCAGGCGAAGATAATGATTAAGAATGCTAAATTTTATATAAATGAGCATGGCATACTATGCTATTAATTGGCTGACTAGGATTTTTATCACCCTGAGGCCTTCATGCTGGAGCCAACTGAATGGATGAGAGACCTTTTGATAGCTATATAGATTTAAGTGAGGTCAATGATTTACACATAGTGACGCGCAAAGAATAGAAGCATATTACAATTTTATGACTGGGTCTCTGCATTAACGAAAAGACAAGACGTCCTGAGTAGGGGCGATCCTCAATTGCCCCGCATTATTAGGTTAGTAATTTAGCGTATCTGTTAAGCTCTAAAAATAGGTGACACTAGAATTACTTTTTATTAAAAGTTACAACTGCTCCTAGTGTGCATCAAAATAATAACGATTCCCCAAATATCAAACACCAGAGACCGATATTATGATTGAAAGATTGGAACTATTTAAGAATATACTTAATCAACGTTACACGTTTAGGATATAGTACTGGAAGCGACTGTTTTATCTCTGAGGAGCACAGGTGATTAACTATCACACCCAGTCCACGCGCGAGCAAGGTACGATGAAACATCCACTGAGTTGCCTCCAATTCAATTAGTGTTGATCTTGGCACTCTTAGATGATTCAGCAGTAATCAGACTAGGATTGTCAGGCATGTGCCGATAGTCCGACGTAGTGGCGGTAAATGGCCCGGTTAACCATCATATACAAAATGAAATTATCTGGCAATCAAAATTAATCAGGTGAACTTGTGAGCATCAAGGCCGAGGATAGCAGAGAGCAGAATGGGATACGGAGTCAGCCGTACGAACTCAGGTAATCTGACGCATTTTATTTTTTGTTGTCACTTTAAACATATGGTCTTTATGCCTAACAAAGATGTCTTTAGTTAGGTCCATGCTCAATATTATGGCGTATTTTATCAGCCATACAATATGGAATAGATAAACGATATAAACAAGAAAGGCGGACAAATGGTAGAAAAATTTATCAAGACTAACAGAGTTGATAAGAACACCAATGTTCAGAAATACAAGCATTTATGTTCTTGCACTTTGGACGGGCTTCTGCCAATATGTTTATTAATCGTTATGAGTTTATAGACTAAGGTAAGTGTAACTACAGGGGCTATTGCAATCTCTTCTGAAAATGAGATAAACGCATTATCTGTGATAAAAGCTTTTAGATCTTGCTTGAATAGAAGACGGCTCTGTCTAGTGATAGACCGATGATTGCTGTTATGACAGGCAAGTACAGAGATGGTGACCCTAGAAAAGAAGAGGACAGCGATGAACATCTCATTATAGCGTTTACTTTCAGTGAATTCACAAGAGTTGCAAGAGGTACTGCAATCAGAAGTTCGGGGTCCTATTTGCTGGCGTATGTATACTATTATTGATAGTGCGACGAATAAAAGAGGACTAAGGGTAGCAACTATTGGGCGATACTAATTAGTTTCTCATTAAACTGGGTAACCTTAGTGTGGTGTGGTGATTTGATTTGAGGTAAAAGATAGATTGGCTGAAATCAGTGATTAACTGTCATATTTCGATGTTGCCTATACATGGGCGTGGAACGAATAACGCCATTTTTTTTTATACAGTAAGATATGAGATGCTGATATGACAAACCAATCTCTAAATTGGAACGATAGGCTAGTTATGATCAGTGCATTTGGAAATTCACTAACACCTTGGTAGGACTAAGAAGATAGAAATATTAACATGGATGGTTCAATACTATTCTCATTGACTAGAGAAAATGAAATCTGGTGTTTATTCAGTGGCTACGATAATTGAGAAGCCGTTTAGCCCTTACCACTAAGGTTAAACCATTGAAAAGGGCATGGCTAGCACACTACCACATAACAAAAGACTAAAATCAGCAATGAGACACATTCTACAACGGCACTTAGCGCAATACCATATAACTAGCAAGCACAATTGGTTACAACAGAAGCAAGGCGATAGACCCAGAAAAACAGGGCTTATGCTTCAGAATAACAGGCGAATTCCTTAAGTTAGTCACAGGGTTATTGACTTGATAAAAAATTGAGACTGACACATTTTTCATAGATTACATGTTTGTGAAAATTGAAGTAGTTTTGCTAAATGGCTATCATGATTGTCATTCAAATTAGTGTGGGTTTCTATGTGGGCTTGAATTGAAATGGCAGTTTAAGTGCTAGTGATGATTAAGTAGGAAGTACAGCCATATGCCAATCTGTGTGCTGAACTTGACACGCTGGCCTGCAAGGAGGACTGAGTAGTACGCTTCCCACTGTGTGACCCGCTGGACGACACCATTAATCAATTATTTTAGGTCAACACATGGTATACAGAACCTCTATGAAGCCAAGGGAGTCAGATGGAAGCATTGCGTGCGACTTTGGGGTATCTATTAGCTGCATGAAATTTAAATATATTATTTCGTCTTATGGAAAAATTGTCACAAAGAGGCCAGCTCGAGTTAGCAATGAATTTAGGAACAAAGATGGTTATTTATTAAGCGGGTACAGTTTATGCATAATAGTTAAGCGAGGTGGAATGTAGTAATTAGATTGGTAGAAATGTATATATTTTACAATTGAGTGTTTGTTTTGAGGCTGCCTTAACAGTCTATCGCTTTCAGAGTGTGGCTACGTTTCTGGGCTTCATCTATCATATGATTTGCAGCCTAGAATACTCGTCGTATTTATTGTGAGATAAATTTACTTTGGTGTAAACACTATAACATGAGGACTCATTCATTTGAGTCCTGTTCAAGAGGAAACCACCGCAGCATTCACTCCAGATGGTGAAGCTTTAAGGAGAGGCATTGTAATATTTGGCTTAAAATTAAAAAAGTGCAAATTACTATTTGAATATTTTGGCCCTTAAGGGTATTTCCTTCTATTAGTTGATAGTTGTTATTATGTAATAGCAATTTCCGAAGTGTCTTAAGTTGTCTGTCTATAGCATTTTGTTGATAGTAATGACTGCAGGTATTTAGCATGATACAATGTTATAATTTACGGCATCATTCAAACCTGATATTGCTTAATATCCAATGCGTTTATCCATAACATGACTACAACATCGTGAATTTGTTACCAAACAATAGACGTACAAAACCTAGGATTCGGCTTTATGACCTAATGTTAGACAATTATAAAATAGGTGGAGATCAAGAATAGATAGCTTATAAGAAAAGGAGGTAAAGAAAAAATAAGGGCAATAAACGTATTAGTGCTAAAATTACTAGAAAGTCAACAGCATCACTTACCACACTTTCGCCTCTGTATTAAAGACTTTCAGCTGACATAGACAGAACATATCAAAAGCATGGCAGCAACACATGTAGCACAACTTGGAACCATTTGGCCTCAGGCAAACCACCTTCTAGGAGTCCAAAAGTTTTTGTAGCTTGTAAAAAGTTCCACCAAAAGGTGCTAGCTGTCTGTGAGGCAGGTCTCTTTGGCCACCAGAAACGATATAATACCATTACAGCCCTCCTATATAGCATGCAAATAAAATTACGCACTTGCACAATTCTAAAGAATCCAATAAATGGAACCAGATGGAAGAAAATCACTGAAAGCTAAGGTTGAGCTGTACTAAATGATGGATCGGTAGATGGGGTGATATCAGGCAAGTGATGTCAGGATAGATAGAGAACAATTGAGGAATCTAAGAAATGGAGGCGCATCCTATTTAATAAAGAGAGAGGATCTGGGGCGGAGATGGAAGGGACGGAAGAGAGGGATGAAAGAGGTATGAATAAATGGGATTAGAAGGAGAGAGGTGGAGAATTTGTGACATGGAAGGAGGAGGTGGAGGAGGAGAAGGATATAAGGTGGGAGAGTAACGGAGTATGATGCACTGAAGAAGGAGGAATCCATTTAATAGTTACAACAAAATGTACAGTAACACGTGATAAAAAAACCAATCCTGTTTCCGCTCGACGCAATAATACAACTAACACATATGAAAAATAACTTGGAGGTTAATGAACTACAATGACAGTGGCGATTTTGAATTATTACGTGTATGATGGGGCAAAAATATACGGTCTTTAGAATATACCCCTAGTAAATGCAAGTACACTGACATGCAAGGTGCAATTTTAATTGACCAAGTACACAATCAGTTCAAATTATGGCATTGCACGAAGCATAACGTTTCGGAGTTATAAGAAAAGAACCCGGTTCTCTCCTATGAAGGAATATTTAATTTTAATTCCAACTTAACGATTTATGCGTCCTCTGTTAGGAATCACATCTAGCCTCATAGGTTTGCGCAGAAGTCATATGATGAAGGAGTCGATAGCAGTAGTCGTATATTGACAAACGTCAAATGTTTGGGGCAATCGCTGATACTTATCTGTAGGGTTATTCCGGTCAGGCAAGAAAGCGTCTGCGTAATTTATCACTTATTAGAAAGCGATTGGGGAACGCTACAACTGCTTATGAAACGAGCCATGGATTCTCGAATGATCACACAAAAGCTAGCTCTAAAGGCTAATAGCATCGGACGATACATCCTGCCGGAAAAGTCAGGTGGAAAGAAAAAACTTATGGAATTAAAGCTGTGTTTACGAATGGCAGTGTAAGAATGTAACTATGCCTGGTCTTTGCGGATTCGGATGCGTTGTAGTTGTGCATGGCTTTTTAACATGCGTATTTCGATTGATTGCGAATGAGTAGTTGGAAAAAGTATCTAGAAAATAAGACGATGAGATGCAAATGATCACATGTAAGCATTTAATATAGACCTAACTATTACAACTCTACACACATAAAGAAGAGATCTAAATTTTTAATGATATATAGAGATTGGGATTTGAAGTAGCCGAAGACCGGTATGTGTGCTCGCAGCTGGAACGGCTGTCTGTTCCAAACAGCTTACTGTAATATGCGTAAGGAAGACTAGTTTAAAGACGTAACATGGGATAGAAAACAGGAATAGTTAGATCCCCTGACTTCGGAGATAGTATGAGTCCAGTTAACACTGAACGACACATGAAAACATCATTTAGCCTGTAGACGTTAAAAGTGGAGGTCGTACAAGCTGCATGAGTCAAAAGACAGATGGACTTTGTACGATGAGCACCTTTCAAACTATAGTTGCGCCTGTTAGGTCAAGAAGTGGCTAGTTGGGAATCAAGATGCAGCTATAAATAAGGTTTTTCGAAAATCCCGCAGGCTAGTACTTACATGGACTAGGGCGAACACGGCACAAACACATAATCATAATATGGCAAAAGTGCAGTAAGCAAGAAAGTGCTGCATGTGATGAAATTAAGACTTTTACCGGTGAATCTTTTGAATATAATAACTTCCATATTAGATAGGTGCTCATTGTAAATCCGTCTACAAATATCCCTAGACCTCGTCGACTAAAAGTTAGATAGTGAGCGCTTGGTAGAAGATATCCAATTAAGACGTATGTGGGGGCGGTGGGGGGGGGGGGGGGGGGGGGGGGGGGGGGGGTGGGGGGGGGGGGGGGGG